>JAWNNL010000689.1:0-685728 GCA_035045005.1 Liodrosophila aerea
CGATTGCTGTGACTAAGCCGCCCTTTGATACTAATAGGGCTGTAAAATATTCGCCTATTGAACAGTATGTCATCGACCTCATTGCCAAAGAGAGTCTCATTGCAGAGGGGTTAGCACTGAATCGGCAAATCGGTGATCAGCCATCTGATGAGCTGTCACAGAGCAAAGCTGCAGAATTTGCAGATGAAATACATGCTGCATTGCAACTGGGAGCACTCTGCTTTAACCATTTTCTGGTAATGAAAGGCTTTGAAGCCCTGGAAGAAGAGTCTCGGTTGCTAGTCCAGCACTGCCCCCAACCGGATACGGTCATCTACCAGATTGTACAGGGGAAAGATGCCGTGTTGCTGGATGAAGATCAGCACGTCGTATCCATACCGTCGACAAATAGTTCCAATGCTGATGCTGATTTGAAAACACCATCAAGTCTTTTATCTTATCAGCAAATAAAGAAGATTTAACTAAATACATTGCCGAAAACATTCCTGGATTTTTCGGTATTAATACCCAATCTAAACAGAATTTCTATCAATTATATTCATTAATTATTCACTCAACATGGCTCGAGTATTTGAAGAAATTATAGAAAAAAAAATCGCGGTTTTTAATTCCAATGCTACCGACCTAACTAATAATGAGTTTGAAAACATATGTACTATATATATGGCAACATATCAAAGTGAAACTTCGCCGCTCTGTGGATTAACAAACGATGGCTGTACCTGACTACGACACTTCGCGAATAACGGCATATAAAAGGGCTCGTCGTGGAACAGAGAGCATCAGTTTTTCTCGATCCGAGTAAGTGAATACATTGCCAACTAACATGGCGCGCCTCGAAGTAATTTTGGACATTGCACAGACCATGGACAAGGATTTTCCGGAAAAATTTGCCTCATTACTAGCCACGGAGCCAGCCACTATATATGAGCTGGAGAGGCTGTACATGGCGACGTATGATTGTGCCCCCCTGTTTGGCCTAACAAATTCTCAAAAATCTAAAATAATACGGGCGATAGACCCAAATATTAGAGTTAAGAGAAAACTTGATAATCATACAAGTTTAGGCAAAGCTTGGATATATTATGTATACAAATATTGAGATATTGTTATATTGTTATAAGTTATTCGCCAAGTGAAATGGTTTTTACTTTAATTATTCACTTATTATTCACACACTTAATCACTAAGATGGCTCGCATATTTGAAGACATTGTCGAAATTCAAAGCAATTTAAATATTAAGATATATGTATGTATGTTATATCTATAGCTCCTAGTTAGCGCTAGGACAACTACTCCTGAAGCAGAAATAAGACATGAGAACATAGTAGCTCCTCCGCTTTCGCCGCTAAACATAAAACATTCGCGGTATTAATAGCAATCGAACCAATCACAATTTATGAGTTGGAGAATCTGTTTATACAAACATACGACTGTAAAAATTCCAGCAGATAAAAATCTATTAACCCGTGTGGTCAAAAGGAACATTCAAATCCACATTCAAATGATGAAATCGATGTGCTCATGGATACATGGTTGCTGATCCAGCATTACCCCCAACCGGATATGGTAGTCTACCAGCTTGTTCAGGGCAAAGACTTCGTAGTGGTTGATGAGGATCAACACGTAGTCTCCACAGGATAATTCACCAAAAAATGGTTACAATAATTGGATTGGACAAAATGGAGACAATACAGATTTTTGGTTTCCAAACGGCTTTGCAGATGCAGTATGAGGTCCAGATGCCGTATTGGTCTCCATAGGCTCCTTTGGTCAATGGTTACCAAATAGATGCTATGGTATTCGACTTTAGTCTGGACAGGAAAGAAGTGTTGGAAGTCATGGAAGCTATCCAAATAAACGGATATCACTTAAATTGAATTGTGCTAGTCTGGATAGAAAAGAAGTGTTGAAGTTATGGAGGCTATCCAAATACATGGATTTCAAACGGGATTGCAGATACAGTATGAGCTAGATGGAACAATACCAAGGCATTGTTAACATTGAACTTGAGCAAACAGCATAGACACGAGGTTCTAATCGATGTCAGCCTGGAAGGCTTAAGAGTAGATTTTGGAAGACGAATTAGACCCATATAGAAAAGGAAGATGTCCATTATTAGGTTAATTAGTGGAGCCATCTTAAGCGGACAGATTTTATGACCTGTAATGGCTTTTATGACTGTTCCTGGGTATAGTGCAAATTCTCATTAATACAGCGAGTTCTTGAATTCCTTGAATATGGACATAAGCACCGATAGCGCATGAGAATCATCATTCTATATTTCCAAAGATGACGCACCATCATCAAACAAAAATGGAATTCGCTGCCAGAGCGATGTGACGATTGAACGATTGCATAATACAGCAGATTGTCCCAGCTTCCCGAGTGGCTTGGCTGGAACTGGATCAAGAGGAGAGTGTTCAAGAAGAAGAAATCATTGGAAATGTACTGCACTCATACAACTGGATCAAGAGGAGAGTGTTCAAGAAGAAGAAATCATTGGAAATGTACTGCACTCCCAACTCTGCTTTAACCATTTCCTAGTAATGAAAGGCTTTGAAGCCCTGGAAGAAGAGTCTTGATCAATGAGCTCCTGGATGCACTTTTAACAGAAGAGTTCCTGCTAACTGTAGAACCAAATACCGATAGCGACACCTCGGTCTGTAGTGAAGAGAATCAGAGGACCTGCATGGACTGTGGGAAAATATCTCGCTCGATAATGAGTCGGTGATTCATAGCCGGGTACCCAGCCTACTACTGCTATCTGTTAAGAGCACGGATTCAATTCGCGAAATAATGGAATTTCTAGACAATATGGAAAATGCTGCATTACAACTGGGAGCACTCTGCTTTAACCATTTTCTGGTAATGAAAGGCTTTGAAGCCCTGGGTGAAGAGTCTTGGTTGCTAGTCCACCACTGCCCCCCACCGGATACGCTCAGTTACCAGATGCTGATGTGAAAACACCATCAAGTCTTTTATCTTATCAGCAAATAAATATTGCTGAAGATTTAGCTAAATACATTGCCAAAAACATTCCTGGAATTTTGCGGTATTAATACCCAATATAAACAGAATTTCGATCAATTATATTCAATTAATTATTCACTCAACATGGCTCGATTTTTGGAAGAAATTATAGAAATTTCACTGTGAAATTATTTTCAACTGAATCATTCACTAACATGGCTCGCTTTGATGACATTTTTGAATACATCGCCAAGTGATAATATTTTCAACTGAACTAACATGGATCGCTTCGCTGAAATTTTGGACATAGCACAGACCTTGGACAAGGATTTTCCGGAAAAATTTGTCTCATTACTAGCCACGGAGCCAGCCACTATATATGAGCTGGAGAGTCTTTACATGGTGACGTATGATTGTGCCCCTCTGTTTGGCCTAACAAATTCTCAAAAATCTAAAATAATACGGGCGATAGACCCAAATATTAGAGTTAAGAGAAAACTTGATAATCATACAAATTTAGGCAAAGCTTGGATATATTATGTATACAAATGTTGAGATATTGTTATATTGTTATAAGTATTGCTTTAAGTAAAATAAAAATAAATTTAAGTAAAGATTTTCCTGCAAAATTTGGGTTATTAATAGCTACGGAGTCAGCCACGATATATGAGTTGGAGAGGATTTACACTCAAACTTATGACTGTGTCCCCCTATATGGCCTGAACAATGCTCAAAAATCAGCAATTATACGGGCGATAGATCCATACATTAAAAACATTGTATGTAATCATATAATTTTAGGCAAAACTAGGAAATATTTAATATTTAAATATTTAGATTTTTCCAAGAACTTGGACAGAAATTTCCCAAAAAATACGCTGTTTTCCCTATACTATTAATAGGAACTGTCCAGCAAATTTATCAACTACAGTCCTCACAAAATTTAATGTTCGCTGAGCTTCCGTTTTCGCCCGAAAAGAAGAAGTGAGTACTTAAAAACGCATAAATGTATTTTCCGGCCAGCACTTTTCCCCCATTTTCCGAAAATTTATGTACTTGCTGAGCGTCAGGGGAAAAAATTAATTGCCTTAGTAAAACAGAAAACTTTCTCCAAAAACTAGAGCAAATTAGTAAGGGCTAGTCGAAGTGCAAATCCAAGTTGGAATGGCAAGAGTACAGTCCAAGAGTTACTACAGCTAGTGACTGTGTCCGTTCGGTACTATTAAAACGGCATCAGCAGAGATACAAAGAAGGCGGAGAAAGTGGAGGAACAAGTACCTGAGCAAGTGTAGCAAGACTTTTATTACCTGCATTTCCGTTTGCCACAAAGCAGCGCACAAGCCAACAAAAAATAAAGAAGCTACAGCTAACTTGCTGTTGTGCAGGGAAAGCGGAGGAAAATTGCTCGAGGGGTGGGAGAGTGCGGGCAGTACGTTGCCTTGGCAGCCGAAAAAAAGCGGATGCGTCCATTTTATAGCGGAAATATATTCTTATGCGGAGACGCGACGATGATTTATGTATGTTTTGGCATTACGTGCTGAAGCTGTAGTCAAAGCCAAGACCCTGTTAGAGCTCGACGGAGGTAAGGGCCTTTGTGTGTGTTGGAGAATTTTGTATTAAATTCCTTATGCGAGTGAGGGAGTCATAAAAAACACCGAGCGGCATCTACATGTATGTGTGTGGGAAATGCAACAGAAATGGGTTAAGCTACCCATACAAATGCTGCAATTATTTGCATGCTCGACGCTCAAGCATTTCTATTCGCCACGCACCCGCCCCCGCTCCAGCCTACGCAGACGACGCGCTTTTGTTACAAAGAGAGTGGGTATATGTAGGTATATATGCACTCTGAGAAAATATCAAGAAGAAACGGAACACTAAGATGAATTCAGTCGTCCTCTAGTACTTAAATCAAGTTCAACTAAGAACTATTTAAACTATTTTAAGTTCTTTAAGAAGGGAGGAAAGGTTGAGGGTTTTGTGTCTATGTTTGATGGTGCGGGTTCTGCACAGTGTTGGCATTTGATATTAAACTATTTTAAGTTGAAATCAAAGTTAAAGTTAGGTTTAAGTATTACTTCACAAGAATATAAACAGTAAAAATGAATATAAAAAGAAGTTCTTCTAGATGTAAGAAATGTTAAACTTATTTCAAGTTAAATTTAATAAGTTCAAGAATTCCAAACTCAATCTCATTTAGACTTGGCTTAAGTACCACAACATTTTTTTCGGTGTAGTTTTGTGGCGCCTGCTGTTGCATTCAGGTTAAGTATGCTTCATATGCGTTTATGCTGACATTATAATGGCACTCCCTTACCTTAAACTCCCCCCTATAACTACTTCCCCCCGTTCAGCGACAAGTGTCTCAATTGCTGTTTTGCAAATTTACAACTTTTTTTGTTGTTCTTGTTGTTAGGAGCTGCAAGTTACTCGTTGCATACATGCTACAACTTTTTGTTGCATAATCAAAAACAAAAACTACAAATTGTCGTATGCATAAAGTTGAATGAGATTTTGCCCCCGCATTTCTCCTTTATTTCTGTGCCCTTTGTGCAGCCTATAAAGCATTGGCAAATAATTAAAAACTTTTTCCTCACGTTTTTCTTTTTTTTTTTTTGGATATTTATATCTTATTCTTTTTTCATTTTTCTATGCTAATGGCACAGTTTCATGGAGCGTCATATCCGAAACTCAAAAGTTAATTTTTGGTGTAATTTAAAATGTAAGAGTGAATAATTTGAATCATGAAAACACTATTTGAAGCTTTATATAAATATGAATGCAAAGAGAGTTGAAGAAAAGTGCTTTTTTGGTTATTTTCCACATTTAAGTTTTAAATCAATTCTCCAACTTCCAGTATTTTAAGTATTATGAATAACATCACCAGTATTGTGTTGGTCTTGCTTAGCGCAGCCATAGGTTATTATCTTGGACAAGGGAATTCCCTTGTGCTTAGCGATGTACCGACTTATGACATAGTACTAGAATTATGGTCCAGACATCAAATATACCTTGCGCCAGTGGGGGTGTTGCTAGTTTTGCAGTAGCTGTACCTTCTATGGCGCCTCATGAAGTTGTTTTTTCGTGCATGCGCGAGTATGAGTAAGGTTTATCGTGATGACTTTGACCATCTTGCTGGTAGTGTTCGTGACCCTATTTATAAGCCGGAACGTTTCGCTCCCGGAAGTGACTACTATAAGCAAAACATTCCAGCTTTCCAGTGTGAGAGCTCTGTCTTGAGTCTCCTAGGCGCAAGAAGGCAAACCACCATCTGTCCCTGGATCCGAATACTCTCTTGTGCAGCAGATTGTCTCAGCATCCCGACTGATTTGGCTAAACCGGGCCAAGAAGAGAGTGCTCTAGCACTGGTGATGATACCTCTTGGAGTCATCGGAAATGTTCTCTATGGCTACGAATCGAAATGAAAAACTGCTGCTTTACTGCAACCTAGGAGCACTCTGCGTTGCCAATTTTCTGGTTATGAAACAACCAAATGTGATTATCATACAGATACTGCTCCTATCCAGATATGGTATGGCGCTAGATATGGCAATATGTCAAAGTCCAAATTGCAGAGCAAAGACCTTGGATTCCAAGAGATGTGAAAATGGAAGACTTGAATGTAAAAGAGGAACCAGTTTTTAGACAAGATAAGCCAAAGTACCGAAATGACTGGCTTCGATCTATTGTGAAGGCTCAATTGGCTGAGATCCTTTTGCCAAAAAGAATATTTCAGCTTGCCAAAGACGGGACACTACCCACAAAGTACATAGTTTGCTTTCACCTACGTGAAAAATATATGTCAGCAGCGATAGTAGTTTTGAATCTTCTTTCTATTCCGAAGATGAAAATGAAATTGAGTAACACTATTACCAGCCGTCAGCAATTGTCTTGATTGTCTTGTGCAGCAGATTGTCTCAGCATCCCGACTGATTTGGCTAAACCGCGCCAGGAAGAGAGTGCTCTAGCACTGGTGATGATACCTCTTGGTGTTATTGGAAATGTTCTCTAGGGCTACGCTGCGAGATGAAAAAATTGCTATATCAATCTAGGAGCACTCTGTAAAAACCACATGTGATTATCATACAAATACTGTCCCTATCCTGATATGGTATGGCGATACATATGGCAATATGTGCCAGTCCGAATTGCAGAGCACAGACAGATGAATTTGAAATATGTCAACGTGGAAGACATGAATGTAAAAGCGGTAACAGAGAAGCCAAAACAAATTTAATGACTCAGCATTACTATTAAATATAATAGTCGCCGATATAGCACAGTCCAGAGATGCCATATTGCTGGATGAAGATCAGCATGTAGTCCCCATACCAGTCCCCATACCACTCAAATTCGAAGGCACTAACCGATTTCCTTCAGCAATGCCATTTTGGATAACAAATTTCCAGAGCCAATAACAAATTAAACCCAGTTTCCAAGTTAATATTGTAAAACAATTCATTAGCTATAAGTTTATAATAAACTTGTATGTAACAGGTAAAAGCGGACGTGGTTAACCTCACAAAGTATATGCATATATTCATGATCAAGACGACGGGCTGCCCGCGGGCCTTATTGCATGCACTTAATATGTAAGTGCGTTCCCCCTACTGTGGGCTGCGTTTGATTGCAGCCTTTTTGGGTTTTTCTTATGTACACTTAATACTAACTTAAGTAACTTGATAATTAAACTCCATAATTAAAAATTGGAATAATGCACAGTGTTCATAACTGCTCCCTAAACCGTACTTAAGACTAACTTAAATTAAACTTAAACTTAAATAACTAAAGCAACTTTGCAATTTGTATTAACTTGAATAGGCATCAAGTCTGTATTGGCTGTCGAATGTTATAGAACATTTAATTAAGTTTACAGCTCAACACCTTTTGCAAGCTCACAGCCACTCGCCTCAGTACTTGCCGAGCGATGTGAACATACTGAAAGCACAGAAGAGGGCAAGACATAATCAGACCCTCAAAGTACACACATACACACTGAAAGCACAGAGAACGCAAAGCATAATCTCTCTCTCATCCACATACATACATACACTTATGTAAGTGTATATGAGCTGTGTAATGAGAGTTGTGCTTAAAATTTTTGGCGCCAAATTATATAAAAAAATTTGTAGAGTATAGCAAGATCCACTTGCTGAATGACAATAGATGATGTTAATAAAAAAAATTAATCTCAATTTATATTATAAAATATTTTTAATCACTATAAATTTTATACATACTTATGTGTTGCACAATTTAACTTGGATTTTTATGTCTAAATTATATATTATTATTTTAATAATTCTTAATAATATGTACATACATCTATATTTTTCACAGTCAACTATTAGACATAGAGCATAGCAAGTGCGGCCTCATCCTTGACTTAGTTTTCCTCTCAACAGTTATTACTTTTTTTCTTCTTTTTGATCTGCTTCCTACATCACCTACACATGTGTGCGCAGCTTTAGTCCGCTCTTTAACTATGTCCGTCTGTCTCTCGCCTTATCTCCTGTTCTTCGTTTGCTCTCAAGCATCCCACCGCATTCGCACATAACTGTGTGCATTTTTTCTCGCTCTCATCGCAGTCGCATGCTCATTCGCTGCGAACGAGTGCATAACATAATGCATTTATAGAGGCCACTGAGCAATGCGAAGAGTCTGTGCGCCGTTGGTGTTGCACTTGGAGTTGTTGTTGTCCTTGGCTCTTGCTGTGTTCTTTGAATGTGTGTGCGTGTGTGTGTCAATGGCCGTTCAGCCGTTCACATTGCCCGTTTGTTTCACTCTCTATCACGCTCTGCCATTTGACAGTGGGTTCTCTTTGCATTTTGATGACCTGTAGACGAGCGTGTTACAGGGTATGCTTGTGTGAGTTTGAGTGAAATTTGAGTGAGAACTTATTAAATTAAGTTTTAAAGTTAATACTTTATAAGGAGCTAGAAAAATGAATAAAATTATTTTACTATTATTAACAACTCACTTATATTAAAATAAAATTATAATTTTACTAATTAATTTATTTGTTAGTGCGTGTATAAGTTTTAATAGTGTGAATACATTTTGGCTTGGAAGAATTCACTCTTACAATATTCATTGGAATCTGCTCACAAACTGCTTAATAATACTCTCGATTACAGGGTACATATTGTGTACTGTACTATTGTTGCACCCCCTTGCAGCTTTCTTATTATTATTATTATTATTACACATATTTATTTTATTTTATATTTTTCTGTATTTTTTTATTCCTGCTGTCTGTCATTAAGCGCTACGACTTGCAGTTTGCACATGAAATTTTATATTCAAGTTTTTTTGGCCTTTTTTTGTTGTTGTCGCAGTTGACGTTTGCCATTTCAGATAAGGAAAACGCTGACAGGCAACAACAACAAATGAGTGGCAACAACTGCAGCAACAGACAGAGAGACGGACGGACAGAGAGACAGACAGACATTGAATGCGAAACCGCAATGCATTGCGTCAACTGCAGGTGCAACGGTGAAAGTTGGTGGAATATAAATAAATAAATATGTATGCATTAAATGAAGTATTTTATGCAGTTTTTTAATGGGTGCATGAAAACTACTAATGAGACTTTTTAGACCCTGTACTTTAAAAAAGTACAAAGGGTCTATTAGGTTTGTGCAAATGACATTTGTGTGTAACAGACAGAAGGATGCGTGTCAGACCCCATAAAGTATATATATTCTTGATCAGGACGACGAGCTGAGTCGATATAGCCCTGTCTGTCTGTCCGTCTGTCTGTCTGTCTGTCCGTCTGTCCGTCTGTCCGTCTGTCCGTCTGTCCGTCCGTCTGTATGAACACCTAGATCTCGGAAACTATAAGAGCTAGAGACTTAATTTTTTTTTTGTTTGGTTTGTGTATTACATAAGCAGGTCAAGTTTGTTTCAAATGTTTGAAAAGTCATCCCCCTCCCCCTCAATTTCGCAAAAATATTCCCAGCATGTACAGTTTTAGAGTCACTGTTTTCCTTTTTTGCATGAATAAAGCTTTAGGTGCTTTGAGTGTTTGGTGCGATTTGCAGCCCAATCGGATAATAAACACCAGAGATATTTCACAAACAATTTTCTGTACTGAGCATTTAGGTGGGAAAGGGGGAAGCCACAGTGTACGCGGCCACTAGGGCGTATGCGTGATTTTTGATTGTGAGTATGAATGTCTGTATGAGTTTTGGATATTGTTTGTATTTGCGAGTATATTTGTATGTATAAGTGTATGTGTGTATGTATAAGTGCATGTGTATGTGTAAGTGAGTATGTTCATATATGCTGCTGCTGTTATCGACGCCCAGGGCAAACCAAAGTACAGGGTCTCCTACTGTCGGTTGCGTCCGACTGTAGATTAGCGTCCGACTGTAGCTTTCCCTACTTTTTGTTTTACAGACAGTCTCTGCCCAGACATAGTCCCCATTCAAGTAGATCATATAAAGTCGCTGTAGTAGCTTAAAAAAGTAGGAAAAGCTACAGTCGGAGACCCTGTACTTAGCATCTTAATATAATTTAATTGAAAATATAAATCTGGGGATGAAGAATTGTAAAAAACGAGTTGGCAACTCTGTTCTATATAAATAAATATTATGCAGAATATTATATAATATTATTTCAGACCAACTAATCAAAATCAAACTGCCCTAAAGCTGCGCAATTATAATTAAGCCTTTATTAATATTTATTTATTTTCGGCATCAAGTGTTTATACAATTTGTTGTCTCTGTAATTGCGCCTGACATTTGTTTAATTAAATTAATTTTAGTAGCAAATATTCTACTTAATCGTAGGCCCAAAGAAATCGAATATCAAAACCAATTAGCGTGAAATTGCAATTTGCTGCTAATTGCTTACACACAAATACACTCAATAAATGTACTCCCACACACACACACACACACTAAAAAACACACATAGCTATATCAAATAAATTCATATATGAGGAAAATATGTAAGTATATTCTTCAACCAGGCCTTGCCTTCTGCCACATGTCTGTCCATAGAGAGGGGGCAAGCTGCATTCTGCTTTGATTCATGTCGAACAGCAAAGTGCACTCAAATATTATTTGCATATAATGTTTTTCCCTCGTATTTTCAAATTTTCATATTTTCATTCACACAGTTCAGGTAGCACAGTTGCTCATATTGAAATTTATCACAAGAAATTGCAATTTCACTTTGCCGCTGCATGTCAATCTCTCTTCTTCTAGATCATGGTACTACTATATATACAAAAATGACCCCCTCCCCCTGTCCCTACACAAATTTCTTGCATACTTTTTAATAAAGTTTCTTGTGTGCTAGGAAATGAAAGAAAAAACAGTTCAGTTCAGTGAAAATATACTATGTATAAAAAAAAAAAGTATAACAAACACGAAGAACAACATTCAGGCAGCTTCCATGGAACTACGGGGCTGCCCGTGGGCCGAGAGGGCCGTCAAAACTTGTTCCTTTCCTTGGAAATTTGATTGCCAACAAAATTTACAACATGTAAAACAAAATTAAACATTCTTCATATTTTAAATGAGAAAATAACCAGAGAAAAATTTAAATTTCATCACATAATTTATTGATTTAAGCTCGGTATCGTTGCCAGAAATAAAAAACTATTGCGGTATAAACAAGTGCATAAAGTGATAACAACGTATGAATATATTGAAATTTCTTTAGCATATATATGAACCCTTCCCCTTCATCGTACTTCTCAACCCTCAGCAGCATCGTTGGATAATATAACATAATGTGTACTCAGGTTGGTTCGATGAACTATCAGAAAAAATAGATAAAAATGTGTGTAGTTGTTAATATTGAAATAAATATGGAAATATAGATAGATGTAAATAGTTATAGAGTATAAATAGAAAGATATATATAGTATAAAAATAGAATGATATTCTTCTGCTATGTCGATCTACTTCCTGATCTGCAATCTACTGCATCTTAAGCCTTAAAATTCGATAAAATATAATTCAGCTAGAGCTATATCAGATATTAAATTCTTTAATTTATAAAAGATTATTACAACATATATATAATCTGTTTACTGATATGATACAATCTCCTAACCCAAACTAATCTAGAGCTATACCAGATATACGTTTACAACTACACAAAAGCAAATTTAATGTAATTTAATTCATTTATGAAAAATATGTGTATATGAAAATACTACAAATTATGCTAAAAACTCTTTGCCGTTTGTCTAAAAAATGTTTAATATTAACTAGTATAAACTTTTGCTGAGCTGCCATTTAGTTGGCAGAAAAAACTTTATTTTAGCGAATTTGTCCCCTGGGTTTGGCAGAAAAGTACGTTTAACTGTACTATGTGTGTTTGTTTCGCTATTTGAGTTAAGTTTCGCTCTGCCATATCGTAATGCAAATGCAAATGCGCAAAACTGCAAAAACTATGAAAAACTATGTACAAAAAACTGTCAAACTCTCGTCTTGGCTGCAGCTAAAGTTTGGCAACACACACACACACACACAACTTTTCAATTTGCCATTTTCAATATACATTTTTCAACGGGCTCTTGGCAATTAACGCTCCATTAAGCCGAAAGTGTTGGCGATACTTTTTGAATGCATATTTTTCACTACATATTATATTCCTTCACTCTGCTCTTTCCCTTCGACAGCTGCCGTCTTGGCCAATCACCACGACAGCCTGACGCTGAGTCCGGCGGAGCATAGCGTCGTGCGCTATACAAACGAATCACTCATCGTGCAGTGCCGCAGTCCCAGTCCGGATGTGAAGCTACATTGGAAATCGCCAAAAGGTGATATCATACACGAGCACAAAGGACGCATACACATTGAGCAGACGGCGCCAGGTGAGTGTGAGTGTGAGGCGCAGTTGCATGCCACCACACAAGGACTGTTGCAACAGTGCCAAAGGGCACACAATAAACAAACAAACAATTAATTGCAACTCTCACACACAGCTATGCGGCATTCCCCTTTCACTACTAGAACACAAATAGTATATTGTGCTTGACTTTTGCCTTATTGCAAATCTTTGAGCGGCGAACATACCCTATAAATAAGTAAAGTGGAGGCAGTTTATCGAATTCAAAATGCAATACGATATTATACTTACTTATTATAGTAGAAGAGTTAGAGTTGGAGCAGTATTCCTCTTCAGAAAGTGCTAGTTAATAATATAAAATGTAATATAAAATTGTAAATTGTTAATTGTCTTCAACCAGTGCTTCAGTTTCAATCTGTTTATTCTTATTCCGTTATTTCAGTGTTTGATTTTGTATTCCTTATGTTTACATTCTTATTCTCTAGTGTTGCTGCTCATTGATAGTGTTGCCAGATGCTTATACAATTTAAAATACGTGCAGCGTTGCCAGATGGTTATGCAATTCAAATATATACGTTAGGGTTTAAATAATAAATAATAATAAAAAAAATAATTGTATAAATAATAGTTGCGATTAAAATTAGAAACTAGATTACAATTTAGCAGTGAAAAAGAGGAAATTATTCTACTTTGTCGTCGAGTAAATTTAATAAAGAAATAAAATACATAAGGCTCTGTAAAGGGCATCCGTTAGCTAGCTTTAACATTTCGCCATACAATTGTATTTATTTTATATTATTTTTGGTGTGTTTGCCGTTACAGAGCAATTGAAAATCGTTTTTGCACACATTGCGCTCTCGGACAAGGGCAACTGGACCTGCGAGGGCGGGCTGCATAGTAAATCCTTCGATTTGATTGTATATCGTAAGTATAAAAAAAGAAAATACACAGAGAGAAAACAAGGGAAAGAGATACGTACATACCCTGGAGATATAAAAACACATTCATTAATTTTGCATTGTACATTCGGTTTTTCTTTTTGCGCAGAGAAAATTACATTCACCGAGAAGGAGAACGTAAAGACCGTTAAGGAGGGACAAAATGCGACCATACTGTGCGAGGTGAAGGGTGAACCTCAACCGAATGTCACCTGGCATTTCAATGGACAGCCCATTAGTGCTGAGAGTGAGTGCGAACGGACAGGGACAATGTTAATGAGCTACATCCCAGCTTTTGCTCTTCTCGCTCTATTCCTCGTGTTTATCCTCATTTCTCTTTCCTTCTCTTACAGCAAATGCCTCGAAGTTTCGCATCCTGGCTGATGGTTTGCTCATCAACAAGGTAACACAGTTTGACACCGGCGAGTACACGTGCCGGGCATACCAAGTCAATTCGATTGCTTCCGATATGCAGGAGCGCACCGTTTTGATGAAAATCGAACGTGAGTGTGATTTATGATGTTTTTTCTTAGCCCTACACTGAAAATACCAGCACACTGGGGCAAATGAGTTACAAAAGATTATCCAAAAAGTTGAAACTCATTGTATAAAATGAAAATCCATGTTAAACAGTTAATCTGTATCTAAGAATTGAGAGAAGTACATACATATATTAGTAAATTATATACTAATACATAGATCTAGTTTACTTTCCCACTAGAATTACATTAACCATATTTCTACACATTTGCCCCACTGTGCCTTTGTTGTATCGCAATGCCACTGAAATTACTTGAGCAATTTTTATGGGCGGCTGTAAAATTTGTGTGTAAGTGTGTGTGTGTGTTGTGTGTATGGCCTGTATGGCATTTTAGTATGCAGCGCACCGAGCGGCAAATAGTTTTTCGAGCACAAGGAATACTCGTGGCAAATATTTTAAAATTACACACATACTACGTTTTAGCTTTTGGGGCGTGGTCACACATGCAGCTAATGACTTCATTTATGATTTATGTGCGTGGAAACTACAGAGCTTAGCGTTGGAACATGACGTACTTTGAAGCCTTGATGAATAAGTAATATTTGGGTTGAAGTTTATGTGCAAAAAGTGTTATTCAATGGGGAAAACTTTATATTGGAGTAAAAGTGAAGTGTAGTGGATAAAAAGTATAAAAAAAAACAACAAAGATGTGAGTGTTCAATCTGCCTTTATAAGTATTATTGACTAGGCTTCAAACATGGAGAAACAACATTTAAATTTCGCGGGCCATTCTTATTGCGTTATTGCGTTGCTCATTTTTGCGTTCCGTTGTTGTTGCTCAATGCGCTCATTCTCTATTCCAGACACACAGGCACAAGCACACATACATATATATTTACAGTTTATGCATTGAACTGTTCCCAAAAAGCACCGCAATTTAGTACTGAGAACAGTTTTCGACAGTCTGCGCCTGCAGTTACATATTCTCAGTCAGATCAGTTTGTCGTGTTTGTTGAGCTTGACGAGTGCTCTGTTACGGTGCATTATATTATTGCTATTATAGCATTATCTTTTGGTTTATTTTATTAAGGAATTAATAAGCAGAGTACAGGCGCGTAATGTGTTATTAATTAGTGTTTTTATGTTTTTTGTTATGCGCGCTTTCTTTGCTTACTTATCTCACGCACTTGCTGTTGTTTTTTTCATCTTCTGCTGGCGTTGCCAGATCGTTCATTGTGTTTGTACGAATGTACGTAGAAGTAACTGGTCATTAAAGCCGTTTATTACGAGACCAAGAATATAAAAGCGCGCGAAGTTAAGCAGATGATCCGTTGGTCTTCTAGATCAGACACACACACACATATCAAATAGAATCTCTAAAATTCTCCAATCCAAACCGAAGATGGTAAGTCTAGGATTATAAAGTATAAAGTCTTTAATAACTTCGTTTTATTTTCACAGGGTACTCGGCGTGAACGTCTGAAGTTTGTTCTCTCCACCTCCTTGCCCTACGATCACAAGAATGTTAAGTTGCAGGAAGATATCATCAATACAACACGAAAATACTTGGCAAAGGTCAGAATGGCCTCCAATGAACAGCCTACGACTACAGCTGCAGAATTTGCGAGAGACACCATGCGAATGATCGAAGAAAGCGATGTATCTGATGCTAAGAAAGTTCAAACACATCCGGAGACACCGGCTACAGAATGCAAGGAAGAGATGAACGGGGACGACTTCAAAGACGACGAGGATGTGATAATCATTGATGAAGAAGAAGCTAGTTCTCCACTGCCTGTTCTCAAAAGGATTCTGAATGTAATGACAGATATAGCTCGTCCTCAATCACTAGAGAAGCGAGTAGCAGAGTTGATGGATAACTTCAGTGACGAGAAAGATGTGATAGTCATCGATGATGATGATGAAGCTCCACCCCAATTACCAGAGAAATTAGTTAAAGAGTGCAAGGATGAGACCAACGATGATGGCTTCAGTGACGAGGAAGATGTGATATTTTTCGAGGAAGTAGAAGCGCTTGCTTCACTTCCTGTGCAATCAAGGATTCTGGCTGTGGAACCAACACCTGTTCCAGGTCTAGCTCTTTCTCAATCTCCAGAGAAGCAAGTTAAAGAGTGCGAGGAAGATCTCGATGATGATGATGAGGAAGACGTGCTTGTTATCGATGAAGGAGAAGCGCATCCTTCACTTGCTGTTCCTGTTGTGAAACCAACTCCTGTGTCTGTTCCTGCTCCTCCTCAATCACCAGAGAAGGTAGTTAAAGAATGTAAGGCAGAGGTCGAGAATGAAGACTTCAGAGAAGAAGAAGATGTGATAGTTATGGATGAACAAGAAGCCATTAGCCAATTTGACAGAGAAGAGTTGATGGAGAACAATATAGAAGCGGTGAATAGACGCGATCTGAATCTGCTGATGGAATGGGAGGACACCAAAAAAGAGGCAATGGAACTGCTAGATGCTAAGATGGCCAACCTAATGAAAGCCCTATACTTTGCTGAAGGTGAAAAGGGCGGTAGATCGAAACCACCGACCGAACTTGACTTCAAAGTGCCAACACCTAAGACGAAGAAAAGGAAACGGTACACTAAGAAGAATTCTACTGAGGATACTGAGAAGAAAGTACTTATATACGCGGAAGGCGATGATCCAACCTCTCCAATAGGTAAAATTGGACCTAATGGTACTATGATACCGCGTGCTAACCTAGAGACTATTAATTGGACGC
This sequence comes from Liodrosophila aerea, assembly GCA_035045005.1. Classification (NCBI taxonomy): domain Eukaryota; kingdom Metazoa; phylum Arthropoda; class Insecta; order Diptera; family Drosophilidae; genus Liodrosophila; species Liodrosophila aerea. The sequence continues at coordinate 16,951 of JAWNNL010000689.1, forward strand.
TAACTGCTCCGGCTGTAACGAGAAAAGTGCTCTCTGAGATCTTTGATCGGGAGATTCTGGCATTCAACACACTCTCGGGCAAACCATCGCCGGCCTTCAAAGATTGTCCACGTGCCATAAAGGGGAAACTTTGCCCCCTTAAAGTGGCGGATGTGACTCATTTTATGATGCGAAATACGAATATATCGGAGCATGATGTGCGCAATGCCATAACCACAAAATGCGCAGATGAATCCAAAAAGTTTCGTCTTGAACAGGAGGAGAATGCTAAAGGCAAGGAAACGTAAAGGATTGCAGAGCTCTAGTCTTCAGTTTCTATATTTATAAGTAAAGTAAACTGAAGTTTATAAAGTAATAAAAATTATAACTAATACATTCAAAGCACAGCCGAAATCTCCAAATTCTTGACTTTTTAATGCGTCTTCTGTGCGTCCATTGCTTTTGTTTCGTTTTCCCTCTTTTTGTGCGTGGCCAAAGAAAGAATGAACAAATTCAAAACATAATTTTAATGTAGCTACTGCTTGCCATTGTGGTTTCCTTCTTCTCTCTTTTTTTGCATAATTAAATAATGACAATGGTCGAGAGGCTCCTCGCTCGTCTTGAATCATCGACTGAAAGTGCTTGAGCTTATGTCTCTGCATCAAGATAAAGCCCTGGGACAGGCTATTGTACAAATAAGCCAAGAGCGATGGCCAAAATCTGTCTCAGACAGCTGCAATTGCTGCGCCCCAGTTGAGTGTATAAAAAAATGTATAAAAAGTAGGGAAGCTACAGTCGGACGCAAATCTACAGTCGGAGACCTTGTACTTTGGTTTGCCTTGGGCGTCGATAACAGCAGCAGCATATATGAACATACTCACTTACACATACACATGCACTTAGACATACACACATACACACACATACATACATACAAATATACTCGCAAATACAAACAATATCAAAAACTCATACAGACATTCGTACTCACAATCAAAAATCTCGCATACGCCCTAGTGGCCGCGTACACTGTGGCCTCCCCCTCCCCCACCCAAATGCTCAGTACAGAAAATTGTTTGTAAAATATCTCTGGTGTTTATTATCCGATTGGGCTGTAAATCGCACCAAACACTTAAAGCACCTAAAGCTTTATTCATGCAAAAAAGGAAAACAGTGACTCTAAAACTGTACATGCTGGGAATATTTTTGCGAAATTGAGGGGGAGGGGGATGACTTTTCAAACATTTGAAACAAACTTGACCTGCATTCATTCATTTTAATCAATCAATTCATTCAATTTGCATATAATTTTCTATTGCCCAATAGATAAGCCCCAATGGATCCATCAGCTGGCCACAGAGCAGCAGTATGCCTACATGAATGGCACCGCGACCATTGAGTGCAAGGCGACAGCTGAGCCGCCGCCGATGTTCACGTGGTATCGCAAGCAGAAGCGCTTGGAGAGCAATGAGAAGCAGTACACCATTGAGTCGGAGGGCACTTGGTCGAGGCTGACGATACATGTGCGGGATGCGAAGCTCTTTGACAACTATCGGTGTCGGGCACACAATCATTTGGGATTCATTGAGCGGGTCACGCGGTTGGAGCAGGGCGATAAGCCGCCGCCGCCGTTGGTATTCCAGATGCGTGGCTACAATTCCAACACATTCGATGTGGATGTGAGTGTGCAGCGTGATAAGGATAAGCCGGGGCCGATGGATGTGAATGGCTTTCGCATTGAGTATATGACGGAATTGGAATTCAAAACGGATGCCGGCAAATGGACCAATGCCAAGCGTAAGGATTTCCCCTACGAGGAGGGTAAGTATCCACATACATACATACATCTACATGCTCGAATCTCCATTCATTCTTTTTTTACACTTCAGGTGCCAATTTTCTCATAACGAATCTCGAGCCGGACACCATCTATCTGATAAGGGCTGCCTCGCGTAATCTGGCCGGATTCAGTGACTACACCAAGGTGGAAAAGTGTCGGACTCTCTCGCTAGAGCCACGTACTGGCACCTCCTCTGCCCTCATGCCCTCTGTCTACGCGCTGCTGACTGCTGGAACTCTGCTGACTCTGCTGCAACGTTGCAGCCACTGAATCGCTGTATGTGAGTGTGCCTCCGTGTCTGTGTATTGTCTCTGTGCGTGTGTGTGGATGTGTGTGTCTGTGTTTGTGCTTCGCGTTTAGCTTTAAGACCTCACTCTGATTTGCAAACTAATTAATGTTCTAAGTTGTTAATATAAACCAAGCAAAACTCGGTTAAGCAGTTGCAGTTTAGCTCAAGCAATCGCTGGAGTTGCCGATAGTATCGATAGCCTAAGAAATTCTAACTAAATTCAATTTAAACTAAATGATACTTGTGTTAAAGGCAAACTTTAATTTGATATTCATACTAAACTAATCTGTCAAAAGTATTGTTAAAACTATGTTGTAACTTGTAGTCTAACTATCGAATGATTTCACTAACTATCTATACTAAATGTTTCAACATTCGCTACGATAGTATTACTATTTAGTCTATGACTTTACTAGAACTTTAATTGTATCCCTATTGATAGTATCGCTTGTAGCTCCCAGCGATTGCTGCACTAAAACTTAGTCAAAATATTTCTGTAGAGAGTTAAAGCATTAAATGATATCTATATATATTAGGACATATTATTGAGTCCCACATGAAGCTTAGTTTAAAATGTTAAATTGCAAAAAGCCAAAAATCCCGTGCCTTGAGGCCACTATTAGTAAATGAATACACACTAAACCAATGTCATTTCCAAGAACAACTATTGAACTCCGTCAGTTTTCCTCTGCATTTACTATATACTATATCATATTCACTGAAAAGAAACTCTTGAAATATATATGTATTAACTAAGCAAAGAATCTCAGCAATACAAAAGGAACGACTTGCCATCTTTTATATAAACAGTTTACAAATGAATTGAGCCACCCAATGAATGTAATCAAAACAAATGCAGAGTGCATAAGGAAAACCAACGCAAACGTTTTAAAGTATATTCAATTTTAATAGCTATTTATATGCATATACATACATATACTTATTATATATACTTGACGTAACAAAGTTGCCAATGAATTAAATGTTTTGTGGTTTCTCTGTGCCAATTCTGTGCAAAAATCAAATTAAATCTACATGAAATTAAAGCAAATCAGTTGTGTATGACTTTTCAATTGCATGTGGAAATGGTTTAAGTATACTGATAGATACATAAGAAGTAAGTGAAATTTTTAAGAGATTTTTGTTATGTTATTTTATAATTGTTTAGAATTATTTTATACTTGGACTAATGAGATTGTCATCATCTTTTGTTTCTTAAGTATTCTATTTTTATTTGTGTCTATATTTATTAATGATATTAATTATTTACTTTAACTGTTTAAGTATACTAACAGATATATAAGAAGTAAGTGAGATTTTTAAGGGATTTTTCTTATATTATTTTATGATTGTTAAGAATTATTTTATACTTGGACTAATGAGATTGTCATTTTCTTAAGTATTCTACTTTTATTTGTATCTATCTATATTTATTAATTGATTATTTTGTTTTAATTTATAGATAGCATCAGATCAACTGCAGTCACTTTAATGCCAGTCAAAAATATCTCATTTTTATTATCGTTTAAAGTAGGAGTATATGGAAAGAAATCTCAGACTATTGCAGCCAATTGGAGCCAACCGAGTGATTATGATTGAGAGGTAAGAAATGAATAAGATACTACTATAATTTAACTGTGGAGAGGCCAATAGATAATGGAGATATAAGAGGTAGTAATGCGTTCAAATTATAGTTATTTAGATCTACTTCTAACTATTTACTTAGTACATCAATCTAGTGCAGTGTTGCCCAAACTCATACTATTAAACATAGCAGCACAGCACGCGCTGTGAAAATCCACAAAGCGTCACGCCTGTACGTGTGAGAGCATCGACTGTGCGTGAGTAAGCAGCGCTGCAAAGCAAAACGCACATGTGATAGGAATTATGAATTAGTGTAGAGTAAAATATAGCTACAAAGCAGGCGAGCAGCCTCGTAGGCATTCGTTTCTCATTTTGGACAGATCTGAGCAGTTATCGAGCTAAAATTGCTTAAAATGGAAGCAAATTATCAGTTATATCGCCACATGGGTAAGTGTGATTTACATATGAAACACTTTTGGTCTATAGATGACTTCCTAGATATGGGGAGGATGAGTGGATTAATCGTCCGGCGTCGCAGTCCATTGGCGCATGCCAGCTACTGTCGTCTTGTCGCTGGGGGTAGGATAAGCAATATTATCTGCAAGGCGTTGCATATACCCAAACATCATTGTGTTGGTGCCGGCAGCGATTGGAGTGATTGTGATTGCACCATGGATAAATGCAATTGTCCGCCGGAAAAGTCGAAGAAGCGAAGGCGTCCCTGTCTGTGTGTCTGTTCCAAACAGTACAAAGACTATAAAAGGAGGAGTCGCAGCAGTGAGGGAAAGAGAGAACTGAAGGAAGATAAATACCTCTATCCTCCAAGGATAGTGACCACCAGAGAGTAAGTACAAACAGTATATATGACAGTATAAAGAGTACAGTAGGAAGACTCCCAGCAGAGAAGAGCCAAAGAGAGAGCTGACGGATGATGAATACTACTATCCGCCAAGGATAGTGGCCACCAGAGAGTAAGTCGAACCTATTGCAGTTGTTTTTATAGTAATTCAACTAATCTCACATTTTTACTAGACTGTCAAAAGCTGATAAACTGCGTGAATCTCAGTACTCCTCGAAGCGCTCGCCAGTGGTGCTTACTCCCCAGGAATCTATGGCCTGCCCGACGTACTCGAACGAACCCAAGCCTGAGGAACAACCGTTTGAGGAACACGTGACCATATATGAAGCACCCAAGAGACCCTGCCAGCTGAATGCAGACATCACACAGCAGTTGGTCGAGGTGAATCAAAAGCTCGAGCAACAGTTAGCCAAGGAGATCGAGCAGAAGGAACAGCTGAATGCCATCAACGATAAGCTACTGGTACTCACTCCCCTGGTCATAGGTATCAATGAGAAGTGCGATCGCCTGCACGAGTACCAACTATCGTCGCTTCAGCCGACGAATCACAAGCAGAAGAAGCATTGCAGGTGTGAGCATGTCAAGATTAAGGATACGAGCACAAGACCGCCCTCAGATTTGAAAATCTGCCCAGAGGAGACTAAGACACAGAGCAGCTCCTGTCGTTTCTGTAAAGATAAAAATCTCTCAGTGCTCAGCTCGATACATCATGAGCTCTTTGATCTGATTGGCGAGCATTGTTTTACGGATGTGGCCTTGACCATACTCCTGCTCCGGGATGATGCCTACCACATCAATGTGCGAGTCATGCGCTCGGGTGAGAACTTGGGCTGCTTGCTGGCCAACGAGGAGGCCATCAAGGAGGCCAGTGAGCTGGGCATATTCAGGGATCTGCTCACCTTCTGTGTGTATGATCGTAATACCAAGCGTTATCCCCGCTCCTTGGGCTGCGTTGACTTTGATGTGGTTGGCGAGGATTCGGTGACGGTGATCAAGGAGATAATTGAGTAGGTAGGTAGGTGATGAAATCTCTGACAATCAACTCGAATAATTTGTCTTTTATCAGGACTGGGATCAGGCTGATTGCAGATTCTAAGTAAGATGATTGAGGCTGGTGCAAGCTGGGATATCGATTGATGCTGAGCCTCATAATAGAGTTCCAAAGGAGGAGACTTCATCATCATAACCAAGGCACTTCCCTGCCATCAGCTGGAGTGGATAATACTGCCTCATAGTCCAAGTCCTGAAGCTGGGATATCGATTGATGCTGAGCCACTTGATAGAGTAGAGTTCCAAAGGAGAAGACTTCATCATCATAACCAAGGCACTTCATTATCATCATAATCCAAATCCAAATCCTGATATATGTTTTTCCACTGTCTTAAGTACGAGTCTCGTTAGCTGCTCAATCTGTTCAGATGCAGGCACTTTTAGTACCAAATTTTTTAGAGTGTAGTAGTAGTATATTTGTAAATGTGTTTAGTAAAGTGTATGTAAAGAAATCAGCTATTATTATGTTATCTATATCATATGATAAGAGTACTCTAGCTTCCGATTGTAATTTATCACTTTATCACTTATCGCTTTGCTACGGCAATCAGAGCAAGTGGCAAAGCTAAGCGTTTGTGTCTGCCACAAAGGTAATTTTGTGCCGGCATGTGTGGTGCATGCAACAACCACCATACGCGTGGCACTCTGTCCGAAAAGAGGAAACGTCAAACCGCATACGTCAAACGGTTCATTTCAGCAAATAGCGGTTTGTCAATCAGCCACGTTTGCCATATCCCAATGCGTCAAATGTGGCCTCAACGCTCAAAGGGGTGTAGAGGAGGAGGAGGAGGAGGAGGAGGTGGGGGATGTTGCATGGCACTTGTAACCAGCAGCTGGTGCTGCTGCATGTCCACGCTGACAGTCGCAGTCGCATAAATCAGCTGCCTAGCAAACAGTGCGTATGCGGATGCGGATGCGGATGTAAATGCGAATGCGGATGCATACAGACAATGCACAACAGACAGACGGACGGGCACCATGTGGCGGAGGCTCATGCCTAACAGACTTTTATGATCGAACAGCTTGATAAATATGTATTTGTCGTATACCCTGGCCAAAGGGTATTTTCGACGAGAGAACTTGGCTAATATGATTGGTATGTAGCGTACATAACTATTTATTTAGTAAAATAAACATTTAAATTTAACAGAAAAGGTGAAGAAATAGCAATGTAAATGCAGTTGATATTAGCGCTACAATAATTTCACTCTCAACGCTTTTAATTTCTTATTGGAAAATAGCAGTTTGCCATATGAGAACAGTTGCAGTAGTCGCACACTTGCATTCTCTTCATTCAGCTGTTCTGTTCCCAAAACCTTTGAGAGACTTGAGACTTCGCAATTGGATCAGTTTGTTGTTGTTTGCGCGTGCGTTCGGTTGTGTTTGGCGTGTGCTCGGTTACGGTGCATTGCATTATTGCATTTACATTATTATTATTTCATTTTTTTCAAGTGATAACTTATTAGAGTAAGTGAAAGTGTTATTAAGCATGAATCAATGCCAGTTAAACGCAGTCTACGTCAGTTTTTGTTTTTTGCATTTTTTCTTATTGGAGTAAATTTGCTCATTTTTGCGTTGCGTTCGCCTTGTCTCATTATTCGTTGTTTCGCGCGCTCTCTTTGAGTCGCTTTCTGTGTTGCTCTCCCAGCTGCTGTTGCTGCTGCTGGCAGCGCTGGCTCGGTCTTGCTATTGGCATAAGTGTTCTTTGCGTTGCTGCTGAAAAATGTGAAGGAATAGCAATGTAGATTGTTTATATTTATGTAAATAATATTTAAAACATCATTTGTTTCCCAATTGACACCGTAGTCAGCTTCTGTTCATAATTTTATGCGTACGTATGTATGCTCCTCTCAATCAACAAGCCCCTCTCTGCCCACTCACATGAGCAGCGACGTCATTCATATTTACGAACGAGTGTGTGAAGCAGCGACTGGCGTTGCCAGACTGTCCAATTTGATACGTTTCAATTCAAATATTGCTACGCCTATTTTTTCAACTTTTCATTTCAAAAGTTACAACAAATTTCGAAACTAATCAACATTTGTTAGCGTATAGCCAACTTCGACATGTTCATGGCAGAACTGTTCTCATTTGCTTTTTGTTTTCGCGCTCTGCACAATTCTATTTGAGCCTCAGTATTTTGGCTTTTGGCATTAGCCACAGGGACAATGACAGACCGGCATGCCTGGACAGTTGGTGGTGCCGTTACACCGCCAGGCACTCGCTGACATTTGTACAATTGTTTTTGCCCTACTCCTACTCCCCCGCCCCCTACTACTGCTGCTGCAACATATCAACATCAACATGCAGCGATCCACAATCAACATTCGACTGTCAAAGCCAAAGCGCATAATGAGCTCACGTCATGTGGAATTCATGTGGGTCGCGTTTAGCTGCGTTTTTAAATGAAAGCAACAGCCGGAAAAACTCCGGAAAATGGTGACAAAAAATTGGTTTTCTATTTGCTGAAATGAATGAAAGTTGTCAGCGTGGGGCCGTACGCTTTTAGTCCAAGTAACTGTATTCTTTGTTTTTCTACTTTTTTTCTACAAAGCCTCTCGGCAACACTGAAAATTGCAGCTGACGCTGTTTCATTAAACCAATGCCCTTTCCATGTCTTCTTTTTTCCGCTTTCTCGATGACATACTTTTTATACACACACATGCATACATACATACATATGTACATGTTTACATTTCGTTTTGTGCAGCTTTACATTTTGGCAAATAGTAGTTGATGTTAAACCAATTTGTACTACAATGCAAATATAGTGCTACAATAATTTCATTCTTAACTCTTGTAGTTTCTTATTGGAAAATAGAAGTTTGCCATATGAGAACAGTTGCAGCAGTTTTACATTTGCTTTTTCTTCATTTAGTTGTTCTGTTCCCAAAACCTTCGCATAGGCAACGCAAGAGAGACTGAAACTGTTCCCAAATAGAATCAGTTCGTTGCGCGTGCGTTCGGTTGTGTTTGACGTGTGCTCGGTTACGGTGCATTGCATTATTGCAATTATAGCGTTTATTAATTTTTCAAGTGACAACTTATTAGTGCAAGTGAAAGTGTTATTAAGCATCAATCAATGCCAGTTAAACGCAGTCTACGTCAGTGTTTGTTTTTTGTTTTTTCTTATTGGAGTAAATTTGCTCATTTTTGCGTTGCGCTCGCCTTGTCTCATTATCCGTTGTTTCGCGCGCTCTCTTTGTGTCGCTCTCTGTGTTGCTCTCCCAGCTGCTGTTGCTGGCTCGGTCTTGCTATTGGCATATGTTTGTGAAGTGTTCTTATTAGAATTTACCGTGCCTGCAAAAACTCTTCGCACATGCGTTGTGGATTCAAAGTAAGTGTTTTAAATATTACATAAATAATATAACTTTAGTTTTATGTGTGCTTTGTGCGCTATCTTTTGAGCGGCAGAATTCAATTGGCGCTCTGTGCATTTGATATGCGCTTTGTAAAACACACACACACACACACATACACTGTGTGAAAAAAGTCTCTGTATAAAGCAGTTTAAAATGTGCTCTGAGGAATACACACACACACACACACTCACACACATGTGTGTGTGCTAAAGTTTTAGTCAAAAACCAAGCAGAAACCTCACCAGGAGAAACAACAACAACAACAACAACAATGGCGAGCATTACGAAGTTTTAACCGAGCTCAATTCCCTGTGTGTTGGGGCACACTCAGTCGGACTGGGCCCGTTCCGTTCCGCAGGCAGCATAATTAATTGCGGTAATTAGTGTGTTGCCAACAAACAGCAAACACACGAAAAACAACAACAACAATGACAAGAAAACCAACAGAGTGGAGTGTAAACTAGGGCACTGACAGACGGCAAGATACCCTATAAAAGTTGAGCAACTTTACTACTACTACTACTACTACTACTATTACTACTACTACTACTACTACTACTACTACTACTACTACTACTACTACTGCTGCCTATCAAACTCCCCTTTCCTTCCGCTCACACAGGGTATAGGCAGCAGCAGGAGCAACGTGAGAGCCTCCAGGTGGGAAATGCGGGAAAATGTGAAAAGCGAACCTAAATCTAAGAACCACTAACAGAATTCCAATGCAACTCGCGGTATTACTTTTGCTCAAGATTTGTGGGCAAAGCGAATGCCAACTGTTGTGGCATATTAGTTCTGGCCAACTTTTATTTACGACTCCAACGGTACTGTTGAGCGGCTCGCGGCGCTAATTTAGTTAGCTCCTTCAGTGGTCCATTGCGGCAACATGGCCCACACCGTGTGGCATCATTAGAAAGCTCAAAATGATTTTATTGCTAAACAAACAGGAGTGGAGGGAGGGAGAGTAGTAGCAGACAAAGTGGAGCTGAAGTGAAGGATAGCAGCGCAGCTCCGTGTGCACAGTAAAAATAAACTATAGACTAATTAAATATAATTAATATAATATAATAATAATATATTAATATAATTAATATAAGTTTATTAAATATAATATGTATATTCATTTCCTATTTCACATTCTTCTTGACGTAATTCTTTGCTTGGCAAATCAACAGTTATTATAACGTGGTCTTTCAATTTGGTCTATTCATATGGAAGTAGCTGAAGTGAAGGATTGTAGCGCAGATTCGCGTGCACTGATAAAATAAACTATAGATGAATTATATTTATATTTTTTAAATATAATATGTATTATTCATTTCCTATTATTCATCCTTCTTGACGTTATTCTTTGCCTGGTAAATCAACAAGTCTTTCTCTTTCATCTATTCATATAGCTAAAGTGAAGGATTGTAGTGCAGAATTTACATTCATTTCTCATTTTTCATCCTTCTTGACGTATTTTGGCGTGATGTAGACATCCGCCTTGCATACTTTGCATTGTATTGGTGTTGGAAGAATAGATTCACTAACTATAGCTTGTGTAGTGTTGCAGGCAGAACAACAAATCCTATATACAATCAAATGTTCTAAAAGATTTATAGGTTATTTTGTTGTAAATCACATTAATTCGAGTGTCTTACCCTCTTGGGTAGTGCCGCGAATGGAATCCATTCTACTTCTTCCACTATTCACAATCTGTTTCGAATTATTTTCCTTATATTTTAGCTGCTTAAACTTCCACGTGGACTTCTCAACTGAACATATAAGCAGAGCAAATCGAAAGCATTGACATAATGTGACTTAAAAATCTGTGTTTGCTTTACTAAATCGATAATATATTCTCTTACCTCTTCCTGGAACAGTTCCGTTATGTTTCCTCCAAAGATATACTTTTCGATTTATTTTCCGTAATATTCAACTGAATATATAAGCACAGTAAATCCAAATCATTAACATAGTTAGTTAGTTAGTCCGGTAGGGATCACGTCCCACACATAGACCTGTTGGTCCTTAGTGACACCGGTTGTTAAATAGCCCTCGTATTGGGTCTACGATTGTAGACCCGCAGCCTTGTAGAAACCTGTAATCTTCCTTAGCGTTAGCCCCGCCACCTCCTTAATTGAGGTGAACGTTGGTTTCCCTACGCAACTCAATCATTAACATAATGTGACTTAAAAATCAGTGTTTGCTTTTGCTTCTAATTTTAAGTTAATAATTCAATCGATAATATATTCTCTTACCTCTTCCTAGGATAGACAGTTCCCGTCTGTTTTATCCACAGATTCACTTTTCTCATTATTTTCCGTAATATTCAACTGAAATTATATAGTAAGCACAGCATAATCGACAGCATTCACATAATGTGGATTTGCTTTTCCTTACTCTCAACATTACTCAGACTTTACTCCTAATTTCAAGTTAATTTAAATGTAGAGTATGTAGGACAACTCCACGAATGTTTCAAATGTCAATAAATGTTGTTCACTGTGCATAAATCTCCGCTGAGCTAATAGAGTAGCAGTGGCAGCTGCTGGAGACGTTTGCGGTGTAGAGTTTGCTTCCTGCTTCTACTACTAGTACGAGTAGTGCCGGCGGCCTGTTGGCTCAGCTTGAGTCGAAGACTTTTTGCAGTTTCACTTTAATTGGTCACTTGGCGAGCGCACAAAAAACGAAAACAATTTAATTTTCCCCATTTTCTTATTATCTCGATTTTACACGCCAGCTTGAGCTTTTCTCTATGCTACATATACTACTAGTGAGTGGAGGGGAGTGGAGGGGAGTGGAGTGGCGTGTGTCAAGCGATGGCTATTGCTTCCTCTTATCGCTATGGGCAGCTATCCGTTTATGTAATTAAGCGTTGCATACTTTTCTGCGCCATGCTTTTTAATCAGCTGCCACTAATAGGGCGTTGTCTGTGTGTGTGGCTGTGTGTTTGCCTCTGTTGTGTGTTATTACTACAGCTGCCATTAAATCTTTTGAGTGTAATTAAAAACTTGTCATTTAAGGCTTTGCAAATAGCTCAGTCCACATTCATTGACAGCAGCAAGAAGTCAAATATTACTATAAAGAGATGGGCGTGTGATTGAAAAGTAGGGGACTTTTATAGATAGCCAGACTGCTTACAATTGTGGCATATGCTGTTAGATTGTAACTACGTCCATGTCAGACTACATTGAAAATAAGATTGTGTATCTTTTATAGAAATACTGATAGTAATTCAAACGAAATGGTCATTATTTTTAGAACAATTAAACATCAATTACTGAAGTGTTAGCTAAGTATACCGCAAAGCAGTAAAAAAACCTTAAATTAATAATGATACTATATAGATATTATTATTAATTTACTATTACTATGTTCATATCAGACTACCTTAGATGTGAGATTGTGTATCTTTTATAAAAATACTGATAGAATTCAAACGAAATTCTCAAACGAAATTCCCTTTAATCACAGAAGTATAAGTTATACCACAAAGTAGTAAAAATACCCTAAATTAATAATGATACTATATAGATATTAATATTAAATTAATAATGATACTATATAGATATTATTATTAATTTACTATTACTATGTCCATATAAGACTACCTTAAAAATTGAGATTGTGTATCTTTAATAGAAATACTGATAGGAATTCAAACGAAATTCGTTATATTTTTAGCACAATTAAACATCAATTACGGAAGTATAAGCTGTACCACAAAGTAGTAAGGAAAACCTTAAATTAATATAGATATTAGATAGATACTCTTATTAAATTACTATTATTAGGAATAATCTCTCAACTGATGGGATTCCTTTAAGCACTTGAATACTTTATTATATTATAATAAGTCAACAGCTGTACTTTGCTATCTTCATTTCGGAATAGACACCGCACATTGTGCTCCCCTGAAACTAATCTTATCACTGGACACACTTGACTGATAAGAAAGAATCATCATTCATTCGTATTCGTATTAGCTATAAGAGTTGGCATTAAACTGATATCGATTCAGTTTTCGTATAACCTGCGGTTGAGTACGAGCCTTAAGATGTGGCTGAAAATAATTAGCATTATCTTGGTTATTTACGCCTTCGCTCTTATCGAAGCAGCCAAGTATCCGGGCAATTGTTTGGAGGCCACGGCCAGCAGCCGAAAGAGTGGCATTTACGAGATCTATAATGACAACTACCAAATGGGCTACGACCCCATGAAGGTGTACTGTGATGCAGAGACCCAGGGCGGTGGTTGGTTAGTCATCCTAAGTCGCCTGGATGGCAGTGTGAACTTCTATCGTCCCTGGTATGTGTATCAAAATGGTTTTGGCGACTTAGATGGCGAGCACTGGTTGGGGTTGAATCACGTATCCGCACTGACCAAGGGTCGGAGTGTGGAAATGCTTGTGGTTCTGGAAGATTACGATGGCGTCGAAGCCTATGAGCGCTATGAGAAGTTTGCTATAGGTGACTCATACGAGTTGTACAATCTACACACACTTGGCGCAGCCAGCGGCACTGCTGGAGACTCTTTGAGGCGGCACCATGGCATGAACTTCTCCACATACGACAACGATAATGATAATGATCCCTACAGGCACTGTGCTCAGGTCTTCTCTGGCGCCTGGTGGTACAACAGTTGTCGCGAGAGGTACGCATGAGCTCTTGCCATAGAGAAACTCCTCTAAAGTATTCTATATTTTTAGTCATTTGACGGGCAGATACGGAGATACTAGCTTTGGCAAAGGCGTCAACTGGGATGACTTCCGAGGACCTAACTACTCACTCAAACGGGCTGTGATGATGATCAGGCCCAGAATTTAGTGGGAAACATTTGAAGTTGCTTCAGTTTCAATCCAAAGTGTTCTAGCTCAATAAAGAAATGAAATGATTATATATAGATGATGACAAAGGAACTGATAGATAGATTATACTATTCTCAAATTATAGACTACTGTTTCAACAGTGTTTGCAATATATTTCTTTCTTAACATATGATTATATAGGACATGATTATATGATTATATGATGATGATGATGATGATGATTATATACATAAAGTCAATGTTTATATATAGATGATGATAGAGGAACTGATGGATAGAATTAGGGTACATTATTCTTAAATTAGAGGCTACTGTTTCACCATTGATATATATGATAATATAGGATATGATTACACTCATAAAGGCAATGGTTATATATAGATGATGATAGAGGAACTGATAGATAGTGTTAGGGTATAATATTCTCAAATTAGAGGCTACTGTTTCACCATTCTTGGCAATGCATTTTCTTTCCTAATCTATTATCTTTATTATTTCCTAAAATTCCCCTCATGTTTGTGAATTTCTTGGAACAGGCAGGTGTTTAGCAAAGATAAGGTCAACACATCCGATCTTATTACTTATCTACCTTCTGTGATGTGATAAGAGGCATTCGCTCTGACTATAAATACTGAAATCAATACAGAAATAAGTCAGTTATTCGTCTACACTCAACGTCAACATGTGGCTTAGGTTTGTTGCCATAATCGCAGTATTCACTGGCGTGGTCAGGGCTGCACAGTACCCCAGCAATTGTGCCGAGGCAACGGCCACCACTCAGAAGAGTGGCATCTATGAGATATACTTGCCCAACTATTACTTTGGCTCCCAACCGCTTAAAGTTGCCTGCGATGCCGAGAGCTATGGCGGTCGTTGGACGATTATTTTGAATCGCATGGATGGAAGTGTGGACTTCTATAGACCGTGGAATTTGTATAGAAGTGGATTTGGCGACTTGGATGGAGACTACTGGGTGGGCCTGGAGACGCTCTATTATATGACGCTGGAGCGGAGTCAAGAGCTGATTGTTGTGCTGGAGGACTTTGATGGTGTGGAAGCCTATCAGACTTATGAGAAGTTTGCCATCGCTGCTGAGTATGAAAACTATGCACTACAAACATTGGGCAGATCCAATGGCACAGCCGGGGATTCACTCTCCTTGCACCATGGCCAACCGTTTTCCACCTACAATCGCAATAATAATGCGGATCAAAGTAGAAACTGCGCTCAGACCTATACTGGTGGCTGGTGGTACAGTTCCCCCTGTCATCATAGGTATGTAATGCCCTGAATCCCAGTTGAATTTGCTTAAAGCTCTATGAACTTCTCTTCAACTCGACAGCAACTTGGCTGGCAGGTACAATGATACCGCTTATGGCAAGGGTATCAATTGGAGCACCTTCCGCGGCTATGAGTACTCGCTGAAACGCGCTGTTATGATGATAAGGCCTCGCGTGTGAATCACTCTTATCTCACTTCCAACTAAATATACACTTGAGCAATAAAAAAGTGGCATTAAGTAGCCCAAATCAATCTTCGTTTGCTTTGTTTATAATTCTTATCAGTTGAGAGCTGCAATAAAACAGTTAGTGGTCAATCTATGGCATAATGGGAGCTCTTGAAGCATAAATTAATTATAGCAATTGGTTAGGGATATCTTCCGCTAATTATGTAATCGAATAATTCAGTTATTGGTGTGGGAATTCGAAATATTAACTAATAAAAATCATTATTAATTCAGAAATTAATTTAATTAGTTATTATTTACATATTGTGGCCGCTTTTTCAACAATATGTCTCTTTATTTCGAGCGTACAATCCAGACTGACGCGCACTTTTCTTAACAGAGCCGTTCGAGTTTTACAGAGTCATGTTAGTTTAACAGAGTCATTTGAGTTTTACAGAGTCATTTAAGTTAAACAGAGTGACCAACCTACAATCAAAGGAATAGCTCTCACGATAGTCGTTCTAGTATCGGCACAATCCTGCTACAATATGTATTTTAGTGTATTTATATGTATGTAGTGTATTTATATAATTTATGATAAGAGAAGAGGAAGTATACAGTACATAAATAATGGGATTTTTATAATGTTGTTTTTATGTTAACATAACATATCAGCATCGATAATGATATCATCGACAACAAGCTATCTATTCAACACATTTTATAATAATTATTCAAATAATTAAAATTGTTTTAAAGTCTTAATAATCATTTCTATTACTTTCACTTCTTTTATGCGACTTTAAACAAAAGCTAAAGTCGAATAAGCAAATTTTTGTAATGCGAATTGGACTAAAATATTCATGGACTGCTCATTGAAATATCTATGTATGAAGTTGCCACAATTATATTTGTTTAGAAATAATAATACACTAAATTATGAGATTTTTATAATGTTAACATCACATACTCGTATCAGTATCGTTAATGATATCATCGATAACGAGTTATGTTATGTCCCACACATTGTATAATATTTATTCAAATAATTAAAATTCCTATTCATTTCACATTAAATTTATCTTTAAAGCGTAAATAATAATTTCTATTATTATCAATTTTTTATGCAATTTTAAACGCAGTCGAATTGGCAAATTATTGTAATGCGAATTGAACTGAAATGTTCATAGACTGCTTTTAAGCGCAGCATGCAATTCCGCTGCACACACATGCAACCACACACACACACACACACCCACACACACACACTCCCACTCGCACTGTAAATAACTAGAGCGAGATTTTACAAATCACTAACAAATACACGCGTAAAAGCAATTCGCATGCGGAAAAGCTACTTACAGCAAACAAAACCGAATAGCAAAACATGCATGAAAATTGAAAATTATGTACCAAATGCACTCAGCGGGCAACAACAGCAGCAACCACACAAACAATAACAGTACAAGGTATGTGGGTGTGTGTGAGTGTGTGTGTGGGAGTGTGTGTTGTGCACAAGCCACAGAGGACGCAGGACTGCCATATGCCATTATGTTTTGTTTTGTGTATGCCACGCTTGGGCTTTGTCAACGCAATGAAGTGCCACAGCTGTGTGTGTGTGTGTATATGCATGTGTGTGTGTGGGTGTGCGTGTGTGTATTGTAAGCCAGGCACCTTTGGCAGCAACTCAAGCCAGTCGCTGCTGGCATGCCACTTCATATTGTAAATTTGGTAGCAAATATTTTTGTGGGTTGTCAGGATTTCCGCTATGACTCTTGTGCCACCTGCCACCTGCCACCTGCCACTCGATGCTGTTGCACAGCTAGCTTGCGGTTGCCAGTTGGCACTTGTCACCTGTTTGCATTTGCATTTGCCTTGCTTAGCTTTTTGTATGCAGTTTAATGTAATTGTTGTTATTGCGTTTTGTCTGATTGCTTCCGCTCTCGGCATATTCCCAATGCACCAGGGGCATGCAACCCCAACTTGCAACTTGTGTTTGTTTTGAACAGAAGGGAATGAATACATATTAAGATATTACAAAAAGTTATTGTTAAAGTAAATTTGTTACTTGTATAGAAATATTTAAGATTATTCAGTGTTTCTCTTCAAATATTAATTTAAACTACGTCTAGTTCCTGTGCTTAGTATTCCTCGCAAAACAAAGATAGCGTAGCAGATTTATAGCTCTTCTCTCTGGCGAGGGAAATCCGTTTAGATGAGTTTGCTTTTCGACCATTTGTATACTATATACTATATACTTTGCGTACTTGTATACTATATATATTATATCTGTAAATAATTGTGCTTTTATCTAAGCTATTTTATAGTAATTTAACTAAGATTAAAATCAATGTGAGTCCATAAAACTGCAATAAATAATATGAAAAGTGTAAAGTAAAGAAAGGCTCATGGTCTGACTAAGAGTATCTTTAGTCTGTTTGTCTCAATTACCTGGCGAAGAGACAACAGGTAACTAGTATTTACCACCTGCCTCTACCCAAACCACACTCAACAGTAATTTTGGTTTATCATTGTTTTACGCATTCCAGACTTGAGGTGTTGTCTCTGGATATTTTGCACATTTCATTGTAAAGTTTGTTTTGTGTACTCGTTAGTTGGTAACTATTTGCTTAGTTGTGCTTCCATACACACCTTCTGTGTAGTCCTTCTGCTAGACTCGGCACTATTTGTATTACAGTCTGTCTGTCAGTTTATGACTCTGTCTTTTCTACAGCTGGGAAAAGTGGGAACTGTTTTGCATACAATAGTTTGTTATTAACTATAGCAGCAGTCAAAAGTTAAGTAAGAGTTAGTAAATCATTTGTTAACAACACATATTTACTTTGGAATTGAGTAGAAATGATTGAGTAAATGGTCAACTGAACTCTCTTTACCTTCCAAATTTGTTGTTAAATATTTCATAGCAAGCAAATAACATTCGCCTTGCTGAGTTTTCTTTCTTTACATTTTCCTAAATATTTTTCTCGATTTTCTTAAAGAATTTTAAATAATATTTTGGTCTCTTCCTTTTCTGCTCATATATTTTTAATATGCGCTTGGCTACTCGAAGACCAATTAAGCTCATCTTGAGTAGTCAGCATGTACATACTGCACTGCTTAATTTACCTACTGCTTCTTCTTCTTCTTCTTCTTCTTCTCTTCTCTCCACCTTGTTATTGCTTTCTACATCTTCTGCTGCAACTCTCTGCTCTCGCTCTGTGTGCCACTGGCTGCCACTTGCCACAGTCTGCCTGCCTGTTGCTGCGCATTTATCGGGCGAGTCCTTTGACAGGAGTACGGGAGTTGCATTTGGCAGTGTGGCAGTGTTCGGTGTGCATTAATCACACGCAAAATTACGACGCTCGTTTGATGGCCAACAAATCGGGCGCAAATTCACGCAAACATTGGCGCCGTCTCAACTCGCATTGCGAGATCTGCATGCGAAATGTGCGCATGGCCCACAAATCAGTTCAGCAACAGCATCAGCATCAGCATCAGCTCGGTTCCACTTCATTCAGCTTTCACTCTGCTCATTCCCAGCTGCCATTTGCTGTCCTCGAATCTCGTCAGCGTGACTGGCAATCTGCTTGGCTCACTGAACTCACGCTGAAACAGTTTGACAGTCGGACAGACCCTGACAGACTCTGGCAGTTTTGGCTGCTTGGCTGCTTGGCTTTCGAGCTGCCTCATTATGTGCGGCAGTTGCCAGGGCTGTTGCAGCAGCAGCAGCAGCAGCAGAGCAAGAGCAAGAGCACACAAATCTCCCCTTAAGTAATTTACTGGCAACTGCTGCTGCTGCTGCTGCTACTGCTTCAAAGTGCACTTTGCTATTTTTCAAATCGTAACCAGCTAGCGACAACAACAAGTAAAAATAAACTTGTATTTATTTTCAAATATATAAACTAGCAAATATCCTGCAGGAAGTAGAGTTCCAACAAAGTGATACATGTAGATGATGAGGAAGAGATGCATAGATGATGAATAGGACAATGAAATCCCATTAAAGTCATAGATATTGTACTTGGATATAGATTCAGTTAAAGGTTAAAAGATGAATAGATGATGAATAGGTGAATGAAATCCTCCTAAAGTCGTAAATATTGTTACTTCGATTTAGATTTAGTTGAATTTGTTTCAAATAAGTATTGGCAATATAATCATAGAAGATGATGTGAAGGCGATGGGGAAATGATGAGAAGATGATGAATAGGACAATGAAATCCTTGTTACTTGGATTTAGATTCAGTTGAAAGTTAAAAGATGAATGCATGATGAATAGGTGAATGAAATCCTCCTAAAGTCGTAAATATTGTTACTTCGATTTAGATTTTAGTTAAATTTGTTTTAAATAAGTATTAGGAATATTATCATCGTAGATGATGAGAAGACGATGAGAAGAATGATGAGAAGATGATGACAAGATGATGGGGATTAGGTGAAAGAGTTCCTCCCAAGTATAAATATTGTGACTCAGATTAAGATTTATTTCAAATAAGTAGTATTAGGAATATATATATGGAATGAGAAGAAGATGATAAGAACTTAAACACAGATTTAGATTAAGTTTTATTCAAATAAGTATTACGAAAATGTTGAGTTGACAAGTAAATGAGGAGCAGGTGAATGAATTTGAATCTGTGGCATACAGAACCTACTTTTCTTTATCATTTTTTAACAGCTATGCCATAACTGGAATAGCTTCTTTATAAAATATACTCTTTAGCAAATATCAAACTGTGGATAAACTCTAATTTAACTCTACTAACTGTCAAACTGTACCCAAATGCAACTTCTATTATGTTTGCCTAAACTACTCTCATACGTTCAAGTATTCTTCTCCGTTAATAGGGTATTAAGAGAATGCACAATAGCAAAATAGTTGGCTGACTTCTGCTGCAGCTTGAAGTTGAAATTGAAATTGAATTGCGATTGATATTGATTGGCTGCGTGCTTGAGCGACAACTCGGCCAAATCATGTGCGCACGGGGCGCTGCCTGCTCAGATGAGGATGCTACAGGCTGCTCCAGCTGGGATTTTACAGGCACTCTCGAGCGTCTTGTAACTTTCGCTTATTGTTGTGCACACTCACACACACACACTCGAACCTATATAGAGTTGTGTGTTGGGATTATGAGCAGCCCAGCAGAGGCAGAGGGTATCAGTGAGCTGGAGCTGGAGCTGGAGGATTTTCCCATTTTGGCATTCGAGTGTGTGGCATGACTTGAAATCGAATTTTGAGTTGCACCCTTCACACACACATGTGTGTGTTGGTGTGTGTTAGTGTGTGTATTTTGAAGTAAAGTTTTGTGTATTGTTTAGTCAAGTGCAGCTGGTCGTGCAAGTTGTTTATGTCCTGGGCAAATAGAGAGAGTTTTGGCAGCCAAACGAAATGTGCATTGGAGCAGTTTGCATTGAGATGTTGCCACTGCCACTATCAGCAGATCTTTAAGCAGAGACTATTATAGATTTATTGACCACACAACCACACACACGCACACACACACTCATAACACTCACCCACTTACTCCAACTGTCTGTCAAACTGACCACAAGTTGTGCAAATGAATTTCAACAAACTTTTGCCAGCAATTTTCGGTTTCCTATTTAGTTGCTGCTACTTTGCTCTATTTTTTAGTATTTTATTATGTTTGCCCCATGCAAATATTTGTAAATCAGGCGGATGGCAAATTACAAGCAACTTCCTCATTCGAGCCAAGGATAAGGAGCAGAGGCTTAGCTCGAGAGGGTGTTCACAGTTCCCTTGAATTTTAATCAATACTTACCAAATTGAGAGCTCTAATCAAGTGTAGAGAGAAGAGAGTTCAAATAGCTCATTTGTATTCGAGTAGTGACTATAAGTTGCCCCCTTTGCTCTACTGCCATGTGCACTTGCGGTTGCACTGCGTGCATTCAACATGAATCGTTGAGGCGTGCCTTTCCAATGACCGTTTGTTGGTGTTTCTAGCCCTGCTCCTACACCTGCTGCCTTTTGGGTTAATGTGCAGCATTGAAATGTACAAACTCGAGGCATGTGGCATGCGGCAAGTGTCTGCTTGTATCTGCAACTCCCGAGTGGATGAGCAGCACTCGCACGAATATGAATGCCAACTCAACTGGGTTTTTGCTTCATTTCCTCCTTGCTTATTTGTTTGTTGTGGTTCTTGTGGCGTTGATGTTTGCCCCTTGATGTTTCTGAACTCTTCAGGCAGGTGTTTGAACTTGGCTTTATTTGCTAATGTGCTACAGAAACTACTGCGTGAGGATCAACAGCAGACAACGGGCAGCAGTCCCACAGTCCAACTGTCTAACAGTGCCACAGCCAATGTGCAGGTGAATAGGTCTGGGAACTTTGCTCGCTGAACTTTGCTAATTTATGCAGGTCAAATGAATTGAATTCGTATTTAGTTGTTAGGTTTACATGTTGGAAAATCTAATGGAAATAAGTTGAATACTAAACTCTAATACTTAAGAGAAACTATGGCATTACCCTTTTGGTTAAGCCCTCAAAATATATTGTTATTATTTCATATTTGACTACAGTCTTTTCATATTTGCAAACTTACTTTTTTAGGCTTCTTTTTGAAGAGTTTCTATTTTTCTTTTAATTCTAATAGGAGCTGGCCTTAAGTGTTTCAGAATTCTTTATGTTTACTTCTAAATCCTTGCTTATATTCGTTCCTGCGGTTGAACCTAACCTATCATAACTTCCACCACAATCTTGTTGCTAAACATTTGTAGGCTTGCAAAAGCTGCTTGCTATAATAGCATATCCGTTTCCTATACTCATTACGCAGCTTTAAAGCTCTCTCGTTTTATGTCCTTGCTATTCATTGCCCTTCTTGCACACCCTGTGCTACGACAGCGCCATCTAGCAGTCGGCAGCATAACAAGAGAAAATTAATAAAGCAATAGGTGGCGCCAACATAAAGCAATATGTGTTTGAGTGCTAACAATAATTATTAATTAATTTTTTATAAAGTGAAAATAAGTAAGGTGTATATTATAATTAATAAAAACATTTATAAGCATTTTTTATCAACGCTTATATTCATTTTAGGCACACTTGACCTCATGACAAAGGCTGTTGAACTACGCTGCCCAATTTTAACGACAATTACCACAATTACAGTTAGCACAAACGCAGCCAAATGTGCGGTCAAGTGTCAAATACAATCCCTAATACATAACTAGATTAAGTTGTTTAAGGCAAGACGAAGTGTAAATACCCCGGGAGATAATACTTTTGGAGTAGGCAATACTTTAGCTAGAGGAAATTATATATGTAGAGTGATATGAAAGTCTTCTGGAAGGACTAGTACTGTTAAACGAATTTACAATACCTAAAATTAATATTTAAATCTTTCCCTATTCACTTCTTAGTCTATTCTTAGTATAGCCAGTATACCCTTTGATTGAAAATATAAACTTGATCTTTAAATCTTTCCCTATAAATCTTTACCTTTATAAATCTTTCACTACTTCGTCTACTTCTTAGCATACACTTTGCTTGCTCTTCAGTATACACTTTGCCGGTTGGTAGAATTGGACTTGGTCTATAGAACTGCCTTCTGGAAGGACTAATACTTTTATACGGACTTACACTATATAAACTTGATATTTAAATATTTCCCTATATATTCTTGGTAGTACCTACCTTTTGATTGCAGAACTAGTCTTGATTTGTAGAACTAATAACCGAATCTTTTACTATCCACACTCGGTTTTCTTCTCACATCACATATACCCTTTGCAGAGAGTATAAACACTGCTTTGGCTCGTTTATATAACTTGTCTAGCCCATGTCATTGTGGACATGTGTGTACTTAAAAAGTTGATTATTTTAAGCCGGGCACGTCGCACTAACAAAGCCATCTAGGGGGGAGTAGGGAAATAAAAGCAAAGTGTTAAAGAAACGTATGAAAGCTGTGGTTATGCAGACGGGGATTTTAAATTGGAATATGCTGTTGGGAATGTGTTGCATGCAATGGCATGCCACAATTGAATTAGAAACTTAACACACACAGAACTGGAAACTCTTTTTTGTTGGCATTTGCTTTGTGCACAACCAAGAAGGAAAAACTTTCAAGGAGTAGAGCACTCCGGCCTTTGCTTCTCGCTTGCCACTCGCTATTAATGAGCGCCTGAAAGTATGCCACAAAAAAGGAATACTCGTTGCTTTGATTGCACTTTGCTTTGTGCTGTGAGCTGCCTTTAGTTAATGCCTTAATGCCACTGAATCAATAGCTTTCGCTTGAATGTGAAACGTGCCTTTGGCTTCATTAGCAGCGATTTTTTATTACGCATACGCCGCATATGACAAACAACGGAAGCTTTTAACGCCGCTCTATGCCAGATCTTATCGCGCATTGCCCCTAAATGCCATTAAGTGAATGTTTGCACTCCCCCAGATTTTAGAATAACTTGGCGTGTCAATGCCTGCCACAACTTTAATTTTACGATTATAACGAAAATTATCCTCCAGAGGGCGAAACATAAAAAGGGCACAGCAGATGGCATAAGCACTCTGGGGCACATGGTCAATCCAAAGGGTCAATGCGCATCTCTTTTATTATTTTTATACATTTTTTTATACACTCAACTGGGGCGCAGCAATTGCAGCTGTCTGAGACAGATTTTGGCCATCGCTCTTGGCTTATTTGTACAATAGCCTGTCCCAGGGCTTTATCTTGATGCAGAGACATAAGCTCAAGCACTTTCAGTCGATGGTTCAAGACGAGCGAGGAGTCTCTCGACCATTGTCATTATTTAATTATGCAAAACAGAAGAGAAGAAGGAAACCACAATGGCAAGCAGTAGCCACATTAAAATTATGTTTTGAATTTGTTCATTCTTTCTTTGGCCACGCACAAAAAGAGAGAAAACGAAACAAAAGCAATGGACGCACAGAAGACGCATTAAAAAGTCAAGAATTTCGTTAGTCGAAGCGGGGAAACCACATTAAAATAAAAAAAGTAGGGAAAGCGACAGTCGGACGCAAAGCTACAGTCGGACGCAACCGACAGTAGGTGACCCTGTACTTTGATTTGCCCTGGGAGTCCATAATAGTCCATAATAGTCCGTAGAGTCCATAATAGCAGCAGCATATATGTACATACTCACATACACATACACATGCACTTATACACACACACATACACTTATTCATACAAATATACACTAAAATACAAATAATAACCAATACTAATACAGAAATTCACACTCACAATCAAAAATCACGCATACGCCCTAGTAGCCGCGTACAGTGTGGCTTCCCCCCTCCCCAACCCAAATGCCTAGTACTGAAAATTGTTTGTCGAATAGCTCCGGTGTTTCTTATCCGATTGGGCTGCAACTTGCACCAAACATGCAAAGCATCTAAAGCTTTAATCCTGCAAAAAATGAATCCAGTGACTCTAAAACTGTATATACTAAGAACATTTTTGTAAATTTGAGGGGGAGGGGGATGACTTTTCAAACATTTGAAACAAACTTGACCTGCTTATGTAATACACAAACCTAACAAAAAAAAAATGAAGTCTCTAGCTCCAATAGTTTCCGAGATCTAGGTGTTCATACAGACGGACGGACAGACGGACAGACGGACAGACAGACAGGGCTATATCGACTCAGCTCGTCGTCCTGATCAAGAATATATATACTTTATGGGGTCTGCCACGCCTCCTTCTGCCTGTTACACACAAATGTCATTTGCACAAACTTAATAGACCCTTTTGTACTTTTTTAAAGTACAGGGTCTAAACACACGCACAGTGGGCAAAAGTGGGCCCAGCAGTGGGTAAAATACTTGAGATTTCGGTTGTGCTTTAAATGTATTAGTTATAATTTTTATTAGCTTATCAACTTCAGTTTACTTTACTTATAATTATAGAAACTGAAGAGTAGAGTTCTGCAATCCTTTATGTTTTCTTGCTTTTAGCATTCTCCTCCTGTTCAAGACGAATCTTTTTGGATTCATCTGCGCATTTTGTGGTTATGGCATTGCGCACATCATGTTCCGATATCTTCGTATTTCGCATCATAAAATGAGTCAAATCCGCCACTTTGAGGGGGCAAAGTTTCCCCTTTATGGCACGTGGACAATCTTTGAAAGCTGGCGATGGTTTGCCTGAGAGTGTGTGGAATGCCAGAATCTCCCGATCAAAGACCTCACAGAGCAGTTTTCTCGTTACAGCCGGTGCTGTTAGCGTCCAATTGGTAGCCTCTAGCTTAGCACGCGCTATCATAGTGCCATTAGGTCCAATTTTACCCATTGGAGAGGTTGGATCATCGCCTTCCGCGTATATAAGTACTTTCTTCTTAGTATCCTCAGTAGATATCTTCTTAGTGTTCCGTTTCCTTTTGTTCGTCTTAGGTGCGGGCACTTTGAAGTCAAGTTCGGTCGGTGGTTTCGATCTACCGCCCTTTTCACCTTCAGCAAAGTATAGGGCTTTCATTAGGTTGGCCATCTTAGCATCTAGCAGTTCCATTGCCTCTTTTTTGGTGTCCTCCCATTCCATCAGCAGATTCAGATCGCGTCTATTCACCGCTTCTATATTGTTCTCCATCAACTCTTCTCTGTCAAATTGGCTAATGGCTTCTTGTTCATCCATAACGATCACATCTTCTTCTTCTCTGATGTCTTCATTCTTGACCTCTGCCTTACATTCTTTAACTACCTTCTCTGGTGATTGAGGAGGAGCAGGAACAGACACAGGAGATGGTTTCACAACAGGAACAGCAAGTGACGGATGCGCTTCTCCTTCATCGATAACAAGCACATCTTCCTCGTCTTTAAAGTCGTCATCATCGATCTCTTTCTTGCACTCTTTAACTTGCTTCTCTGGTGATTGAGGAGGAACGGTATCTTCATCGATAGCCAATACAGATTCCTCGTCACTGATGCCATCATCGTTGGTCTCTTCCTTGCACTCTTTAACTAATTTCTCTGGTAATTGGGGTGGAGCTTCATCATCATCGATGACTATCACATCTTCCTCGTCACTGAAGTCATCGTCCTTACACTCTGCAGCTCGCTTCTGTAGAGATTCCGGAGGAGCTATAACTGTCATTATATTCAGAATCCTTTTGAGAACAGGCAGTGGAGAAAAAGCTTCCCCTTCATCAATGATTATCACATCCTCGTCGTCTTTGAAGTCGTCCCCGTTCATCTCTTCCTTGCATTCTGTAGCCGGTGTCTCCGGATGTGTTTGAACTTTCTTAGCATAAGATACATCGCTTTCTTCGATCATTCGCATGGTGTCTCTCGCAAATTCTGCAGCTGTAGTCGTAGGCTGTTCATTGGAGGCCATTCTGACCATTGCCAAGTATTTTCGTGTTGAATTGATGATATCTTCCTGCAACTTAACATTCTTGTGATCGTAGGGCAAGGTGGATCGTAAAACAAACTGCAGACGTTCACGGCGAGTACCCTGTGAAAATAAAACGAATTTATTAAAGACTTTATACTTTATAATTCTAGACTTACCATCTTCGGTTTAGATTGGAGAATTTTAGAGATTCTATTTGGTGTGTGTGTGTCTGTCTGATCTAGAAGATCAACTGATGATCTGCTTAACTTCGAGCGCTTTTATATTGTTGGTCTCGTAATTAACTGCTTTAATGACTAGTAATAATTTAATGGTCTCCTAATAAACGGCTTTAATGACTAGTAATAAAATGTGATAAATTTGCCATCTGGAAAAGAATTCTTAAAATTGTATTAGTTTTATTATTTTATTATTAAATATATTTATTATCTTTAAGTAATTAGTGGACCGGAAGTCCGCGCTTCTTAAGAAAGGACAGATGTTGTCTTCGTTTTGGTTGCAGGTAGATTTAAGCATTCAGGCCTGTTCCCATTTTTGAATTCGTTCATTCGATTTACTTTTTGACTAAAATGCGGCTCCGAATTTCAAATGTTCGTTTTCGTTTTCGTTTTGCTTCAATTTGCTTCGTTTTTGGTACGATTTGAAATCGAACAGCTTTGTGTCAGTGAATTGAAAACGAATGTAGTATTTACACAAAAACTTAAGCAAATTTTTAATTAATGTTATTTTTTCTTCATTATTATAAATGTGGTTTGCACTTCGACAATCAATATAGCTTGAACAGCTGTTGTCGAATTAACTTCGAATTCGTCTTCGAAGACAAAAACGAAATTCGAACTGGATCGAAAATGAGAACAGCAATTTAAAAACGAACCCGTTTTGCTTCGTTTTCGTTTTCGTTTTCGGTTTCGAAGTGAAAATGGGAACAGGTCTGATTATTTAGCATATTTTAGTCACTGTACGCGGCCAGTCAGCTGGTACTTAAGTGCCCTGGGTTACTGGAGGGGAAGCAGCAGAAACTTGGCGGCAATAGAAGCTGCGGCACATAATCAAGTGGAGGTTTTTAGACCCTATACTTAAATAAAGTACAAAAGGGTCTATTAACTTTGTGCAACTCAGAAATGTATGTAACAGGCAGAAGGAGGCGTGGCAGAGCCTAAAGCATATATATTCTTGATCAGCACGACGAGCTGAGTCGATATAGCTATGTCCGTTTGTCTGTCCGTCTGTCTGTATGAGCACCGAGATCTCGAAAACTATAAGACCTAGGGACGTATTCTTTTGTTTCTTTTGTATTACCAAGGGAGGGTAAGTTTATGTTTTTAATTTGATATCTCATCCTCTCCCCCTCAAATTTGTAAAAATGTTTTTAGCATGTACAGTTTTAGAGTCACTGGATTCCTTTTTTGCAGGAATAAAGCTTTAGATGCTTTGAATGTTTGGTGTGATTTTCAGCACGATCGGCTAATAAACACCGAAGATATCGGATAATCAATTACGTACTCTATGTATTGGGCAGCAGTAAGGGAAAGCCACAGTATTATTTACTATTGTTTGTATTTGTATGTAAAAGTGTATGTGTGTATGTAGAAGTATGTAGTATGTGTATGTGTACATGCTGCTGCTGTTATTGCCGCTCAGGGTAAATCAAAGTACAGGGTCTCCCACTGTCGGTTGCGTCCGACTGCTGCTTTCCCGACTTTCTCCACTTTATTTTCTTTGGTGTACGATGGGCTGCTGGTTGAACAGCTACGCAGCGCACTAAATCGGATTACGCCGGAATTATCCTTGTTGGCATTTATTTTGGCCCACACACTCGCATAGACAGTACAGTGGCTGGACAACAACTTGTTTGCGAGGCAAAGGCAAAGGCATTGTCCTGCCTCGAACTGACCTCGCCCTTGGACTTGCAACAATGCGAGAATGAAAACTCAAATGAAAATATATATAATGTGCTGCTTCCGTTTCACATTTGCAAAGTTTTCTTTTTGTTTTCACGTTCTCGTTTTTATTTGCCATTTTATTTGCGGCATAATGAGATCCCCCTTGGCCCACTGTGCGTGGCGGTATTGCGTGTGGTCCTTGAGGCATATTTAAGTAAACGAGTACATTGGCTCACTGTTGAGGCCACAGGGCCGCCTGGCAGCCACGTAAATCTATTAACACCTCACGTCTGCCAGCTTCTAGTTGCCGGCTAAACCTGACTCTGCTGCCTCCCTTGCCCCAAAAGGTGTCGAAGTGTGCGGTAAATGAAGCATTTGGCCCCAAAAGCGGCACGTACTCATTGTTGTGTGTGTGCGTGTGTGTGTGTTGTGCCTGCCACAAAAACCGTGCATTGTCCTGCTGCCACATCAAAAGGCAATCGACGCAGCGCCGCACAGTGGGGCAGAGGTGGCCGAAAAGTTTCCCCAACTAATTTGCATACTGTGTTGTGTGTTGGGCCCAGGAGAACATGCAAATCACAAGCTCAGCAGGTCGATTGCACGTTTTAATTCCCCTAAAGCTCAAATTGGCTTTAGCTAGTGGCATAAGACAAGCTACGAAAGTTGGCCAACTTGGGCATAAGCTTGAATATTGGCTTGAGTAGAGCAATCGTATGGAGATGTAGAAGAAGATATTTGAGCATATGTTTCTTTTGAAAGATTGCCCGAAATGCTGGGCAGCTTAGCGGTAAAGAAAAGCTCTTACACTTTGGAAAACTGTAGCAAAATTAAGCCAAAATTAAACTGTGAAAGACTTTCTTTAACAGAGCTACAAATTATGAGAAATAAAGCTGTTTTTTCTGGCTTCTTTAAAGCTGAAGACCTTCAAAGAAAATGTCTACAATTTCTCTAATTTTTCCAAAATATTTCTGATTTTATCTCACAATAATTCTCATATTTTCTAACAATTTTATTCATATTTTCTTTAAATATTATTCATATTTTCTAAAAATTAAATTTAAATTTTCTGAAAATATTTCTTATATTTTCTAAAAGTATTTCTTATATTTTCTGAAAATATTTCTTATATTTTCTAAAAATATTTCTTATATTTTCTAAAAATATTTCTTATATTTACTGAAAATATTTCTTTTATTTTCTGAAAATATTTCTCATAATTTTCTCAAAATATTACTCACCCATTTTTAACGCCTCTCCTAAGCAAATTTAAAGATATACACCACTGTGCCAGCCAGTATTTAAATTAAACAGAGCTTTAGGGTCTTACACTCGGCTTGTCCCATATTCCCTTCAGGGTTTTCCCTCCCCTTAGCTCTTCGCTTGATACTGCTTAAGATTGATTAAGACGTATCTATTGTCGAACACGTAAATGCCCGAGCACGTAGCTTGAGACTGAGAGATGCCAGGCAACAGCATTAGCTGAAATTCCTGCGAAGAGTTTTAAATACACACACAGACACACACCCATTGTGCTTGTGTGTGTGTGTGTGTGTTCGTGATGAAATCACATCCATAAACGTTAATCGTTCGCTTTTATGAAGTGTAATAAATTTCGGGTTACACGTTTGCTCGCTATTTAACGGCTGAAGCTTCCGGATAAACGAATAAAAAATAATAAAGAGGAAAAAGCAGTAGTAGTAGTAAATAAAAGTCGAGCTTAGTTGAATTTTTCTAAAAATAGCTTTATTCATATTTGATTGGTACCCCAAGACTTTTGGTATTTGTGTTTCTCAGTTGATTTTTTCTTCTTTTACTTTTGCATATAACATGAACAAACATTTAATGAATTCTCTTTTGTTTTTTATATGAATATCATATAACAATCACGTTTAGTAGTATAGTAATTATTCGAATAGATTTTGCAGTATTTTTAATAGTATATTTAAATAATCTTTAGTGTGCTAAGTATCATATAGTATCATACATACGAGTATATCTGTGATTTGCGATCTAGTATTATTATTATGAACATTCTATTATACTAGTATTTATATAAATATAGTTTTGGTTTGGTGTTTGATTTACGCCTAGAGTGGAGTACATACTAAATAAATGACTAGGAGTTACTGAATAAATACCAAGTATTCGTCCTCTCTGAACCATATTCAATTTTAAATTGAAGTGTTAATATTTAATAGGGGTTTCCCTTTGCTTCTATTGTTATTGTGATTGCTGGGCAAACAATTGATCTGTTCCTAAGTTGATTTGATTATCTCATCTCACTTCGCACTTTGCAAATCGATTTCAATTGTTGAATAAATTGTGATACTATGCTATAAACAATATTTACTGTGCGATTCTGTGCTCTTCAATTAGTAATGAGTGTAAAAATTGCATTGAAACGAGAGTAATTGACTAGAAAATACCCTATATTAAGATTGAATACACTTTTGCTTACGTTTAAGTTGTCTGCTTATACTGATACTCTTGCTTATGTACGGGTAAATTAATGTAAATATATTTGGCATAATAAAACTATCCAAATTTCGAACAGGGCTGCAAACGATGTAGAAGAAATAGATGAAACATAATTGGGTTTGATTTAGTTTACAAAATGAAGTATATAGTATATAGTAAATGAAGTGTACAAGTTCTTTAGTTTGATGTCGGTGGGATCTTAGAGGGAAGAAACTGTTAGTAGAAGCTCTGTTTAACATTCAGTATCTTAATATATTTATAGCTAACCAAAATGCGAAACCTTAGCCAGACGTTGGAGTTATTTGATGAGAGAATTCTCATCGCCTTGCAGCCCTAATAGAGGTACTATTGCAGGGTATTAAACACAATACAAGAACTGTACAAATTAATTTAATATATTTATGAGGTACACAAATCACGCATAAAAACCTAAATGAAATATGCAACTTTTTTGCTGGCCTGTGGCTTATGGAATTTCGCATTCAATGGAAAATAGAAATTAATGGCAAAATATTTATCGACTAAAGGATTACGCTGAATACCGACTAGTTGCTGACTAGTTTACTGTTATGCGAAATGAATTAAAATTGCGTAAATTACGAATTAAATACATTTTGCAGTGTCTAAGTGCGCTGGTAATAGGCGTGTATGCTATTTTATATTGAAATGCACTACGCAAATAACATTCAGGAATAATTGCCTAGTTTAGTACTATTATTTATATGTATTTATCTGTTATATTGGTCACATGTTGCTCTGTTTGATAGGTACTGTCTGTGTTGTCTTTAAAACTAAAGCGAAACCCAAGTAGATGTGTGTGTATGGGTGTGTGTGTGACTGTGTGTGACTGTGTGTGAGTTAACAACATTTTGTATTATTGCTTTTTGTTTCAACACAGGTCCTGCTGCTGCTGGCCAGGCTTTTAACTTAATTACCATGCTAGTATGCTAGTATCATGTGAGGACTATGACTAACTTTGTGCCTTGCTCCCCATTTGCTCCCCCTTGTTCCCCCTCAGTGTCTCCACACTCTACTGTCTTGTCTAAGCTTAATGTTAACTCTGTGTTGTTTTGCATAATGTGTTTTCAACTAGTTGATTTCTTCTATACAACAATTATAATTTACAGGTCTAATAACTGAACTAAAGCATGAGCGATTAGTCGAACTTTAGGCACGTGTCGAACTGGATTTTGTTGGACTTTAAGCAGACTCTCGACTGGTGCTTATAGCTCGATTAATCGATAATTTATGCAATCGATTTGGACTAAAGTTTCTTGGCATTGAATGGAACTGTGCTGGTTAAGCACACATTCATTGGCTCTACTCCCATCAATTAGTATTGTATATGCAGCATAACTAACTTTGATTATACACAATTGCCCTAAGAATAGACGTACGAATACATTTAGCACTCACTGTCTCAGTGACCTTTGATTTCGAGTATGTTACAATGCTAATTGAGTGTGTACACTTATGGCTCTACAATATCTTCTTTAGGCTTTCGACTTAGACGCTAGTAATTGATTTAAGTAGTGTGTGTGTGTGTGTAATTTAAGCTTAAATATTTTCAGCCTGATCTCAGAGATAATTGGGCCGAGAGACACAGCAGAGCAGGCTCATGCTCTTGCATATATAATTCTGTCGTCGTTTGGCCTGCCAAGGACCATTTGTATCCAGGGCTGCATTGCGTTCTGTAAATCGAGAAGGAGAGTGTGATTAATGAATAGCTGCCACTACGAGTGTGCGAGTGTGTGTGTGACTGAAATTTGAATACATAAAACATTAATAGCTGTTTTGCACTGTTTTTTTCTGAAGCCGAAGCTGAGCTCCGTTTTGGGGACCTTGGCTAAATACCAAAGTGCAAATGTGCAGCGGGGCGACTGCGCAGTGCGTGTGGCAACTTACCCAGATATGCCTCATGTTGTGGCATATACTCCTGCATCTCGGATAGCAGCTGGGCTATGTCCTGCGAGTCCTTTGTGATGCTGCACAGTTCCTCCTCATTGAAGTCGGGCGTTATTTGCTTGCACAACAATATCTGGCTTATAACATTCCCCAGATTCGAGGGTCCAGCCCGATTCTCTGTAGAGAGAGAGCACAAAAGCCATAAGCCATAAGCCAGCGACAAAAGGACAAAGCAAACCTTAAATTCTCTTGAATTTTACAGTTCAAATTATAAGTCTTTTCCCCCTCAAATTATTTGCCTGAAAATTCTCCAATTTCAATATATCCCCCCTTGCCCTTCGCCCGCCATTTGACTGTTCGTGCTTTGTATTTATTTTCAACTCCTCCCCCAGTGTCAAGTGCTTTGATGTTTGCTCCACTAACTGAGTAACTGTATAACCGATTCGACTGACTGACTGCTAAACGAAATTAGAATTAGTAAACTGCATAAAATAAAGTTTGAATTTCTGCTGAAAGTTAAATAGAAGCAATATATTATGTAGGCCTCGGCTTAAGCATGATTAGCAATCGATGCGAACAATGCAAATGTTTACACTAGGCAGTAAAAGTATCCATCTAACATTCATACATACTTTTTCAATTAAAGCATTTCATTTTAACTATAAAGTGTTGACTGTAATAGCTGTTGGCCAGTGTAGCCGCAGCTGGCATTCCTAGTCATCAATTTTCATTAGAGCAACAACAAGGAAGGATTACAATATATATTCAATTTAAAACTGAAAAGAGTTGTTGCTCCTGCCGGATGGCAATTTATTTGATCGCTCAACGTGTCGTATGCGCAATGTACATAAATACACAAATATATGTGCGAGAGTTGCAAATTTTGATTTATGTGTGGTAAAGGCCTGCAGAATTTTTGCCAGGCGATGCACATTTTAAAGGGAACGAACATACACACTCACACTCGCACACACATGCAAATATTATGGCATTTTCCAACACTGGCTGGGCTGGCAGTGCTGTCACCCACATGGTCTTTTGAACAAAACAAACGAAATTGCATTTCATACGAACGGAATTTTTGCATTACTTTCTGAGGGTAACATAAATTTGATGCAGAGCTGCAGAGAGGAGGCCACAGGAACTGCAGCACAGTAAATATTTGCATTGCGCTGGTGTTGTTGACAGCAGGGGAGTAGGGGAGGGGGAGTGTAAGTGTGTGTGTGGTAATTAAAAAATTAATGGTCAGCAATTGACGTTTTGACATTTTTGAATTGCATTTTATATGCATGCGAGCCGGGTGACCCAATCAGTCAAGGCTAGAGCAACTGTGGAAGAAGGTGTGAGAGGGGTGTGTGTGTGAGTGTGTGAGTGCAGAGCATCCGCACGTACACATTAAACATGTCGTATGGTATGTTGGCAATCAAAGCTTGTACACTCAAGCGGAATGCGAACAGCCAAATGGCAAATGGCAAACGGGAAACGAGAAACGGCAATGGCGAAATGGCAAACAATAGCTAAGCATTTGCCCTGAATTGCAATGACAAACGCATCCCTCCCCTCCCCTACCCCTTCGCTCCCCTTTAAAGTAAAACTGTTGAACTTACCATAATAGCCAGACATATCCATTGGCACAACTTGTATGAGACGATAACTCTTCACCAGCTCTCGCACAAACAGTTGCGCCATGTAGAACACGAGCACCAAGTGCGGATTGTCCGTGAGTATGCCCTCGGCCATGTCACTGTGGATAATACAATAAAAATGCATAGGTAAATTCAATAATCACTCATGAAAGTGCTGTAATGAAATTTACACTCTTTTTCAACTGTTGAAGTGTTTGATTGAGGACAATTCAATTATTTTGGCCAAGTTTGTTGTGCCAGTAGGTAGACATGCCTCAACTCAGATCGATTGAACTCATAGCAATTGCTCTGTTAAATTGTTTTTCTGCTCTTTCCCAGGGTGAAAATGAAGAGGGGGAGACATATGTAACTACAACTGTTATGAATTACCTTTGTTTATTTAAATTTAAACTTTTGTTTATAAAAATTAATAGTCTTAAGAATGAGCTTGAAGTATCAGTGTTGACAAAACTAGGTAAAGCGTCCATATCTTTCAATTTATCGAAAATAAACCTATAATGGGAAATGAACTAGTAAAGAGTAAAAGAGTCATTAGGGTCATTAGGATCGAGGGCTTTCTTTTTATCTTTGTACTTTGTTTGTAATAATTGCATTGTAACTGCAAATATATGTAATATCGACTACGTTAAACGTATTATAAAACAAACGATAAAGAATTTGAATATATAAGGCCGCGAATCGATCCGAAATCTACAACAATGTTTTCAATCACACTGTAGTTTTTTAATAAATTTATCGCAGATGGTTTAATTTAAATTGTTTAATATTAATCAAATCTTACAAATATGTGTTAAGCATATTCATTCCGATATTTATAAGTATGTTCCTATGAACTTAATTATTCGCTTTAACCCTCACTTTTACTAAAAGTTATAACTGAAAATAGAAAATTAAATTGTTAATAGTTTTGGCCAAATTACAACACCATTTTTTTTAATGTTTTATATTTTTTTTATTATTTTTTACTTATAACTATAACATCTTAATATTTAAACACCAATATATGTTATTTTTACTTAAATTTGTTTTTATTTTACTTAAAGCAATACTTATAACAATAATATCTCAATATTTGTATACATAATATATCCAAGCTTTGCCTAAACTTGAATGATTATCAAGTTTTCTCTTAACTCTAATATTTGGGTCTATCGCCCGTATTATTGCCGATTTTTGAGAGTTTGTTAGGCCAAACAGAGGGGCGCAATCATACGTCGCCATGTAAAGCCTCTCCAGCTCATATATAGTGGCTGGCTCCGTGGCAATTAATGAGAAAAATTTTTCCGGAAAATCCTTGTCCAAGGTCTGTGCGATGTCACAAATTTCAGCGAAGCGATCCATGTCAGTTCAATTGAAAATATCGTAATATTACTTGGTATTCACTTGCTCGGATCGAGACTAACTGTTGCTCTCTGCTTTACGACGAGCCCTTTTATAGGGCAAGATTCTCGAGGTGTCGTGGTCAAGTACAGCCATTGAAAAGTCATAAAAGGTCATTAAGTCAGCTAACCTAAGATGGCCGTAGGGATTTACCCAATCTACCTGCTGGATTTACGGACAGCTGCACCCTTATAACTAGACATGTCATAAACGATATTTTACGGAAACTGACTTGTCTTTGAGAATATATATATTAACAGAAATAATGTATATTTATGACACTGCTGTTCAAGTCTGGATATGCTCATACTAATATTCAAATTCATACAAAGGATTTAACTGGAACTAGTAAATTACTTGAAGCAAGAACAACAAAAGTGTCACTTAACTTCTATAATCTGCTAATCTGTCTATTTTTAATGAAAGCGGGGTTTCTTTCCGCTAAAATGTCAGTAATGACATCTCACAAATTTCTAAGGGATAATGAGTAATAATCCGACCTGGTTTTATGGAGGTTGCAGCTGTCCGTTTATCGGGTAAAGAAGTGCGGCCATATTAGGAGCGCATATTGACGTCCTTGTCGCTAATTACTCTGCGTAAACTCTGACCTACATACAAAAGGGCTCGTCGTTGAGCAGAGCGCATTAGTTTCACTCGATCGCAGGAAGAGAACACTCACAAAGGCAAGAGCTCCGTGTTTCAAAGTGAATTTCTAATACTCTATAAAGCCGCATTGTGAAGTTGGTGAGTTCCCTAGTATAGAGTATATTCTCAACCATTTCTTAATCAATCGGAGGAAAAGAACAGTCACAAAGGCAAGAGTTCCGTGTTTCAAAGTGAATTTCTAATACTCTAAAAAGCCGAAAATGGTGAGTTCCCTAGTATAAAGCATATTCTCAACCATTTCTTAAACCATTTTTATTTTTAAAGCTACCTCGACGGCAACGTTTGGCGAATGTTGTGAATAAGCCGCCCTTTGATTGTACTAGGCCTGTAAAATATTCGCCTATTGAAGACTATGTTATCAAGCTCGTTGCCAAAGAGAGCCTCATTGCAGAGGCGCGAAATTCGATTGTAAATGACAGGCAAAACGGTGATCAACCATCTAATGAGTCGCTACAGACTACAGCTGCAGAATTTGCAGATGAAACTATGCGAATGATAGAAGAGAACGATGATGAACAACCAAGCATTAGCCAAGAACAAAATCCTCCAGTTCTGAAAGAGCTTCCGGTTGTCAATCCAACTGATGAAAAAGAGTTAACTCCCTTTGAAATACTGGCGGAGCAGGCTTCAGCAATGAAGCCTCTACTAGTTCCGCAGCCAAATGAGATTATAATGACACCGCCAGATTCACCGGTAACGCTCTGGAAAGCGTTGTTGTTAGTAACGGAAAAGGAATGCATATCAGAGCAGGAGGCTGAGAAAAACGACGATGGCGATGTCAATGTCGGTGGCGAAGAGAAGGCTCCAGTGATGAGCGTGGAGGAATTTGAAAAAGAGTTGGTCGCCTACAATATGCATGAGCTGAAGCGGATTATGGAGTGGGAAGGGACAAAAGGAAAAGCGATGGAACTGCTCGATGGTAGAATGGGCAGCCTAATGAGTGCCCTATACTTTGCTGATGGTGAAAAGGGCGGTAGACCAAAACCACCGACCGATCCTTCCTTTAAAGTGCCCGCACCCAAGACGAACAAAAAGAAACGGAACACTAAGAAGAATTGCACAGATGATACCAAGAAGAAAATACTTATATACGAGGAAGGCGATGATCCAACCTCACCTATGGCCAAAATTGGGCCTAATGGCACTACGATAGCACGAGCTAAGCTAGAGGCTATCGATTGGTTTGGCCTGAAGGCACCGGCTATTACCAGAAGACTGATGTGTGAGGTCTTCGATCGGGATATTCTGGCATTCCACACACTCTCAGGCAAACCATCGCCGGCTTTCATTGATTGTCCACGTGCCGCAAAAGGAAAACTTTGCGTGTACAAAGTGGAGGATCTGACTCATTTTATGATGCGAAATACGAAGATGACGGAGCATGATGTGCGCAATGCCATCACTACCAAATGCGCCGATGAAGCAAAGATGTTACGCCATCGGGAGAAGGAGAAGAATGCCGCAGCGAAGAAAGCCTAAAGGATCTACAGAGTCTAGTCTACTCACTTGATACCTTATTTGTGATTTAAGTTTGAAAAACGATAAAAATGAATGTAACTATTACATGTAAAGGTTACCCGACTTCTTGCTATATTATGTAGCATATTGCTTGATTGTGGACTACAGTAACAACTCAAATGTTCTATAAAGTATTCCATGCATCCATTGCATAAAAACTATTGTATCTGTTGCGGCTAGCACCAAGGAAAACTCAAAATAACGCTTCTAATAGCAATTGTAATAAGAATATTTATTTAATTCAAAATTAATACAGATAGCTTTAAAAATTTAAATTGAACGTTTGCCGTACTAAACTATCGTACTATTTCGCGCCGCATTATTCAGCTATCGGCGTGAGTCCTATCGATACATACACATATTTTAGTGTTGAGAAAACAAAATACTATGCGGCAAATTCCAATTTAAAACTATTGTACGGTGGCGGTAATAGTATCTATTAAAAATTATTGTATCTAATTTATGTAAAAATTATTATATCTATTAAAAACTATTATATCTATTACATGTACAATTTACCCGACTTCTTATTCTATTATGAGGCTAGCATAGCTCCCATGCTGCTAGACTTCAGGCCCCTTTCAACGATCTTTGCAGAAGCTGTCGTGACGAAGAAGAGGAGCAAACAGTCCATCACCTCCTCTGTTCTTGCCCTGCCCTATGTAGAACCAGATTTTCTCATCAGGGAGCCTACAATCTGACAGACCTGACGGACCTTGCTCCAATAAAGCTAAGGAATCTGAGACGGTTCATAAAAGCCTCAGGCTGGTTTTAAAGCGAAACCCAACTACTTGGGAATTATCAAATCTGCCCATGCGGTACCACAATGGGCCTCTTTTGGCCTAAGTGAGTTGAGGTCTATTCCTCAGCTGCCGCCTAACCTAACCTAACTATGAGGCTAGCAAAGGGTTCTTTAATGTATGTTGAATGGATGGATTCAATGCCTACTTTCCTTTATTATCTTTTAGCATTGAATTCTGTATTTACATTTAATACTTACTACACTCTGTTATCTTTTAGCATTGAATTCTGTTCTACTTACATTTAATTACATTTAATACTTTTATCAATCACACAAACGTGCCACTTGCCTAATTTGTTAATTTGAATTAGATGCTAATAAACGTAACAAATCGCTTTTATATTTGGCCCTCACTTAAAATCCAATTAAATGGCTAAATTTCAGCTCAGCTCGGCGCACACAACGTTAGAGTTTCTGCTTAAATGCCTGGCTCATAATTCAAGAAATGTTGAGAATTTACAGCTGCTGTGTAAATTGGCGCTTAGTTGGTATGCTGGGCATTAAATTTTGAACTGTGACACACCCACAGTAGCAGTAGCAGTAGCAGTAGCGGCAGTAGAGCAATTATGAAGCGGATTGCCCCCTTGGAAATGTGTACAGTGTATAGTATAGACTCGTTGGATATAAATTTTCATAATCATATTTACAGCAAAACATGGAAATAAATTCAATTTGCCTTTGCATTGCTCGTAACTTAGCGGAAGTTGCCACAGAGCTGACTGCACGAATATAATACAAGCTGTTGAATACCCTGTAAAGTTCGAACTTTCTGTAGTAACTCTAAGAGGTTATTATTGTAGAAAAAGGTTGATAATTTCATGTAATAATCAAGTGATAATTTAGCACATACAACTCCTAGTTCCAACTGCAATTACAGGGTATAAATTGATAGCTCGAAGTGCTGAGCATTTTTATATTTGCCCAAATTACCAAGTTCTCCGACTGAGACTTTACTTAGGGCTATGTTTAGTTATGTTGTATATGCTATATGGAAAGTGTTGCCTCACACACACTCACACACACACACATAATTCTGCTTAATTCCCTTACCTGGCCATTCGTGTTTCTCCTGCTACCAATGTCTGAGCCCATTTTTACCATTAGAGCAAATAAATTGCAAATTAATCTTGGCCTTAAGGTGTCTCTGCTCAGCGCTCTCTGAGTGTGTGTGAATGTGCGTGAGTGTAAGTGTGTGTATGTCTTGATACTTATAGCGATTTGGATATGGGTGCTCTGCTCATGCGAAAGTTGATTGCTGGCGAAATGCAAGTAACAGTTGCTGATTGTCTGTGTATGAGTGTGTGTGTGTGTGTGTATCTGTGTGTGTCGACATAGACATATCGTTGTTGTTGTTGTTGTTGTCTGTCTGGTGGGGGGTGGGGGAGCATCTGTCACATGGCAGTGGGGAAAATTATGTGAGTCGAGCATTTAATAAATTGCCTGCTTCGGTCTACTCTCAAGTTAATTATCTGCTCTAACGGTAAAAGCAACAACTAGAGCTTAGCATAATCAATCTCATAAAATCCCATAAAATAGATTTAAAAGCGGTAAATTACTAGGCACAACAAATTGCCCAAGTTAACTGCCAAAGTTGTGTTTAATAAATTGAAAGAATTATGATTGAATTTATGTCATAATGTAGAGTATTTTTATAGCATTCCCATAGCTATTCTTTTACGACATTTGTCTTATATAATAAGCGTTCAATTATGGGCATCGTTTATAGTTCGTCTGCTCTCCATAATTATGATCCATATGGCATTAATAATTTGCACAATTTTATGGCATTTAATGTGCTTAAAATATGATTAAATTAATGCAAAGCAATTTATTCCAGCGCTGCTGCAAGTCTTCTCTTCTTTTACAGAGGGCGCCATATAATTTATATGCTTCTCAGTTATTGTGCGCATTTCTTTAGAGCCCCCTCCTCCTGCTTCTGCTCCATCTCGTCTATGTCTGTTTCTATTTTCGCTATACTCTATCTCTAGCTGATGTTCACATTAACGCGGGTCATTTTCACCAGCAGCTACAATATCGCAATAATAAGTTGAGCAGAAGAAGACGAAGGCTGCTGTGAAATGACTCATTTGATACCCTAGCAAAAAATGTAATTGAAAAAAGAAATGATAGTAAATGAAGACAAATATTGGTTTATTGATAAACAAAAAATTTTATTTCAATAAAGAAGTATTAAAATAATGTATTGATTCAAGTAATTGACTTGCAGAAATTCATAATAATTTTTGTAATTTATATTCAACACTCTTGATCTATTCAAGTCGTTCTCAATCAGCTGCAAATATAGTTACTTTTGCTAAAATCTATCTCTTGAGTCGTACTCAAATATCAGTCCATTATCATTCATTATTGAACAAGATGTTACGAAATATAATCCCTTATTTAAAGAGTTCTTTAATGCATTTGTTTAACCTCAGAAACAGAGAGCTTAATTAGGTCACCTTTAGAATGAATATACCCCTTTGTAGAGGGTATAAAACGAGCTAAATGTGCAAAGCTTTTGAAAAAACTGAAATGAGGCAACCAAAAAAACGCAAAAAGCGGACAGCTACAACAAAATAGAAAAGTAGTAGTAACTGGAATGAGAGTGGAGAAGCGGTCGAGTCGTTGGGAGGAGGGGGAATGGGAGAGAGTCGAGCGTAGTCAGCAGCTGCTGTTGATTACAGTTTGGACATTACTTTCATTTATTGCAAATAACAGAGAAATATTTTTTATTGTGCTGTACGCGAGCCCCAAAATCTAATGGGAAATGGGATTGTTCCTTTTTTTCTTTGGGGTCGCAAAAAAAGGAAAATTCAACACGAAAATTGCACAATTATGCGAGAGAGAGAGAGTGTGGCAGCATTCATAAACTGTCCGATGCGTTGTCTCATCTGACAAATCGAAGTTATTAACTGCAGCTGCAGCTCCTTTATGGCCCCCATAAAAGTGTAGAGTATCTGGCTACGTGACGACTTCAATTGCTAATGGCTGTAAGCGAACGATCAGAGCTTCAAGTGTCGAAATAACAAATAATATGACCGACGACGGCGGCAGTAAAAGGCCATCAGGATGATTGAAATGTCAGCCAGACTAGCAGATACGCTAGTAATTTAATTAAGTCGACTTTAAGTTTTTATAGAGCACAACATTTGGCAACGACACTACGCTCCACGCTCTACATGTGATTGACTTGGTCTACTTAAGGTTGGGGCTGGGTTTTTTCCGGTTCATCTCATTGTAGTTGAGTGTTTGCACTGCAGCAAGGACATGAAATGTAATGGGCGATGCTACTGAGTATTATTTGCAGAGGAAATGCGCTTTCAGTTTGACTACGACTATTTGCCTCAGGCTGTCCTGATGACTAACTTGCTGTCACAACAGACTGCGACTGGGACGGACGACAGTAATTTAGCAACAACAAACAGCAGCAGCAGCAACACATAACTGCAAGATAAACATAACAACTGAGACAGAGATGAAGACGAAGAAGCCAGGGGACGACAAAGACATACATGTGAAATAAGTGCAGTAGTACAACAAGTAGCTCGGCAACTGGCACACATTACGTATACGCCAAGTTGGTCCTGCTGCAGTCGGCCGAGCAAACAAACTATCAGTCACTTAAGGCAGCTGCACAAAGTGCTCACAGGGGGTGTGGTGGGTGGAGAGATGAATGTAAGTTATGCCATATCAACTGCTAGAAGGTAAATGTTGTGCACAAGGTAGCATAAAAGTAAAAGCAAGTGTAGACAGGGCTACTAGGAAACACTGAAAGTCAGGTTTTTATAGCTACTAAAATATAGATTAAATTTAATAAAATTAAAAGTAAATCTACCTACTATAATCATACATTTTCAACTTGTTTACTTATATAAAATACAGCATATTAAATGTAATAAAATTAATACTAAATCTACCTTCTATATCTATAGCTTTCCAACTTGTTTGTTAGCGTATCACAGCTTCGGCTTTTATCATCATCAGCCTCCCGCTCAAGTACATACTTATTTCTTGTGTGTTAACTTACTTTGTTTTGCTTTCTACTTTCTACTTTCGTTTTTTGCTTGTTGTGCTGTGACTTTGGTTGACTCACATGATGGTGGCATGGCGCATGTGTTTACAAAACATAAAAACAACAACGCAACGCAACACTGTCAGACAAACTTTTGTCTGTGTCATTGTCAAGTTGCGCTCACAAAAGTTTTCCCAACATACTACATATACATACACTTCCTTTTCCTTTGCGACTTGAGGCCCACGCGTTTATTGGACAGCCAGAAAAAAAAAAAAGAAAATACTTTTTGCTTTATTGAACTTTTACTTTCAATTTAACTTTCTGGCCTGGGGCTTTGATCCCTGCTGCTAATTTAATGCCGTCACTCATACGCCTCGTGTGCTTTAAGCCCCTTCATTTGAGCCAATAAAAAGCCCAAAAATTAATTGAAATCTCTTGTGCCAGTTTAACAGCGAGAGACACAGAGAGCCAATCATCAATTTTAACTGGCGTAAGTTGACTTTTTGCAGTCAGTGTATACACAGCGCGCTCGGCAGGCAAATAAATGCTGATGGGAATGTTCAACTCGTTATAACGAGCTTTGCTGACATTTCTGATGCAGTGACATTTAAAGCGTCGTCTCCTTCTCAGTGATAAATCACACCAAGACAAAATTTACTCACACTTTCACTTCTTCTTCTTTTGACTGAAATTACTTACAAAGAAGAAAGAAGAAAAGAAGTATTTTTTATGTATTGTGTATGAAATTTTCGCTCAAGTTGTCTCCTGAAAAGTTGTGTGAGTTTTTTTCTATAATTTTCTTTTTTGGTTGGAAGCATGTGATAATGGTGCATGTGTGACAGTCACATGGGAATTCATTTTGTAACATTTTATGCTTCATCGACAGCATAAATCAATAAGCCGAAATCGTTAAACAGACACAGAGACAGCTGTACGACGGGGTCTTTGGGGCATCGAAGAAATCAAAAACTTTTCACTGATTACAGCTGGGACAAAAGCCGAGAGGAAGTAACTTCTAATGCAGATTTCAGATAAGGAAAGTCCTACAGAAAATAGTGCTAAAGAAACTCGATTCTAAGCTTAATAATAAAAGCAAACTTGTTTAGCTATTAAGCAGTTCAAAATTAACTTTGCACACATATTTGTGCTGCATTTTTAAAGCACATTAAAAGTAATGAGGCACTTTTCTTTTATTGGCTCAAGCAGTTGTTTCCATAGAAGTTCATAATGAAAAAACTGCATGTGTTGTACTAGAATGTTGTAGCTCGCAGCTAAGTTGTAAACAAAATTGTTATTAACTTTCCACTCTCACTCTCTATGCGATGGCCCAGCGGCAAGTGTTGAACAAAAAAGTCCCCCATAGTTGAACAGAACAGAACCCAATGCCCAAACCCAATGAAACACATGCTACTAAATTATGCAGCATTTGAAATTGAATTTCAACCGGCACTAACTCATTTCAGGCAGCAGCTCTAACTCTGGTAATTGGGAGTGTGGGAGGAGGGAGTAGGCAGGGTCCTCCTCTGCGACAAATTGTTATTTATGTTATCCCTTTTGCCACATACGAATGCGTATACCTTTCTGTGGGTCGCCC
This sequence comes from Liodrosophila aerea, assembly GCA_035045005.1. NCBI lineage: Eukaryota > Metazoa > Arthropoda > Insecta > Diptera > Drosophilidae > Liodrosophila > Liodrosophila aerea. The sequence goes on from JAWNNL010000689.1 coordinate 61,388, forward strand.
TGGTGTCTGTCCCTCTTGTAAATTTGACTGCAATTAAATTTGCATACATTTCCATAAAATGTATGACTTTAAAAGCTTTCCCAGCCAACAAAATATAACAAGCTGTATGTTAATGTGGTACCCAGCGTGGAGAAGATTAGGATATGGGCTATGATCACTAGTAGAAAAAACAAATGGGGTTTAGAAAGGGGTTTTATAAAGTGATATAAGAGTATCCTATATCATATATAAAGACTGCTTTTGTATGTGTATTAGTTCCTTCAACTAGTCCCTCTCAATTTGCTACTACCCTATGAACCATTGTGTACTTTTACAGGGTATTGCTAGCCGTAAAATGTCACACACATGTTGATGTTTATGTTTATGTTAATGCGCTGCGTGTTACTCTAGTCTATGAGGCATGGCAGGAGGTTAGGTTTTGATGTGTTTGTTCTCCACTCCACCCACTCTCCCTCCTCTATATAGACTTACCTCTTGACCTGTGGCATGAGTATTTGCGCCGTATGCTTGAACGCTTCCACGCAGGTGCGTCGCAGCTTTCGTATCTTCTCGCGCAACTCCGGACAGTCCTTGGCCTGGCCAACGCATATCAGCATATCACGAAACACCGCCACATGGCTGTTGATCTCCACGATGAGCTGTAAAAAGTGCAAGGAAAATAACTGTTTAGTTACGCGCTTAATTTATGCCATACACATCAGCTCGGACTTAATTTATGCCAAGCCCCCTCGCTCCCCCCTCTTGTGTACATATCGGCCCATACAAATTACACATTATACATTTTAATTTATGCACTGCTCCAGCAGCAGCAAAAAGGACCTTCATAGAACCGAACCGCAGGCGCTCTATGCTCTAGCGTGTTGTTGTTGCTGCTTTTTACGGCTCATTTGTTAGCTTTAGGCGGAGGAGGGGGATTCACCAAATGAATCGAGCCATCGAGCCTAATTTCCTAGCCTGCAGCTCAAATCGGACTCGTAAAACTTAAAGTGCCCCACAACTCCATAAAAGGAAAGGCTTAAACTTTCCCTTTTTCACTCAAGTTTCTTAGCATTTAAAATAATTGACTTGTGGCTGAAACAAATAAAGCCAAGAGAATGCTCTATTCACTCATATGATTTGGGGAAAGTTTGTCAGTTGTTGAGTCTTGTTAATTTAGTATTTAAATAAGAGTGGTGTAACTAATTTAAAGTGATGTTAGAGTTTTGCTGTTGTTTATAAGTCGAGTTAGTGCTCATACTTGGGCCATGTTGTGAGTTTAAGTCAAGTTTTTCCTTTTGTAGGAATGTTTATTGTCATCTATCTTAGTACAACTTCAGTTTAGACCAGCGGTGGGCACGAAATTCTTATTCTGGAGTAATACTGTAACACAGACACAGAAAATAAGGCTTAATTTGCGCGAGAAATAACGGAAAGAGCAGAGTCTTCTCCCAGATCAGACATTCCAGCAAATATTCCATTCATTAAATTCAAATATTTCATAACATTTACATATAACTTTATTCCATTCATCAAATTGAAATGAATTAAAATATTTTTATAACATTTCAATTGAAATTTGTCTAAATAAATGTTAATTCTTAATCTGCGATTCAAGCAAATTCCTAATGAGTATTTAATGCTACAAATTATCCGCTTTTCATTCACTTTTGCCATTAGATTTTTCCGCCTAAAGAAGCAGAATATGTTTGGCTTTTATTTTCGTATATTTTTAGCCAAACACAAGAGATAAATTTCGCAAATATATATGAAATATATATATACTATATACTAAGTTAAGGTGGGCGCGTGGCAGAACTCGGCCACGCCTCCACACACAAATGAGACTTAAATATTTATGACTGTGAGATCTCACTCGCGGCTCCCCCCTCTTGGCCTCCACTCGAGCACTTCATTTAAAACGCGGCGTATGCGTAATTTTAATAATCCACCAACGGCTGACGCCACAGGCGAATGCAAAGTGAATTCTGTGGCTTGACTCAATTTGAACTGACAGCTGTGCACACTGGTGGGAGGAGGGGGAGTGGTGGCGAGTGGGCGGGGTTTAAATACTGGTATGAAATATATGCATGATTAGTCATATTGACAATAGGCCAAGCAACAGCAGCAGCAGCAGCAGCAGCAACAGCAGCAGAAGCACTTAAGCAAATTGCTTATTAAAAGCAGCCAAAACTCTAGAAAACATTCTATAGAGGCTACTAGGCTAAAGAAACTTTTGCTAACTAGACACAGGAGGCGTGGCAGTGGCACCATTGCTTTGTAGTCAATCAATGGCAAAGTTTAGGCAGGCTGCTGGCATCAGCTGGTGCCTGTGCAACATTTTTATTGCCACCAGCACTCACTTCTCTTCTGTCTACTCTCTGCCTCATTTCTCTTTCGAGTCGAGGGCGTTCCCCTTCGAATGTTGACATTTCGGCATTTGGCAAAGCTACGACTCTAATTGCCAAATGCTGCCTTATTGCCAGCGTCTAGTCAGCGCAGATACATATGAGAAAAGAGTCTAAAGGGAAGCGTGAAATATGCAAATACCCTGTAAAAAAGATACATACAAATACTGAGGAAGTAAAGCGTTTATTATGGCATAATAAAGTCAGTTATATTGGTGTGATATAGTTCCAAATAACGATGATTATGAGTAACCATACTGCCAGCCTATAGCCAGAGCAGATACATATGAGAAAAGAGTCTAAAAGTGAAGCCTGTAATATGTAAATACCCTTTAAAAAGATACATACCAACACTATGTAAATACGCTGTAAAAAAGATGCAAACACTAAGAAAGTAAATAATTTATTACGGTATAATAAAATCTGTTATATTGGTGTGATATAGTGGCAAATAACGATGATTATGAGTAACCCTACTACCCTTCTTTTTACATCACATAAATTGTCAGCCGTTTATGCTAGTGATTAATGCTCATTTTCGCTCTGAACTTTGATAGAGTCACCTGTTAATTATAGACTCGCTGGGAATGTCGTAAACTCCCCAACAATATAGCATACTTTTATGCGCTTGCTAGATTTGCCTCGACTTTATTAGCAAAACTTGGTGTCGCTTTCGCTTTTGCTTCTTTTTTAGCAATTTTTATGGCTACAGGGTATAAAAAGCAAAGCAGGGACTAACCCAGATACATACACACACACACACATAAAAGCCGCACACGCATAAATTTTATATGTAGCTTAAATCTCAGCTGAGCCAAGGACACACAACAACTGTGTGTGACTGTGTGTGTGGCATGCAACACACATGCAAATCCCCAATGTAAACGGCTGAGAATGCGAGTAACTCTCATAAAAGGGACTGCATAGTCACTAAAAGAGCAGCGTTAAGCCAAAGGACCAAAAGAGAGGCGAAGTGGAGAGTGGCAGGAAATGAAGCAAAGCCAGCAGCACATTTACGAAATTACCTGACCCCCCTCTGCCCCATTTACTGAGGTCCAACGAGTTGCACACACATTGCTCGTAAAAACTGCCCAAAAGAAATGCGAAACAAATTCAATTCGCTCAACCGCAAATAGTTTTGCTACTCAACGCATTTTCTTTCAACTAATGCCAAGCCGACAGAAGAACATGAAGAAAAGGAATTGCACGAAGATTTACGTGCTGCGGCTTGCATATTCATGTGGCAGCAACAACAACTTCAACAATTGAGGCGGAAAATTGAAAAACAGCTGCCTGGCGGCACTTGTCGTCCCCTCCCCCCACCAACGCCCCACAAAGTGGAAAATGCATGCGTGTAGTCGACTCAGACTCGAGACAAAAAAGTCTGTGTAAATCAGCAAATACCTCGAGACAAAGCGAACGAATGCAATGTCAAAAGGGAGAGAGAACAAAAACTGAATCTAGACAAAGTGTAAGCGGAAATTAAAATTGCAATACAAAGGACAAAACGCGCTGTGGAACCAAGGCAAGCCAAAGCGAAAGCAATACCAGACCAGACCAGACAAGACAAGACAAGACAAAACACGCACGAGAGACAAGAAGAAGCACTGCATTGCATTCGTAATGAAGTGAATCTGAATGTGCTTGAGTGTGAGTGTGAGTGTGAGTGAATGTGAGTGTTGTGGGTAGCATTTTAGAACCCAGGCATTCACACAATGCTTTCTCACACACTTGCCTCAGGGCCAGTCGCAGATTGTGCCACAGAAACTAACAACAACGAACTGCAAACGCCTACAATATGAATGAGAAGAGTGTGTGGTTTCTGTGGTCATGTGTTCCGGCAAATGTTTTCAAGTGTAATTCGCTAATTAAAAATGTGAAATATTTGCAAATGAAGTGCATAATTGGGGTCCTCTTAGACTGCTGTTGTTTATGAAAAGAATTGTAGAGGAATATTGTGAAATGAATAAGTTGGAAATAAGAAGAACTTCTTATATGAAGTAAATGAGTATAAGCTGTGATTACCTTGAACGATCTCTGTATGAATGAGATGAATGTTGTGAAATGTATCAGTTGGAAGTATGAAGATTTATTCGTATATGAAGTAGTGGAATATGAGCTCTGAGTACCTCGACTGATCTCTTTATGAATAAGATGAATATTGTGAAATAAATCAGTTGGAAATATGAAGAACTATTCGTATATGAAGGAGTCGATAATGAGCTCTGAGTACCTTGAACGTTCTCTATATAAATGAGATGAATATTGTGATATGAATCAGTTGGAAATGTGAAGAACTATTCTTATATTGTATAAGTAGTCGAGTAGGAGCTCTGATTACCTTATATGATCTCTTTGTGAATAAGATGAGTATTGTAAAATAAATCAGTTGAAAATATGAAGAATTGTTCTAATGTGAAGTAGTCGAGATTGAGCTCTGAGTACCTCGAAAGACCTCTATATAGTATGATAGCTACAGTTCCATGGTTCTGAATTTGGTTTAACACAACTGAAAATGCTTAGCTTAAATACAGCGTATCTTTTTCCTTTAGCTACTTAATCATACATAGTATGTAATGATAGTTTAATTTTCATTGTATTAGTTTTTGTTTTAAACTCACTTCAAGTACTCAGTTAATCACACGCCCTCGCATGCGCAGTTTAATTAGAACCAAACCAATTTCTTTGCTCTGTAATAAACTTAAAATAAAAGTAATGTTTAGCTGGTAAACGAGTGCTTGCAGCGCTCTCTTTTATTGCAGCAACTGAGATGAGTTGTTGCTGCTTTTAGCTGCTGCAGCAACACGTGTCCATGTTCGAGTGGAAACTGCAATATGTTGTTAAGTGTATCGCATGTGCTGTAAATAAATAATGCGTAGTGGGTAGAGGGAAAGCTCTGGCGAGTGGCTGATAAAAGTGGGTTACTAATGCGCTTTCCACATCTCACATCTGTTGATATGACATAGACACAGAGTCGAGAGCCAAGGTAATGGGGCAAGCAGCTTAACTGTGCCATAATCACACAATCGAGAAGAGGAAGAGGCCAACTAGAGGCTAACTGACTAACTGACAGACTTCTCTCGTATGGCTACTAGCAATATCCCTTAGCCCTGGCCAAAGCAGCTCAACTGCCACAATGGAAAAGTGCAATAGGAAGCGAACTGCCAATTGCAAAAATGGAAATGGCATTGGCAAAGTAGCAATGTAGCAAATGGTCAAGTGTGCGAGTGTATGTGGGTGTGAGTGGGTGTGAGCTGTCGAACTAAGTGCAATAACAATAGGCACTGCTGAGTTTTATGTGTGTGTGGCAGGCTGGTAAAAATGTTTGCCCAGTTCACAATTGCAAGTCCATAGAGCACATAATACCCCAGCCAAGGTCATTAGGTACTATTGGGGCAAATTGGCAATTATATATCATGCATACACACATACACATATAACTTGTGTAGTTTTATATGTATGCGGAAATTGTTGAGTGCTTGGCAACAGAGTCAAGCAGCTTATGTGTAAAATGAACTCTTGTCGAAGAGAAATGTTGTGAAAATATATATAAAATTTTGAGAATATTTTTCAAGTTGTTTTAAGTCAAATAATATTGTTACAATTTAACAGATTCAAAGCTAGAAGCTACTGCTATAAAATGAAAGATTTCATTTTCAGTTTAAATACTTCGCTCCCTTACAGCCTGAGCTGGCAAATGAGTAGGGCTGCTATCTAAGCCTCATCTCCCACTACGGATTAATCCATACCACTTGCAGCTAGTGCCATTATGTATAGTACGGCCAAGGCTCATCTATCAAGCACAACCCTTTTTAGCGTTCTGCAGCACATACGCTTTATCTAATCCACGATTACAGCGTCCATTCGCTGCTCTGCGCAAATGATGGCAGCCGTAAGTCGTAAGCCTGAAATCGATACAGGACTGTGCGCCATGTCTGCTTGACTGAATGACTACATGACTGCTTGACGCACTTGGTGGTTGTCTGTCTATCCGCCTGTCTGTCTGTCTGCCTGTCTATCTGTCTATAGTGTGACTGACTTTTATTTCATGTCTCTGCTGCTCAGCGGAATGCGAGTTATCATGCTCAATGGCAGGCGATAACGACGACCGCACCACAACCACTGGACTCGCAGTGAGTGTATTGGTCTGCTCAGTTTACATTATCAATCAAACTGACTGACAATCAAGCGAGCGTAACTCATTTACCTACTATAGTGAAGAGAAGGCGTTACCCAGTCTATATACTACATACATATATGTACGTGTGTCATTTGTATCTATTTGTATTGGCTCGACATGTGCCTTGAACATGATACTTTGTTTGTGCTGCGCATAGGAAATGCTCTGAAAGCAAAAGGATTGATAGCACTGGGCTAGAGTAGTTGAGAGTAAAGTATAGTCTGACATGGGACAATTTATTTTAATATGGCATAGAGTAGGTTCAAGTACTGTCTAATATGCCCTCTAGTCCACCCTCTTTCTTAGGGTATTCCAACACTTCGCAGTCGCCTGAAAAGTATGCTATAAACTCTAACAAGCCCATAACTCAAAATTGATTTGGTCTAAGCTCATGAAATTCGTTAAATGTACTACTTGGCTATAGGGTATGCCAGCTGCGGCCTTATCCTCCCTCCAATCCACCCCATCCACATTATATATGTATGTTGTTGTGCGCTTTTATAGTAGGAAGCCAGCGAAACCGCAACGCAATCCCAATTCATTTTGTCCTTCAAACATTTCCGGCACACAAACTGCCAGACAAATGTGCGATGCTGATGCTGATGTTAAGCGCAAGTTTTCAACACGCACTCACTGTGTGTGTGTGTGTGTGTGTGTGTGTGAGTGAGTGTGAGTGTGGCACAGTGAGCGTTAAATGTTTACACAAACATGCCATATATTATTTTGAAGTAAAATAATGAAGATGTATCGTTCGTCTTGCCGGTTATTGTTGTTCAGCACTTGCGCTTCTTTTAATGAAAATTGGTTGTAGTTTTTGCACGCACACGCCACGCCTCTCGCCTCTCGCCTGCCGCCCCCTGCTATCACTAACAGTACTCTATGCTAGTCCGTTGGCAGCGAAATTGCAATAGCCATACCAAAAAATTATTATTTTCACTCTTGGCTCAAGGCAACAAGCAATTTTTCTTGAGTTTTCTCCCCGCTCTCAACGCCGTCATGAAACATGTCGAAGCCTGTGGCTAGAGGGGAGTGGGAGTGGGGGAAGGGGGACAAGTCCAGTGTAAAGGATAGCAAACTTGAAAATATATATATATATACATACAAAAAAGTGCTTCATTACTTTGCGCAACAGCTCGCGAGAATATAATGAATGGCAATAAACGTGTTTCACATTTTCCTCCTTTTTCCACTAGTAACAGCATTTTTCATTTACACTCTCAAGGCAAAAAGCGCTGCTGCTATGCTGTAGTACATTTTTCCACTGGAAAACAATCGAAATACGTTTTCAAATCGAGTGCAAATTAATGCAATTTTCCTCTTAACTTGAGTCTCTATGTTTTAGTTTCTATCTCTAGTTTTCCATTTCCTCTACCATTGTCTGTTGACACACATGTTGCCAGTAGTTCTTCTCCCTCACAGCTGTGACTGAGCAAATTATACTTTTTAAGTTGTATTTTGATTTCAGTTGAAGGTCGAACTGCAGTCAGTTAAATCTTAAGCTGAAAATACATTTCCGCTTGCCAATTGTTGCCTCAAATTACTGCGATGAGAGCTCAGGTTCAATCTGGTAGACATTTTCAATTTGACATTGGTTCCACTTAAAGAGGATTTCGGGATTCATTTGTGTAAGCATTCAGATAGTTTCCTGTCAATCAGTTGGTTTGAAAGCAGAGTAAATTGAACTGGAAATTGGAGTCAGGTGGAGTTTTATTGAAAGGGGAAAAATGGAGAAAAATAGAAGTAAAATAATTTGAAATTGATTCTAAATAGGAATAGAATTCCTTTGAAGTCATACTCTATGAATAAAACGATTAACGATTGCTTTGCTGTTTGTAATTAGAAGCATGCTACATTGAGCGTATTTTAAAGTAGTTTAAATTAAGTGAATAATTTAAGAACATTTTCAGCTGAGCTAGATTCAAGTAAGTTCATTTAGCTGAGAGTATTTTATATAAAATTTAAACATAATTTAGTGAAAAAATTTAATAGAATTTTGTAAGAGATTTCCGGCTCAAAAATACTTCAAAAATCCGTTTTATTCTGGCAGGCACGCCACATTTATTCACCTTTATACTAAACACCATAGACTGAAATATAAATTGAGCTGAAATTTACATTTCCCCTATACATTAATCCCTTTTCAATTGAATTGCCACTAGTATTATCGTTTAGTTATGCTCCCATTTCCGATGGCCATAATTTCACATAATACCAACTGCACATTTGCATATTACTATATAGTATATACAGCTAAGTGATCTACTTAATATTCAAATCAACACTCACCGTGCTCAAATTGGTTATTTTATCCAATTCGATGGCCGTACTGCCGCGATGATGATGCAAATGATGCAGGTGATGTGTTGTCAACATTTTCTTGTTGTTGTTGCTGTTGCTGCTGCTGCGATTGTTGTTGCTGTTGTTGCTGTTGTATTCGATGGGAAACACATAAGTCTCAATGTGCTGGAAATATATTCCGTTTGTTCTATTTGATTTACGTGGCTCTGGCTCTAAATTGAACAATCCATCAAGGGCCGGATGCGGATGTGGTTACAGCTTCAACTGCAGCTTGAACTATGCAATTGACGTGCCACACATGAGCTGAGTTTATGCCACACACACGCCAGTGGCAGTGGCAGTGGCAGTGGCAGCAGGGCAGCACTCGAATGGCAGCTTGTTGCACTTAACGTAGCATAATTCAAATTGCATCACATGAATACCGTTGCACCTGTTGGGATCTAACAGAGAATGCGACATTGAAATTAAACTGAAACAGCGGAACACACATCGACACGCCCCACCATCCCACCATCGATATCCGGCACGTCACCTTTTGAACGGATTTTTCTCTGGTTTGTGGCGTTATTCTTCTTTTTTTTTGTGGAAGCCACCACCGTGTGGCAGCTTTGCGGCACGTCATTTTTCACATGCCGGATACGACAGTTGCCAAGCGCTTTTGGCACTTTTCGAACGTTAACACTTCATTTGCCTTTGAGTGGCAAAATTGCCAGTTGCCAGTTGCCACAGGCCAGTTTCCGGCTTAACTGTAAACTGTGGTCTGCACTATGTGCCACTGTGGCAGGCATAAATAAGCCAGATACTCTCGCTCGCCTTGCAGCAGCTAACAAATGTCAAGCGTCGCCTCAACTTAAATGAAATTAAATCCAGCTCTTTCTGCTACTAAAAAGGAATTTCAGTGGCTCTTTTTTCACTCAGAATCTCACTCTGTATTTTCCTTTCTCTGTTATACATATATATATCAGACTGCCGTCTGAGTTCTGTGTATAGCACACGCCATGTCTATGAAAATAAGTTTGCATAATAAGAAAATAAAATTGCATTAAGAATACAATGCCATATACACTTGTAGAAAGGACTTGCTCTTGAGCTTAAAGAGCTTTTTACTAGTATTCGTTCTGGCTTTTAGTATATGCTTTAAATTTGACTAACTAAGTTATAGAAGAGGAAAGCTAACTCTGAAATTTAAGCCACAATTTGTAGTATAATAATATCAACATTAAATATCAACGTTACATATTTTATATTGCCAATAAATTTATCAAAAAATGTGGTCTGAATTATGTATAATTTATTACTACAGCATCTGTCTTATGACAATTCAAAATATTCTCAGTTAAAGTATATAAATATTAGTCGAAAATTCTTTATTGATTCCATTTTATATCTATGTAAAGATATCGAATTAATTGCTAATTTAAACGGAATATTTTAACCAACATCTGAGTGCTTCAGTTGAGCATTTCTCAGTCTCCTCTTGAATTACTAATTGCCAGTACAAAATACTCTACTCTGCTCACAATTCTACATATTTTGCCTACCTAAAAAGAGGAAATATTCTCAGTAAGGATAAAACACATACTTGAACACAATGAAAAAGAAAAAGAACATCATCATCGTGTCGAGTCCTGGATGTTTTCAGCAAGTGAATGCAATAAAGAGAACGGGGCAAAGGCAAGAATGCAAACAAATAATGCAAGAGCAATGAGTCAAGGTGTATTGTTTCTAGCAAAAGATGCAGAAGAGATGGATGTAGGGTGGAGGAGGTACAGATACCCACAGAGAATACAATAAGAGATGATGGCAAGTTTTCCGCTTGAAGACAAGTATTATGATTGCTTTTCACAAGAGGCTTTAATGAAACGATTTAGCTGCAATTGCTTATTAAATTTAACTCCTTGCTGTTCTGTTATTATTATTATTATTATAGGGACCTGATGGCTGATTTAATTGACAAACGGCAGCTGATAAGAAAGTTTTGCTTGGGCATTTCCCTAATTTTCCCTGAGACACCAGACCAGGTTCAGGTTCAGACTCAGGTTTGTTGTCTGTGGCGTTGCGTGCTCTGCATGGCAAATGTTGAAATGGAAATGAAAATGTGAAATGCGACTCATTAGGGGAAAAATATGCCGCTGGAAAGGATTATGTTGCGTTGTCGCGACGCGCCATTAAAGGATTTGTTGCTCCTGCTCACTTTCTCATCTGTGAAATGTAATTAAAAACTTAAATTAAAAATTTAAATGTAACGCTCTTAGCACTCGTGAAATATTAATGCGAATATGATGGAGTCGAATGACGATGATGATGATGACAGTCTGTCTGTCTGTGTGCGCTTTAATCACGGTTTAAGTGAGCAAATTTAAAACAATTTGTTGCGCATTCGCCCTGTCAAGAAAATGCCAAGTGCCCTGAAAACTTTCTTATTAAAACTTATAAACCGCGTGAGTCGTCTCTTTGCTTTTGATACAGTTTCTGCTGTCTGTGTGCCTGTGTGACTTGTCAGCGACAGTCGAGCCAAGTCAAGTGAATGCCTTTGGGGCTCATGCTCTCGTTGTAGTATTCATATGCAGCCTGAATACACTTACTGCCACTCGTATGCGCAATATGCCATAATCATGCGAAATGCGAAATACGAAATACTCGTAAAACCTCACTTTAATGGCAACAAAACAAGCGGAAACTCAAACAAGGAACTGTGGGTACTGAGTAGAAATGGGGTAGAGGAAATGAGCCTGCGTCTGTAGCTGAATCTGGCTAATTTGGCAGACATGCCAGAAACTCATTAGCTTTATTACAACAGCAAACGGGTGGAAGGGCTATGACAGACTAGCCAAAAGATAGGGAAAAGGGAAATCGACACTAGCAGACATAATTATTAGCATTCATTATAGTTAGACCGGTTGGACTACCTCATTTACCTTGACTTCTACATACAGGGTATACTGACAGAGACTGTCTGTCTGTCAGTCTGACTCATTTGGCAGCATTCATATTAACTATTCATGTCTGAAATGTGTATGCACACACACTAACACACACACACACATCTCAGTGTGTGCCTGTGGTATTTGAATAATTTTGACAAATGCGTGATTAACTCAAACCGAGTTGAGCTTTAATTTTTTATGTGTCAAACAACAATAACAAATTAGCACTTCATAAAAATGTTGATGCGTTGCGGCCTGACAGGTGCCTGTATGTGTGTGTGTGTGTGTGTCTCCTTTGTGGCTGAAAACTGTCAACTTCAAAAATACTTTAGCCTAAACCCTAAGACGCTTTTAGGCTTATAAATAACCCAAAAGTTTTAGCTGCTAAAAAATTAATACATATATATTTTTTTCATACTTATTTTTAGCTAAAAGTGAAGTGAAAGTGAAATCTGAAGGGATTAACGTCAGGAGATGGCAGTTGGAGTTAAGGTAAGGTAAGTACGAAAGTTTATTAGCCATCTTATAAATATATGAAGCATTGTCTTTGCTTTTTCTTCGACTGTTGTGGTTATTTAAAAGAACTTATTGCTAGATAAGATATGATAGGTTTTTTCTCATTTGAACTTCAACTTTCTATCCGCTTGAACTTGATTACATACAGCATATTCTAAGCAGCAGAATTCAATCATTTTAGCCGGCTTAAGCAAGGTGGAAATAGGCTTAAAACTTTCTGTGGAAAAGTCACAATTTATTTGCAGCTAAAAAAATATAGTGCAGTCGGAGGCAACCGACAGCGAAGAGACCCAACATATGAACTAAAATAATAATAATAGAAATAAATAATTATTTGATATAAATGTTGTCAGTTGAAGACAAGCAATAGTAGCATTAGTATACACTGTAGATACACTATATAGCGAACATACTTTCCCACTTTTCCCAGTTGTTTGAACTTGGCCAACACTGTAAACTTTCCAAGAACCACACTTTGGTCTTAGTCAGACAATCAAGATAGCGTCTTAAAGCTTATGACACTGCAGGCATTTAAGACGAAGGCGTTTAATATCATTTCCATTGTCTAAGGACACAAGTGAGTGTAGGGGGAGCAGACGGGCAAAGGGCGACACACATAAAACTGTGCAGCACGTTGAAAGAAAATAGTAAAGAAAAGCAAAATGCAAAGAAAGAAAAGCAGAGCAGCGCAGAGCGAAAGTCAGACTAAAGTAAAGTGAAAGCAGAAGAGCAAAAGTGAGACGATATAAAAGAGTCACATTGCCGGAAACAGCAAATGTCTGAGAGGCAGACTAATGCCAATGCCAACACCGGATGTGTGTGTGTGGATGGGAACACGAGTATGAAGAATGTGTGTGTGTGACACACGCACAGACCAACAGACTAAGAGACCAACAGACAGAGGGACCGACTACTGTGGTGTCATTGCCGTTTGCGTTAAGTAGGCGACTTTATTAAGCCGAGGACATTGTGGCAACAAAAAGTGTGCAACAGCAGCAACAAAAAGCAGAGCCAACAATTTCAAAATTTATGCACAAAGGCCAGAGAGCAATGAGGGAATGGCTTGGGCTTGGGCTTGGGCTTGGGTGTCCACCTTGGCATCAGCCCCAGCTGGGCACGTGTTTACTGTTTGTTGTTGCTGCTGTTGTTTTTTGGCCTTGTGGCGGCATCGTCTGGCATAAAATTAAACGCCAACTGCGACAAGAGTACGCCACACGCTCCCGCAACTTGTGCAAAAAAGCTCAGCGCAACTTCAACTTGGCTCCTGCCCCTCAGCCTCCACGACTCGGTTTCAGTTTCGTGGTCGCAATTTGTTGCTTTTTGATATATATTTTGACGGCAAGTGATATAAAAATTGCGGCACATAAATCAGACGCGACTCGACTCGGCTCGAGTTGCCCTAGCGTTCGTTAAACAAACAGGCGCAGCGGAAACGGAAACTGAGCCCAGGACCCCTACAATAACAACAATAACCCTGGCAAGGGGAAGAGACAACACAAAGCGTGGCCAGCAGGTGCTGAGCGAGACTTAAACTTGTTATTTATGACAGGGCCGAAAGAGTTGCATCTGTTGGCCCACACACACACAGGCACACACAGAGGCACACACACAGGCACACACACAGGCACAATGGGGTTAAGTGTGGCACTAATCGACCATCAAGGTCAGCATTACAATGGAATTTACGTATTATGATATTATTTATGTGTGTGTGCGTGTGTGTGTGTGTGTGTGTGTGTGGTGTAGGGAAATTTATGCGAGCTTAAACAGGGTGTAAAATTAATCATTCCATAATCTGTTGCAATAATCAGTTGAAGTAACTCGTTGGGCACTTTTAGTCAGCTTTTTTATAGAACTCTTGGCTGCTTTGCTTTAATCGATTATTAGCTATTAATCGAGTCATTATATTGACGAGTCCGTTGAGTAATTAAACTAGAAGTCTTGATAATAAATGGAAATGTTATTGTCATTAATAATTATTATAATTTATAATGTTTATTTAGTTAATAAATAATAAATAAACTAGAAGTCTTGATAATAAATGGAAATATTATTGCCATTAATAATAATAATATTTATTTCTTTAATAAATAATACGATAACATAGTGCGATAATTTTAAAGAGATTATAAGATAGAGTCTACTATTATAGGAGGGTAAAGCAACGCCAGAAGCCTAATACAGATGTATTCAGAACTTGGCACGTATTCCGTAAGTCAGTCAGGACAAAGAGTCTTACGTATGTATAGATATTTCTGCAATCATACTATGAATTTACCAGAAAACTCTTCTGCTGTATCCTTGATACAAAGTCAAAATAGAGCGTCTTCTACTTATAGTCAGTAGCGATCGAGACTGTAGCTCGTATTAAAACTGAAATAAAAATATAGTAAATAAATGCTAGGCATCTAATTTATCTATGGTCTTTAAGTCTTAACACCTGCATCTGTTAGCATTGCAAATGTCTCTTATCACACTCATCATTTAATGTTTAGTTTTTATTTCTGCAGTTAAACATTTCTCAGTCCTACAGTGGGGCACCTGCCAGGCAGCCTCTCATATTTGCCAAGCCACTTAAGACGCACTTGACTTTTTCTTGTGCTCTCTGTGAGAAGTTCCGTCCTTTCTCTAATTCTCTGCCACTCAGCCAGTTACTGGTGTGCGTGTGTGTGTGCGTGTGTGTGTGTGTGTGTGTGTGAGTTGAACATTACTCAACGTTAGCTTAAAGTGCCATAAAAATGCCAAGGCATACAAGCATAATGCCCGTGCACTCACTCATTCATTCACTTACACCCACTCACACTCACACACACTCACACACGACTCGAACACGCAAAGCATTTACACACATGAGCAGCCAATGGAGCTGTGTGTGCGTGTGTGTTGTTGTTGTTGCTGTTGAGGGTCTGTTGCTTTAAAAGGGAACCATTGCCGACTCTCTTTGCTCCCATTTCTACTTGGTTCTTTTTTGCACTCTGCAGAAAAACAGCAACACGCAGATGATGAGGGGGAAGGGGAAGCAGAGGCAGAGGCAGAACACAATGCTGGCCATGACCATGGGGCATATTGTGTGCGAGAAAGGCATATTTCTGCCCTGCCTTGGGCAACTCATTTACACACACATGACTCCCACTCCACTCGCTCTCTCTTCGGTCTGTCCCTCTGTCTCCCTGGTGTTGGCATTCATTCTTCTTTGGTACAGAGAAACGTTCGTAATCATAATCCGAAAACAACACATTGGGGCGCATTTAAACTGATTTCATTTTGTAGCTTTTTGTGCGTGTGCGCGTACGTTTGTGTGTGTGTGTGTTGTGGGCACGCGTGCCTACAACAACAACAACAGCGAGCAAAGGAAATTCGTCGGGTGTATGTCTTGGCACGCACGGATCAAAGCCACAGCACAAGCACTACTACCAAAATTATAATGAATTTGTCCTGCATGCATGCGGAATGCGTGTTCTGACACGCCGCGACAATCACACACACACACTCGCACACACACCTACACACAGTTGCGACATACAGTCCCACACTTGGCTTTGATTTGACTTAGTTTTCCCCTGATGGAACGCGCCAGATAAGCAGAGTTAGTAAGTGAATCTGCACTGAACATAGCCCTAGGCATAGATCCCCCTCCCCCTCCTCATATATCACTTTATTCTCTTACCCATCGCAATGTCAACGTGGACATGAAATAAATACGAACTGTTATTGTTTTTGTTATACCCTGTAGTAGGTGAGAAGGCAAAGTAAGTGATGTAGAAAGTGTGTGAATAAGAGTGGAATTTATTAACAGTTTACACTCATTAAAAAATGTATTTAAAATGAGAATAAAATATAATTAAATCCAGTTCAAATTCAAGCTTAAAATGTATTGAATTTGTATCTGAGGAATGACCCAATGAGTCGAAAATTAAGAGCATAGCTAAGCATAGTTCTGTCAAACTAAAACTAAAACTAAAACTAAAACTGTGTATGTGTATCTGTCAGATGTTGATATAAAGGCAATCAGTACATACATGATGTGGGGTAATATAATATGATAAGATATGATTATTTTATGATGCAGTTATTTTATCAATTAAAAGATAAACCATAACTAGAAAAGCGACTGATAAGATAGGATGTACGGCAGTCATAATGATATGATGAAAAGTGACAAGAAGGAAGTGGCTAGGGTTGATATATGATACTGAATAAAACTTAGAGTTGTATGAAATTGAATAGTATATATGTCAACTAAATTAAAAATAAATTTACATTAGTTTGAATTTCAATTTGAATAATAAAATTATAAGTAAAATTAAACTGTATCTGAATATAATTCCCCATGAACTTTCCTTCTTTTCTGCTGCCGAAACTGCTCAAGCAGTTAGTCCAATGTTTTACTTACAGGGTATTTCGACGCCCATCACTGCTCCTACTGATTGTGATTATTGTGATTACTACTTGTCGATGGCATTGTTGCTGTTGTTGTTGCTCTGTGTATCGGCAAATAAATTGAATTAAAGCGAAATCAGTTGCCCTTGGCTGCAATATATTAATGAAAATGCGGCAAGCGACACAATAAAGCAACAGCAACAGCAACAAAGAGAGAGAATCGTAATCAAAGAAATCAGCATAAATCAATGCAAGTAAAAGTAGAATTATATATATTACATACACACTCACATCACTCCATTCCATAAGTAGCTTTTGGCTGTGCGCTCGTTTGACTTTTGTGTAAAGTTTATCGATACTCTCGGACTCAAGTTTGATTTAAGCTACACAAATTTGAAATTGAAAGACCCAAAGACGAGACGGAGTGGGGGAATAGAGCTGAGCATCATTAAAAGCAGCTTTAGTGGCTTAAGATGTTGATGACGTTAACTTGTCTTTAATTAAATTCAAGTGTTGCCGCCGCCCTTTGACCCAAATAGCATTAGCAGAGCAGAGCAGAGGGTGTAGTAAACGGAAACTTCCTTATTCACTTTTCGTTTTTTGCCATTCATAAACAAATTTGCAAGTTATTCATCTGAGCTTAGTGCCGGAGAGAGCATGTCAAGCCCAAGCTGTGCCAGTATGTTTCCAAGGAGTTACGTCCTTGGCAAGCTTATGAATAGATAATGGCTGAGGCAACAATTTGTGGCATAAATTGTGGCACAAAAATAAACTTGATAGAGAGTATAGTGCAACTAATTACTTGGGCTATATTAACTGTAACTAAAAATTCCAAGCATATTTTCAACACTCTGTAAACTCATATTTTATGGCAATTTTTACAGCATCAAAGTGAAGGTCGAGTGTAAAATTTGACGAGTTTTATCGACACGTACACAATTTAATGCAATTGAAATCCTTTGCGGAAGACTCGCCTTTCACCGTGATAATTTTAATGCATTGTCGTAACCTGAAGCCTGGCAAATCGCAAAACGTTCTTTGAAATTATGCATAAATCTGTTTTATTTTTTATGGCTCTCGCCCTGGGGGCAACTTGAGCTGAGGCTTATGCCTCGTAGGGCACCTGTCATAAAAAATCCCAATTTATTTACGACACAGAGATGACAACAACACTTCGCCTTAGAACATCGATAAACGCTATCAAATGATGATAAATACAAATTTAATATCCACACGCCTCAAGTTCAAAATTGATAAATAGAATCATTCGATTTAATTACACTTAATCCCCAGCTGTCAAGTGTGACAACTGCATTAAATTCTACACAAAATTCAACATTATTACTGCAAATAATTTTCAGCTATGAATTCATGTGTGTGTGCGCACAACTTTTTCTCTGCCCTCAGGCTGAGAGAGAGCTGGGTCTTTGCATTTACATTTCATTAAGACACACGGACAGGTAAACAAGATGCCACAGCTGACGTTATACCCTTGCCGCCTCGGGGAGCTCACTTACTTGCCAGCGATGCATAAAGGATGATGATGACTGCAACTAACACCTGCAAGTAGCTCAGCTCAGAGATGCGAGTGAAGGTGAGCCAGAGCGTGGAAATTTGTAAGCTTGTTTTTACTACATGCTTACAATGGGGTTATAAATATGTGTTGCATACTTTTAGGCATTCTAAGAATACAGCAAAGTTATGTGGGGAATAGAATGTGCACTTTAAGACAGATGTTAAAGTGATAAACCTAAGAGATTACTAGAGGAAACTGAGTCGAATAAAATGGCTTGACTTGAGCTATATTTAATACAGAATATTAAAATAATTTTGCCATTAGTAACAAGTGATTAGAAATGTGTATAATTTGCAGTTTCAGCTAGTTGTCATCAAGTTCTTTATTATATGATGGAATCTGTGATGAATTACAAGACAGATATTAAAGAAATAAACCTAAGAAATTTCTAGTTGCTTACACAGAGAATTATGAGGTGCATAAAATGGCTTGACTTAAAGTATGTTTAATACAGAATATTATAATAATTTAGTCAATAGTAGAAAGTGAGTAGAAATGTATATAATTGGCAGTTTCATCAAGTTCTATAATATTTAGTTGTCAGAGCTTACTTAAGCTAGAATTTGTGATGAATTACAAGCTCTGTATCTATTGCCAAATATGTGCATACTAAAGATAGATTAAGTAACAAAAATGTAATACCTTTGGTATAGTTGTTTAAACTCTAAACCCTTGAATCTGTTATACTATATAATACCCTAGCTTAAGAGCATTAAAACTTCGACAGTCGAATGAGAAAGTAGTAGATAACTTTTTGCGATTGCACTTCACCTGCACTTCAATTGCATACATTTGTCTTTTGGCAGAGTCTTGGCTTTTGTGTTTGTTTGTGTGTACTTTTGTTCAAGGCATTCGCTGATTGCTGGTCAGAGTGTGTGAACGTGACAGCCCTGAGGCAAATTGCGAATTGCGCATACGCCGCGTGGTACAAGTGTGCTTGGTATGTGCATGCGAGTATGCGAGTATGTGTGGTATGTGAATGTCTCAATTAGTTTACGTTCACCCACGAATAAACAGACGTTATAGTAAATGTGCGTGTAAACAGAGCGAGGGAATAATAACGCCTTGTCGCTGTAGTAGCATGGGTAAACAATAAAAGCATTGGCCAAATTAGGTGTCCAGCACTCCTGTGAGACCAGCTGAGCCCCCTCCCTTCCGCCACCCTCCTCCCTCTCAATCGCCTGGGGAGTAAACAAACAAAAACTGTCACTTGTCACCGGCGCCTCAAGGGAGGGAGGGACGAAGCAGGCAGCGGCTCGCTTTAGGCCACGCTGGTCAGATAATTTTCTTTGTTCTCGGTTTTTATTTCGCTTTTTTTTATGTTTTTTATATTGTTGTTTTTCTTGGGAACTGCGAGGGGGACAGGTGGTGGCTTGTCAGCTATTTTTCCGCTTATTTTATCACGTTTTTGTTGCCTGTTATACATATTTTTTTATACTCTTCTTTGTGCGCTGTTTACTTATGAGAGTCTGTGTGTGTGTGTGTCGCAACTCAGACAGGTAGCAATATGCAAATCAAACAAAGAGACGAAAAAAATCACACAAAAAGAGGAAAAGAGCGGAGGTAACGCTGACAGCAGATGAGTCTGTGGGACAGACAGGTGTACGGCGGGGAGAGAGGGGCATAGTAGGCGCCCATCAATATGTATGCCACGTGCCTCGCAGGCAAATGAGTGGGGTGGGGTGGGGTGGGTAAGGGGTGAATTGAGGTTTAAAACGGGGCGGGGCGTTGATCTAATGCAATTCCTCTCTAAATGTGACATTTACAAGTCGTATGAAATTTATGTAAAATATGTTAGACTGATTTGATTGACATTCATTGGCAGACAATTTGATTGAAATTTATAGTAGGCATATTTTGAAGAGAAACTTTCACTTGGCTGAAGCTTAGAGAGTGTACTAATTTATTGAATTTGTCAGTGGATAATTGTGTTTGATTTGTACTCTTAATTATGACTGTTAAACATAGTTGCATTTGATTGAAATTATAATGAAATTTGTTTGAAAAAATACCATATTAATAATATTTTATTTTAAACGATTTCATTATTGAAAAATAAATCGGAATTTATTGCAGAATTTTAGTAATTTTAAGATTTATTTATTATTTAAAATATTAAAAGGCATTTCGAAATAATATTCCAATTAAATTAAGAGCGGAATAAAAATGTTTATTTTATTTCAAGAATTTAATATAAATTTATTTCATTTCAACTGTTTAAAAGAACGTTTTGAAATGCTTTATGTTCTCATTGTTTTTATTAATATTTCGTGTTTATTTACTGTTTTCTTTTATATAGTAGACTTGTAGTAAAAATATTGAAATTCTATGAAATTTATCACGAGAAATTATTTACTTTATCTGCCATGCTGCTGCTGCGGGTTGTTGTTTATATGGTTTTGTTGACTCTGGATTCTGTTCAAGAACTGACCATTTTTTTATTTACTTGCACCGAACTGTTTGGGCCACAGCGCGTATACGCAACGCAACGTGTGTGTGTGGCTCGTGTTTACTTTCGACTCGTCGTGTCTCGATTCTGCCGAACTAGAAGCATGCGCGTCGCGTGTGCTCCACCGTCAACGTCTGTGGTACGACTGAGCAATGTGGAGAGGCTGCGTGTGCCTGTTGTGGCAGCTGCTGTTACTGGGTTACTTTCGAGTGCTGTTAGCTAACAGAGGGCTAACAGAGGCGAGTGGAATAGCGGAACAGCTGAGCGGCTGAGTTGAGTGCGAACATTTCATTCATAATTATGGCGAGTGAAATTTCATTGAATCAATTTACTTAAACAGAAATGTGCCACAGGGGAGCAACTGTACGGCGCGTGTCCTAGGCCAAACCGTCGTTATAGGGATACTAATGTTGGGGCTATGCAAAACGAATGTTGACCTTTCCCTCGAAATGATAGTATAGTACAAAAAAGATGGCAAGCAATAAATGCGCGTGAAATGTCAAAATCACAGGAGAGAAAAACAAGTGGAAGGAAGGAAGGAAAATAGCGAAAGATGACAACACACAACACACACAGCAGAAAACAACATGGAAAATGCCAATGCCAATGCCAAAGCAATCAAGAAAATTTGCTACAGCAAATGGCAAGGCAAATAACGAAACAAAACACATCACAGAGAGAGGGCGTGGAAAAGGCTGG
This sequence comes from Liodrosophila aerea, assembly GCA_035045005.1. Lineage (NCBI taxonomy): Eukaryota > Metazoa > Arthropoda > Insecta > Diptera > Drosophilidae > Liodrosophila > Liodrosophila aerea. The sequence continues at coordinate 82,797 of JAWNNL010000689.1, forward strand.
AGGGGGTAAAGGGAAAGCCAAGTGTTTGCGCGAACTGATGATGTTAATAATGACGTTGATGGGGTAGCACACACACACACACACCACCGCACACACACACCACACGTAACAAACCATAAGTGTGTAAGCACTTGAGTATTCCCGTGGGTTCTCTTTGGTTCGTTTTTAAATTGCAACAACAAAATTCTATGGCAATATTGCAGCTGCAAACTGCTCTGGCCACACACACTGTTTGTAATTGTGTGTGTGAAACGAAAACTTATGACCCAAAAGCCGGATTTATGATGCTTTATAGCCTGGACAAACAAGTCTCAAATTAGACCACAAGCTAAAGCCAGAGCTAGAGCCATACGCATAGCATTCATGTTATCCCTTCCTCCCTTCCCTTCCCTCTGCCGCCTGCCTGTCTGGCTCCAGCTGTGCACTGCGGGCAAAGCTGGGGCTTGGGGTTTATTAGAGCAAATTGCTACAGCTCTCTATCCCTGTAATTGTCCCTGACTTTGGCCTTTTTATCTCTGTTGTGCCTTCACTGCACTTTTTGCTTTAATATGTCAAAATATCGCCTCAATGCTCACTAACAGACTGACAATAGAGAGCGAGAGATAATAAAACGCACACAACTGCACACCTGACACACACACACAGAGAGCATGATACAGATACAGCTACAGAGAAACTAAAGATAAATAATGCGGCTGGCAACAACACAAAAAGTTTTTAATGAATTAAAGTTGCACTTTTTGTTATTCGTACTTCAATGAGAATAGTTTGCAACTCAACTTGTGAAAATAGTGAGTAATTATGCGTTCTATAGAGCTGAGAACTATGCTAATTACACAGAATGCTAGGCACTCAAAATTAAGTTTAGTTCAAATTTAATAAGAATATTGTGCTCATTTCAATACTGAACTAATCATATTCTACTATAATATGTTGGTGGTTTTATATCAATTCTTTAGACCCTGTACTTCAGAAACTGCAACCTTCAGCTATGCTGTGAATTGTGGCCCAATCGAATAATAAACCCCGAAGATGTGTGAGTGTTTGTTAGCGTGTGTATGTGAGTGCAAAGGAAAGTACACGGTTTTCTACTGTTGGCTGCATCCGACTGTAACTTTCCGGGCTTTTCTTTTAGTGCATATGATAAGGAAGTAACCTCGAGTTCAGCATATTGAATTTTCGGATGTTTATCGTTATGTTTACAAACAATTTCGGGCTTCCTTTTGTCTCAATGCTATTTCTCATAATACTCACCGACAGTGGGAGATCAGTGAAAGCATCTTTAAACTGTTTTCTATGGCTCATTAGCAGTCAGTTTTTCTTTGCTTTGGCAAATTAACAGTATCATCGATACTCAGTGGCAGCAAGAATACGCCCCGTTGGCTTTTATGGAACTAAACACTTAATCAGCATATCATGTGGATGCCATAAAAACGCCACAACAACAGCTCCATCATACAGTAGTGCTTTGTGTGTGTGAGATTTAAGCATTTCTTCCGTATATAATGATTATTCGTGCCAATTTTTTGTTTAGGGGTAAAGATACGACTTGTATTGACTTGCTGATTATTTTTATTTGGCTCTGGCAAACGTTTCGATAGAGACATAAAAACTATGAGCGAGTGAGCGAATGGGAGAGAGTGTGGCAGCCTACTGGGTAAATATAAACATTTATATACGATTAAGTGTGCTGTTTATTTTGATGTTTGGTTTAGTGCTTCCGTTTCTGCTGCCCGCATCTCAGATATTGCGTATACGCCGCATTAAATGGCCCATGGAATGAGATAGCCGGAGAGCAAAAGAAAAGGCCGACAGATGAGAGCCTCCTCTAAGCAAAACAAAAACAAACTTTGGGCACGCATTAATGTAAGGGGTGGGGGGAAATCTGCAGTGTTTTGTTTTGGCTCAGGTTCGTTTTGTTTTCCCTTTTGCCTCTTCACTCAAATTCAATTCAAACATGTGCCCAAAAACCACATAAATCAATAAAAAACTAATCAAAAAATCAAAAGCATGGGGAATTTATTGTGCACTAGTCGTAAATTGATTATCAGCTGGTTGTGTGTGTGTGAGTGTGTACAACATGGAAAATGAAAATAGAGAAATAACACACGGAACAAATGGTAGATTAACGCCTTTGCCACAAACAACAATTTTTAATTCATTTCAAATGCAAACCAATTAAACTGAAAGCATAATATAAGCATATCATGCCAGGCGATATTATACCCTGTATCCTTAACAATAAGGAAGAGCTTAGTATATATCAAGAGTCATAAAAAGATGAGGCATATCAGCTAGAATACTACATAGAAGCCGGTCAAGAAGTCTGATAAACTAAAGTGGGAAATATGAGATGGAAAAGTGAGAAATATCGAGAGGAAAATTCAGTAAGAATGACTTTTATTGAGTTGCATTTAAGACCTGATCAAGTAAGGCATTCACTAGTCTATAATACTCTCTGAAAATACCCTCACTTCGTTTTCTATTTACCTCAAAACTCTTACTGTGACAATTTCGGTCATTTTACAAATTCAATTTATGCAAATGCAACCGACAGACTCAGGGTTGAGAGCTGGCTTTAAAGCTCATTAGAATGTCGCGTTTACCCAACAAAACCCAGCTAGTACTTGCTGGCAGTGGAATCTACTTATAAGGCATATATAAAGCATAAAGTCGCTTGCATATTTGCCATTACTTATACACACACACAGTGCGCTGAAATTACATTTTTATCTACAAGTTTTATGTCGCATTCCCCAATGGTAAGCCTTCATTTCAAACCAAGTTCTCTGCTGCCTCTTAAAATGCAAAGTATTTGGAACTTGGTATTGTAAGCCACCGAATTGCATGCAATTAATTTGAACTTACGACTGAGCAGACTGAAACAGTATCAAGACAAACAACTGCTGCACTTGGCGTCGTTTTTTTTATGGTTTTGTGATACTTTAATGCTGATGGAATTATACAAAGTGTGGCTCTTGAAACTAAAAAGATTATGTGCTGTCAGTTGAACGAGGAATTCAAGTGTTAAATTGCCACTTTCATTTGTACTCAAGTATGATTTGTTAGTAGCTACAGCCACACTATGCAGTAGGAGAAACATCTTCTCCCCTTGGCCAAATATATAACAACGTTGCTTAGAATGTTCCCAACATTTTTAATATCATATTCAATACAGAAAAGTAAACTTAAACTTTATCAATTCATTTCTAATCTTCCATTAAGCGCAAAATTTCGAACAATATCATATTTCTCCAATAGCTTCCGCCTGTCCTTATTATAGTCCATAACCAAAGCTTCCACAATGCGCCCATCGAGAGGCAAGTAAACTGATTTATTATCAGGCTGACTTCTAATATTTCGAATGGCACGGTAGTAGGGCAGTATCTGATAGACCACAGTATCTGGATTTGGGATGTACTGCACCAGCATCCAGGTGGTATCGTCCATGGGTGGAGTACCCTTCGGCTTTGCTCTATAAATTTTGTCATAGCAGCGTGCCTTGAGGTGCATTAGCGTCTTTACTGTGTCTATCCATGGCTGGTAATCGTACAACATATTTGCAACACAATCTCGAGTTATTTGTACCCTCTGTGGGTTCTCTGAATACTTGCTCATCCACATCACTTGGGAGGGTGAAATCATTCGCTGCACAAGACATTCGCCATTTTGGTACATTTCATCTGGAATGGTATATTGTACTACCATTTGAGGATTGGCGTGTTCCATGTTTGAACGAGTGTTAGACAAGTTGAGTTTCAATTGCTCTGATCCAACTGAACTGAGAGATAGAATAATTTACTTTTATTCACTTTGAGATACAAGAGTTTTCTTGACTTGATTTCGAGATGAATTCACAGACAGACTGATGCTCTGCTCTATGACGAGTTCTTTTATAGTCCAAGACTCAAGCGGTGTCGTAGGAAAAGACGGCCATTAAAAAGTCGTTCAAGGTCAGATTAATTATTGGAGTCATTAAGTCATTAAGAGTACCTAAGATGACCGCACGGATTTACCCAATCTAGAACCTTTAAAAATAAGGAGTTTTTTCTCCTTATAATACTCTTTTTATTTATGACATATAAAGGATATTTAACTGAAAATTATAATTGTTTTTCCTAAGAATTATATATAATTAGAGTCGTATGCTGGTAAATAGAGATCGACCAAGTCTACTCAATTATTCATACATTCAAAGACTCAATGCTGTACTTTACTTTTAAAAAATTTAATAACTCTTACTTAACATTTGACTGCACCTATACCTAATATCTAACTATTGTTATTGACATGCAGCAAGCAAATTATGAAACAATTTCTACTTTTCCTAACTATAGAAAAGATTGAGTCATAAACTGACAGACTGACAGACTGTAATACAAATAGTGCCGAGACTTGCAGTATTCCTTATACAGAAGGTGTGTATAGAAGCACAACTAAGCAAATAGTTACCAACTAACGAGTACACAAAACAAACTACAATGAATTGTGCAAAATGTCAAGAGACAACACCTCAAGTCTAGAATGCTTAAAGTCAAGCCAAAATAAACTGTTAAATATATTTATTATTGTTATTACTTTATTCAATTGCTATAAAATAGCTCAGAAAAAAATACAAATATATATGCAAATGGTTGGAGATTAAACTGGTGTAAACACATGGTGTGAGTGGTGCTCGAAGAGGTCTTCGAGCTGACTGTAGAGTAGGAGCTTGTCCTTGGTCTGGGGCAGGTCACTGGACAGGGTTCCTGGATATTAGTCGCCATCTGAGCAGCAGAAGATTCCCGCAGAGGAGCTGGTTACTGGGCACTCCTCATCGCCCTCCGTGGTAGAATCAGGTTCCTGGTTCTGAGCATCTGTCTTCTCTTTTGGCTGTTTCTTGTCCTTTAGTTTTTGAATGAACTCGTAATTTTCAGAGTACATTAGGACCTGGCAATAATAGGGCAAGTTGGAAAGGGCCATCTGCAAGTGTTCACGGCGAGTATTCTGTGAAAACAAAAATAAATTAGTTAAGACTTAATCGAGAAAATACTTTGTGCTTTGGGACTTACCAAATTCATGTTTAGGCTTGTAAGTAGTAGATTATCTATCACGGATTATCTATCAGATTAACTATCACTGCTCGAGTAAGGTTGTTTTCTTTAAATTCTGTTGAGTTAAAGGACTTTTTACTTCGCAATGTATTCACTGCTTTTGTTCGAGACAAACTGATGCTCTGCTCAATGACGAGACCTTATATAGATCAAGATTCGTATCATAAGTACAATCATTAAGGGGTCATTGAAGCTCAGTCTGGATTGATATCAAATGAGGGTCTTTTAGTTATTATTCATTTATGATTCAAACAGACAGATGGCACAGTTTTATGGAGGGTTACAAGCTGTGCGAAAATCCGGTACCTAGGATAGGTAAATCCGATCGGCCATCTTGGGTAAACTGTCTTAATTACCCTTAATGACCTTTTATTGCCTGACCTTTCTCTACGACTTCTCGAGAATCTTGCCCTATAAAAGGACTAGTCGTTGAGCAGAGCATTTAGTTTGTCTCGATCAAAACAAGTGAACACATCTTGAAGAGAAAAGTCCTTTGGAAAATAACCTTTCTCAAAAGTTACTCGAGCAGTGGAAATTTATTTAAGACGTTAAAACCAATTCCTGAAAATGGTAAGTCCCAAAGTACAAGGATTTTTCTCGACTCTTTCTTAGTTAATTTTTATTTTCATAGAATACTCGCCGTGAACTATTGCAGTTAGCTTACTCTGCCTTGCCCTACTATTGCCAGATCGAGATGGGTTTGGAATTGAATCAAAATACCACTGTAAGGGACTGCAATGACGCCGACTCAAAGTCAACAGAGGCCAGAGCTACTCCTAGGGAGAAACCTACTGCTACCAAGAAGAAGGTAGAGAAGGCAGATGATAGCCTAGTGATTAGCTCCTTCCCAAGAAACATTAACTGCTCAAGGAGAAGTTAATCCCCAGGAACCAGCTCGTGCCTAGGAACAAGGACCTTTCTATTAACTATGAAATATTAAACGAAAATAAAATAATAATAGAAATAAAAGTAAATTTTGCTAAAATTCCGTTTATTAAATATGGTTTATGGGGGTATCATAAAAATAACTTGTTTTCGATTTAAGTGCGAGATTAAGTTAAGGCTAAAACGATTTAATAAAATATTTAAAAGTTTCTTAGAAAGATTTCGCTGCTTTGGTAGAATATTACTCCTCTATTTGATAGCCCAGGACATTGGTAATAAAGTCATATTCTCCTTTACTGGTACTCTCACTGGTATTTTTCTCATTTGGAGGACTTTCCGGTTTATTGGGTATTAGCTCGAAGGGCATTCCAAAGGTATCACGTGGTGTAGTAGTGCTGCTCAAATCCCACACGGAATATGTGGGAATTTTCTGGAACAGACCCTCGGCCGTGGCCCGTTGGATGGCCGCATGGGAGGCCATTATACAGCCTAGGCTAAGTCCAGATTCCACTTCCTGAATGTTCACGTGATACACATTATCAGCATTGAGTAGAATGATTAGCATGATGTCACCCAGATCCTTCTTTTTGGTAATTATCTTCATCACCGCAGGTGTTAGATTACTGACCAAGCGTTGTTTCCTATCCGAACAGAGTAGATAGCCACTGTCCGATTTAGTTGACTGGAGAGAAGGTGGAGTAGATATGTTCTTTGGGCAAGCACATTCCGTTGGAGGCGGCTCTAAGACGGGAAACGATATTACATTTTTCCTGGTGGGTGGTTCGATCGGTTCACATAAGTTTATAAGGTCCGTGGAGTCCTCGTCTAGGGATATATCTTTGGGACAAGGGCATTTCTTGGGAGGCGATTCTAATACGGCAGAAGATACGGAATTTTTCCTGCTTGATGGCTGGACTGCTTCACATACGTTTATGACATCCGTGGGTGGTTTATCTTTTTTCTTTTTAATATCATCCACAAAAATATTGTCTTCCTCTCGTATTACAACATGGGGTCTTCTATAGAACGGTGGCGCATGTAGAAATTCCTGTATTTGATTCACTTTAGACTCCTGATGTGCAAATTTCAGTAATAAAGCATTCAGTTGTCGATGAAGCCCTGGCATATTATAACCAGTATCCCTAGTTTCTATTTCCGGCTCTGGCTCTGTCTGCACTCCGCTGCTTAATCTAGCATTTTCTTTATCAGGTAAGAAATTCCTCTGAACCGTTTGTGTCTCCGAGGTATTTACCGGGTATTTATCAGGAGTTTCGACAAACTTTCGTTTCCAAAATGGTAATTTTCTCAACGGATTTCGTTGATGATGTGGATAAGCGACATAATAATGATAGGGGATTTCATTAGTTTTATCCTTTGAATTTCTTTTATCACTATCCTTGGAATCTCTTTTATCACTATCCTTCGAATCTCTTTTATCGCTATCCTTCGAATCTCTGTTATCACTATCCTTCGAATCTCTTTCTTCATAATCCTTCGAATCTCTTTTGTGACAACATTCAAGAGGCTCTTGATATTGCGTAGATGTATCTCGATATGGTTGACAGTAAGGCATGGGCAAATCGTCAGTTTGTGCAGATCGATTTTCCAAAAACATGGTTTGGGTTGATTGCGTTGATCTGAAACTGCCTATACTCACAAATCTTACGTTACGATCTGACATCGATTTGAGTTCCTGTTCATCGTACATGAGATAAATTGGTCGCTCGCGTACAGTTGGTACAGTTGGTTCAAGTGCTCCACTGGATTTGGGTGTAAGGAAATCATCCTCCTCCTCACATTTACAGCTGCAGGTGTCACTCGACCCAAAGCCAGCTAGTCGATTGACAAATTCACGGAAACTTGGATTTTCTGGCGATTAAAAAGGGTCCTTTAATAGTAAATATATATCTCAGATACCTAGAACAAATTCACCATCATACATATATTTGTCTCTCTAATCCTTGGGTGGAAAAACAATGGATTATGGGAAAAAGCTAATCTCCTTTAATGAGAACCATCTGTCATAAACTGTCTATACTTCTAATAATATGTCTATTCTCTAGGAAATTGGTTATTTGTTTCAGTGAAATATCATTTAAGGCGAGTCAAGCAATAAAAGCAGAAAAATTCCCCTCGTTTATTAGGGGTCTCAGAAGGATGAAAAGTTTCCTTAATCTGGAATTGAGATTAGGTAAATCCGTGCGGCCATCTTAGCCAAGCTGAGTAAATTACCTTTTCAATGCACCTTTGCCTATGATACCTATGCTACCTCGCGAGTCTTGGCCTATAAAAGGGCGCATCGTTCAGCAGAGTCCAAGTCTATCTCGATCAGAGTAAGTGAATACATCGTGAAGTGCATTTTACTACAATTTCTGAGTCTCAAAGTGATTTGCAAGTAAATTGTAGTAATGTGAAAAGTCCTGTATCTCAACAGTATCCGTAGTTTTAAAGAGTGAAACTCAAAGAAAATTCAGTATTATAGAGTGAAACTCTTGACTTAGTCAGCGAAAGTTCATCTAAGATAGTAAGGCTAAGCCGTGAAGATGGTAAGTGCAAAAGTACAAAGTTTATTCGCGATTCTTTTCTAATTAATTGTATTTTATTATCACAGACTCCTCGCCCTTCTTTGTCCAACGATGACATGGCTGCAGGGTATTCCCAAAACCAGGAAGAATGGGTTATGACAACAGAGACCACAGAGACCCAACTTGAGGAAGAACTAACGCGATTGCTTAAAGAAGGCGATGAAGCGATGCCAAGCGCCAAAATAGCAACGCCCGAAAAGCCAGTTGCACTGCCTGATATTAGTAGAATATCCATCAGTCCGAAAATTACGCTAACACCGCCAGTATCGCCCATCTCAGAGTGGCAATCACTAATTATTTATGGGTCGAAGCTGCACATTGCTTACGAGCAGAAGGAAGTGGAGAAAAGGAAGAAGGATTCCAGTGCAGATGTGTTGACTGAGGATAGTATACATGCGCTAAATGCTGGATGTCTGGGAGAATGGAACCTGGACTCAATGAAGACACTCGAACTGATCCATGATTCCATTGGTGATTTAACGAAGAAGGAGTGCGTCACGGTGAATGAAAGGGGCGATGAGGGGAATGTAGATGACAACATGGACTGTAAAGTGCCCGATGGAATTGAGAAGAAACCTAAAGACACTGTTGACCTGGACTCATCCTTTGAAGTGATCCATGATATCATTGGCGATTCAATGAAGCAAGAGGACTTCTTAGTAACTGATGAAGGCGATGAGTGGAGTATAGTGGAGTATAACCCATTTGGAGATACAACGAAACAGGAGTACTCCGCAGCAAGTGAAAAGACTGATGAAGTGAAACATGCTGTAAATGTTGAATTTAAAGTTCCCGGTGGTGCAAAAAAGAAACGCCTATTTAAGACAAAACAGAATACACCAGTGAAAATGCCGTCGTTTGATTTGGATGATGATCCAAGCTCTGAGATGGTCAAAATCGGACCGTGTGGCACAATGATAGCACGTGCTAGGCTAGAGGCTATTGATTGGTCCCTAAAAGAACAGGCTATAGCCCGCAAGCTGCTCGTCGAGATCTTTGATCGAGACACTCTGTGTGGAAACACACTCTCGGGCAAACCATCGCCGGCCTTTAAGGGTCGTCCGCGTCCCAAGAAAGGAAAGCTCTGCGAGTATAAGGTGAAAGATTTGATCCATTTCATGACGACTAATCTAAAGATTTCCGAACGCGATGTGCGCCATGCCATCACAACCAAGTGCGCCGACGAGAACAAGAAGCGACGGCTTAAAGCTGAAAATAATGCTGCTGGAAACTCACAGTAAAGCATCGACAGAACTTGATCGTATTTTGTTTGAACTTGAAATTGTAAAATAAATAAAACTATATTGATTGCATGTGACATTTACCCGACATCTTATTGTACCAATTGATCTTTTTATAGTTGGAGTAGAAGTTTGTTATTCAGCCACTTCCAAACTATCTTCTTCGTATTTGCAGCTAAAACATTTCGAAGTATTATTGAGAATTTAAATAAAAATATCTGTCAAAATTTGATTGCTTTGCTGTCAGTTTAATTGGGAAACTAACTTGGCATTGTCTTGGATTCGTTTTGTATTCATGTGCCAAAACAATGAATACAAATTATTCACCACCTCTACTCAAATGCCTTTTGTTTATTCACTTAAAATTGCCCTCAGTTGCAATGCTGCAGAGATAAATCAGAGAGACGACTGCAGGGAGACTAAAGAGCCATTAGAGAGCCCAAGGGTTGCCAAGGATTTAAGTGGCTTGCAATGCAATATTTTCATGCCCTAACAATGAGTCAATCTAAGGACACAATATCGATGATTACTCCAAGATATTCATATGCGTAGGGAATGTTTTATTGTCTCATTATTTATACCCTGTGCTGTCGTAGTATGCACTTGTATCTATCACACCGACTTTGTAGAGCAGCTGCTAGTCGAGTACACACGACTGGCGGAACTGCCTACACATTTGTATTTATTTTTTCCATTTTGTTGGCAGCAACATTCTGATATGCAAATGCGAAATGCGATATAGAAATATGTACATATATGTATGTCTGTGTTTGAGCCATAAAAAGGCAGCCTGATTTGAATATGTATACATAGTACATTCATGTATATAATGTACACAAACTTTGTTTGCCAGAGACCTTCAGAGTGTGGCGTCTTTATGTAGCTTAGTATTTTGCAATGGTTTGCTGAACTATTTAACTGCTTGCAACTGACAAATAACTTGGCTAGCCAAAAATACAACTGCTTCCCTCCGCTTCCTTCTCTGACTCTCCGATTCCACAGGGAATTTCATCAAAGTAAAATTGATATCAATCATACGCACTGTGTGCCACGCACATCTACGAAATGTGCCAACAAATTGTGAGAAAGAACAACCACAAAACAGAAAGAAATTGCCGTAAAAATGTACAACAACAACAAGAGTTCCGTCTGTATTCAATTTAAGGGAAATGTTTGCTCTAAAGTTATTTATAGCAAATACAAATATAACAAATAAAGTAAGCTGAAGGCAATGGAATTAAGCTAGGAGATGCGCTGTACTTAAAGTTCAAACTTAATTATAATTAGGTAAATATTGTAGAAGAAAAGACTTGAACTTAAAGAATTTAAACTGTATTTAGCAGAGAATATTTCAGTGAAAAGTCCAAAGCTTCTTCAGTCTATAACATTGCCAGCTCTTTGGCTAATCACAGGGTATCCGCACAGACAATTTGATTGATTTCGTTTAAAGTTGAAGAATGTGTTTTCTGCTTGTTTGCTCGACTCGCAAAGTGCAGACAAAAAGCACCTGTCAGCAATGACATTGCCCTAAAATAAAGCCCAACTAGGAGAGAGAGGACGAAATGTATGCGTTTGAAAATTAAGTCATTATTCTTGGCGAAAGTCACGTTGTGTTGTGGGCGCCAGCCACGTCAGCAAACCTGGCCAACAAAGAATCACAGTCACACTTCACAGCCTCCACACACTGGCTTTGGCTTGGCCTTGTCCTTGTACTCGTTTACCCTTTCGACATTTTTGGTGTGCAACTCCAAAGTGTCAACGGCAGTCGTGCGTTACCAGAGACCGAAACAGAGTCAGAGTCAGGGACAGAGCCAGGAGTCAGAGCCAGAGTCAGAGCCAACAACCACAAGGCAGCAAACCACAAGACAACAGTCAAACACTCACACTCACTCACACCCAGAGGACATGTTTGTGCTTCTTCTTCGTGCTCTCTTCATAAAACTGGCAATGACATTTACACTTCAGCTGCTGCTGCTGCTGCTGCTGCTTTCGCTTCAAAATTCACGTAGATGATGAATGAATGCCTTTGCCCCAGTCTCAGTCTCGGTCTCGCTTCGTTTCTTTAACCGTTGCTCTCGCTTTATATAGTCCATTAAGTTTTTGCTATAGAAATACCTAAATCTCATTCCACACATTCCCGTTATCATTAACCATACTAAACAGCATTTTAATGCCTTTTTTCAGTCGCCATTTGCACGGATTTCCCTTTGTCAGCTATGACGTCAGCTGAATTCATTAAAAAGGTAAGACACTTTATCATATATTTTGTATACTTTGAGAGGTTTTGAATACATATATTGTATATATTTTTCAAGTATTTGAATACCCTGTAATCTTGAGGCAGCAGAGGGTGTAGTTTAGTACATAGCAAAGGAATTGATATAGAGAAAAACTAGAGACCTATCAGAACTGAGACCACATATACAAGTTTCAGCAGACGACGGTGTTTGATTGTTCATTGTCTCGATTCGTGTATAGGTTTTTTGTATAGTCTTTTCTGCTTTAGTGTTAGTATAGTATAGTCCTGCAATATACTTGATACTAGCAATTGCCTTATATATAGTAATATGATCTTATACAACACTTTGCTTAGATTTGAGAACAGTGTATATGCTTTCTGTAAACTTATAAATTTTTTAAATATTTTTGAAAGAATTTTATACGTGTATTACATCTTTTACATCAACATACATATATTTATTTTAATCAGCATATTTTTTATATATATTTTCTAATTTTCTTTACTATATTTTATATCATTATATTTCCTTCATATTTCTCCAAAATTTCTTACTCATTCAACAGCAATTTCTATGCATTTCTAACACATTTGGAATACCTTTAATATTTAATTACTTTTCCCATATATTTTCCCCATTTAAATGTGTAAAATGCTCTTTAAGTATCCATCGTAATTAGTCGTATAATTCGGTTGATTTTATAGTACCTGGTATAAGTCAATTAGGTGTGGCATTATTGTTTTCTTTTTGGAGGCCAGTGCAGCGTAAAATTGAAAATTTTAATAATGCAAATGCGTTTGGCCAGCGGCTGCCTAGAACTACTATACAACTATTATTACGCCAGCTTGTTGCATGCAACCACAAAAATTTAGCAGGCTATTGCCTTTTGTGTGGCATGAAAGGGATGTGGGGAGAGGAAGGAAGGGAGTGTGCCGAATCTATATAGTACCTCATCGCCACTGACATTGGCATTGGCTATGTGCCATGTGCCATGCGGTATGCAGCATGTGGCATCAACGTCATTGCTCGTAGTGTTAGTCCCATAGTCATCACTATAGTACATCATCATCATCATCATCGGCTTGTCGTTTGCAGTTTGCAGTTATTCTAGCGTCCTTGCCGGCTCGACAACAATAGCCAAACCGCTCAACAACAATCGTCGAGTTAATTGAATTGTGTTTACACTATGACGCTAGTGTCCCCCCCTTTCCCTTTGCCGGTTCATCGGCCCTTTTGGTGCTCTGCCCTATTCCTTTTAGCGTTATTTTGGGACTGCATTCAGTCAGAAAGTCAACCAGGCAGTAGACAGCGGATGTTTTTTAGACCCTGTACTTTAAAAAAGTACAAAAGGGTCTATTAAGTTTGTGCAAATGACATTTGTGTGTAACAGGCAGAAGGAGGCGTGGCAGACCCCACAAAGTATATATATTCTTGATCAGGATGACGAGCTGAGTCGATCTAGCCATGTCCGTCTGTCTGTCTGTCCGTCTGTCCGTCTGTCTGTCTGTCCGTCTGTCTGTATGAACACCGAGATCTCGGAAACTATAAGAGCTAGAGACGTAATTTTTTTTTTGTTTGGTTCGTGTATTACATAGGCAGGCCAAGTTTATGTTTTTAATTTGATATCTCATCCCCCTCCCCCTCAAATTTACAAAAATGTTCTTAGTATATACAGTTTTAGAGTCACTGGATTCATTTGCACGATTAAAGCATTAGATGCTTTGCATGTTTGGTGCGAGTTGCAGCCCAATCGGATAATAAACACCGAAGATATTGGACAAACAATTTTCAGTACTAGGCATTTGGGTAGGGGAGGGGGGAACCACAGCGTACGCGGCCACTAGAGCGTATGCGTGATTTTTGATTGTGAGTTTGAATTTCTGTATGAGTATTGGTTATTGTTTTTGTTTGAATTTTAGTATATATTTGTATGAATAAGTGTATGTGTGTGTGTATAAGTGCATGTGTATGTGTATGTGAGTATGTATGTACATATATGCTGCTGCTATTATGGACTCCCAGGACAAATCAAAGTACAGGGTCACCTACTGTCGGTTGCGTCCGACTGTAGCTTTCCGAGTTTTTTTAAATTGTAATACATTACACTAGACTACGAGGGATTTGTGTTTTAGAAATGTTATAGAAAGCTGAGCCTATGATTGACTGGGTTTAATGGTCTATGTTATATAGTAGCTGATAGCAGAGTCTCAGTTGGTGTCCTCAGGACAGTTCAATAGAGTTCTATTCATTTTCTAAAATTTACATTCTCTTCTACTACATTTGGTAGACTAGTGTCACTAGTTTTTTCATTGTAGTTTTTAATTTTTGTGCCGTTGTTGTCGAAAGTTGTGCAACTGCAAGGAAATTGTAGCTCATTTTACACGTATTTCGCTCGATGAAAAGCTCATTAAAAGTTTTCACATAAAAGTTGCTTGCATGTTGCCAGTTTTCCAGCATTCCATAGTTCTCTGGGAAACTTTTCAACCAATATATAGAGCACTACAGCAGCTGTGTTCTCCATTGTATACTAACCATTGAGGTAATTAGCGAATGGGTTACCTGGTCTGCGCATCAAATGTCTGCCTTGATAATTGTTTTTCCACTTTAATACTTTCAATTGAAAATTTTCGGCATGTTTCCATAATGCTTATGCACCCTCTGGCTCTGCCACCCCTCCACCCCCTGCATAGTGGGGTTTGCTAAAGTAATTTTGAGCGCGTGCGAAATGCAAAAGTTTTTGTCAGGCGACGATAAAAACTTTCGATTATAATGTCAAAATGTTGAGGGCGTACTGTGATATCCTTTTATGTGTAGGAAATGAGAAATGTTTATGTGTGAGGGCATAAATCAAGATTATGTGGGAGACAAGTGTACTAGTAATATGATTGGACAAACTAAAGAAACAGTGAAACAATGAAAAGACAGTCGGATACCCTGTAGATTGAATTATAGTTTCATATGTTAAACATTAGCATTAAACATTAAAACCATTGATCAGCAAAATCATGTGTTCTACATTGAATAAATCAGTATTTATTTATATATGTATATTTTAATAATTCTATGAATAAATCTGATTGAATAAATGGAATAAATACTGAAGGTTTTTGTCAGTTCAATTTTATAGCATTCTATTTACAGTACTTAGACTTGTATAAAATCATTGTCATATTGTACTATTTATACTACGCTATGATTATAGTATAATCATTAAGTCATCTGTCAATTAATACCAAGTAAATTGCCAGGTAATTCATCTGTACTTCTACTACTTTCCCCTAGCCAATTCGCATGCCAATCGTCAGCAGAGTGACTCAATTACTAGTTGAGTCTTTTGCCCTCTCTCCTTGCTTATAAACTCACTCAAACGCCACATGTTCAGAGCACAACAAACAACAGCTGTTTGTGCCCAAGTTCGATTAGGTTCGACCGATAACAGCGAACAAGTTCGAACTGTTTAACAGAACATTGCGCTGTTAAGAGTCTCCTGTTGTTGTGTCGTAAATGTTTAGTAAATGAAATTAAGTGAAATATGCTCTCACCTGCACTAAATACCCCATTAAAATCGGGCAACTACAATTGAGTCGTTTTATTTTTAGACACACAACCACACACACACACACACCCATACACACACAGTGCCATTAATGACACGGCGATACTTAAAGCGATACTCAGCATAATGATACAACTTTCACACGTGCCAAGCGACAAAACTTTTCTTGGGCAATCATTTTAATTTTTATGAGCTGCTGAAGCAGCCGGAGCAAATGCCAAAATACATATAGAACTATGCATTAATTGAGTGTATAGAATAAGCTACAATATACCCTGTAAACTAAGGGTAGGCAAAGGGAATTGTATCAATTGAATGCAGTTAATGGACAAGTGAAAATATTATAATAATTTTAACTAAATGAAAATAAAATATCAGAAAATTATGGAAGCATATTTTGGATAAATAAGTCAATAATTTAGTCATATATGCACATAAAAAATTAATATTAAATGCCAGTAAAAAATTAGAAAAAAGGGTAGAAATGTAGAGTGTTTAAGACCAAATAGGTTAAAAGTCTTTATCTATTTGTCAAATCTAAACTAATGCTGGAAAGGACAACATAATCCAGTCTTACATTTTATTCCTGATGAGAATCTACTTCATTTCATTTCAATTTTCATTTTACAGAGCATTTTATAGTCTTCCTCCTATATCAATATCACTAGAGTCCTCTCACCTTTGAGTACTACAGAATACACTCATGTGTGTGTGTGTAAATAACACTTTGGTATTATTTCTAATGCCCAACTGACAGGTTTATGTGCCCAAGTGTGTGTTTTAATGTGTGCTGGTGTGTGTGTGTGTGTGTGTGTGTGTGTGTGTGTGTGTGTGTGTGGTAGCGTGGGTGTGCGTTCAATAGCTGTGGCATGATTATGCCAAAAATTAAGCATACGCCACGTGCACTTTTCCAGTTTCTGAAAAGGAGTGGGGCAAGTCGTGTGTATTTTGGTCGAGTGCAAAGAATTCTGACAGGCAATGGAGCGCGGCTTTATCAATGTTATTTATGTGCCATGCATTATTAACACATTTAATTTGTCTAAAAAGCACAACACTTAAACACACCCACACACACATACACAGCGAGAGCGAAAGACACTCAGCATGGGAAATTTTATGGCGTGTTTTGTGCGCGTTGCGACAACATGTCGTATGAGTTATAAGCACAGCCACATCATCATAAAAAACACGTCAAAAACCAATTTTTATGCATACATAAATGAAAATCAATAAAACATCTCGAGTTCTACATGAATTTGCAAATAAAATGACAAGTAGAAAACGGCAAGAAAAAGGAGTCAAAGCGGAAACGGCATTTAAATATTTTCCGTACCCCAAATAAAAAATGGAGAGAAAAAGAAAGCTGCGCTAAATGAGGCGCAAAATGGGCGCAACAATAAGACGAAATCTGTTTTGCTAAATGTAATCAATAAGGGAAAGAAAATACTCCCCCAATCTAGGACTCTGTTCCACTCAGAGGAAGTGGCAACATTTGAATGAACGATGCAAATTCATTGATATGTAAAACGATTTGACATTTCATTTATCAATGAAATTAAATGGAAATGGGATGGTTAATGAGCCTATTAGAATTGCCAGAGCAGTTTCTTTTTCTCAGACAAGCTTAATTAAATAACAAGTGAGAAAATCATTTAAGTGAAAGGAAGTTAGGAGAAGGAAGAAAAGTTGTGGGAGTATATGTTAGGAGTAATTGGTTATGGTAAAGAACTAGTGTTGATATTCTAATTATAATATTTTTATATAGAGTGGTAAGTCCTGACTTCGACTCTTCTTCGCTTATACCCTTATTCCTTCTCACATTACTGGCAATGGAATACCAGCTGAGATTGTCCCAGTTTTCTATAAGAAAGTCATCTTTGCGGCATTCCACTGAGTGTAGTTTTGAGGCGTTTAAAAACGCGTTAAACTTAAATTGACTGACTGAGTAGCTAATGCTTACCTTTATCTATGCTGTAAATTGCAGCTCAACCGGATAATAAACAAAAAAGATATTCAATAATCAATTTGCTGTACTAGGCTACTACTATCTATCTATTATCTACTAGTTGTAATCCCAGCTGAGATTATCCCAGTTTTGTATGAGAAAAGTCATCGTTTCACTGATTGTAATTTTCACGCGTTTAAAAACGCGTCAAACTCGAATTTTTAGCTTCGATTGATTGAGCCAATAACCAGCTTATGGTTGCCTTTATCTATGCTGTGAATTAGAGCTCAACCGGATAATAAACACCAAAGATATTCAATAGTCAATGTTCTGTACTTAGCTGCTATACTAGTATCTACCACCTACTGTCTAGTCTCAGAGCCTTGAGTGTCTGCTTTGGCTTTGAACTTGTCTACATCCCAGACGACTTCACTTTAGATTGATTTTAAATCTTTTAACTATTTGAGCTGGAACTTCTGCAGCCTTAAGAACATCTCATTTGCTTTGCCAATTCATTTGTAAACCTGCATCGATTCTCGCTCACAATTCCTACCCTTTGTGTAGTCGGGTTTATTGTGCAGATAAACAACTTTTCCCCTTAACAATGTGCCGACACAACTATAGCCGTAAGTCGAAAGTTGTTCCATTCAATGACAACTTATAGTAAATGAAAACGATGCTTAAAAATCGAATTGCTGCTGTTTGCATTTATGTCAATTGCAGTTGAGCTCAACTACTCGTACAGCAATAAATTGCCACAAGAAAAATTGAAAAGTTTACTGCGTTTTTTGGCTGAAAAGTCGAGTAGTTTATACAGCATATGTTGGGGGATTGCGAGTGTGTATATAGCAATGATACAAATGGAAATCATGGCGTAACGCTGACTTTGCGAAAAAATAACGTGATTTATGTGAATTTTATTTGACTCTGAACTTTTTAGCTTGCCAGGAGTCAAGTGGCAACTGTGGCTGTGGCTGTGGTTTGTGCAGCAAATGAGCCATGCCACCTGCCACTTGCTACTTGCCACAAGCACTTGAGCTGCACAGGACTTTTATGGCCTTGTGGTAGATCGCCTGTGCTGCCATCGCTTCATTAGCTATTAATTTTTTGGCCACACTTGCACACACAGGAAATACCGCACAGCCTGGGCGTGGCAGTGGGCGTGAACTAAGCTCAAAGCCAGCCAAGTGCAGTAGTAGTAGACATTAAATCTTGTCACGTTGAACAAGCCTGAATGAGCAGCAGCCTGTGGCTAAAGCGATCAGGACATTGCAACACATGCAACACGAATAGCATGCACCAAAGCCTACAGCTGTGAGGCAGGCCATCAGCAAATCAAATCAGCAAATCTTGTTTATCAACCAAAGCTCTAGTTGACCTGAATACAATTTTTGGTTAAGGCGTCTTTTAAGGATGAGCTAAGGCTCAGGCCAGGGCATAGTTCGCAGAGCAAGTGATTGGGGAATAGAGCAAATCTATAGTATACTTGTAGATACTCTATGTAGTCAGCAGAGTGGAATCTGTATTCATAGGTAATTCTTAACCATTTACTGATAAATTCAGCGATAATCTGATGAACTTATTTTGGTCATAACTTACTGAATCATTGAGAGAGACTAGGACTCACCTCTCACCTCTATACAATATTATCATAATTATATACACAAATGTACTGTGGAGTACTACCAACTAAAGGCTTGCCACTCTGGCAAATAAATGCATAAAAGTTTTATGGTATTGCCATGAATTTGATATCGAGAGTACTTCGAATTCATTTCAATCTATTCAAAATACTTGAAATCAGCTTACTTTGCCTTCAAAGTTCAACGTCATACAAGGACTCGACAGCTGAATATAAAAGATAATAAACTCGAGACAAACAAAGTTATTTATTTTTTGCAATACTCATAGCAAAGTGCCGAATAATCTATTAGGTTTTGAAAAAATACCGAAAGCAAAGCAACAACAAGACCTAAGAACAATTTCGTTATAGTGACAACAACAGTGTGTCAGCACAAACAGAAGAAGAAGAGGGCAAACATGCCCCACACTACAACCAGTTGTGGCAACTACAAAAACGAAGAAGAAAAGCAGAAAAAATGCCAGAAATTGTGAGCTAGTACAACACGTCGTATACGCTACGCTGGCATTTGGCAGCAGCGGCTTAGCGACAGCAATGGAACCAGAATAAAGAGACAAACAAAAAATTAGATTCAACAAAAAAACGAGTGGAAGTCTCTTAGGTGAACAGTTGTAGAAGTTGATGTATGTTTCTGTGTGTGTCTGAGTTCAATTTCGATAGCATCTCCACATAGAGACACAGAGCCAGTTGTACAGCTGTGTTTACACAAATATTGTCAACGTGCTGTCCTTGAAATTGATAAAAAGAAAGTAGAGAAAAAAGTAGACAAATCCAAGGGAATCCAAGCAAAACGAACTGAAGTTTTGTCTCGATGGAATTGGGGGCAACATTGAGCCGGACTTGGGGATGGGTTAGACATGAGGGGCGTACTGGACTGTGGACTTGAGAAATGATGCAGACTTAGGCAACGTTGCAGACTCATTAGTTGAGTGTAAGCAGACCTATGGCTAGACTTAACGATGGCTCTAACCCAAAGGCAGGAGGCAGACTAGACGAGTGAGCTGGCCCAGAGATTTGAGTAATGAAACAGACTCTAGACTGTTGGAATGGCTTGAACTTAAGGCAAAGCATCACATTTAAAATATAGGCAGGCCAAACAATCAACACTCACAGATTGAAACGCATTAGGACTAAGAAAGGAAATATAGACATATTGAATGGCTTTGATTTAAGAGATTGATTTAGGTAAAGTTAGGGAATGTATTAAATTTAAAATAAGGAAATAATTGACAGAGCTTTCATAGAAGACATTTGTATCTTCAGGATGACAATTCAATCAGAGCCAGCAGCAAGGGATGAGCTAGGCTTAAGGAGTGAGCTGGCTGGTGGAATGGAATGAGTGAGGCACAGTAAGTAGGGTAAGATAGGATATAGATAATAATAATGTAATAAAAAGAATAATAGAATGAAAAGAGATAAATCCAATGAAGTAGAGTGAGTCTATGCATTGATACAACTTCATTAAAAGCAAAGAAATTTATTAAAGTTTTACCAATTAATAATATGAAGCAACAAGCACAAACTGTTAAGCCCCTCTAAGCCAAGTTAAGCTCATGAGTTGGGCCTAAGACTGTCTCGATTAAATACATAGTTAATCGTTGTACTAATCAATGTCGTGTATTAAGTGAACACGATTTTCGATGGGGGCAATGCAAGCCAAATGGCATTTAATGGAAATGTCTAATGAATATTTATGACGTGTGCAGCGTGTGTGAGTGTGTGTAATGCATGTTCGAGTACTCGTGAATAACTCATTGGGTATAGGGACGCATACACACACCTTTTCATGAACTCTGAACCCATTGAGTGCCAGCATGCAGGTTAATAATTTAAAGCGAGGGAACAGAGGACGTAACAGTGGAAGGTACAGTTAGACAAAGGGCAAGGACACAGAGGCACATATTGGCTGCCTTCTACACTGCTTGCTACTTAGTTTAGCATAAAATTTTAATTTTAATTGCTAGCATGTGCGTGGCATACAGCCTGACAGGCCTCCCCCTCCCTCGCCCTCGCCCACTGCCTTTGTCCATTAATTACGCTTTTAATTAAACTTTGTGCCACATTATGCGAGTACGTAAAGTTGATTAACTCCAGCAAACCCCCTTAGCGTGCTTTTAAGTAGGTGTCAATGTTTAATACACATTGCCAACTTCTCCAGCACTTCAGCTTCCCTTTTTGTGTGCGTATTAACACGCCAATCTGCTGAAAATTTATAAATTATTTAATCCAGGGACACACACAGCAGAAGAAATTACCTGAGTTGCTCCGAGCACAGTGCACTTGGTCCCCGAGGCAGAGACAGCTTCTGGCTCCCGACTCACTTTTCCATATGGCTTCCAGGGAGACAACGAACTGCTGTCAGCTGTCGATCGCATACTGCAAATTGTATGAGTTTTAATTAAAGCTGACGACACAAAGGAGACGAGCTCTTAAAGCATTTTTCATAATTATAGTTATAAGGTTTTAAATTGGAAAGAGTTGAACATCAGGAGAGCACTGTGGGAACTGCTGTACTGAAAGACTGTACTACAGTTATGCGTTTTTAATTTGCGAATATAATTGCTTGAAGCTTGTCTTCTTCCAGAAAGGTTCCTTTCATCCTTGTATTATAGATAGTACTATACATCCTGAAAGTAGGATTGAGTCTAGATCTTCATGGCCAGCAGTTAATTAATTTCCTTATGCCTATCCAGATTTTTGAAATCAAGTGTAATATATATATACACTCTATACACTCTATTTATCAATGTATATATAATTTATGAATTTTTGAAATATTTTACATTATTAGATAGATAGAACCTCCAAGATGTAAGCTTACTACTAGGTCATCTAAGCCAGCAGTTCATTAATTTAGTTATGTCTATCAAGTCCTCATATTTATTCACTCTATTTATCAATGTATATATAATTGATATATTTCCTAAATATTATACATTATTCTCTCTAATATACTTAGTTTCAATATCAAGTAGCGACTCAAAGTACTCAGCGTCTCTTCTAAGTAGTCTTCTATATTCATACGGCAATCAGTAAAGTGCTTTGGTTTGCCCTTGAAATTACTGTCAGAATCTCGGCAAAAAGTTTACCATGTAAACCCAATGAAGCAGCTTAAAAGCTTCATTTGCTGCAGCTTTGCTATAATGTTGGCAAGTTATCAGTTTAATGACATTTTGACAGCTTATTAAAATGTCAACGGGTTGCACTAACTGACTCTGAACTTGGCAGCGGATGAGACACTGGCAGACACCGAACAGTGCTGTTAATCAGCAGGCAGACATAATTTATGCAACTTAATCAACGCCCACACACACACACACGCACACACACATACACCTACATAATTAATAGGGAGAGTCCAGCTAGCGTGTGAGTGGCTGCAACTCCATGGAGACGATGCTCTGTGTGTGCTGAGGAGCTCGCCTGGAGCCATGATGAAACACCTTGTCACAGCCTCAAGTGTTGGCCTTGAGCTTCAGCAATAAAGGCAGCCTGATTAACGGCTAATCGTAGTAGATACTGTGAAACGATATGGCAACTAATAGCCATTGAAAGCGACACTGCAATGCAGCAGCAGGTGGAGGCACTTTGTAGGCTATTTAGGTACATTTAAAGTAGAAATAGTTAGACCTATATCTCTGAGCCCACTAAACTGTAGACTATCACTAACACACCTACACACACACATACTCCCCCACTCTTACACACAATCAGATAGGCTACAGTGAAAGAATTATCACGCATACGACATGTTGTACCATACAACGCCTGGCACGCAGCATTTGCATAATTTCCTTTAAATTAATTTTTGTTTTCTGTGTTCTCACAATGCTCATTGCAACTGCACAAATGAATTTAAAATGCGACCACACGTGCTGTAGGGTTTGGCTGCATAACAAGTAAACAAGAGTAAAAGTAGTACAGTGGAAATAATAACTTTAAATAGTATACAAACTCCCTTGAATTCTGCAATCCATATAAAATAAAATAACTCTTAAATAATCACTTGGTAAATATTTATTTATTTCCACTGAATTTTCCAGTGACATTCCAGGCATATCACAGTCCTTTTTTCAAGTGTATGAACTGCATGTAAATGTCATGTAGTTGTGCTACAAATTATAGTGCAGTGTCGAGTTCATTTCGCAATTTGGCTACGGCTTAAACTCGTCAGAGAATTATAGCATTGAATGCAGTAAAAAGAATTCAATTATTCGTTTTAATTAAGCGCTGCAAGTAGTGAGTATTGCGGCTTCGTTAATAAATCAATTAGTGTAGCATCATGTGATGGCCCTTCATTAATACACAAATAAATTGCCGAGATTAATATGCCATTGAGCTGTGTGCAGCAAATTAACGATGTGTAGCACTTGAATGCGAGACGAGGATACTCATCATGCCACACGGAAATGCAGCTGTGGCAGGTAGAGTGTGGCAGGGAGTGTGGCAAGTATTCTAAGCGGAAACGGAAGCTTAGAGCGCTCAACTCTGACTGTCCTCTCGCGTCGCATTTATCTTTAACTCAAACATTTCACCGGGTTTCGCTGAGCGTGAACTTTGTGTTGCTTTTGGCGCTTTTCCTCGCCATATTCCGCTTTTCCTTCTGCATAAATTTTCCTTTTTTTTCACTCTCTCTCTCTGTGCAAATGTTTGCAATGTTGACTTCAGTCGCTTAAAATTTTATGACACACTGTTTGCAGTAGGTTTAATTGGCGCACACTCTGCTGCCCCGGCGGCTTAAGTGTATGCAACATGCGGCAAATTAATCATAAAAATGTTGCAAATGACACGACAAATTAACGACAGATGCCACACACTCACACACGCACACTCGCTAAAAAAGAGGAGCTGAAAAAGCGATTGTAGTTAAACCTCTGTAGCGACTAAAGGGTTGGCCTGTTATACACTGACTAAAGGTAGTTGGACTGTTTAAAATTTAGCCATAGCTAAGTGTAAACTAGAGTAGGTGAATAATGAAATGAATACTGGGATAATGAAACTTGTAGCTAAATATAATGTACAGTAATGTCTCTTTATGGAATGTCTTGAAATAGTTATCATATGAGTTCAGAAGTCTATGAGACTTTTATAGGCAGCTCTTTGAATTCCTCTATCCACCTTCCTACTCGTATGTAGATAGTGTTCTACATTTTAGCCTGAAGCTCTTCCAAATTTCATAGAGTATATAGTATTCGACTTATCCCCTCAACCCTGTCTAGTCTGTTAAACATATTGCGTAGTTTTTTTCAGTCTTTGTCATTTTTCAAAGCTTTCCTTTTTGTTTTATGAGCGAACCGCCATCAAGTGCAGCCAATGGTCTCCGAAAAGGAAAATGTTGCAGGGCTGTCAGGCAGAGTCAAATGCCATAACAGAGAAGAAAGCAAGGGTGGTCATAAAAAATGGCATGATATGTGCCACACTGCATATGATACACTATGTATCTCATCGCGCTACACACTACAGATGTGCATAAGTATCTCTGGCTGTATGAATGCGTACTAAAGATACAGATACTTTATAGTGTAAAGACAGCATATGTGCGTATCGTATGTATCTGTGTGTTGTTATGCGTTTCCAGTTACACACTCTGCTTGACATTTGTCTTGATATATCGAAATTGACAGCAGTAGAAAGGCAGTAGAAAGGAAAGCATGCGTATAAAGCCAAGACTGAGAAGGAGAAGGAGAAAACTAGTGTGAACTGGTCTGATGATGATGCTACTGATGCTGTTGTCCCTTAACAACAGCTGCTGCTGCTGCTGCAGTAAAACACATGCAATTTGTAACATTTCGAGCTATCTGAGGTCAAAGGTTATGTGCACAACAATGTTGCAAAAAACTGGGTAAATAGGGAGAGAAAGTAGGGAAGTTTTGGCAACATTTGCGCTTGAGACAGAAGTTTAAATTAAATTTTAATTAAATGTTTAAGCATATATTAACAGTAATTGAAGTTTATGCAGTTTTGTTAGTATGCAGAAATTGAGAGAATAATGTTGGCTATAGCATAAACCAAGCATATCCTGTAAAAAGAGGTTAAAACAAATTAAATTTATAGCAATAATTTAGTAGCTTAATATGTATATATAGAGAGACCTATGTATGGCCTATGTATGGCAACTGAGATCTATGATTCTGTTTATTATACTAGTATTAAATGATCTCACAATTTAAGTTAGAAATTGGCATTAAAAAATCTCTCTAAATGCTTAATTGAGCCTATCAACTTTGATCTTTAAACATCATTAAGTTTAAGCTAGTTGCTTCCACTAAAAAATTTCTCTTATTATTATTTACTGGAGTCTCCCAACTTAATCCTTAGTTATAGATAGATATCTTATAATCTAAGTTAGAGTCTTCCTCTGAAAATTCTCCAATTAATGCTTAGTGGAATCGCACATGTTTATCTTTAGATATCTCTTGGTTTAAGCTAGTTCCTTCCACTAAAAAATGTCTCTAATTAATGCTTAGCTGAGTCTCTCAGACTCTCGCTCTCGTGGCACTTAACTTTACCACTAAAAATATAAGTTATTCCATGGAAGTCAGCGGGACTAGCGTATGGCTTTCTTTAACTTTCAGCCTGCCCTCTCTTGTAGTCGATCTCATTTAAATTCAGCAAAAATTTGAACAATTTCAATATAATTCTGAGCAACGAAATGTCTGTGGTTAGTGCTGAAATTACCACTTACAGAGACTGAGAGCGAGCCGCTGATAAAGCAACCACTACGCTGACTTAAAGCCTTGGCACGTACTTGCGGCAGGCAACAAATCGTCATGCAGGCACACGAATTACACACACACACACAGAGTCAGAGAGTGTATAAGTATAAGTGTGTGTGTGTGTGTGTGGGTTGTATTTAAATGATTTCATTAGAGACGCGCGTGCCTGGGCATCCCTGGAGTAAATGTAGAGGCAGTAAATGCCACTGTATGTATGAGTGTGTGTGTGTGTGTGTGTGTGTGTGTGTGTGTGTGTGTAGGCCATGTAACGCATTACCTTAACTCATTTATCACCAAATTTAACAGCCCAGCATCAAAACACAGTTGGGGTACTACAAGCTACAGGCCTGGTCAGCCTAAGGGATATGGGGGTTAGCCAGGGGAACACACACACACACACTCCACTTGAGTATAAACCTTCAAAATTCCTACCTACAATTTCACCCGCTCCCCCTCTGCCCTTTACCCTTTGCCTTAAATGTAATCGAGCGCCACGCAAATCGTTTTGTGTGACTTTCATACGTAAATAAGAAAAGGCTCAGCTCAGCTCTCAGACTGGCTGAGAATCTGTCTATACCCCCACCCTCCCCTCCCCCTTTCCCCCTGCATCCCTCGCATTGTGCATATTTTGTGCATGCGCTAGCAAAATTTGTTAATTTCATTTGCCGAGTTTGCACAAGTCTTTGCTATAGCCCCTGGGCTATGGCTCTAGCTCTAGCTCTGGCTCTGTTTGCTCTTTTGGCCACTTTGGGCTCGTCGTTGTTGTTTTTAGCATTCGTGGCATATACTTATTTGTTTTTTTTCTGTATTTTGCTTTATGGCCTTATTTGCTTTGTTCTGCACAAAATTCACTTGTAATTATGTTTGTCCTTTAATTGTGGCTCATTATGCGTGTGCTCTGATTATGCCATGCCCCAAGTGGCTCAATTAATGTGCAGCTCGTTGCCTGCCACTCACTAGAGAGAGAGTGTAGAGAGAGTGGGTGTATCTGCCTCATATATGTATGCATGTGCCACTCTGCCTCTTAACCCCATCTCAGCTGACTGTGCGTGTGTGCTGCCCACAATTTAATCGTTGTAGTTCTTTTTATGCACTGCCACTCAGTCTGTAACTGAAGCTGTTCTTCTTACAACCATTTCAGTAGTGGAAAAGTAATATTTTATTTAAAAAATTCTGCAAAAATGTAGTAGAAATCAGACTTATTGAAAGGCATAGAGTAAGACATATATTTTTGGTTGTAATGTAATATTTTTATTTTAAATATGAGCTATTATATATTAATCTAGTTCAACAGAGTATTTCCTTTAGAGGAAGAGGTAGGTGGTATTCATAAAGGAGGTTGAAAGTTCTTCACTCTTGGCAGAGTGGTGCAACTCTCTAAATATGTATTATTTTTATTATTCATCTAGAATTTATAACTAAACCTAAAGAAATTTAGAAGCATCAGCTGCTTATGGCTTTGACTTAAATATGCAAAATATTAAAGTTATAGTAATCCTAAAAAAATATTTATATGCATAATATTATGAGTAATTCTTAGGGATCGTAACTGCTATACTTTTTATTTATTATTGTAAAATAATGCTTATTATTTATCAATCTTTTTTAATAGAACTTGGCTATAACTCTTAGTGCATAATTTTATTTAATACTTACACATTTATTACAAATTGTATAACTCTTATTTACGATCTTTGGCATATATCATACTCTACTCTCATTTAATATCAAGTGCTACAATTTAACACAGCGCTTCCACACAGCATGAACCCTTTCGGACTACCCCTATAGTATGCCACACCAACCGAGACCCAAACCATTCTATTGGCCCTTTTTTTGTTGGTTGGCATAATAATTGAAAATATGTTCGATGAAATTGTTTGCAGCAAGAATGAGTAGCTAGAAAAGTTGGGGCTGTCCACAGGCAAAGGCAAAGGCAAAGGCAAAGGCAAAAATGGACAGCAGCAACTCAATTATGGAGTAAAGCCTGGCAGGAAAAGGCAAGGCAAACTTGCAGAGTAAACAGAGTAGAGGGAGGGGAAACTCTGCTGCCAATGATGCCTGCAAAATTTATAGAGAAAACAGAACATTAAACGGGGCAAAGTTGTGCAGACATAATTGCACGTCGACTGCTATTTCATACGCCATAAATAAATGTTGTTTAAAAGTGGGCAAAAAGTTCTATCCGAAATGCTTCAAATTATTCAAGTTCATCTGCATGCGAATTGCCAGATCGTAGCCTATATATGCAATTGTCATAAAATATACAAAATATATAATGTATGCGCAGCTGATTGAGCCAAGTTTATGGCTCGCCCTGTGAACATGTGAATATTGGTTAAACAAAGGCAAAGCCCATTTATCGGGCCCACAAATTGTTGGCAAATATGCATGGAACATGTGGGTGTGACCACAAATATATGCAACAATCATAAAAAATCGAATACACACACTTGTAATGAGGCTCCTTATTTAAGTGGTCGTCATGGATTTCAGTCCGAGGAGGCCTAGGGCCACGCCAACTCAATTCACATGGGGCCAACAGGGCGTATGAATAACCAAAATAAACTAAACTCGTAGCAAAAGGAAAAGCCCAGAGCTGAAGTACTCGTACTCGTACTCGTATTTGATTTGTGATACACAAGTAAGCCACAAAATTGGGATTTAGTTAAGCAAATGAAAACTAATATGTGCAGTGTATTATGAGCTCAATTCGAAGCTTGTTTACTTGAGCTGTTTAATATCAATTTGTGAATTGATTACTAAATTTGAGTTGAGTTGAGCTGTTGCAAAAGAGGAGACAGTAATTTTCACTGGATTTTAAGTATTTAAAATATTTAAATTTCATTCTACTGATATTGTTTTTATCAATTTGAAATTCATTTATTGATTTTGAGCAGAGATATCTGCTGTGAAAATTTTATACTATTTTTTTGTGTGGTAAAATATGTTAGAGAAATATTTAGAATATTTTAGCTTGCAAATTTTATTCTACAGAATTTTTGTTAATAATTTGTTTGTGTTAAAACAATAAAGAGAAATATATAAAATATTTTTTCTTCTCATAGATTTAATTTTAAAAATTTTCTTTATTTTATTTTGATAATTTCAATAATTTAATTTAAAACTTGTCTATAGAATGTGAGTTGTGAGTTGAGTTGATTTTAGACCAACAGAAAAGAAAACTTTATAATAATATAAGTGGCATATTTTAAATTTAATTTTAGCATTTCTTTCGTATTTCTATTGAAATGAATTTTATTTTGCTATTTTGTTGATGTTTCCTTTATTTTCTTTAGGCCAATAAAGTTGATGCTTCGCTTCATAAAGTCAGTTTTGATGGTCGCTTTATGAAACTTTGCCAGCACTCAAAGAGGATTTTAAAATAGAAAATTAGGCAGGAGTGGGTGATTGACAGAGGGAAGAAAAGGAAGAGAGCAACTGCAGAACAGGCTTAATTTGTCAGTAGGAAAAAAATGATGATGGTCATAAAAATGATGAAAATTTTTTATGCGCGCATTTCCCCTGTCGAAACGTGTGTATGTCAATAATGATTAGACACAATTTGAATATGGATGGGCTAGAGCAGGGGAAGGAGGAAGCAGATGAGAGTGGGAGAGGGGTAGTGGGTGTGTGTGTGAGTGGGTGTGTGAGCACTCTCTGCAGTCAGTCAGTGTGCGCTTTCACTGGATTATGGCTGCCTCATTAGCGTCAATTCTCATTTAATATGTTCTGACATTTTAGTGGCATGATTAGCTGCTCTTTCCCTCCCCCTCCCACACTGCGACCCTCTGTCCTTGCAGAAATTAGCATGTGATTTGGTTTGCCATTCAGGCAATTTGAAATGTCAGTTTAGTCGCAGTTACCCAAGTGCCCAGGCACTGAGAAAGAAGAAGAAGAGCGCGGAAAAAGTGAATAAAAGTGTCATGTTGACTTTTTTCTCTCCTGCTTTGCACCTGACGTTTGGTATTTCAGCTGCCCCCTGCCCATTACCCTCCCTTTCCCCGTCCCCTTGTGCTGTGTGTCAGCTTCATAAATGCGCTTTCTTTTTTTGCGCTTTTTTTCAGCGTGCTTTTTTTTTTAATCCCGCCAGACAGTCAAGAGCGACAGATTCACTCTCTGCATGTTCTTTTCTCTCATACTGCTTCCATTTCCTTTCCCCTGCATCCCCCTTGTCCTGCCCCTGCGCTTAGTTTCATTCCCTGGCCATGGCATGTTTCATTATGCGGCTCCTCATGGGCCATCCTGACGTACAAGCGACACTTTATGCTATGTACGATGCCCTATCCTTACAAGCTAAAAGGGTATACTGACTTTTTGTAAGAGTGTGGGCAAAAAGTGCACAATACTATGGAGTATAGTTACTCTATATCTTAAATAACTATAATTTACAGTAGTATGTAGCTTAGGGAATATCTTCAGTTGTATTAAGTAAGGGTATTCCTGCTTCTGTCTATTCTTTTTTCTCAGCTATAGAGTATATAATAAATACTATGGACTATAGATACTCTATATCTCAAATTACTTTAATGTAGATTAGTATTTAGCATAGGGAATATCTTCAGCTGTATCAAGTAAGGGTATTCCCATTTTGGTCTAACCTTTTCTTTTTAGCTTCTGTGCTGCCTTTGTGGCCTTTATTTGCTTTACATTTCTACCTCAACTGTCTCGCATTCTGTCTGTCTGTCCGTCCGTCTGTCCGTCCGTCCCTTTGTCCCTTCGTAGGCTGCCTAATTTCATTTACTTTTTCCGCTGTTGCTGTCGCGTAATTTATTTCACCGCTAATTTGTATAAATTCTTTTCTCACTCGCATTAAAGCCACGAGGACAACGACAAAATGGCCGACAATTTGGCTGTCAGCAGGGAATGCCCTTTGTCCTCCCCCCTCCTCCAACTCGGCACGGCTTAAGTAAACATTTATGTTCTTTTGTTGTTTATGTGCTTTTGCTTGGCTGCAGTTGTTATATTATTAGCTGCTGCTGTTTTTCTTGTACTAACTCATGCACCTTAATGCTCATAATTAAGTATCACTGGAGTAGTAGGGGTGGGGGAGGGGGCACTGCGCCCTTTTTACTGCGCGAATTTATGACTGCTTTATGGGAGACAGCATAAGTTTCATTAGTGCGTAATAAATCAAAGCAAGTTTTAAGACAGGCCAGTAGTTTTTGACCCTGGCGAATATTCGGTGTGTTTATTATCTTGTCAACGAGCAACAGCACGTAAATAGTCATAAATCTAACGAAAAATCACCTGCAGTTAATTAATTATGCTGATTAACTGTGTTGGCAATCATTTTGCATTAAATATTGATTAATTGCAACTGCAAATTCACTTTTATAACTTTACCTTTAAGCGCGCTCAATTTTAAACAATTCCAATAATCGATTTATATCTATCGATTATTCTGCAGCCAAGACAACAACCATTTGCCTAACGCTCGCTCTGGCGCAACGCAAAATGATAATACGCAATTTGAGGCGCAGCGCAAAATGAGTTTACGCAGTTTGCTGCTCGCGTGAACTTGGCTGCTAAACGCAAAATGATTTGCGCAATTTGCGCAAGTGAAGTTGGCAGCAAATGCGCGCTAAATTTGAATTTTGAATATCAATGCTTATTTTAAATTGGGAAAGTTTTAAAAGAAGTAGCTAAATAGTTAGTAAATGATTGATGTAAGTAAATTTGTTTACCTTCATATGCGAGCTATTCCATTACTAGTTAATTCAAATTGAATTCCTTTCAAGAACCCTTTTCGCACATCGTTTTCACATGTTTAGAGTACGAAATATATTGCAAAACAGCGGGAGATATGGCCATTTGCCTTATTAATACCGAAAATTGCCAATTTGCCTTTAAGTTTTCCGTATAATAAGCAAATGTTGTTTTACTGAAACTTTTAACCAAACCCCAAGAGCAGTTGTTGCCTGCTGTTCGCCTAGGACAAGACAAATGCGGCAGTGACACGTGTTAAGCATTCCACAAATGGCAACTAGTTGGTCAGTTGAAATGCCACACAGCAGCAGCAGCAGCAGCACCACTAGCCTCATGCATATGCATCTGGCGGTGAGCCCGCCCAGAGTCTGCCCGGGACTCGAGACCCTTTTGAGAAGTGCACAAATTTCATAACAAATGACTAACAACATGGCAACAGCAGCAACAACAACATGGTCCGCAACGACAATCGCAGCTAGATAAACAGCAACAGTTGTAGATGCAGATGCAGCAACAGATACAGATGCAGATGCAGATACGAGTAAGAGTAAGAGTACAGCTACAGCATGCATGTATCTCAAGTCTTGTGTGCACAGCGGGCCGATTAAGCGAAATGATGATCAAAGTGCTGCAGTTTGGGAGTCCACTCCGTGGCTATTGATTGCGTGTGGCAAATAAATGCCACAGCTGCTGTCCAGCTCCAACTCCAACTCCAAGTCTGAGCTGTCTAAGCTCGAGTGCACAGGAAGCGCCGCGTTGCGTCTTATCTGCAATCTGCTGCTGATTTTTGTTGTTATCTCTGGCTGCATCAGACAGACGGACGGACAGCTGGACGGACAGACAGTAGGTAGCAGCAACGCCAGCTTAATATTCAATTTGTGCAAACGTTTGTTAAATTACTCGCCTGCTCCCTTTGTTACACTCGACAAAAAAGAGTGGTCTAAATTATCATTCATATATTCATTAGTAAGCTAAACTGCTCTGCTGGCTTATATAGTGATTAAGAGAGACTGTTATAGTGGGTGTTAAAAACCTTTAAAAGTCTTAGGGAACCTCAGGATTCAGTTTGCTGTTGAGCAACTAAACACTCTTCGAATTCGAATATAATAAGAAGAAAATTTAGAAGAAAATTCACATATTTTCCAACTTTTTCTTATCTAAATATTTAAAGAAATTTTCAGTTGCTTTAAACCTCAGTCAGATTGACTTCCTTTCGTGGATTTTCGATAAACTATTCTCAACTTCCTTTCACTCTTCATTAAGTAGTAATTTCTTTGAGTGCAGCCTTTGCTCTGAGCTGCCATGTATTTGTATATTGAAAATTGGAGCTGACTTTAGCGGCTTAACAAGCTACCAAAGTCTGCAGCCAGTTGCCGATGCCTCCCCCTACTGCTGCCCCTTGCCGCAGCCAGCACTTGGTGGCAAGCAATCAGCGCGCTCTGTGGCAGAGGCACGTAGCTGCCGCTGCTTGTTGCTGTTGCTGCTGCTGCTGCTGCTGCTGCTGCTGCTGCTGTTGCCAGCAACACTTCATTTATTTTGATAACCATAAGATTGCGAATAATAAAGGAACAACAACAACTAGGCGCAGCACAAAAGATACACACATAATCCCAATCTGCAGGTCAACCCTTAGCCTGTAGCGCCTTGATTGAAATTGCAGGCGACGCAGCGAACGAGAGAGATTCGCCACGGATTTTCATTTCGGTGGTCAGGTGTCAGTGGACCGCGCCGAAGTTGACAACTGACACGACACGACGCTGCGTCCAGGGTCATTTCGGTTTGCAGTATACAATGAGTGTAGCTGTAGTTGAAGCTGTAGATACATATGTATCTGTAGCTGTAGTTGCAGGTGAAGCTGCCTCTATAGCTGGGTTTGTAGTTGCAGTTGTTTGAATTTGTGTATTTTAACTATGTATAGTTCTATATCTAGGTAGGTAGGTTAGTTCCTTAGCTGACTTAGGCCAGCAGAAGTCCATGGAAGATGCGGGAATTGCATATTCCCTACTTCGACAAAAGGGTTTAAGTCAAGTCTGAGGCTTTTATGAACAGAGCCAGATTGCTTGCTTTTACTTTCTTCTATATCTATATCTATCTGTCTTCAGGTGTGGACATTGTTCTGTATATATATCAGTATCTATATAGCTTTCTATATACATAACTGCCTATATTTCTGTACTTTTATCACTATCTGTAGCTCTCACTGTCTCCTTGATTTAGTCTCTCTGTCCAATGCCATTGATATAGGTGCTTGGCTTAGGCTCTGGGTGTGGCTGCACCGTCTGTGCTATAAAGCCAATTAATTGTGTATTTTGCGAAAATTAATACTGTTGACAAGCTGCCAAAAGAAATCTGAAAAAATATAAAGAAAAAGGAAATAAATATAATATGACAAATAAATTTTAATGATAACTGAAATCGAATCAGAAGAAATTGAATATTGGATTGTCATTAGAGAAAAGAAATATAGTATAAATGTGTACTTAAATTAAAGCTGATGATTATCTATATAATTTTAATTGGTCTATAACATACTAAAGCACAAATGAGATGTCATACTAACTAGTACCATAGCACCTTAATCTACATACCGTTTAGTCGCTGCTCTTATGACAGCTCTAGTCTTTAGCCTCTCGATAGTTTAGTAGGGGGTGTGTTAACGATGCAAAGAAAACCAACAAGTTGTCCGTTATTCACGTGTGTCGTATCTATTATCACTCAAATTTAGCACTTAACGCCTTGGGCTATAAGCCCATCGTGCAGCTGGTCACACTGTCATTGTGCATATGCCAGGTACAGTTAGAGGCGCATGTCATAAATCGCTCGTGCTAACTGTACAGCATAGTTGAGCCTTGTACGACGATCAGAGGTTGTAGGGGGCGGGTACCCATGCCCGTACCCATATGAGTATTTTATCGTGCTTGTCTGGCAATTTCCTTATACGGCTATAAGGCTCTCAGGGCTTGCCGAAAACCTGTGTGTGTGTGCGAGTGTGTGTGTGTGTGCCCAGCTGTGTCAATGGCCATGGCATTGACTATGAGCTGATTGTTGTTGTTGTTGTTGCCTGCTTCACCTACTGACTGCAGGCAGTACTCCCTCACCTCCGCCCTCCCACTACCAGTTCCCACTGCATATCAGATATCGTTGGCAATTTTTCAGCACGCTGATTGTTCACTGAGTTGGGTCTCGCTGTGACTGACTTAGTTTTAGCTGCACGAGGTCATCGCTTGCGGTCGGACCGCCCGCTACAAATGTCTGTCTGCCTCCACAATGTATCTCCGACTGTTTGTCTTTCTACCTATCTATCTGGCTATCTATCTGCTGGCTGACTGTCTCCTTTACTTAGTTGGGCATTTTTATCTATTGCCATGCACCATGCTCTCGGGTCACAGTAACGGTGCTTTCTCAACGCTCGAGTTGTGCAATTTGATTTCCTTGCCTTGCCTTGCCTTTGCCTTGCCCTGGCGTTCTGTTCTTTCTCTCCCTTCAGACGAGCGAGTTGGCGAACCAAACAATTAAAGTCATCAGAATTGTGGCAAACTGTGGCAATTGTTGCCCCATTGTTGTGCACACACACACACTCGCTCGCTGACTTGCAACATGCCACACGACAGAGTGCATTGCGGTTTTATTATCATCAAATGCGATGGTCATGCGATAAATATTATAAATAAATTCTAGAAAAATATGAGCAACACTTTGCATGTCTGCCAGATACATTTATAAGTTGGGCCTGTTTGAGAGTTCAGATAGTTTTCGTATAAGTAATGTAGAGAGTTCAAATTTGAAGACTTGAACTTGTAAGGTACTTTTTTGAATATGACAAACTAAGAATATGTGAAAACCCTTCACAGTTTTGTATATGTAATAAAGAGAACTTGGATAAATATTTGGTATATCTTTAGACTAATTTTGTTGCATCAAAAATCTCATAGATACTTCAAACTATAACAGAGATGCAATTTTACCATCCAACTATAACTAGAACACTTTGCATGTCTGCCAAATTCATTTAAGACTTGAGATTGTTGAGAGCTCAGATAATTTTCGTATGTGTACTATGGAGTGGTGAAGATTTGAACTTTTAAGATACCTTTTTGACTATGACTAACTTATGAATGCATTCTATATATTAAAGAGTTTTCCTTCATTGAAAGGAATATGGGAAAACCCTTCACAGCCTTGCATATATAATGAAAATAACTTGAAGATATATTTCGAGTATCTTTAGACTAACTTTATTGCCTCGTAAGTCTCTTAGATACCTCAAACTATAACAAGAGATGCAATTTTACCAGCCAACTATAACTCTGGCCTACAAATTTCAGTAATTCCGTGATGGCAGCCCACAATTAGTGGCATTTCTGTGAATTGGTATGTAATTGCCCGAAGTAACCTTCCCCAACTAACCCAGTTACTCGGGGAGCAGAGTTATCTATCCGTAACTGAGCAATTAGCACCTTGTGCCAGATTTTGACTAATGCTCAACACCTGCACACTAGTTTACACTTTTTGTGCAACTTTTGATGCATAATAAACGAATTAAAATGTAAATCTCTTGAGCAGAGGAATCTCATGCTGCAAATTCGCAGAAATTCTGAGTAAATGTTGCTTTCGAAATCAACGAAGCCAGAGCGCATAGGTGGATGAGGTGGAGGAGAATGGAGAATGGAGAGTTTGAGGTTGAAGTTGGGGCTACGAAGTGTAACTTGTTATTTGCTGTAATTAATTTTGAAGCCAAAGTGCTAATTAATTCAGAGCATTGTTGGGGCAAACGAACTGGGGAGAATAGCTTGAGGTGAAGGCGTTGGAAGCGTTGGAAGCGTAGCGCTCCAACATCCGCCGGACAGCGCCAAATTGAACGCAAAAGCCACAGAAGCTGCCGCTACAATTAATGGTCAACAGAGAATCAGAGACTCGGAGAGTAGCCAAAGTTCTCTACGAGTAATTTCTGAAGAATTTGAACAGACAGGAAACTTGCATAACTGTACGCAAGTGTGTGGAGTGGAGTTCGGCAATTCTTGAAGGTTCTCGACTCGGTTCGGCTTACGCAATGTGCCAAATCACAGATGAGATGAGACACACAGTGCCTACCATCAGCTAGAGCCCATGAGCCAATAGTAACGCCTACCAATACCTTTAATTATAGTGAACTGAAAGCAACTGCTGCTGCTGCTGCGGCTGCTGCTCCCTATGCCGGGGGCAGTGTGTGGCTCTAGCCATAGCTCTTCGGGTTGTGTCCAAACATGACGCACGTATAGAAAACATATTTCAAACTAAACAAACTCATCAAGCTAAAAACGCTGGAACGCGCGTAAAATTAAAAGTAAAGCGAGAAAAATGTGTACCAGGGAGAGAAACCTGAGAGATGGGATCAGGTTGAAGAGTGTGCTGTGTGTTGTGTGTGTGTATAGAATGTTGCTTGTTATGCGCTGCACAGCGTCAAGGTCGTTGTGATTTGATCGCTGGGGCGTTCACTGGGCACAGCCCCAGCCCCAGCCCCAGCAACTGATGACTGATGACGTCACTTTGCCAAATACCAGAACGAAAGTGAATTCCGTCAAAGATGTCTCGAGATACATTTGCATCTCAACGAAAACATGTGTATCTACTAGATAAGTTTGTAGCTGGCATGCAAATCGCTCAAGTGTAGTAGATACATTTGTGTCTTAAATATAGATTCGCCTCTTGCATGACAATTCTATTTATGATGAAATTATTGACTTGTGTGTATCTTTTAAATAGTTTTTCAATGTATGCCTATTCATCTTGTGAAATAATTTGCCTATTCATCACTCAAATGGATTTTAATATTGTAGATACATTTGTATCTTAAAGGCTATTTATTATTTATTATTATTAACGGCTTGCATTAAAGTTAATGTTTGAAATACATTTTCAATTTATTGCCAGAAATTGTAAGAAAATATGTAATTTAGATCTTGTCTAACTCTCATGAGTCTCTGTTACACTTGTATCTTCTAAGATCATCCTACAAATTGACATCTTATGAGTACCTTTTGCCCTTGTATCTCATCGATGCATTTCTTTATACTATTTTGAGCATATTTGAGCTGCTGTTAATTTGTATCTTTTAGATACTTTTTGCAACTTATTCCTTGAATTGCTCAACTTACAAGCCGGCCGCTAAAGAACTAAGAGGCCCGCTGGCAATTTAGCAATTATAAAATGATTAATTTTTGTGCATTTTCTCAACACCTTCCACTTAGTAGCAGCAGAGGAGGTGGAGAGGAGTTGAGAGAGTGAGGAGACGTTGGGCCAGGCGTTAAAGCTCAACTACTGTCGAATTAAGTGCCGTTGGGCCCAGTTGCTGCCCAGTTGCAGCAGCAGCAGAAGCAGCAGCAGCAGCAGTTACCCAGTTGCCCATGCAGGGTATCATTAGGCCGGGCAAAACAATTTAAAATAACTGCCGCAACTAGCATAATAATATTAAGAAGAGGTAACTCGATACTCCTCTCGACTTGCAGCCCTTGCCATAGACAATTTTCATAATGGCCAGAAATAAATCTGCAGCCAGGCCTGGGAACGTCGAATGCGATGCACAACTTAATTAATAAACTAATGAGCAGTTTGCAGTCGGCCAAACGAGGTGCATTCTCAGTATAGGCACAGCACACGTCCCCTCCCCTCCCCACCCCGACCCGGGACCATGAGGAAGAACGAGATTATCTGCGCTGAGCAGCAGAACCCAACCTATTTGCAAAAGATCAACGAGAAATTAAAATAAATGTGCAACGTGCAAAAATTCCTAAAAGCCGCAAACGTGTCGAGCACAACACACACAACACAACACACAGCACAACACAACACACTGAATGCGAATAAAAAGTTTGATTTATGCTCAAATGAATTTGGGAAATGCCACATGAAATACGTGACAGTAAAGCACTGCTTGAAAATTAGTGAGAGATTAAATGGAACCTGACGTCAGTACTCAGTCGGAAATGGTATTGCGAGTGTAGGTGATAGACTGAAAGTAAAAGCTGGACTACGCTGATAAAATACCTAATCTATTAATGAGTTCTATGAGAACTTTTTAAGATGGAATCAGAAAATATATACTGGAATTTAAATGGAATTTCGAGTGAAAGTAAAAGCTGAACAACTCTGCCAAATACTCATTCTAATAGTAAGTTTTATAAGCTCATTTTAAGATGGAATCATACACTTGAATCTTGAATTGAAATGGAAGTACGATTATGGACAACTGAAAGAAAAATTGGACTATACTAATATGAAATCCATCTAATAATAAGTTCTATAAGCTCTTTTTAAGCTAGACTCAATTAAGATAGTCTTGTAATAAACCAAATTAATCTGCAGTTAAGTTTCAAGGGTTATAACGTATTATTATTATTAAGTGTATTTATTATTAACTGAAACATTTTTCCATATAAGTACTACAAATATTTCTATAGATAAATTTATACTTCTCAAAGTAGAGGGAGAACTTCGGCATCTAGATATTTCTTCACAATCTTATCAATACTTTTAGAGTTATTAATTGATTTTGCTAACTAGAAAATTATACTTTATTTGTGACTTTTTTTCACATAAACAATACCCAGCTTAACAAAAACGCAGCTACTCAGATCTTCGACCTTTGTTATGTATCATTTTCAGTCATTCAGCTTAAGAGCCAGAGACTGACTTTAACTTCCAGTCAATATTGATATTAATGGTATATAGCTCCCATCTTCACCTCTTCCTATAGAGCAAACAGAAGTCGTAGTAAATCATTTTCCACTTTTCACTCGACGATTTTAATTATCACCAAGTGGAGATTTGGTGCATGTTTTGCCAACTGTGAACAGCGCATAAATTCTAAAGCGAACAAGTTGCTGCTGAAGGCGACGTGAAGAATACAATAAAAAAAGAAAAAGAAAATGAAAAATATTTATTGCAATGTGTAAATTGAAAATCAGCTTGGCTTTTTGGTAGGAGTATATAAGCATGTACATGTTGCTGTTGTGGCAGCCCAGCAAACAGCAAACTATTCAAATCAATGAAAACTGATAGCCTTGCAGGCACACGGCACCACAACAGTACGAGCAGTCATGATTAACATTGGGCCTGGGCTCTAAGTAGTATTTGGCTCATGGCTTCAATGGTCTGGTGGGATGGTGGAATGGTGGGATGGCTGGGATACCAGGCCAAAGATGGCACCGGCTAAGAGCGTTTTAGGGTCTGGCCACAAACGTGTAGCATTTAAGCGACATGCCAACACTTGAGCACTTGACCAGGCAACTAGCTGCTGCTGCTGATGCTGCTGCTGCTGCTGCTCCTCCTTCTGCAGCAAAACGTATCATTAACAAGTCACGACAAATTCGCGGTCAGACATTTGAAAAGGCAATGCCAAATTTGGTGAGGACACAGGCCGACAGTTGGCATTAGATAAACTGCAACTTCAACTGCAACTTCGAGTCGGACTCCCTCTGCTGCTGGGCTGCATCAAGTGCCAAGTACATGGACAGGTTGGCAACTGCCGGCGGCTGGCTTTGAACCCAGGACCCACCGCCAGTTCTCGTCTGAGGTGTGAAAAATCTAAAATGCAAACACGAAAGCGAGTACCATCGTTTCCCTTTCCATCCCTCCACATTTGTAGTTGCTCCCCCGGGGCAGTGCCCAAAAGAAAAAGGAAAAGAAAAAGTAACTCCTTGCCATTCCAATTCCAGACTTCATACGCATGAATTATTTATTTCGATTGTGTCTGGCGCGTTCAGCCTGCATTATTTTTATCGGCCATAAAGAGGCACTGAATTTATGAGCAGCAAAAGTGACCGAAGAACAGGGCAGGGGGAGAGACTGCTGCAACGATCGCTCAAATAATTCGCAGGGGCATGCAAAATTTATTAACAAACATAAAAATTGCTCGAGAATTTATTTCATCTTAATTCAATTTAACAACTTAAACAGCCATAAAGTGTTCACATAGTAAATCAATATGAGAGCCAGTACACTATGCAGATCCCCCAGCTCCAGCTCTAGCTGTCCGCCATCATCATCGTCAGGGAAGAGTCTAGTCGTTATCCGTGTGCTCCTTGTGCTCCCTGTGAATTTATGAGCTGTGCATGAAAATGAGTCAAAACAAATTATGCCAAGCGAAACTTGGGGCAGATACTGCGAGTTGGGACAGCAGCAGTTGGGGCTGATTGACAGGGGTTACTAGTGGCTGCCTAAACATTCCACATCCCGATTATGATGTGAAAGAGATTCGCATCAATTTCGATACATTAATCATTCGGCTAAATACGATTATACTATAGGGGGTGCAGCACACACTCGACTCGACTCGACTCTCACTCGACGATAAGAATCAATTTTTGTAGCTCAATTTTGCGTAATATACATTTGACAGCCATCAAAAGTGTGCGTGCCCCCAGGGGCGGAGATGCCTGCTATTCTTAGGCCTGGCTTATGAAGAGATTTATTGAATGCGCTGTAATATTCATTTAGCTCTATAGAGAGAATAGGAATTACCACAGACCCAAGTATCTCAAGAGTGTTTTTAGCATTTTCTGTGTATTATTTATTGTATGAGTTTATGAGAGTTGAATAATTTAGAATAATTTAAGAATGAGTGAAGTGAACAGAGGGACCTTTGCGAATGCTCAGCCCATGCAGAGGCAGCCATCGGCAGAGTTCTGCTTGATCCAAGTGAGGAACTTGCTAACCCTGGCATAGACACCCGGCGCATTGGCCTGAGCACAGCCATAGCCAAAGGATACGACACCAGCCAGCTTATAGCGTCCCTCGTTGACAATCAGTGGGCCACCGCTGTCGCCCTGGCAGGCATCCTTGCCGCCTGATTTGACCAGACCAGCGCAGAGCATCACGTCGGCAATCTTCTCCTTGTAGCGTGTGGTGCGGCACTGTTGGTTGGTGATGATGGGCACATCGACCTCCTGCAGGTAGTTACTGGTGGAGCCACCCTCCTTGATCAGACCCCAGCCAGCCACAGTTGCCTGAGGAGAAATCCAACAAAATTCAACACTCTGAATCAAAAGACTTAGGCAACGAACTTACGGTTTTGCCATCGAAATTATGGTTGACATCGGGCAGGCAGACTGGACGCATGGTGGCGCCCAATGGCACCGGTGACTCCAGCTTCAGCAGCGCCACATCGTTGACAATGCGATTGTTATCATAGCTGGGATGCACGATGGTCTTGACGACCTTACGCACAATGCCTGGGTCTGCCGAGGATCTGTCCAGCTGCAGCAGACGTATGGTGATCGGATCCCTATTCCCATGCACACAATGCGCAGCGGTGAGCACATAGCGATCGTTGATGAGCGAGCCACCGCAGAAGAGACGCGGATAGTGGCGTCCCTTGACCAGCTGAGCTGTCCAGGGATACTTGTTGGAACGCACCTGAGTGCCGCCCACAATGCGATTGACATTCGGCTGACCACAGTCTGTAGAGGAAGTGGAGCTATAGCAAAGGGAAGGGGAAGTGTGTGTTGTGTGTGTTCTACTCACAGCAGTTGGCTTTGGTGGTGCATTGATTACGGCTCACGGGTCTCCTCGTGGCACGTAGTTCTGCAATGTGCTCTGGCACTTGGAGCACATCCTGATAACGCTCATTGAGCGTCTGTTGTATCTGCTGTGGTGCAGGGTATTCGTATTGGGCCAGCACCAGGCTACAGCAGCCCAGCAGCAACAGCAGATTGTAACGCATCTTATCCGCAGTTGTGTAGTGTGGAAAGTGACGATGTTGTTTGCCCAGCTCCAGCTACTTATACTTATACCAAGAGTTGGTAAACAAACTGCTTCTTAATAAAACTAAAAATATGAATGTGTGTTTTATTGCTTCTTTCTTTCTTTCTTTCTTCTTTCGCTTCGCTTTGTTTCTTTCTACCGCTTTCTTTGTTTGCTTTCAGGTTTATTTGCATAACACTTTAAAAGCAAACTCCCAAAGCTCATCTTGTTTTTTGCATATAGTATATCGAAAAGTGGAGCAAAACTTAAGGCCGCCTCCACAAGCGCCTTTCGAGGGGGTTCTTAATGGACTTTTAATGCGCTGCTCAAGTGGGGCTTAGGCTCAGGCTCAGGCACAGCGAGCGTCATCATCATGATGTAGATCATTATTCTTGCTCATCATTAGCGGCTTCATTATCGACAGCCAAAAATAAACTGCAAAATCCGAGGCACAGTGGTTGAAGTCGTTCATTTAGCAGTGATAAACTGATGATTTATAAACTTATGATATAAGAAATATTTCAATGAATAAAATGAGAAAAATGAGAATAAAATGAATATTCTTTTCATACTAACCCACTTAAATCTTCTTGATAAAGTAGCTTAAGTACTTCTTTAATCTTATTGACTTATATAAATGAATAGGTCCTCAGCAAGTTGTATCGCATATTCAGAGTATTCAACCACTGTTCGTTGAGTTGGCAATGTTGTAGGGAATTTGCTGCTGCTGCTGTTACTGTTGTTATTGCTGGCTACTGGCAGCATAAATACTCAGCAATACTCGCCGCATAAATATGCTTTAAGTGCCAGTTATCCAGTATCATCATTAACCAGGCAAACCATACGCCCGCTTTCACGCTGCTGCGCATAATTTACCAAAGACTTAACTGCAGCTCTACATACTACTTCTTTTTCCTCCTTCCTTTTTTTTGGGGCATATTTTATGTGGCATAACCTGAGCTGCAATTGCCTGTCCTCTGCCTGT
Organism: Liodrosophila aerea; assembly: GCA_035045005.1. Classification (NCBI taxonomy): domain Eukaryota; kingdom Metazoa; phylum Arthropoda; class Insecta; order Diptera; family Drosophilidae; genus Liodrosophila; species Liodrosophila aerea. The sequence continues at coordinate 126,113 of JAWNNL010000689.1, forward strand.
CCTCTCCTTATGCTGAGCAGCCGCGGGCGCTGCCCATATTTTCTGCAGCCTGGAATGTCGTCGCTTTAGGTGTCTGCACCCAAAAATGGCACAAAAAAATGAAGCATAAACTAAATGAATAATATTAAAAGCAGCGCAAGAACGTGTCGTTGCCAATATGATGCAACATGTGGCACTAGCGCGTGCATAAAATTGCCAATTTTATAATTTTTTAATTAATAAATTACGCTGGCAAAAAAAGAATGAATCCATATTATGGGCCATAAGTGTGTGAGTGTATACACTTTTTTCACTATATTCTTTGCAGTATCAATTACTGGTTTTATATAAAAAGAATGCAGGCAAGTGGCACAATGTATTCTTAATGCGATTTTCCGCATATATAATGAGGCAATAATAATATTCAGAGCTGAGGAAGTGACCTATATGATTGTGATCATTCAACTTCGTTCTGCTGAATTTATAATTGTGTTTTGATATTGTTTTTAGTAAAGTTTTATGCTAAATAGGAAGAGGGAAATTCACTTGAAATTATGGTATAATTATAACATTGATAAATCACTCAATTAGATCAGTAAATGATAGTGAAAAGCCTGAAATTCTTTTAGTATTATGTATCTATAGATAGAACTAACAATCCTTTCAATATGTTATAACCAATTCTAATTAAATTCTGGGAAAGAACAGATTCTATTCAAGTCTAAAATTCATAATTTTATAGAGTCTTCTAGAAAGGTCCTTCAATAAAAGTTAAGTAAAGGAAAATTACTTTTATTCATCCTTTTACCTTTTAAACATCCCAATAATATTTAAAAGTTCTTTAAATTATTCCGAATTAGGAGCTTATTGTTTCCCTTTGTCGTTAGATCCATTTTCTATATCATAAATATGAATGGAACATATGCTTAACCCACTTAAAGTAATGGATTTCGCATAAAATACATAAATCTCTAACCGAACTCAATTATTCAACTGAAATTGGCAAATTTATGGGCTTATTTAGAGCTTACGTTTATAAGCCACTAATAACTTAATCTATATTAATGGGGTTTACGCGTGTTTCGGGCGCATTCATATTCTATTTACGCAAAACATAAATAACTTTTACTTTTATACCCAACCATAATGCGATGCAAATAAAGGCAAAGACTGTGTGGCGTTTTATAATTTTGGAAATTTCTTTGTTTTATGCCTAATTTGCATAGCGCCAAAAAAATGAAAACAAAACGAAACTAAACGAAATTAAAGCAAAAGATTATAAACGCTCTAGAGATGAGCGCGAGTCGTGAGTGCCATATGAATACCATATGAATGAATGTGATTTATTTGAGAAGAGAAAGATGAGGCTATATATAGTTATTCTCACGCTGATATGGGAATTATGACTTGTAATTTGATAAGAAGTACTGCTATTGCATGGCAGCAAAACGAAAGACTTAGGCAACGAACTGTAAGAGGGGAAAGGTTGAATGGCATTTGGCACTCGACTCAGTTGTAAATTTGCATAAAAAGAGAACTGTATTAAGTAAGCTAGAAACAGTGGCATTTTAATTATTACAGTCACACACACACACACACACAGTTACACACAGTCATGTCTGACTTGTCTGCCATCTGCACGCTGTGACTGATGTGTTGGCTTTGATAACTGCCAACACAATGATGTCTTTGAACCCTTAGATAATGAAAAGGAAGCTAGAGTCTAACTCCGTTTCTCATTTCAGTCTCTCAATTCAAATTTGTAGCACTCGCAGACCGCAGGGCAAACAAATCTAAAGGCCTGACAACTTCTAAGATAGCTGCAGCTGCAGTTGCAGTCAGTGCTGGCAATTAGAAATTCTTTATAAATTTCTAGCTAACAGTTAAATGCTATAAACTGTTAAAAATGATTGAGAAAAGTGTAGAAACTCATTTGTAGTATTTAAATTATGTTTTAAATAAGTATAAGTGCTGTTTCCCTTTGGCCACACTTCCCTCTTAATACTCCACTCTACACTTGGCTATAAAGTAGCTAAGGGAACATCTCTGGCATTGGCTACTGTACAGACTGACTGACATACCCGAGCAACATCTTCTTCCTGCTCAATGACATTAATTCATTTTGTATGCAAAGCAATCAGTGACAGTAGCCGTGGCCTTTCTGGCTCCAGATTCAAGTCCAACTTCAGCTTTAGCTCCAACTCCGACTGCAACTCCAATTCCATTTGCGACTCTCTGACTTTGACTTTGACTCTAAGTCTGCTCAACTCTTGGCAATTAGAAAAAGAGTTGGAAAATTGTATGCGAGCGCAGTTGGATGGCAGAAGGGGAGGGAGTGAGCAGGGGGCAGGGGGAGTTGGGAGATGTTTCTGGTTATGCAGCTTTTCCAACTGATTTGCATTGCACGATTCTCAACTTAATTTAACATAAAGTAAACAAGCGCAGTTAACAAGCCAAATACAAGCCATGAGCGTGCGGGTGCCACAGTTGCTCTCCACTCGACTCCACTCCCCCTCCCCTTCCCCGACTCCCCTTGGAAAACAGTTTGGTGGACGGGCAAAGGGCCAAACATGCATGTGCTTGTCGTGTGACGTGTTTGTGAAAATTCTTAAATATATTTGAACTTGGTCTCAAGTCTCGAGTCTCGAGTCGCTAGTTCCTTGTTCTCGCTCTCTGTCCACTCATGGAGTTTGGAGTTGAGCTTTCTCACAAGTCAACGCCAGGCGCGAGACACTTTAACATGGAGCATCGTGAGGAGTTTATTAAAAGACACGACCAGGCACTCGCCTGTCCACAGTCTGAAGTCAAATCCTTTGTAAGGTAATTGCTCATTTCAGTTATAAACACGCACACAAAAGAGTCCCCAAGTCCAGGTCCACAGATGGCAATCGCTGGGGCTATGGCCACGCCTCTGCTTGGCCCGGGGCGCTCTTCCTTTTGCTTTGCATGTCTAACAATTGTTCTTCTAATTGCGTTTATGGCCAAAAGGAAGAGCACTGGCCCACTTGGCCAGGGATAGGGGATTGGCTTGTAAACGCAATCGAACAAGATAATCTCAACATCCAAAAAGGGCAGCTTGTGTTGCGTGAACGTGTGGCATGTGGCATGCTACAAATTGCCGCTGAATTCTGATTGAGTTCTTCAAATTGGCATTGGCATTGGCATTGATAGAAAATGCGTTACACTTCACATTCATATGGTGCCCAGCACAACACAACACTCCAGTCATTAACTGCTCCAGCAAACTGACAGAGGGGCACACACACTCATACACACTCCTGCGACTGCCACTCACACTCCCACAATAGTCTGCAATAACAATACAATTTTCTTGCCCCCTCTGCTGCAACACTTCATTATAAACTAAACAAGCTGCTCAAACAGATGTAACGATTACTATTGAGCGGGTGTTGTCTGGCGATTATAACGATTAGGTCGAAGTGGAAGTTGCATGCACTGCAGCCATAAAATTATTATATACTATATGCTATATATAAAGTCTTACAAAATCTGTAGAGAATTCTACTAAATTTCAACTGAAATATTTGAGTTTAGTTGTGTCGAAAACGTGTGCCTAAAAGTATGCTTTAACAAATTGGCGTGTGAATATGTAAACTAGAACAACCCAGAGTAGGAAGCATACTAAAGTAAAGCTAAACTATATAGAATATAATACATATATAAAATATATAAAAGTCTTTAAACATATTTAAACTGTTTTGGGTCACTTAAAAACTATAACAGCTCAAAGACTGTAGTATAAAAAACTCAAGCTAAACCAATATATTCATATAATAAGAAAATTTATATTGAAAGTAGACATTACAGTATGAAGAGTTATTATAAAAATAACAACTATTGACATTTTATTTAGAATATTTTTATAATACATATAAATAAGTTGAATTCTACTTGAAATCATAGTATGAAAATACTAATTCAGCTGTTTATTGTCTTTTATTTGCAGTGACTAATGAATGAGAATATGCGGTAAGTACATTTATACTTATTTACAATTGTAATCGAATGAGGATGGAAGACAAGAGGTACAATTTTCTTAAGCTGAATATATAGTACATATACTTAAATGATTCTTTGGCTGGTCATATATTCTAAAAAGTAGACAAAAGAGCTATCTAACTTGTAGAAAGATTACTTTGATTAGCGCAGAGATAGACATTATATACTATACGCCGACTACAATTAGTTTCCCAATTACCTCATTCATAGTTTGCTAATGTTGAATATTTGTTAAATTCCCAAGACAAAACTCCAACAATGAATGAATGAAATCATCGGAAGAGGTTTCGCATTACACACTGCATTTTATATCTAAAATTGATAGCTTTGTTTAGCAGCATTTTCTTTTCACTTTTCTAAACTACTTGAGAACTTTATGCCAGGCAATTGTGCGCTCATAGCATAAAAGATTTATGCAATATGTGCATTGGCTGTTATCTTAGTGCGGAGTCAACTGCTGTTGTCGTCTCGATATGCCTGAGCAGCAAATATGTAGCGCAGTGTCATGGCGATGGCGATGGCGATGGGCAGAGGCTGCAAACAGATCGTGCAATTGCCAGTTATGACTTGACTGAGCAGCATACAAAAAGCGTAGAAAAAATAGTAGAATAGAAAGAAAAATGCCTGCGTCAAATAAAAAATAAGAGAAGAAGGAAATACGCCTGAGGTTGAAGTGGAAGTTGAAGTCGGAGTCGGAGTCGGAGTCGGAGTCGGAGTTTGGTGTATGGTGTTGGAAACTCTTGGGTTGTGCGCACACACATGAGACCCGATTGTGTGGCTAACTTAAATCAGTGGAAAATTGAAGACCAGCGCGCGGTGTCTAATGATAACTGCAGGAACTTTAAAGGCGCGAGATTGCGGAAATTTTCTAGACAGGCCACAAGGCTTAAAGACAGGCGACGATGGCAACGACTCCAACTGCAGCAACTGCAGCAACAGCAACAACAACAGCAGCATCAGCAACATCACAAACAAACAGACAAGCAGAGATGCTGTAGCCGAAGACGAAGACGACGACAAGTGTCAAGTGAAGCTTAGATAAATTTCAAAAAGGGCAACAACATTGGCAAACACACAGCATGGGTGGAGAGAGGGAGGGGAGTCAGAGAGTAGGGTAAGAAGAAGTGTAGACTTCACCTTGCCATGCCGCACAAGTAGCCGCAGGGCGGCCTTAGATGCTCAAGTCTCGACTCGTATTTGAACTTGCAGACACGCTTTTGGCCCTTAACATTTTTGACCGTCATTTCGGCGATATAAATTCCTGTATATAGTATTAAAAAGCCAGCCAACAGAGAGAAAGACAAGACAAGGAGGAGGCAGGCAAAAAGAACATGCCTGGGCTGCTGAGAGCGAAAACGCGAAAACGCTATTGGGTTGCACTTTCTTCTGGCCACGATCAGCGTTTGCAGCTGTAGCAAAAGTGTAGATCAGCGCGAAATCTAATTTATGCAGCATGCAACATGTTGCACGATGATAATGATGATGCTTCATCATGATGAAAATGCCAGGCAATATTTTTTATTAAAAGAGTAGAGAGAAAACAAGCATTTATGAGCTGCAGGAGGGGGGCAGAAAGGAGTCTTTGCGGCATACGACAATCGCGGCAAAACAACAACGACGCATGTTTTATGACTCTCATTGTCATTTATGCAAATTAGACGAGCAGCAGCAGCAGCAGCAGCAACAGCATAAGCATCACCAGCAGCTAGCAGCTAGCAGCTAGTGCCTCCTCAATGTCCTCAACGTCAACTTCTAAGCAAAACGGCGCAAATTTCCCACCAAAACTGGCTGAGCTTTTGTCATGGCATCCGAGCGACTCATGTCCCTTCTTATGAGCAACATGTTTTATGATATCTGTCGGTGATTTATTATCATTTGATTTAAAAAGCAGTAGACAGGACACACATCAATGCAGGGCACTAGACATTGGACATGGGACACGGGACACGGAAGACTGCAGGACAGACGACGAACTCAACATCTCTGGGGCGTTATTTATAGTTTGTATGAGGCCAAGGCCTATCCACAAAGTCTGCATTTCATGCTTATTACAGAAATGTGCGCTTTTATGAGTGCGCTCAGCATGTTAATAACAGCGAAAGGGAGAGCTGACGTTGCCATTTGGTCAATTTAATTAGCGTGCAGACGAAACGAAAGATTCGGGCAACAAACTTGATTGTGTATTGACTGTGCTGTGCCATGTGCTGGCTCGTAAAAGTCAACTAATTAATTCTTAAGCCCTCTATGCGAGACTGCCTAGCGTTTAGCATTATGTCTGTCTGGGTTTCGGTTACAGTTCATTTTCCTAGGCTCCAGCCCAGCTAATTAGAGCAGCAGGAATGTTATAAAACGATGCGGATTAGGCTTAAGCTAACAAAAGGTAGTACAGTAAAGTTAGAACTACTACTTCCACTGGCAATTATCTAAACAAACCCAATCAATCTATTCAAATTCCCATGTCTCTGATTCCACACATCACTCTCCTGTATTACAACACTTAAACTTCCTGATGAGCACTTGTTTTCTATACATTTTTTATAGCCTACTAATCCCAGTTTATATGTTATGGCCAATTAGTTTGGCCTTGTAAGGAATCTACTAGAAATTTGCATACATCTCACTCTACCTCCACCTGCACCTCTACCCCATTCAAATTGTCTCTCACTGTTGTTGTAAGCGAGTTCCGTTTGCATAAATGACTTTTTTTAATGCACATTTACACAAACAGCGACGTAATCGTTGCAAATTTGTGTATGCCGTGTCTCGTATCTAATCCCGAACAACTACTATAAAAAAATCCATCAATCGAAGGGAGCTCATCTTTATGCGCTCATCTTTATGGCGCTGTGTTGTGTGCATCGGCTATAAATAGAACTTTAACTATTTTGCTGGTTTGCTGGTTTGCTGCTTGCTTTGTTAGTTTTATTTGATTTAATAATTTATTGCCTTCACATACATTTAATTCAACCGAGTGCATATGCTGCCAAGAGGGTTGCTTGAGAAGTTGATGAAATGAATGAGTAGGAGTTGAGAGAAGAACTGTGGTAAATGGAACTGCACTATACTATTTAGACTATACTGGACAGCATATTTTTTAAATTTTCCATAATTTGATATTACTTAATTCAATAAGTAAACTCAATAAGCATTCATACAGAGGTGAAGAAGTTCTTGACTGAGGGGTAGGAGCCAAGTTTTCCTTCTGTCTACTTCTTTCCTTCTAGTTAGTTTCTCTGAATATTCACCATCTCACTTTTATAAACCTATATAACTATCTATATAGCTACTCATCTATATCTATTCATCTGTCTAGTTATCAGTATCTCTATCGACACAAAATGAATCAATTTATATATATATTTATACATATATCTATCTAGTCGTTTGTATATTTATCAATACATCTGTCTATCAACTTCTTTGTATCTTTGTATATCTAGTTATACTATCCAGCAATCGATCTATCTATCCATTTATCTATCTATCTATCTCTCTATCTCTCTAACTATTTATCCCTCTTAGTATTAACCCATTCAAATATCACTCTTTCCATTCATTTATCTTTCCAACTAGTTCTACATCCATTTATTCATCTATCCACCTATCGACTCACTGTTGAAACAACCCCTGCTACATGTCATTTGTTAGATGTTTACATCTTATTACATTTTATTGTACGCCAGCTGAGCAATTAACTGTGCATTCACGTGCCAGCGCAACAAGCACAAACATAGGCAATGACATCATCCGCTGTGCGCTGTTTCTGTTTAATATTTGCAGCTTTTTCTTACATTTACATCATGGAGAAACGCTGAGGCAGAGTTAAATTATGGGCAGAGAGCTGATGACGACCGTTAGCTGAGATACACCCACTACTCCTCCTCCTTTCTCTCCATGCTTCGCCTAGACCTTTCTCGGGCTGAGTTGAGTTTTGTTTTGTTTTCAATTGCAAATTGAATTCAATCATTGACTATAATTTGGCACACACTACAAAGAAGGCAGTACGAGCCACTTGGACTCGACTCGAGTGCGCTTTAACAGTTAAATGTTGCAGCGGCGTTTGCATTTAACACGCGCAAATTGCTGCAACTGCAACAGCAACAACTGAGACTTCCCGCTTTGGGCATGAGCATAAGCCCAGTCAAGTCGAGTCGAGTCGAGTCAAAGTCAAAGACAACGGACCATTAGAAATTCTAATTTTTGTTTTGGTGCCTGGTAACTGCAATCAGGCATGCAAAAGTCACCCACAAGCAACAGCAGCAGCAGCAGCAGCAGCAACAGCTGAAGGTGGCAAATATGTAAGTCACGTTGTACGTACAATTTTAGGAGTAGGTTTATGGGGTCTGACGCCCCCCACCCCCCTGGTCTCTTGCTGCTGCTATGCCCATTGACAACAAACGACAAACGGCGACGATGTTGCTGCTGCTGCAGTGGATGCTGCTGCTGCTGCTGATGATGAGGCGACTGTTGTTGTTGCTGTGTTGCTGCAGATGCCGCCATAAACAATTGCGATAAAAAAGCGTGCGAATTTCTCACGAACATTTTGAGGCAACATACTGACTGTAGTATATAGAGAGAGAGACACTGAGACTGAGTAGAAGAATCTACCTAAGCCAAACCAATACGATCCGTCCACTCGTCCGGTCTGTCTCTAATTCTTGGCGCATGTTTTGCCTGGCGGTATTTGCGCTTTGATTGCCCAAAACCAAAAGCAGAAGACAACAACAACGACAACTTGAAACTGGCAACAGTTGTTGTTGCCTTAAGTGGGCTGTGGGTCAAGCTATGGCCAGGTTGTTGTTGTTGCTGTTGCTGTTGCTGTGTCTACTGTTGCTGTTGTTGGTGGCACTAATGATTTTGGCATGGTATACAATTGATTGATTGCTTGATTGAGTGCATTGAACCGGGTCCAGGGTTAGGGCCATTGCCAGGGCTGCAATGCGGCGGCGGAAAAGGTCAATTGGTTTGGTTTGTCTGGACTCTAGCTGGCATCCAAATGCGACAAGTTTTACATGCATTGCGCTCATAACAACAGCTACAGCAGCAACTGTTGCTGCTGCATCAGTAAGAAAGGAAGAAAGAAGAAGAAAAAAACCTCCTCACGTCGAGAAAATTGTCCAACTGTTGGGTTTATTATTTCGATTGCAGCAGCAGTACACACAGCACACAGCGAGAGCGAAAGATAGCACTGAGTGTATGTATAGAGAGCGTATAGAACCCAAAGCACGTAGCAGCACTTTGGCTTTGTCTGCGCTGCGGCAGCAACTTGCAACTAGCAGCAGTTCCCCCCTCCCCCCACACACTTCTTTCACTCTATCTGTCTGCTGGGGAGCTGGGAGCACCACTTCTAATGATGCAAGCGAGGTCGTTTCAGCCTGGCTAGCTGCCACATAGCCTTAGCCTTAGCCTAGCCAGCAACAAAGTGCTGCAACATGTTGTTGCTGTTGTTGTTGCTGTTGCTATTGCTGCACAGACTGGCTGCGGCAAGCCCGCTGCTGCTGCTGTGACTGCTTGCAATTCTTTGTATACCCTGGGTAAAATGGGCAAAATGGGGTATGATGTGAAGGGGTATGATGTGAAGTGAAGAAAAGTGTGAGATATACAACAGACAAGTGCTGAAAAATATAGAGTAAAGTATATAGATATTTTTGAATTATATTTCAAATTATTACACGAATCCTGTCTTAGCACAAAGGCGATAATATGTAAGGTAATTTAAAATGAATTTAGACATGGAGAACATTAGAGAAATGCCTATTTGAATACTAAAAGTTCACATCTGGAAGCTACAGAGTCTATATAGGGCAACAACGACAACGTCAGCTGTTATATGATAGTCTAGCTACTAACATATATCAAATCTCTGTTACTAACAGAACTAGAGCTCGGAATTTTCATTTTAGATTAGATGAACTCTATGGTGTTCTCTTAGAATATTGTGGAAAAAACTAAGCTATAACTTGAGTACTTTATAAGCATTTATTTTATATTATGTTTTCTATACTAAGTATCTGGTAGTCGACTGTATCAGTCTTTTAATCACTATCAGAACTATTTCAGACTAGATGGACTCTATGGTTTTTCCAGCAGAATATTGTGTATAAGACTATACTAGATTATAGTGCCTATAAGACTATTTAGTTATGTTTTCTATACTGAGTTTCTACTAGTAATCTCCATCAGCTTATCGGTCACTATCATGGTTTACTCAAAGAAGATTTTGGACAAGACTAAGCTACAGTACTTGAGTACTTCCATAGCCTTTAGTTATGTTTTCTAATCTAAGTATCTATACTGAGTATCTGCTAGTCATATCCATCAGCCTATCAGTCACTATCAAAACTATTTTAGACGAAATGGACTCTATGCTTTTCTCTTAAAAGACTACACTAGAAGACTCTTTAGTTCAGTTTTATTTACTGAGTATCTTCTAGTCATCTCTAGCTCTCGCTGTATTGTTTTTTTGCTTTTCTTTTTTGTTGCTGCCACAGCCCCTGAGTCCATGCTTATTTTCTATTACTGCTTTTTCCACTTAAGGCCATTGCACTTTTTACGTGCAATGCCATGGAGGGCTTCTTCTTCCACTGCTGCTGCTGCTGCTTGGCCATTGCCGTTGTCGTTTGTTGTTGTTACTGTTGCTGTTGTTGTTGTTGTTCGGCTGCAACGTGCAAAGGTTGTGAAAATGCTGACGCTGTGTGTGGATGTGTGAGTGTGTGGAAAAGTTGGCAACAAATTTTGCGTCATGCTTGAAAAAAATGAAATGGAGCGAAAAAATGTTGTTGCTGGACAAAGCACCGACTGCAAGAGTTGTGCCATGTATTGCTGCTGTTGTTGCTAGTTGCTGCTGCTGCTGCTGTTGTTTGTCTGCTGTAAGCGAAATATGGGACTTTTTAGGTTCGTTGACTTTGTACATTGCATTGGCATTGTTCTTCTCACTTTATTATTTGCCTTTGTTGGAGGCTGCGACGGCTGCCGTTTTGTTGTGCAACAATTCGCGTGCAGTAGCCACAACAACAGCACCAGCAGCGGCAGCAACAGGAGCTGTTTGCCTGTTAAACAAAGCGCAAATAATTCATAGCACAGCCAGCAGAGGCAGAGGCAGAGTCAGACAGTCCACAGTCCAGAAGCTGACCCTTTCATTAGACGCAGCAAAGAGGCTAAACTTTATGCATCCTGCGCGTTGATTTCCATTTAAACGACAGCGTTAGAGAAACAGCAAGCAAGGCAAACAAACATAGATACATCCACAAGCACATGTGTGTATAAAACTGGCTTCCTTGATGCTATCCAAAGCCAACAAACGAAAAGCGAAAGAACCCATTAAAATAGCTGCAAACTGCAACTGCAACTGCAACTGTTGCCAGCAACTGTTGCTCGCTGTGGTAGGTTGTTGTTGTCACCCATGTACGAGTGTGTGTGTGAGTATGTCTGGGCTTTTGATTTGCTAGCCCAAGCCCAACACGACAGGCGACATCTCTGGCCACCAAACAAGGCAGAGGCAGAGGTAGGGGCAGAACAGCTGCCGTAATTCCGCTTCGAGCACTCGTACTATTATTATTATATTTTTTAATAGACACTTACAGAAATAAAAATATATTTTAACAATAAAAAACGCGCTTCATCCGCTGCCCAGTCACCGCTTGGAATCGTGTCTAGGCGCAAGAAAGAAAGCAGTTCTCCTGCTGCTGCTGCGTGCCGCAATTAGTGGCAAATTGCATGGGAAAATTCTATCAAAAAATATGCAAAAAATAAGAAGAAAATACTAAACCGAAAGGCAATAAAAATGCAGCTGCCTCCGCTGGGCATATGCAAAACGTTAGACTCAAGACACGAACTTGACGCATTTGGTGGCGTTCTTAACAGTAAAAATCCAGTTGTTGCTGTTGTTGTTGTTCCTCCACTTGCTCGACTCTAGCCAACATGTTGCCAAATTGGCAAATTGGGAAATTCAATAACGAATCACTATGATTACCATTTAGGAGCACAACAGCGCTCTGCATTTGGCTTCAGATTGGTAACAGACCAAAACGAAAAAAAAGAAATAAAGTTGACTGACTTGACTGGAGTGCAGTCTAACTTGGCTTGGCTTGGCTTCCTTGTCTCGTTGCTATTTAAAACAAAATCGAAAACTTAACCTTAACTTTGCCTAGTCTTCTTTTTTGTTGGGACAAGTCGGAGATGTTGCTGCCACAGTTGCATGCAACGCAGGCATTTGACGTAATGGGCTACAACAACGAGAGCCAGTCACAACAGAGCGCCAACAACTGGGCAAAAGTTCATTACTCTACTTAGGGCCACAGCTGCACAAAGTAAAACAGTTTTTGCCAGATACCCTGGCCAATGGAAATAAAGAAGGTATTAGAGACTATCGATAGTACCATGGATAGTAGCCCAATCCTATTAAAAAGTAGAGTGAATACAGAGTGACAATTCTGGAACTGTTGTCAAATATTACTCATCCGTTTTACAGGGTATCTTATTGGCTCATCCCACTCTCTAAGTACCTGCTTGTTATGTCTTTTACCTGTAAACTCTTAGCGGATTCTGTGAGACACAGCACAGAGGTCGCTGCGCCTTCATCAACATCATTATTAACTTCAACTTGAGCAGCATTTTCATCGTGATGATGAACATGGACTTTAGTATTTTCCTAGGAAGTTTACTGCTATATCAAGTGGGCGGTCAAGGAAGTTGAAGTTTTATATTATTTCTTTTGTTTCTGAACAAAACAAAACGAAACAAAGGCAAAAGAACATTTCTCTTGCCAATATGCTAAACAAGTTTTTGTATTCGGTTTGTCCAGCGAGCACTTCTCTATTTCTATAGTTGCCTCGGAGGCTCAGGGCTCAAATCATTTCAAACAAAGATGTACATCAAGTTGATAAAGCCCCAACCCAACTGGCAGCATCACGTAAATTGCACGCCAGCGGCCCAATAATTGGCTGGGGATCAACTCAAGACTCGGACTTGGACTTGGACTCGGACTAAGACTGAGACTGTGGCTCTGGCTCTGGCTGGTGTTTGAGATTTGAGAGTTGATTCTTAAGGGGCTTTTGGGCAATTGTTATGAACATGTCAAAGTTAACGAGCAGCCCGTCGGCTATTTTGACTGTCAGCTGGTCAAAGTGTTAAGTGCCACAGCGTAGGGTGAACGAAATGGGGGAGTGGCTGGATCTGCCTTGATAGAAAGTGTTTAACAGCTGCTGCTTTTTGCAAATAACCATTTATCTTGTGTGCCAGCAGTAAAGGTGGAAAGTTAAGTGCTGAAAAGATACTGTAAATAGAAACTAGAGAATAGAAAAAAGGCAGACAGTCCAAGATTATCACAGATATTCTGCACTTGAAGCTCTCTTATATCTCTCATAAGTTACCTCAACATTCTCATTCAAATACAGACATCATATGATATAGAGAAAAGGAATCAGAAAGAGAATAGTAGGATACAATAAGATAGTCCAAGATTATTACAGATATTCTGTACTAAAACCTCTCTTATGTATCTCAAAAGTTAACTCAAGATTCTCATTCGAATATGGAGAATCTGAAACAGAATTGGCTACGAGAAGACAGTCGAAGTTTATTACAGAGATTCTGCACTTAAACCTACAAGATTCAAGATTCCCATTCGAATATAGACATCATATGATCTCTCAAGTTCATCTGCAATTTGCTAGCTCCTCCACAAGTGTTTGAGTAGTCGTAATCAAACATGAACCTGACTACATATTAATTTCAAACTCGTATCTATAGATGGGTTTTTTTTTGTTCTCACATAAACATGAGCTTAAATGGCACAAAGATAAACGTAGTTAAATACTAAGTACTCGCTTAATAATTAATGAAATGCAAATGCATTTCAAACATTGATTCTTCTACAGTACATACAATACATAACTTATTGTTTGATTTGCGTTTTTCTCATTTTGTTGTGATATCTGATTAGTGCCCATAATGCTGACAATGCTGCACTAATGCTCATCCTCATCATACGTGACGTGTTTGGTTTCGCTTAAATGGTTAATTAAAATTTAAAAAAATATAATATGTATGTGGCTTGTGCCACTCATGTGTGGTAGGCGTTGGTAGGGGGCGTGGCACTGGCAATTGTTGCCACATCATGTCGCATGATGAGTGCAAAAATGACAACAACACCTTACTTCAACAACAACAACAACTATTAATAGCGTCAAAAAGATTATTAATTGCGAGTCGCTTCTGCCGTTTGGACAATTGAAATGCAAACTACAATACAATATATGACAACTAACTACTGGCAATAGGTAGCCAGGTAGATAGCCAGGTCGCCAGCCGATGAGCCACCTGGCAACAGGTGCAGCATATGATCTCATCTCCACACTGTGCACTGGGCAGTGGCACGCACTCGCCACACGACCTTGACAGCCGGCAGGCAATGTTAAGTGATAGCTACACTGAGCGAAATACATAACAATTCATTATAATATGACAATAAATTATGCGAATATATAACAATCGATAAGTGACAAATTGCCTTCATATGTGAGCTAAACCTGTGCACAGCTCACGCTTAATTTATATTTCAAGCATTTACTGAGTGTGATTATATCTACAGACATGGCCTCATCATTTACCCGTGATGTCATTAGGGTTTGTCTACTGTCGGGGGAGATATTTATAGAATATTTTCAATAAGAAATAAAGTAAGAATATTTACTGAAAGGAATCGATCGTTTATGTCATATTACTGCTATAAAGTAACTCTTCATACTTAAAGAAAATGTGAGCGAGATTTTAACTAGCATTTCTCACAGTGTAACACTGTCATGCCTGACCAGCCTCGAGCATATTAAATTCTAATTAACAGCAATACTCGTAATTACAATAGCGAAACATCAGCCAGCACTAGAGTTCTGCATTTTCATGCTGCTCACAAGTTTTCCATTTACCATTTTCAATTTTCCAATTCCAATTGGCATTTGGATTGCGCATGGCCAAGTTATGCTTAAAATCAGAAATCGAAGCATATGTCAAATTGATTTGCTGCGGCTCTACTTTGTTGCCGATCAATGAGCTGTAACATGGAAATGCCTTTGAACAAGACCGAATGAGAATGAATGCGAATGAATACGTACAGATTTTTGCGCAATTTTCCGCAATTGAATGGGAAAACCTAGAAGAAAATTCAAATTAAAACAAGGCGTGCACTCGACAGCTACTTATCACTGTGATAAACTGCAGATGCTTTTGGGTCAAGTATTTATCTTTTGCCTGAGCGCAAATGCTTGTACTCTCATCAGTTAGAGGGTATTTTTAGCCTGTGTGATGTGATGCACTCAATTAATAGTGTCATAAATCAAACCAGAGGTCTTTAGTCTTTTAATGATCCATAAAGTGCAAGTCGCAACATTGCAATTAAATACAGCTTTAAATCTGAGTATAATACTGGGTGTATATTCACTTTTATAATGACATAATAAAATCTATGTGCAAAGTTAATGATGTGTTTACACTTTAGCAGACTTGAACTGGTTGTAAAAACTCATTAGTTTATTAATTAAAATTTCATTAAGGAGTTGCCAGTCGATACTACAGAAAGTGAAGGTATTAGACTGAGAGTATAGAGAGATGCAAATGGGCAAACTTGATAGTTTATGACTCGAACAGTAACTGTAGAAATTTGCACAGCGTAATGAGGTTATCAAAATATCTAATTCCATCTGCTGTCAGCAGAAATTCTCTGCTGCTTTCTGCTTATAGTTGATTCATGCTTGAGATTACCTAGAGCTAAGCTAAGCTCTTTCCCTTCTTTCCAGAAGGTGACTTTGCCATTTTATAGCACTTACACTTACATTCTATATTCGCAGTTTATTTAATGACTTTTTAAGGTAGAAGCTCAACGGAATAACGGTCACAGTTGATGAAGCTGAGTGCTCCACTTTGCGCCACCAAATAGAAAAAAAAAGTGGCTTAAATGGTTTTCGCTTTTGCGAATTACTATTAAAATTTCACTCGACCAAACATGCAATGTTTATTTCTTTATTGCTGATGATGCTGCTGCTGTTAGGGCAACAAATTAAAAATTATCTACGCCAAATTATCTGTAGTTGGTGTTGTTGTCGACACGTTGACTTCATTTCTACCTGACACCCATTGTCTTTTTCATACAACACCTGAGGCTAAGACTGAAGAATTGAGACAACGGTGCTTTCACGTTTGCAGTCGACTGAATTCAGATAAATATTTTTCAAGTACTATATTTTTATTATGACAAGAAAAACGCACTAACCGTGGCATCAGGCACCGAACATTGAGAGAAACGGCAATTGCCGTTGTGTTTTCCCATTTACTAAACGTAAACGTGCGTGTAATTTATTTAACATAAATAATAAGTTAAAATTTATTGCAAATTTTTACGACTGTAAAATACAATATGAATCGTTTAACAATTTTAAATTAATTTTTTGGGTGAGTGGAGAATGTTGCACACAGATACCGATTAAAGAGGCTTACAGTAGGTATAATAATAAATAAATAAATAATAATATAACATATATATTAAAGGATAAACAGTTGATATAGAGGAGCATGTAAACAATTTTGATAAAATATAATTCATATATCTATCAACTGGTTTGTCTATCTGGTTTCCTTAACAAACTGCATTCTTCATATTCTCTGATAGAAATAAAGGATATACTCATTCAATCGAGAGACATTTCTATAAGAGTACTCTGCTGAAATGACTCGCTTCTGTCTTGGCTATCTACTCATTTTTTAGCTTAAAGTGTATAAATAAAGGGTGTAAAGAATGTAGTATAGACTACTGGCAGGAACAGTAGTCTCAATGGAGCAATGCTTCGTCTTACAGCTAATACTGCAGAGCTTGAATAGACTAGGGTGAACTCAAATATTAGTCACTCCCACCGAACGAACTCACTTCCCTCTATATATACTCCTTCAATTCGAATCCATCACACCCTTCTTCGAACTGCTGCTGCAGGGTATAGATAGATCATCAGGTCGTATCATAAAAGTGACACGCGACATGGTCAAGCGCAAATTTCATGCACTGTTGATCGATGTCGCTGGGCTGTGGCTCTGACTCTGGCTATGACTCTGACTGTGAGACCTTGAGAGATATGCATAGTTATTTCACATATTCATACTCATTGAGTAGCTTGTTGTTTTTGGCAAATTAGTTAGTACTTGTTGTCTGACTAAATGGCAATGTACGAGCGTATGCAATAACTCAATAACAACAGCAGCAGAAAATTTATAGCTTTTCAATATTTGCTAACCAAATTGGCAGTATTAACTTAAGGTCTTCCTCCAGTCTTTGCCATATACAATTGTTATGCAAACTAAAAGTTTATGTAAACAATTTGTGTATATTTGTGTATTGTTTATAAAAGGCATTTGCAATAATTCATTTAGAATGTTTTGCATTCAACATTAGCAATGTCAACATGTGGTGCTTTATGTATTTATGGCGTTTTTAATTAGGCAGCATAAACTTGGACTACTACTTAGTAAATGCAGCTGGACTAACTACTCACCCCACTTTCCACTCAGCTCCGACTAAAGGGGACTTGAGGCTATACAGCTGCGATAGTCTGTCTGTCCGTGCATCATTAGCATCGACTTTTGCATTGTGGAATTGCCTAAACATAAAAATTGATTGCACAGCATTCAAGTCGAATACTCGGGTATAAAATATATGGCAACACGTTTAATTATCTATTACAATGTATGCATCAATCCAACACATTCATCAAGCTCTTCCCTGCCCAAGGGCCTGAGGCTGAAGCTGAGCCAGAGCCTGAGCCTAGGCCTGTCTATCATTAAGTTCATAGATATTTACAATTGACCACCAAGGTGCAATAATGCATAGAAATTAAGCGACGACAAGCAGAAGAAGTGGGTACTAGATAGAGGCCAGCTTATAATTGATATGAAATTGCAATAATTTGCTTAGTTTATGACACACTTCTGGTATAGAAATGAATCTAGCGAAATTGAATTGAAATTGAAAGAAGAAATTTATGCTTAAACCCAGCTCACAGTTGATAGTAAATTTATATGAATTGCTTACTCTATTTGACATACTACTAGAATATATATCAAGAGATGACAAGCAAAGGAAATTTTAATAATTTATTTACTGCATGACACGCGTCATTAATGTATTCCTCTTTATGCAAATATATTCCAGCCTAGTTCATATTTAATTTTAATAATTAGCTTACTATATGACCTACTTCATTCTATTACTTCCTCCTTCCAGATAGCTTTCAGCTTGGTTTATATTAAATTTGAATAATTCTACTCTATTCAAGCACTCCCTCGCTTCTGGGTATTCTCTTGTAATTTACAAATCAGCAGTAAGTTTAGAGTATGAACAAATTAATGACAAATCACTTGGTTACCCTCTGCACATACACTTAGTCATGGGCCGCTGCGTCAGCTATTAAAAAATAGCACTGATATTTTCGACTTATCATGGTTTTTTTTTGTCTAGAGACTCTTAATTTCAAAAGATCATTTAAAGCAAATTGCGTGTAAATTGCGCTGCCAAATGAGAATATTTTTATTATTAAACCGCAAAAGTAGTATTTGCCAAGATGTACAAACATTGCGCCGGAATGATATCATAATCAGGGGAAAAATGCAAAATAGTTTCGCATGAGATCTCTAGACATTTCCGCTGGAGAATAAGAGAGTACTGTGTGTAATTGAAGTGGTAAATTGTGAATGGCGTGGCAGTGGCTCTTCAACTGTAAGCTACAAGTACAATTGATGAAAGTTAATTAAGTTGCCGTTGTGCAAGCGCGGGTTCAAGGAACTGTACCAAATTCTAGACGAGAGAATCGAATGGCCAAAAGGCGCCGCCACAACAAGACGCCAGGTAAAAGTCGCTATCAACACCAACAGCGCAACAATTGTGGCATTGACTGAACGGGGGGTAGCGGAGCTGAGGAGCTTGAGGAGTGGCAGGCAAAATAAATGAAATCACATTGAAAAAGTCATAATTCTTTTGGCCGAAAGAAACCGCAGGGAATCATTAAAATTGTCTGTTGCGCGCTTGTCAAACACGAGCTCAGCCCTGGCCACTGAGAAGAGTGGGGGAGAAGGCAGGGGATCAGGGGCAGAGCTCTACAAGCAGCGTAGTTCGATCAGCACGCGATTTGTAGGAACAAGATATGAACGACATGTACATTGGCATACAACAAATGAATGAGGGGGAGCCATACGCACTCATGAATCATTATTTATGATTTCTCGAGTCAAGTACAAAGACTCTCTGCTACAGATTATTGACTCTTGATTATCATAAGGTGATTTGTTTACCCAAAACCGAATTCAAAATCAGAACTTTCGGCCTGAAGAGTAGTGTGTTTGTTTGCCTCTCTATAGGGTACTCGACTCGCTTCTGGGGCTTGGGGCAGCGTTTGAGGCCAATAACTGTGCCATTTCTAGGCACGGTTAGTGCTTAACAACTGGCACTGCCTGTATTACGCGACTCTTGGCAGTTAGCAGGTAGCACCGAGAGACCCCCATTAAAACCCCATAAAAAATGGCTCAAAATGTTTGCTGTTTTTTAATACAAAATTAAGCATGCGTCACGTATAAACTGCTACATGAATTTTTGCGCGTAATTCTGTGCTCAATTCGGGTTCGGCCCGGCCGGTCGGTCGGTGGGCGTGTACGTGTTGACATTGCACAGCAC
Source organism: Liodrosophila aerea (assembly GCA_035045005.1). NCBI lineage: Eukaryota > Metazoa > Arthropoda > Insecta > Diptera > Drosophilidae > Liodrosophila > Liodrosophila aerea. Next base: position 145,818 of record JAWNNL010000689.1, read on the forward strand.
AGTTCCGTCAATCAAATAGTTCCAATCAGTTCAATCAGTCAGTCAGTCAGTCAGTCCATTTCGTATTGAGGCTATACACGTTGCGTAACGCTTAAACGTTGGCACGTGATGCCGAAAATATCTATAGAAATTGTCGTGCATTAAGCACATTGAACTCTTTTCCTTCTTTCCCTATCTTGGCAAAATTATTTAATTGCTCAATTTGAAGTCGATTGCCAATTCAACTGCTTGCTTTTATACACATATAGCTGCAGGCGATTTTTTCAAATTTTTTTTCGTATTATTAAAAAGTAATTTATGCGTGCTTAGCAGCAGCCAATTTTCTGCACTCTTATAGAATGTAAATCTGTTGATTCGGGGGTGTTCCAGAACACATAAACTATAAAGTATTTATTTAGATTTTTAAATTATGCTATAGGTATATGTATACTACTTTTATATTATTACGATAGTTACATTAAAATACAAAAAATATAATTAAATGTTTAAGAGGAACTTCTAATTAAGACTGTGAAGCTAGGCGTTAAAGGCGAGTGGCAAGTCCATACCACAGCTAGGAGCAGAGTTAGACAGAGTTGTTTATAAAAGAGGAAGAAGTAGACTTCATTTTCGAGTATGTTTCTCTTTTTGCTAAAGTAGTCAGCTCCAGCGAAGTCAGTCCATGTGTCGACTACTAAACAGTTGCCAAGTCGGCAAGTCATCATGTGGGAAATGAAGTCGTCAAGCTGTCAGTTCATCAGCACGTAGAAAGTTCTCAAGTTCTCAATTCTTTAAGGCTTCATAAAACCAATTTATTTCGCTGCAACTGCATTAGGACATAAAACGTATAACTATTTTAAGTATACAAGTTTGCCGCTTAGCATATTAAACCGTGCTGAAAATGAATATATAAGCTGCTAAATAATTTCCATATTGCAAGTCTACGGCTAGCACTGTAAAATATTAGTTATTATATTTAGTTTTTATAATAATTTAAAATATTTTAGTCATATATTCATTCATTGAATTAAGCATAAAATTGGAATTCCAAATGTTTACCTCTAGGAGGAAAGTAAGCCTATAGTAAAACGCTCTAAATGCTTCATTCAAATACTTTTGGAAATCGAAAATTATTATATATATTTACTGCTTTAATATAAACCTAGATTGATCTGAAAAGTCAACCTCTTTCGCGGAACTGGTGTTATTTAAATGGCAACCCAATAACTGTCGGACTGTGCTGAACAATGATCTATGTAGATGTGCGATGATCTCATCGGCAAGATGTTGTCTTTGATTATATTTCTGGCAAAATTATAAGAAACGCAGACGTGCAGAATTCCGCTGAAATTATGTAGCTGTCCACCTGGAAAGGAAATGTTTAGATTAGTATAATAGTATAATATATTCCCTCTGATCTATTGTATTGTGGTGTGGTGTTTCTTTTGCTTTGTTCTAATTGCGCTTGACTGATTTTAATAGTGGAAGAGAATCGCGTGTTTCTGTTTGTTCCTCTATGGTTATAGGTTATTAATCAAATGTCCAACTTTACGCACCTTTCGGCTTATTGTGTTTTAATTACGTGGAATTGAAAAGAAACTCTCGAGAGATGGATATGATGTCACTTTCGACTGGCTAACAATTTGTCACTTTATCCAGCCACTAGACTTGGGCCAATGGCTCTAAAAGAGACACCTACTCGCAATCTATGTACTACTCGTGCCTCACTTATCTTAACTAGATGAGGCATAGGTAGAAGACTGATAGAGTGAGGGGAGAGGGGGGATTGTAGAGCTATAAACTGTGCGCTTGTTTGTTGGTTTTTAATTGGCAGCGCCATAATCTATCATTAATTTTGCCATAAATTGTTTCCATCAATGCGCGGGCTGCCGATCCGGTTGCCCCCACACACACACTCGCACACTCATACACTCATCTGATATATACCCCTCCACTCATGCTGGCATTTTATTCATTTTTATTTTTATTTTTTCTATAAAGCGTTCCTTTTTATCTGCGTTTGCAAGATTTATGCGCGCGGCTATAAAATAATATGCTGCCAAGACAAGGCCGGGGACTTGGCGACTAGCTCCTGCTGGACCCAGCAGCAGCAGCAGCGGCAGCAGCAGCTACAGTCGTCGCCGCATCCTTTGGGCCAATGCCAACTATTTAGCTCAGCTAAAAATAGCAGAGCCAATACACACACTCACACTCACAGAGCTGGCAAAGCAATTGCAATCACTCAGTTTGTTGCTCAAGTCTTTTGTTTTATTTCTGTTTGCATTTTTCAGTGTCAGCGTCAGGACTTGAGACTTGGGACTACTGGCCACTGCAATTGGGACTGGGACTGGGACTAGCGCAGCAGCCAGGGGATGCTCTCAGTCCGCAGTCCCTTGCTCTCTTTGACTGCCAGTGAGTTATGCAGTCAACAGTTCATAGAAAATATTTTGTTGAACGGAGGCAAAGAAATGGACTAGAAAACACCCTAGATTCTGCTACTAAGTAAGCTAAACAGGGAATAGATTATAGTTCTAAGAGTCGTCAATCAGTCAAGCATATTACACTCTTCCCCTAGCAATGACTACAGAGTTCAGGTTTCCCTATGCCAACTCCAATACAGAGTATCTCATCAACAAAATCTCCAGCCAAGCAGTCAAGCACTGGCTTTTATTTTTGGTATTTATGGGATGACACTTTAATACCCAAAGAAATGCTGCAGTCTCTCCCACCATGGCTTTCTCTTGATCCTGCAGTCAAGTTGTTCAGAGGGCGACTATCAAATGCGGAAGACCAGCAGTCTGTAAGATTTCAATAAACCATCGCCAATGGCAGCATACTACCAACACCACACTACCACTCCTACTCCCTTCTCAGCCGCCCCAACGCTGTTACTCTCTCGGGCACATACACATTTTGTAATAAAATTAATGACACGTCATTACGGTAATATTGTTGTTATAATGTGAGCTGCATGCAGTGCGAGCCACAAGTTTCGACTACGACTTGGTTCGCGGTACTTGGTACTGGGTACTGGGTACCGGTCGCTATTCATGGAGTACTCACGGAAACACCGAATCACCGTTAAGAATGAATAACAACAACAATACAATATGAAGAGGCAGCAAGACCAACTACTGCCGCAGGGTGAAAAAATTTCTTTATTGCCTTTTTGGACCCAGGTCTGTCATTAGTTTTAAAGCATTTAGCCGTTTAAATTGATAAACAACATTTACATGCAAATTGCGGTCATTTAGCGATAATATCTTTCTCTACCCTCCCCCTACTTGGCCCACTCTCTTTATCGTGTCCAAGCAACGGTTCTCACAGGCCTGTTAATGGGCTACAAGGCACTGCCTAATGATAATTGAATAGCTCCCAATGACACCTGATAAGCGCCTCGCTCGCTGTAGATTGCAAAAAATAGATGAGTTTAAGTTCAATATTGTCAAATTATAGACAGTTAGTCAGGCTCTTAAGCTTAACTAGGCCTAATTGCAGTCTGTGAGCTCTAAGCTCTTTTTGATGTAGATAAAAATAACACCAAGACGGAAATATGGGAGGATGAACTAATTGAGCTTGTTTAGATTGAGTAAGCATAATTTGCAGCTTTAGTTTGTATAAGTAAAGCCATCGTTTCCTAGTTGAAGATGAAGATCTTAATTATATTCAATGTATAATCAATGTATAGTCATATTCTGTATATTTAGTTTTGCTATAAAGGCAGAGAGGTATTATATTATCTACTACTGAATAGAACATTTCCTTGAACTATTTGCTGCTTTGCATATCAAAGTCTTTTTATCATCACTGCTATAAGTCCAATTCTCTGCTTTATAGAACTTTTCCAAGGTTTAATATCAAGCCTATTTTATATGATTTTATTTTAGCTACACATGATTCTTCTACTCATATGGAAGTCTTTTCATCAGTACTATATGAATAAGAACTTTTCCATCCTATTTCTATCTTTTCTTTTTATCTCTTATCCTCCTATTCCCAGTCTTTTAGTCACTACTGTAGCTAGCAAACATTGTAAGAGCCTTGAGGGCAATTTGAAAGCTCAAAAGCTTGACAAATTTGCGGGATGCTGGAATTTTATCTATTTGCGGAAGAGTCTGCTGATAGCCAGCGACTAAGGGAAGACCAAGTAGGATGCATAGCTGAATCAGCAGGATCGATGGATTTATGTGCCGTAGGCACGCCAGAGTAGAGCCTCTCGAATGCCAATAGCTGCATTTCGTTGATGCGATGGCATTTGTGTAATTGCCATGGCGAAAAAATGTGGCTGCTTAAAGGGATTCTTCGTCAGGGTCTGACAGCCAGATAAACTTTAATTGATTGTGCGTGATGAGTGTGTGTGTGTGTGTGTGTGTGTGTGTATTGGAGTGTGTGTCCAGGTGCTTAGCAAAGGTATTTATTTATGGCCCTAGCTCAATGCGAGGACAGGCAGACAGAAGTCTTTCTAGCAATGGAGCAAATGCACCCACAGGGGGCAAGAACCGCATACACTTCCTGGTTCTCTGCTTTTCTTTTTGCCAAATTGCACAATTTCTATGCGCATTCACTTATGCAAATGCCAAATGCAGCATTAACAACACAAATATTTAAATATATTTTTTATGACTTAATAAAACATTTCTTTTATTAAATGCGAGCAGAAGCTTTGCGCATTTCGAATGCAAATCGCATGCAACAGTCAGACTCTCCTCGGACTCTGCACAATTTGAAATATCTTTGAATTGCAACTGCCAATCGTGCATGAAGAGTCAGTCCACAGCTCCACTCCAGACCACAGACTGCAGACTCAATGTTTAAAACATAGCGCCGTGCACTTTCCTCTAAAGACAGGCGTATAATTTAAACTTAAATTTAAAATAAATAATAAAAAGTCAGAGCATGTGAGGTGTGGGCTTTGAAGACTCTGAGGATGCGCTATGAATGAGAAGTGAGAACTACTAAAGAGGGGAGAAGGAATGAATAGGTGAAAAGATTGATAGAAGATCTATAAAAGAGGGGGTAGTTAGAGGAGAAAATATAGGAGAATAAAGTTGAGGAAAGGAACTCAATGAAACCCTTTTTAATTATATTTAAATATATAGTCTAAAAATTAAACTTCTCTGTTAAATGTTGGGAATCAGATCAGACCTTAGTCTCACAGAGTAATTTACTTACTATAAAGGTTATTGGTATTGGAATATTACCAAATATAAGCCACGATTTAATAACAAATCTTTAAGTTCAGTTTTCTTTATGAATGATTGAAAGTAGTATTTATAAATTATATTGTAAAACCTTCTTATATTTCTCTTCACTCTTTCACTTTTCTTCATTGACTGTAGGACTGTAGGACTGTAGACTTGGCTCTACTTCGATTTAGGGTATGCCAATTATGATATAGACAACATGCCTATGTCAAATATAGATTCTTATATTTCTCTTCACTTCTTTCCTCATCGTCTGTAGCAAATCGATAGGCTCTACTTTGGTGTAGGGTATGCCTTATATGATATAGACAACATGCATATATCAAATATAAATTCAGAACCATTTGCTCGCCTGCTGCTGCTTTCATTTCAACAGGAAGAGCAGCACAACAGCGTGTCCGTCTCCTTCCCGCTGTGCTTTGGGCTCTCGGCTGCCAAAGAATCCATAAATTTGTGGCTTAAGCTTGAAATCACACAATCCTCCCCACTCTCGCCTCCCTTCTCCACGGGGAGTCCAGACAGTACAGAAGTGCGTGCAGTGAGAATCTTTTGTAGTCAAGTGGCTGTTGGGTGGTTGCGTGTTGCATAAACTGGACATGTTTATAAGGCGATAGCGATAGAGACACAGCTTGTCAGCTAATTTTCAACAGGAATTTTCTTGCACTCTCTACGTATTAGGGGCAGTGCGGCATTTGTGGCTAATTAAACCGAATGCCAAAGATGCTCAATTCACGCCCAACTGTTGCAGGCCATAAACAGAAAGTTGCTCCGATTACCTGGGTAAGTTCTAATGCGATTTGTCTGTCTGTCTGCCACACACACAATTTGCTATTGGCCGTAAATGGACTTGGTGCAGCTTGCAGTTGCAACTGGTAGTTAACGGTAACTGTTCAGTTGGCCGTGTCTGTGATTTTCATTTCAATTGAGTTATCTGCCAAAAATGGGGACACACTTCAGGCCTTAAGTCCGAACACGAGTTAAAGCTAATTTGCGGTTAGCGCTAATGAAATGCGGACGGACAGACGGACGGACAGAAGAACCCGGCTCAGATTTCACAGTAAAAACAGCATAGAACATTTGCCAGCTGTGGCCACCCACTCGTCACAGCCGAAAACAAGTTCCTCCACACTGCAACAACAACAGCAACAACAAGAACAACAGAATCAGAAGGCTTATTGGCCTGGCTAATATATATGTAACGGCTAACTGTACACGAAGCGACAATATCTATGGCATCATCGCAACTCGGCAGCAAGAGCGAAAAAAAGCAAAGAAAATGCCGCAGGCACTGTAAAGATTTGGCCTGCCGCTAGAGAGTCAAGAGCAACAACTGTTTTTATACCTGTAGCTACTGCTGGCTCTTAAGGGGTATATGGCTAATTTATTGAAATTGAAATAGATTAAAGTCTGATTACATTTAGATAAAGTACAAGTAGCTGGAGTAGCAAGAAAGGACTAATACTTTGGCTTACTTCAAGCTATATGTTTAGCTTCCAGTAAAGATATAAATAACAGCAGTTTAACAGCAAGTTAACATAGGTTTTAATAGAGGAGAATGCACTTGATATAATAAATAATGTAAATACGTAGAATTTATTTAAGAACTGTAGGTTGTTGACAGAGCTGAAACTTTGGTTAATTCAAGTAAAAGCTGCGAGTTCTTAAGATAGTTTAAAAAGGCTAGATATTAAGCGTATCCTTGAAACTACTTTTAAATTACTGTATACTTTCTTATAATTTTAGACTATTTTATATAGAGAAATACAGTATAAACAGGACTATTCTTAGAGCTTTATTAAGATTCATATCTTTTCAAAAATCCTCTTAAATTATGAGCAAAATGTTATTGGATTACTTATAGAGCTTCAAAACATTTTAAAATATTTATAAACACATTATATGTTATGCATATTTTCCACTATGAATAACAGTTCCTTACAGGGTATACGCCAGTCGCTTCATTACATTTTCACCCTGTACACTGGCCTAACTTGTTGATTTTAGCTGTAGAGCAGGCGGATCAGCGTGTGTGTGCACACAGATAAAATCATACATAGAGGTTTTTAGCAGAGTTTAGGCTTGTATCTAAAGCAAGACATGCATCGAAATGGATGGCAACGAAACTACCAGCTTCAGATAGCCCAGAAATGCTTTCCCAATATGTGAATTGAGCCCCTGCACTTGACGCTGTGGCTGCTAGCGCTGGCTAGTGGCTGGCCTGTCCTCACATTTGTGCTAATTATGTGGTGCTGTGATGCTGTGGTGCAGTGGTGCAACTAGCGGTGCCATGGCAATTTGGCAGGCATTTCCGTGGGCGCAAACTGGCATACATACTTGTATATATACTATATTTTATTTTTGGTGGTGGCTGAGCGTTGGAATTGGGATTGGGATTGTGGAATCGCATCCATAAATTAGAAGTGTGTCATTTGGTTGGAGCTACTGCTGCCCAGAACTCTTGCATTCGGCCATAATTTCATGAGAAGAGAATACGAATACGACTCGGAGTCAGAGTCAGAGCTGGAGCCAAACCCGAACTGAAGTCGATGATATCCAATTTCGTAATAAAGCATAACGAATTATGCACTCGACTTGCTTTATTTCAACTGACTCGCAGTGCGGTTAACGGTTCTGGTTCTTGGTTCTCTGCCTCTTAGCCTCCTCCTCCTAACTTGCCTGCTTTGGGTGCTCAAAGATGAAATTGCATGCTGCTGCCGCTGCTGCTGCTGCTGCCTGCTGTTGGCTTTCAGCCACATTTTGTGCGCTCTTTTCTTTGGCATTTTTATGCAACGAACTCTCATCGAATATGCGATTTATGCGGCAATTTGTAAACGAAAATGGCTTTTTTTCTCCAGCCCAAAGAATTATTATTGTCCATCAATGGACAGTGGCTGCTGCAAAGAATGCATTTGAGCCAAAGCCACAGAGTCAAATACGTTTTAGAGCTCATCAGCTGCAGTTAGCTGAATATAACGTATACGTTCAGTGTGCCTCGATTATAAACCATAGACACACACAAAAGTCCCCCACATAAAATTCAATTCCATTTGTTTTCTATGGTTTTTCTTTTGTGGTTTCTTCTTTTATTTGCGGCATTTACATTTAAATCGTTTTCCAGCATTTCCAGCTTATTGTGATACTAAAAGTGAGCTCATGTTTTGCGGTCTACGAGATGAATAGCCCCAGCCTGTCAATAATATGAGGCATAATTCTAGACATACTCAGAGCTCATCTCATAGCTCAAAACAGTTTATGATTTCCTTATGCATTTGCAATTGCTAAGCAGGTCATAAAAAAACATTAGATTATCTGTGGATTTGCATAGAAATGAAAATGCTTAAATATAATTTATGTATTTCTATGTTTATGTCGAATTTACGAGAGGTTTAAGTTGATTTTCTAAAAAGGTGAGGAGAGATGCAGGGAAAATAGATAATAAAATACTGATTCTAAAAAGGGAAAAGGACTGCCAATAGATATTTGAACCTCCAGCGTGGTCTATTCTACTTATTAGAGAGCAGTTCAAGTAGCTGAGTGTGAGTTGTCGTGTTATTGACTGTAATCTGTTTAAGAATTGTTATAGAATTGCTAAGAATTTATTTATTTAATTGCAGTTGACTAAATTATTATAAATTACAATTGAGACAATTATCTGAAATATAAAAAAATATTTAAATGAGGAATTTTAGTGGAAGATGACATAAATTAGAATTTGATTTCAGTTTGAGCTATAATAAAATCCCAGAAAGTACTTGAAGTTCCCTTAATTGCTGTCTATTGCTTTGAGACTCCTAAGAGATCTCTCGTTTGTAGTCAGTGTTAATTGAAATTTAAAAAGTCTTAGCCAGACCTGGAAGTTTCTGTTGATATCTTCTACTGTCTATTGTAATACTTGTAAGTCTAAAATTGCAAAGAATACCCCATTTATTTATATTTTTGTTATATTTTTAATGAGTACTAAATAAAATTGACATTTAAATAATAATTATCAATTAAACAGAACTAAGAAATGTGTAAGATTTTGATGTCAATTTAACTGCGAACAAGACTTCATATACAGTGAAATTAGTTGAAGTTTCCTTAACTACTAACTGCTATCTGTTGGTCTGTCTAACACTTAAAGGAGTTGAATGTAGTTGGATTTTAAGAGCTGCCGCAGCTGCCAGAGCCACATCATGTGCCAATTTTAGTGCTTTTGCGAGCATATTAAATGTGTTTTCTCTGCTGTTTTACGGGGCAGTGCGAAAAACGCATAAAAGTCGCAAAATGGGAAGCCTTGAACTTGACCCAGCCAAACAGCAACAACAGCAACAACAACTTGGCCAATAACAATAACTACAAGAGGCAGCGGCCAATAAGCGTAAAGTTGCTCTGGTTGTTGTTGTTGCTGTGTGTGTGTGTGTGTGTGTGTGTGTGTGTGTCAGGGGACTCGACTTGGACTTGGACTTGGACTCGATGCTGCTGACATTGACGCAGATGGAGGCGCTGCTAGTTGTTGTTGTTGTGGCTCAGTCAGCCGTATAAGAGGTTGCGGGTTGTAGAGCAAAGAGCGCAGCATGAAATGTTATTACAAGGGCCATGAGGGGGTGAGAGGTTGGCTGGGGTTGGCAAGGGTATAAAAAAATTAAACCTTTTGACACAAGCGACGCTTGGACGAGCTTGATGAAGATGATGAGGCTCCAGCTCCAGCTAGTAGTTGTTGCTTACGATATTGCTGCTGCTGCTGTTGTTGTTGTTGTTGTTGTTGCTGCTGCGTCGCCAACATGTGGATGCTGCCAATTACTTGTTGTAAGCCATCAACATCAAGCGATTTGGCTGCGTTCAACTATAGCTGTTGCTGTTGCTGGTGTTGGTGTTGGCGTTGGTACTGACTGTTGCTGTTGCTGGTGTTGATAGCCATCTTCTTCAGCTTAATTTAGCATGTCTGCGCGGTTCAACACTTTGGCACAGCGATGTGCCTCACTCTCTCTCTTAGCCTACCCTAAGCCTGGACGTGCCCATTTGGCAACTTGATAATCTCTTTCTTAAGCGGGGCAGCCAATCACTCAGTCGGCACTCAAACGTGAGCGCTGTGTTCCTCTTTTCTGTAATTGTCTTAAATCAATCACAGAAAAGTGTTATTATGACAGCGTTATTAATCGTGACAGGCGCGTTCCTCCACACACAGCCCAAAAACGAACGAAAATTGCCAGCAACAACAAAACGTAAGACGTAAAACGAAAGACTGAGGCAACAAACTCAAGCCATGTAGTACTACTTACTAGTCAGTCAGTTACTGCTATGCCTGCCTAATGATTTTGAACTTGCACCACCATTTGCGAGACTTAATGCCACAGAGTCAAAGCCACAGCCACAGCCACAGTCACAGGCACAGTCATATGCATGGCCATAACAATAGCCTCGAAGCTGGCGAGACTCCAGCGGGTAGTATAGTGGGATAGTGGGATTCCTGCGTCTGCTGCAGACCATGCCACATGCGGCCCACGCGGCTGAGCGCCATTAAATGCAAATTATTTCATTTCTGTGCCAATTGTTGTGCTACTTTTTTCGGGCACTGTTCGTGCGCATCATCAAAAGCAAATCATCAGCAGCTGAAGAAAATAGAGACAGAAGTAAGAAATTAGAGGTAGAGTTGAGTAAAGTCGGGAATACTAAATACTCTACGATCGTTCTTACTTAAGTAATATAGCTGAATGTAAAATATAAGAAATATATAAATGCATTCATCAGAGTCTTGGCAATTATAGAAGCAAAGAATAAGTAATGAATGTAGTATGGCAATTTTTAATATTAGATCATTTACTATTGACTAGAAGTGTTCTTCTTATTATGAAAAACTATCTTCTGTAAAGATACTGAGAGAGTTTCTTTGAGGCAGTGGAATGATAGACCAACTCTTGGCTCACAGACCTCATACTCCTACAACTATTACTATAATAAATAGAATAAATATTATTCTAATACCATGAGCCACTACTCTCTCAATGAAGACCATCCAAGTAATCTTTCAACATTTTCCATTGTCAAAGAAGACTATTCAAGAGATCCATTCACGTTATCAAACTTCTAACTCCATTCCTAGCACATATCCCTTATATTCTCTACTTATTTATTAGGCAAATACATTATATATATCATTATTTATATCTGTCTGTATTATATAGATTCTCATCTATTCAACTCCCTGTCCATTGTTACATTTCTCACATCTATTCCAGCATACCCTCAGCTGGCATATTAAAAAGCAGTTGAGGTAGAAATTGTTTTGTTTTCTTGTATTGTGTTTTGCTTTTATTGATTTTTCATGTTCCGCATAGAGTTGGTCATAATTGCGAAACGGGCTCTGATTAGAATTACACAACGTAGAGAGACTGGGAAACTGGGAAACTGAGAGCTGAGAAACTGCGAGAATTGTGAGGAAGCGGGAAAAAGGTTGATGATGGAAATCTGATTGCGAAGAGTTGGCAGGAAATTGAGGTCAGTGTTATGATTGTTTTCTGAATGAGTTTTTTTCGTATTCTATCAAAGTCTATCTTTTGTTTTTGATGTGGCAAACAAAAGTCTATTTACAGTCAGTGGCAGTGAGGCAGTCAGTCAGTCAGTAAGTCAGGCAGGAGCACTTGAGGTTAGAGCATCCAGCACTCATTAGACAAGTTTGCCCAAAGAGCCAAAGTCCAGTAGTTGTTGCTGTTGCTTATTATTATTATTACTGTTCTCTTCTTCCACTTGCTGTTGTTGTTAGACCAAACAAATGTGTGGGTGTGGCATGCCACAGCCCCAACATTCGCGCCAATTTGACAGTAAAAATATTTTCTAACCTGCCTCGGCTGTTGCAGTTGCCTTTTGCCTTCCTCTGATTTATTATTTGTGCTCAGTGTGTGTGAGTGTGTGAGTGAGTGTTTGTTTTTATTTTGGCGCGTGTGTTTGCCACACACTCACACACACACCACTAACACACCTCCAGCACACGCCCTGGCCGTAGATCATCTCTCTGTTGCGCACTGCACATTGCGTATTCTTGCAGTTGACAGTTCATTTGCTGCCTGCCACAGTGCGAGGGGCAGGGGCAGGGGCAGGGAGCACGCAATTGCGCAGCTTTGCCACACAATTTATGACTGGCAATTGGCTGCAGCTACTGCGCTTTGTTGTTGCATTTCCTATTAGCAACAACAACAAGTGGAAATGGCCTTGTTGTTGTTGTCTCATTTGGCAGTCAAGTGCTGACAGGCAAACGCTTGCCACTTGACTAATTTGTCACGGCTAACTATGCGCAACTGTTACAGTTCGAGAGTCAGTTGCTCTCAGACTGCAAGCCAAACTGTTGAGCTGTTGTTGAGAGTCAAGCGAATGACAGCATGATGGAAATTATTGCCCTAGATCAATCAACTTCACTAGCGATAACAGTAATGGGTATATGTTAATCGATAGGTATATGTTAACCGATAAATCTGCTTTAATTAATGTAAATTATAAGCACATATGAACAACTGTGATGGCTGTCAAACTGTGTTGTCTGTGGGTTTTAATATACTATCAACATTTCTCAAACTATGTTTCATAAGGAAGTAGTTGTTTACTAAACTCTTCAGCAGTGCTTCCCAAACTTGAATGAGTACCTCTAAAAACTTACTACAGAAGTATCGTCAAGTATATATGTATCTATATCTACAGCAGCCACAACTGTAAACTGCTTTCCGAACTGTATATAAAAGTATAGTTAATAGATTTAAAAGTCATTAATAACAAGTTCATACTATCAAATAGATATCAATTCCACATTAAGCTGTCAACCATTTGCCAATTGCTGTCACACTGTAGACATTTTCAATTTACTGCGTGCTTTTCAAACTGTAGGCCTCTTTATATTAGACAGACTCTGGCCAACTGTAGGCAGCTTCATTTTACCTCTACAAGACGAAAGACTTGCGCAACGAACTTGCCACTTATTGCTGCGCCTGCCACATCGCTTCACTGCAGTACACTCCACTCCACTCCACTCGCTCGGCAATTAACCAATTACTTAACATTCTAATGCCAGTGAAGAGCTGAAGACATCATGCGTGTTGCATAAAAGTCTCTTATCAATGCAAAGAGCATTGGGCACAGACAGAGGCGTCACCTGGTCGTCGTCGTCGTCGTTGTCTGTGGCATGCCACAATGGCGCTAATCAGCAGTTTGGGGCGCCTGGCCTGCCATCTGGCCGCTGGCTATGTGACACCTCCCGGCAAGCAGCCAACTTCGACTCCAACTTTGCATAAATACTCGTGGTATTATTTTTATGGGGCATGGGGAATGGGAATGGGAATGGCTCTGGCTGCCTCGTTGCGATATTTAAGCCATGATTAGCGACTGGTTTGCTGGCAACGGCAACAGGTTTGCAAATCATAGGCCACTTCTCTGTCTATTGCCATAATATTTGGTCATGAATTTGCAGTTATGTGAAAAGTGCTGATGATGCCCCTTCCCCCCTGTCCACCCCCCGCTGTCTGTCAATTATCTGACCGATATGTGATAGATGCCAATTTCGCAAAGTGTGTCACAGTTCGGGGCTGACTTTAATTGCGGCTCTGCTGCTGCGGGTGCAATCGATCATCAATCATCAGTCATCGAGAGCTACTGTCGGCAGTTGTTGCTGCTTCATCATCTCCACCTGAGACAGCGACTCAACTGTACTTGTTGCCATGTCGTGGCATGTTCAATCATTTGCCTGTCTCAGCCCTAGCGGCAACAGACTCTCAGATAGAGGTAGGCAGAGGTAGACCCCTCATTAAAGCTACTTATGTTCCGGGCAGAGAGACAGACCTTCAGCATTCAGTTCGTATTTAATTTGCAACGAGCATGCAACAATTTCATTTTTCAATTTTAACTGTAAAAACCAACACGTTATCCACGACATTGTAAACAAATCAATTTGGGGGCCCCGGCACAAGGACCAGACCACACTAGCTTCCATGCATGACTTCTTGCTGCTTACGACTTGCAACTGTCGACTTGGCTGGATTTCAATTAAGCCAATGGAATCTCCTTAAAGGAAATGAGGCCAACCCCCAGAGCATGGAGTAAGCAGCAGCAGCAGCAGCTAGAGATGGCCAAACCTGGTTGAAATAAGCTGAGTGTAGTAGCAGATATTCAGATTCATTAAGCATATAAACTATTATACTATAGTTGGCTTCAGTTCTAGCACCTACTATGGATTCATTACTCTCGTGCCTCAGCTCACGCCTCGTGCTCATCTCTAGGCGAAATGTTGAGAACTCCTCGGCTAAAGTCAGTTCAGTTGAGTTACAAGTGAAACCCATAATTAAAAAATTTCAACTTTGCCTGAAATTAATTTTGAATATGGCTCATGATTCTGGCTAAAACAGGCAGACAGACGGACAAACACTTGACTTGCTTGGCATAGGAGGCTGGAAGCTGTGGCTGGAGCTCTGTTTTGCTTTTGATGAAGCGCCGACGCCGCGTAAATTGCCTAGATTCAAAGAGGGGCCTCACACACACACACACACAATCACACACACTGAATTGTATGTGAATCAGAGACTAGCAGAGAGTGACGCGCGGATTAAGTTGAGCATTCAAATTGAAACTGACAGCCTGAGCTCAGCTTAGGACGAGGAGGCACTTTACACTCGAGCTGAAGCTGAAGCTGGAGCTGGAGCTCAAGTTGGTGTGTGCTGGTGTGCTGGTGTCCTGGCCATAAAAGTGCCCAGCCCCATTTGCAAATTTGTTACTTTGTTCGCACGCATTGTAAAAGCGAATAGTGCCAAAGTCATAAAAATAAAATGTTGCGCCTATATCGCGTTATATGACTGCATAAATTTTAAACTGGTCTCCCAGTTTGATTTCAGTTGTATCTTATCGAGACTAACTTCTGAGCATAATTAAATATACTACATAAAAAACCTTGAAGCGAATTCAGCATAAAGAATCAGGCACTAATTCAATTAGCTAAAAGTGCCAACAAATGAGCGACGAGTCGACTGCTCTGCCTCTGTGTTTACATTCACTAATTGCCACAAACAATGCTCGAGCACTACTCGTAGGTGTAGGAAGTGGGTCTGTCCGGCCTGCTTACTTGCATTACGCAAGCGGGTCAGCCGCATCACGATATTCATTTAACATTTACATTTTTACCCACCTATGATGGACACACACACTCACACACACACACGTTAGGCACAAACAGTAGCACTTGGCAACGAATGACTGAAGACACGAACTAGTTCAAGTCGCGAGTTTCGCAAGAGACAAAAACATTCTAAACTGTTTTGAGAGACTAAGACAGTTCTGGTCAGGATTCAAAAGTACTTGAAGTAACGCAGGATTTAATATTA
Organism: Liodrosophila aerea; assembly: GCA_035045005.1. Classification (NCBI taxonomy): domain Eukaryota; kingdom Metazoa; phylum Arthropoda; class Insecta; order Diptera; family Drosophilidae; genus Liodrosophila; species Liodrosophila aerea. The sequence goes on from JAWNNL010000689.1 coordinate 161,335, forward strand.
AGGAGTGAAAGGTAGATGCTTGAAGTTAGTTTAGACAATTGACTTAAGAGGGCAACTCACGAAAATTCTATCAAATTCTGTCATCGCTTTAGCGTAGAGTTAGTTTCAAAATAAATAAAAATGTATGAAAAAAATAAATTAGAATGTATTAACAATATACAAAATATTCTGCAATAATTCTACTATAAATACAAATAAATAAATCAAATAAATTCAAACTGAAAACAGGAATAGTTCATTGTTAAACAAACAGAAAGTTGTTCATTCAGCCAGTCGGAGAACTGCCAAACTATTGATACACAAATTACCATTCGACTTTTTATATTCCTCCAATTCTAGCCATAAATAAATATACAATAGTCTTGCGCTTGCTCAATGAATTACCGCCCTTTCACAATGTTCATTCAAGCCCAATAAACGTTTCTAATTAAAAGCAAACATTATTAGCGTCTTTACATGATGTCATTGCACTGAGGCCTCCACCTCAATCGATGAAACAGAATGCCAAAATTTTGACACGAAGCAATCATTAATGAGTGTGTGTGCTGGACTCTGGTGTGCGTGTGTGTGCGTGTGTGGCGACATGCAGACATTGAGGGACACCCACGCAGGCGTTGATTTTAAGCCGATTTCAAAGCCAGACAAATGTGCGGCTTAGCGGGAAGAACAACAAATTTGCAAAGGCAAAAAGAATTGGTATGAAATTCAATATCAATGCTCTTTCCCCACACATTCAACTTCTTCGTTCGCTGCTCAAGTCTTACGTTAACGAAACTCACCACACAGGCAGCGACGCAGCTGCGCTGCTGGCAAATGGAAGTGTCGAAACGGTGACGTCACAGCTGTAAACAAAGCTTGTGCTTGCGCGCCGGCAAAGCTCTGTCGTGCGCTCTCGCACACCAAAATCAAAACAAAGCGAAGCCGGCCACGTGATCCCAGGCAAGAGCAACAACAACAACACGAAACTAGTTGCGGTTCGAACGCGTTTTGTTTACATGTGAGAGAGCAGAAGTTGGCAGAGCGCAATCGAACCAGAGAGCGAGCTCTGCATGCGCTCACGTGCTGCTGCTGCTGCTGCTGCTGCCGTTGTTGTTGTTGTGTTGGAGCCGCCTCTGCAACTTGTGCATTTGGTCAAGTTCAAGTGTGGTGAGTCGCTCCCTCGCTCTTGCACTTCTCTCTCTCTCACTCTCAACGTCTTGGGCTCGTTTATAATGCCAGGTCCAAGTGGCGCTCGCTTCAGTCTTGTTGCGCACCTCGTCGTGTTAGTTTCTCAACGCCGTCGTTTGGCTCGACTTGGATATATTTTCTTGTAGTAAGTACGGTCTCGGTCTCTGAGGTGGCTTACGTAGTCCGTTCGTTGACCGTGCGCTTACGTCATTACGCTCGCACTTACGTCGTCTCGCATTGGGGGACCTCAGTTGGACTACGACTGCGCATCTTGCCACATTCCGAGTCGCGCTCAACAACGCAACACAACTCGTTCACAGTGCGCGCAAAGCAAAATAAATTGCCAATTCCCAAACTTCGCTTGGATTAATATCGTGTATATGTGTGAGTGAGTGTGAGTGTGTGTGCTTAATAATTGCATTTAATTGTAATTATTAAAATATTGCCAACAGCTTAAATGCAAATACTTTTAATTGCACCAAGGAATAATTGAAACAGATTTAATTGCCACAAATTGCGAACTCTATAAACACTATAATTTAGTAATTACAGCGGCTAACATAATTTGCCATAAAAACTAAATTGTGGCAAATTTGAACATAAATAAGCTAAATAATATAATTATCACATTAACTACATTTCGGCAAAACTAAAGAAATTACACGTTTCTTATTAGTACTAGAAAATTCTAGAAGAATATTTAGTTTTTGAAAAACTGTTTTGATTGAATTTAAATTCAATTCTTAACTTTTCCTTATAAATATAAATCAGAAAAATAATTTATTAAAAGTCTCGTAAATCCCTAAATCTTCAATATCAATATTAAAAATTTTTTCATCAAATATTGCGTTATAAATTTTGTTTCTGTTAGTTTTCTAATATTTTTATAAAATATGTTGAATTCTTAAATTAAATCAAAATGATTAAAGTGTTTTTAGTAAAGTTTTCTACACAAATTATTTCATTTTTATACAATTTAAATAAACTTTGAAAACACTGTTCCATTTTCAAAATTATATAATTCTGTAATGATTCCTTTTTCCTAAAATTATTTACAAATAGAAAGATACTTTACTTTAAATGTCTTTTACTAAATAATTTCATTTAGCTATTGCGAGTAGTTTATGCCAATGGAAATAAATTGATTTTAAAACGCAATCGAGAGTGAGGTTTTATTATAGCTTTTAACATGCTACAACATAATCGCAATTAGGCAAATTGGCAGCAATAAAATTCAAAGTGCAATTGCAACAAGCGACTGTGCAACAACAACTTGTAGGAATAGAGCAATGCGAATGCGAATGCGAATATCGAAAGCAAAATGAACAAATAAAATAAAAATCGCAGAGAAATAACAATCAAAAGGCAACAACGCCAACGCGAACAACTTTATATAAAAAATCTGAGCACGAGCCGCCCCACAAATTGGCATGAGTCGTCGTAGTCGAACGGCAGCTGCATGTTGCTTCTAGTTGTTGTTGTTGTTGTTGGCTTGCTGCCACCTTGGAATAGGCAAAATTAACTAAATTACAACATCAGCAGGCAGAGAGGCAACAGCAGCAGCAGCATCAACAGCGGCAGCAGCAAATTTGTTGCACATGCAAATTTATGTGTAAGTGAAGCAGCAGCAGCGGCAGCAGCAACAGAAAGTGCAACAGCAACAGTTGCAGGCAAATAATTGTGTTTAAATAAAGCTGTAGCCAAGAATTTTGTCCGCCTGGGCACTGGCCAGTGGCCACTAGCCAGCAACTGTTGCTGCTGCTGCTGCTGTAGATGTTGCTGCTGTAGATGTTGCCACTGCTGCATTAAGCCATATCCGGTTCAGCTAGAGATACGCGAGCACTATGGACTCTCGGCCTGTCTAAATTTAGCGCTTAATGAAGCTGCTGCTGCTCTAGCTGTTGCTCTTGCCACAGTCTGCTGTTGCTGCTGCTGCTGTTGCATGCAAATGGTTGAAAGAGTCGTCGTGGCCCTTTTTTGTGTTACTGTTGCTCGCCATAATTCATAAAAATTGGCAAATTAAACGCCAACACAACAAATGATCCGCGTGGCAACGGCAATTTGTATATGCAACCGCTTGGCTGCAACAAAACAAATAATGGCCAGCCAATTGCTGTTGCATGCAACATAAAGAACAGTTGGCCTGCTGCTTGCAACTCCTCGCATGATAAATGTGCTGCCCACTTTGCTTATTTATGGCCACTCAAATTGAATGCAATTGATTTTTTTTCTGCTGCTTCTACTCCTTTTAAGTACTCCTCGCTTCTTCTGCTTCTTCTTCTACTTTGTGCTCCCATTTGTATTTGTTTGCGTTGGCGTTGCATAACTCCTGTAACCACAGTACTATTTCCCCCTCTACCCATAGGAAAAGTGCCTGAAACAATACAGAGAACTCAAGCTGTGTGTGCGTGTGTGTGTACGATGATTTTACACTGAGTACCACAAGTATTTTTATACCCGAAAATAATATTATACAAAGTGCAAAGTGTGAAAAAAGAAACAAAATAAATCTAAAGGAAGCTGAAAACCATTTTGAAAGCAGTGAAAGCATTTTCTTTTTGCGGAGAAATGAGTAACAACAAATTATTGGTGAGTCTACAGAAAAACTAAATATTATTCGATTAGTTAGTTTAGTTAGTAAGTTTTAAATATTTACTTTTAAATAATTTGTAAATTAAACGAGTGTCTAATTAACAGAATCCAAGCAACAAAACCACAATTAATTAGCTGCTTAGGCAAAACATAAACCGCAAACAAATTGAACTTAGGTGTTGAGACTATAGTTCGCTTTTAAATATTGACAAATAATGTATCTCTAGATTAACAATTGTTTCGAGTACACGTAGTTCATGGCTGTTTTTTAATGCTATTTATTTTCATCAATTTTGTGGGAAGTAAAAACATTTGGACAGCTTTGTGGTGGGAATATTTTGAGCAGAAAAATGTGATTAATGTGAATAAAAGAATTTTATTTACAACTAAATATTAAACAAAATATAAATGATATATTGTAGAGAGTTACTTAAGGTGCTAGTATTATATTACTATTAACAGCGACCTTGCAATTAGTTATAATCAAATCAAAAATAAATAGTCAATAAAATCTAATTAATTAAGTTATTACCGTCAACTGTAGATACTGGCTTAAATCTAGAAAAAAAGCTAAACTCAATACGTACTACAAGGTAATAAAACTGCGTACAAAGTGTTTAAATTATTGTGATTAGACAAGCTGAACATTTATCACAAACAGGCTATTAAATAACGTCTAGCAAATGATCATATTAGGATCAGCATATGATCTTAATGTGAATTTAATAGTAGTAGCTGCCATGCGAATGTGTATAATGCAATCAATTGAAACAATGTTTATAATATTTCTAACCCAACAAAAACTCAACAAGTGTCTGACGTTTCTGACTGTCAGTCAATCAGTCAATCAAATCGCACATAGATAAAGACACGCCTGAGACAGACAGACATTTTAGCTAGCTTTATTTTATTGTTCATCTTCTTTTCTTTCAAACTATACATTTTGCTGTCCATTGAAGCGATGCGGTAATGTCTACCGCCCCTTGAAGGTCGGCAAAAAAATATATATACACATATATAAAATGGCAAAAATCACTTGAGGGCGTATGGAGAAGTTTGTAGAGAAATATGTGTAATTATCCAGACAATTATATTTCGGGGTACTTGTATACGAAAGCGTTAAGCGATTTCTTAAATAAAATATTGTTATTATGAACAAGTTAAAAACACTCTTCGAAATTGTGTGCTGGTGTATGCCGTCAAACTAGACCCATTAAAACATATAATAAATCTTGGTGAAATAAATCGTTAAACTTTAATTATATATTTAAATATGCGCTATTGTTTAAATTCAATTGAAAATTCGCAATCTCATTAATAAATTCAAGGCGCCAAACTCAATTTATTTACCCGAAAAAAATATAGATAAATGGAGTTTGTTTCACGAATAACTTTGCGGAATTGTGAACAAGTTTTGCTGTTTATTTTGATATCTATTTTCTCAAAATTAATTGAGTGCTTTGTGTTTGGTTCCATTGTACTCAGGAGAGAGGGGAAAGAAAGAGTAGTCGCATTGCCGCCTGAATAGACACAGCCTTGGGAGATGGCAAACAATTTGTTTAAGCTGAAAGAGTATACAGTATATAGTATTCCAGAACGTGATTGCAACTAATATTGAGTAATTTTATGAACTCGGAAAGAATAAATCTATTAAGCAGCAGCAGCAGCAGCAGATGCTCCACGGTCTGCATGCCATATGCTCGTAAATTACAGCAGCTCCTAATTGAATTAAAGTCATTTTGAAGAGGACCTGCAGCAGGAGCAGCGACAGACGGTGGGGAGGGAGGGGGCACATAAATTGCGCCACCTTCATTGCTATTTTTGGTGTCCATGTGCCAGCGGAAGACTGCCTGCCACAGCAATATATTTATTATAAAGCCCGTTGAACATAATCATTAAGCGCAATTTACCTACAAAGTTTTATGCCGCCAACAGCGTAGCATAGTGTGAGGGAGCAAGGGGAGTCTCAAGGGGGAGTGTCCCGTCTGTCTGTCCGTGCAAAATGATTATTAACATACGCCCTGGCTTATTGGAATTGGGTTTATCGACTGTGGCGAGAGGGGTCAAAGCAGTCGAGCACGAGCGCAACGAAAGACTCAAGACACGAACTTGACTTGCCACAGAAAATAATACGAAATAATACTATATATATGTACACCACAAACTGTGGCAAATTTAACAGCACTTCACATGACTACATAAGTAAATACAACAATTGCAATTGCTCTCTGGCTCATATGAAAGAAGTGAAAGCTGTTGATGTTTCGCTTTGGTATTGGGGCTGGGTCCGACAGACACATTTTACGAAACTCTCTGCACATAACGGGGCAGCTGTCAATAAATAATCAAAATTACCCAAACTCAGACAGACAATTGACTATTTTTGGTAGCTTGTTGGCTTGTAAAAAGACAAGAAAAAATAACATTATATACCACTACTCAATATCGTTTCCATTTAAAAATGGAATTCCGTTTAGTCATTTCATGAATTTGTGAAATTATACGCCGCATGATGCAATCACTTTGCAATCGCACAATCGAAATTACAGTTACAGTTCGCCCAATTGTGAGTGGGCAGTTTATATAGAACTCATTCCATTATATGTGCCTTCATATTTGAATACATTCATGAGTGTATTCACAGCGTTTTTGGTAGCACTTTTAAATGTCAGCAAACGGGTTTTATTTTGCTTTAATTTGCATATAACGAATAAGACAAAACGAAAGAAACGCAGTCAACAAAATGCTAAATTAAATTAAAGCACTGTGCAGTGCCAAGTTGTAGCCAAACTGTAGCCAAGTTGTGGCCAAGCTGTGACCAAGTTGCTTGCCTTGAGTTCGCATATCGCGCTACAGTTCACAGACTTGGTCCAAAAATAGCTAAGAGCAGCATTTGCGTCACAGAACAAAAGACCGCGAGAGCATTAGAATTAGCCACAAGCTGACGCATCTTTGGGATGGCATGATGAGCTAATGTAGACTAGAAGTTACCCTATAGTTCTGCTCCTCCTACTACAGATATTTCTACTTACAAAGTAAACTCTAATTCACTAGTAACATACTCAATACGAGAAGACTATATAAACCCACAGTTTATCTATAAAATGAGTATTAAATGAGCTGAAAATTCGTCTATATACTCTACATTATCTAAGGCATTCGGTTGCTAGTAGAGTCACCCTAACTCGAGTCTAACTGGAAGCACATATCGTTAAGTAAAACCAATCCTCACAGCATCACAGCCATTTCATTCTTAATCTCACATTTCCCCTCTTCATTTCCTTTCATAATGATAGGGTATTCTCATATACACATTAAATTCCGACCAGTCGCTGTGGTAATGATCCTCTATTAGCGTTGACCTTAATTAGAAATAAAATCACTAGAGTTCTAGACCCTAAAAACAAAAGACTTGGAGCACAAACTGGCTGCCACTGTGTTTGAAGTTGCCAAGTCGCAAGCAAGTTTATGACAATTTAATTAGTTTAATCGATGCATAAAACAGCTGCGGCTGCCGAAGATGCTTGCCACAGCTCTCTCGTTATCTCGCCGGGTTTGTTGCCTGTTATTTATGCTTAGCATAAAACTTAAGTGTTGCATAAGTTAGAAGCAAGGAGAGAGAGTTGGCCAGCAGCGAGTCTGCCGCTCTACACGTAACTTAAGCCACTTTATAGCTAATGTTGACATTAATGATTAATGCTTGTTTGCTGTGCGAGCCCTAACGGTATTTGGTAGTATTATTAAACGCAATTACTGTCAATGGGTTGCGTTTAGTCGCTGCCCCATAATGAATTGCCAAATTCCGCATGCGAAAGTTCAAAGACACGCACCAGGAATGGCCAGCGTGATTGATAGACTGTTGGGGGGGCAAGGAGGGTTCCCCCATTAACACAATACATACGTACATATATATTGACGCCTCTGTCTTTATGTACTTCTCTTTTTGTCGTAAGCTTTTAATAGGATTTTTATTTAACATATGTTTGCTTGTACGTGACTCTTGAGTCCGGATTGATGTGTGTGATGTGTGATGCGTGCTGTTGCTTTGCGATGATCTCATATGGCATTCAGAGGGGGCAAATATTTAAATTGACATTAACTTTTTTTTGGGATGTGGGAATTAGGCTCAGTCTCCCTCTACTCTCTACTTTACGTTTGCTAATCTTGCTCAAGCCTATGGCCAAGTGCTCACACTTCAGCTGGAACTACTTCCATTCCTTTATGACTTGTGACAAAGTCTGCAAGCGCCAGTAAAAAACTCATTTGGGTTTTAAGTCAATTTAAATGGACTGTAAAAAGAACTCGTAACGACAGCACTAACAGCTGAAGACATCGGCAGAAAAATGCAATTAAATATTGAAGACTATTTTGTAGATATTTCAAGTTGTTTACGATAGAATAGACTTTGTTTTTATTTAGCCAATAATATGGTAAATTTATGTTTAATAAGATTGTAAACGATAGCAGAGATAAGTGTGGCTTGGTGAAGAAATATATTGATGAAGGAAATACAATTTTAAAGTCTTCTAGCTATAGAATTCCGATTGACTTGCTAGAGCTGCTTTTGAGTATGGTATGTAGTCATTTAAACTTGTTTATGATGGAAATGAAGGCTTTGTTTTTATTATTATTGTTAAGTATTAAAAATAATTATGATGCAAAAGTTAATAGTCAGAGTCGAGGCCTCATCTTTTTCTGTTATTCAATTAATATTATGACAAATTTATGCTCAAGAATACTGTAAAAGTTAACACACTCAACTGAGTCTTGAGGTATAGTAACATTGATAAAGGAAATACAATTTTCAGCTCTTCTTGCTATCGAATATCGTTTGATTTGCTAGTATATAGAACCTATGGAATGTAGTCTAGGCGTTCTTTAGCCTAGCAACAAATAATAAAAGCAAAAATCACATGAGCCCACCTGAGCAGTCGTCCAAGCAGAACGTAGAACACACCAAATGTAACGCCCACCACAACACGTACCGAACGGAAGAAGAAGTAGAACAGACTTGAGACTGAATGCCACACACACTCATACACACACACAACAGCAGAGCTTCAACAAAAAACACCATTTTATGGAGACATCAAAAAGTGAACTCACAGACAGACTGAGACACTCGGAGACGAGTTGAGAATATTTCGTTTTTATGTTGCATTCAATAAGCTGTGAACTGTTTCACTGTTTCGCAGGGATACTTCATTTACGAATAAGCCGAGAATCCCATTATCATGATGATTAAAACTTATTATTGCCGGGGTATTACTATTATTAGTTGAGCGGGTTGCAAGTTGCGACTTGACCGAGAGCTATGCCAATGTCCAGGGCGTTTACACGCACGCCGCAGCCGTAGCGTCCCTGCCACACACTGCTGCCCCTTGTGCCGCAGAAATATGCATATTTTTAAACAGGGCTGCGATTGCATCCAACATGTTATTAATACGTAGAAACAAATAAGCAAAAACAATAAGAAGAAAAAAGACCAAAACGCGTTACAATTCTGCGGGCTACACCCCACAGTCGAGTGTAGCCGAAAGACGCCAGCTGAGACGTCGACGTGAACTGCGGCAGCAGCACATTCACCTGGAGCTCTGGCTGGAGCTGGAGCACGACGTAGCTTTGGCTTTTGGCTTTGGCCATTGTTTGGCTCAGTTCACTACGGTTTTACCTTGATGGTCGTTCACTCTACATACAACTTTTACTACTGAGACACACACTCGCACACACACACACACGCACACACACACACACACACGCGCACACACACACAGAGCATTCGGTTTAACTTTCAGCGCGCCATCAAAACAAAATATGAGCGAACCGGCACTAAAAATCGCTCAATAATATGTACGGATACGATACGAGTACAAGTATGAATACAAGCCATGAGTACGAGTATCAGTATGAGTATGAGTATGAGTATATGAGTACCATGTACACTGGCCAACTAGCAATTGAGCCAACTAGTTGGGCCACGGCCTCCGTATCTGATAAATAGAGTGGTTCACAAAATGCTGCGACTGCGACGGCGACTGGACCAGAGGCCAGGCCCAAGACCAAGTCACAGTTAAAGTCGCCTTCTGCTCCACCTCTCAGTCACAGTCGCTGTGTTCCTCCTCCTCTTGGTCTCTCGAGTCTCTCCCTCTCAGTCCTGTGCCCATTTGTTTGTTGGCCTGGCCAAGCCTGTTTATTTTTGTTTTGTTTTTCATTTTGCTGTTTGCTGCACTTTCGAACTACCCTTTGCACTTGGGCATTATAGCTTTATGAAGGTGTTTACTGACAGTGGCATTATCAAGCCCATAAACTACGACTCCAAAGCCTCAAGTGTTGGGCAAAAACTGTGCAAAAATCCCAGTCATAAAGTTCGAAATGCTAGTGATTGATAAAAGTATTAAGAGTGGGAGGAAGTGAGTGCTAAGTGAGTGTCAATTGAGTATACTATATAAGTCTCTATAATATAATTTGCAGTGATAATTCTAGAGATAGTGATAATTCAGAGTTAAATTTTTCAACATTTTTTTTATATTTTATATAGTAATATCTGAATCTATTTGCTGTTCATATCTGTACTATTCGTTTGCTAGATTTTTTATATTTTTAAGGCAATTTCTTTAACCTATTGCATCTTAATTTCAGCTTAACATTGCTTACTAAACCAAATAACTTTTCTGCTTTTGTCAGTTTAATATTAGAAATATCTACAATTTTACAGGGTATTTGCCAGTCGGCGTGCTAGGCCTCTCTGTCAGCTGTGTTTGTTGTTGTTGCTAGGCAATGTTTGCCAATATTTTTCTTGCTTTTCTTTGGCTTTTTTGCCCGGCGTTGCTTATCACGATTTGTGGCCATATTATTTCAGTTTTTGCTGCTGCTGTTGTTGTAATTGTAATTGTTGTTGCTGCCGCTGCTGCTGCTGCTGCTGCTGCTGTAGCTGCTGGTCGTGTCGAGTCATGCCGCATGCATTTTTAACGCATATTTTGTAATTGTTGCCGCTGCTGCTGCTGCTGCCATGGGTTGACCTTTCGCCGGGGCGCTATGCCTGAGACACATTTGCATGCTCACACACACACAACAGATACAACACACATGCTCACACACACTCACACACACACAGGGAGAGTTGTAGACCAAATCAAGTTCGTTGGACGTCGAGCAGTTCATTGGCCCATCCCGGGTAAGCAAGAGGCAACCGCAATTCTTTTAAAGCTGCTTTTACCTTTTGCTGCTGCTGCTGCTGCTGCCGCTGCTGCCTCAATGTCTAATTACAAAGTGCGCTTAGTACAGTCTTCCCCTGGGCCTGCCGCCTCCCCCACTCCTCGAGTGCTGCTGGCTGCTCTCATAATTACCAACAAATGAATGTTATAACCATAAAAATTTACTTGACGCCGCAGAAGTTATGCTTCAGTAAAATGCCAGCCTTTTTCTCTGTAAGAGCAAGAATGCCAAGAAGTAGCAGAACAGAGAAACCAACTACAACAACAACAACAAAAAACCAACTTAATCATTTGGCTTTGTCTCATTTCTCTTCAGTTTTTTTTTGTTCAGCGTCTAATTATTTACACGCTCTGCGCATGCATATCGCTTACCATTATAATGCCCATAGTTCTGGCTACAACTATGATACTTGGCTGCAGCCCTGGCCCAAAGTGTCCACCACGCCCCCTTGACAGCGAGAGAGGGGTGTAGGGGACAGAGAACAAAACAAAGTGTTTAAAATCTTGTACAGTTTAGCAGTTTCAAACGCTTCGCTGAGCTTCGACTCGAGCCCGAGCGAGGGGGTGGCAGTGGGAGGGGGCGTCACTTCTACTACTGCCACTGCAGCATTGCATTACATAATTTCGTTTACCGTTGTGCGGGCATTTGATTAATTTTACAGCAGCCGAAGCCAGTTTGTCTCTTTGGCCTAATGCGCAGCCAGCTGCAAAATTTATGCAAGTTTGTTGCCTAAGTCTTTTGTTTTGCTCGCCTCTAACTGTTCTAAATGCAATTGCGCAAATGTCCCGCTAATTTCAATAGGCGCACAGTGACCACAATGATTGTAGAATATCTTAAGTTTTCAGAATGAGAAACAGAAAAAGATTCTTAAACTCGCATGACTTGCGTATTGAAGCTAAACGAAATGGTTCAGTTTAGAGATTAGACATGATATGACTATAACATTCTTGGGAGAAAGATGGAAGTGGATTGAAGGAGAATGGAAATGTCATTCGCAGTTTTTTCTGAAATATTTAGGGAGTATTTAAATGAAATTATATGTAACGGAACTCCCTAGAAAAACAAGATAAATTTAAAAGATAAAAGACAAAACTTGAAGAGAGAAACGAAGTATCATTCATACTTTTTTTTTAAATTTTTCGTAGAACATTTATATAAAATTTGTAGATGATATAAGTTACGGAACTCTCTTCAGTTGATTGCTCATGAATACTACTTTTTATTTAAACTTTTACCTAATAAATTCTTAGCCAAAACTTTTAAAACATTGACTAACTTTATTACCTTTCGCCAGTAAGTGTAACCACTGTGCCTGGCTGATCATTTGCCAGTTCGTTGCCTCAGTCATTTCGTTTTGGCACTTAAGCATGTGCTGTAATAAGGAAATGCAGCGTCAAAATGAAATAGAAAATCATGTAACCAATTACTGTACTCATAGTAGTAGTGTTAGAAGATCATATTCCGCTCATTATCCACACGCAGAAGCCTGTCACAGTTGATGTGGGCAACCGAAAGTGCTGTTATGTATACTCTAATTAGGCAGAATAATCTGAAGCGAGAAAACCTAGCTCATTTCTCACCTCTCAGTACGACTGTCCGCTGGCTACTCTCTCTCTCGAAAACTTCTCACATCAAATGCTGATTAGGCACAAAATTCAACTCTCGACTGTCGACTCTTGGCTACATTTTCAATGAGTTGTTTTTGTAGGCGTTTCCTCTGGAGCGGAGTGGGATAAGACGGAAAAACCGACGATGTCATCGTGTTGAACGTGCTACCAAAACACAAAAAACACAACAACAAAAAATAACGAAAATAAAAAAAGAATTAACGATCATCTGATGCCTTTATAAGCAAGTGTCGAGTCGGCATTTTTATGAGCCCTATCTATGCCATACACACAGCCAATTTTCAGTGCCAAAAGCAACAACAATAACAACAACAACCACACACACTTTGCTCATATTTTTCTTTTTGTTTTGTTGGCATCCTTTGGGCCAACTCGTTTTCCGGCTGCCAAACAAAAGGCCGTTGCCAAGCGTGTGTATCTGTGTGTGTGTATTGGTGACTTCAAAGGAATTTCCATAACCGCTAGCATTCTCCAGCTGTGCGTATGCAACTGTGTGTGTGTGTGTGTGTGTTGTTACGCCTAATGGCCAAAGACAAACACTGCAACAGCAAAGGCCAAGTCTTTGATTTCTTGCTGCCCCCCGCTCGCACTCTCCTTTGCTACTCTCTGATTGCCTTTTGCTTTCTGCGGCTGTACGTAAAGAAAATGAGCGCAAACAACAATAAAAAAAAGTGGCAGGAAAATATACAACAACTACCAGAAAAATGCCAAAGACACAACAAGACGAACAGGTTTTCAGGGCCTCAGCCTCAGCTGCATGAGATGCGTGCGTGGAAAACTGCCTGGAAAATGCAAAGAGTAAAGCAGAGAGATGGAGAGAGAGAGTGAGTGAGAGACGTGCCATAACAAACTGCTCCACTGTGGCCCCACTGTGCGCCTGCACTCACTCCACACTCTCTCTCCCCACTGTGGGCATGGTCAGGCGTGCATTGGCCGCGCTTGACCCTCGCCGGCCATTTGACACATTTCAGCAAATAGTCACAACAACCAGAAAGGAAAAAAACTATGCATAAACTAGCTGGAGATTAAAATTTATGTATTTGCTGTTAGGCTTAAGGATACCCTGTAAACAGTGTGGGTAGAGCATATAGAAACGTAGATATTTAGTAGTGAGAGAGTGAAGTTGGCGTATTTGACTTAGACAGTCGATAAATACTTATTAATATGTATAGATACATAATAGACTTGGGATGTTAGATAACACATTTCTTAAAGATATTCTTTGTTTTTTATTTACATTTTTATTTCATTCAAGATCGAAAAACCCAATCAAACTTTAGTTAATGCAAATTTCGCTTGCATTAATATTTGATCATTGTTTTTGGCCATAATTAATCAGCTATAGTACCATCAAATGTTTACCAATAATATGGTTTAATATTATATAATATGTACTAACTAAAAGTTAAACATGTTTGCTAATTTTCAATTTAAAATTCCTACTTAAAACTGATTAAATTCAAGCCATAAAGAAGCAGCAGTTCATTAGAAGTCTGTCCAGTTGCCTCACTTGAAGTCCAAGTAGAAGCTAACTAATGTCACCCTGTACCCATAAAATGGCTAGAAAAGGGTATAATAACTTTCTGTCAATGTATTCTTCTACATAAGTTCATTAGCTTTACAGGGTATCCGGTTGTTCATGTCAATAAATGCCAACTAGTTTTCAATTAACTCTCAGCGTAACTGCATTCCTCACACGACGCATTCTATGCCTGCTTAACAAGTGCGTGAGTGTGCGTGAGTGTGTGTGTGTGTGAGTGTTTCTGAGTGTGATTGTGAGTATATGGGTGCTGCTGCTTATGTAGGTTGCTGTGGCAAGCAACGGTACTGCAACTGCAGTTGAGTTAAGCTCTCCGGTTGGTTTTCGGTTGCATGGAGAGTAAGATGTGCAAGACACATCAGTTGCACAGTTGCAGTTGCCTAGGCTCATCACTTTGGCCTAAGCTAATGTCTAACCGCAATTTAACTGTCAACTCGACTTGTTTACGCTGCATGCAGTTAGCAGTCGACGTCAGTGTCGGCGTCGGCGTTCGAGTTGTTTTTTGGGTCAGTCGCATCAGCACGCGACTCGACTCGGGCGCTTATATAATTGTAAAAAAGGCATAAATCATATTACGAGTGCGTTTGCCAATTATGCAAGCCCCATAAATGCGTAAATATTTAGCCAAGTTTCATGCTCAAAAGCGGCTTAAAATGCAACAAAGTGTTTAGCCCAAAGCCAAGCATAAATAAGTAAATAAATAAGCAAACATTAACATTTACGATGGATACGTGGCAGTCGAACAGACTGGCTGACTGACTGACAAAGGCAACGTGACTTTCAACCTAAAACATACAGCATAAATTAAATCCCACAGTGCACTGAAAATTCACTTCACTTGCTTTTCATATCTCGCACAGAAGATCTCAATACAAAAGACAACAAAAAAATGATCTTAACCATAAAATCAAAACGTGAGCGGCCACTTGCAATGAGCTGAGCCGGGCCTCAGCTGAGCGTGGCATGAGGCATGTCTCTTTGCACTGGCAGTAATATTTATCAATCACATAACACAAATTTTGGTACAATTTGATAGTCTAGCGAAATTACACTTGGAGAAAAGCAGCAGTGAATGGACTGGAGTGCATTAAAATGAGAATTATAGCTGTCTGGCAAAGCCTCTTTACTTTCGTGAATTTTGGCATTAAAACTTGGGCAGTTTTAGAGTTATATATATCCTTGAACCCCAAGGTAACTTTTTATGCACTTTTAATGGCCTTTGAAAGGAGTTTACTAAGTTAACTTTTTAGCAAGTATTGATCTGTAAAGCTTATGTGAAAGCTGTCAATTTTAGAGCTCAACTTTATAGTCTTTTTAGTCAACATATTCAACAGAGATTCATTTAAATAATCATCTTAAAATAAAGCTTTGGATAGACTCATAAAGTTGACGACTTTTAAGAATATTTGTTTATTTAAATATTCATACAATCCCAATAAAATGAAAGCAATAAAAACTTTAATTAAAAATCGAACTGAAATTTAATTAAAGTGAAATAATACAACCCAAATACTTGCAGATCTCTTTCACAAAACTCAAGCTTATCACTTGCAAAGAGGTATTCTTATAATTTCTCATCTTGCCTTCCCACGCCACTTCTAGAAATGTCGAGAGCACTGGCTTAAAGTCGTCTAGTCTATAAATCACAGCTGAAAGCAACTAGTATACAAATGATATGGATGCTTATCGCACACCTTTATAGCGGTTTATTGGTGTGTCTAGCATTAATTTTGCTCTACTGCAGGTTTTTGTTTATTTTCGCCTTTGCCAATTGCCCAATTGGCCCACATTTCGACTGTTAACTGTAATATGAATGGGAATATCCATAGTATAGAGTGTGTGGATAACAATCACAGTAAAGTAAGCGGGCTGAAATTAATGATCGAACAAATGCAAAGCAATTTGTTTAGCTCTCGAGATACTCAATTGTAGTTAATCTTGATATTGCACAGATTTTATTCAGATTGTGTATGCGAAAATGTGAACTGAATACGAGCGAGAGGTTCTTAGACAATTGCAGTCCAAATTTATATAGAGATGAGCCGGCCATAAAGCTGCCAAAACATGTTTTTCGTTTAGCTGGAAAAAATATAATAAAAAGTAAAGGTAGTAAAAAATTTATAGCAACGCGTCGCCGCGTTGTGCCAATTTATAAGCCATAATTAATTTATTTTCAATATCAACACAATTTATCAGTTGACTTGACAAACACAATAACACAGTAACAAATTGTTTAAGCGACAATTGAGAGCGGCAAACAGATAGATTGTGAATAAATAAAAGTCGAGAGCGTAGAGCGTCTCTCTCACGCTTCGTTTCGACTGTTATACAAACTGTTATACGCACTGCAAATGATTTTTCAAACGCCTGAAGACATTTAAATGAAACTAGTTTTTCTTGTGGCGGAACTGAGCGAGGAACGAGGGACGGGGGAGTGGAGTGGAGTGAGGTAACTGTTGCCGTCAGCTGTTTGCTATTAACTTGGCTAACAACAACCACACAGCTCCAATAGTGAATTCCAACTCAGTCTCAGCCGGCACGTCGCGCCGTGTGCAACACGTCTGAAAAAGGTTTTTCCACTCGGTGAAAATTACAATTGCAAACAATGCAGTAATATTTAGACAGCTGTTCGTGTGTGTTGGGTGTGTGTGCGTGCGTGTGTGTGTGTGTGTTGGGCAAATTTCTAATATTTTATTTAATTTGTTGACGCCATGCAATTTGTCATAGATCGAAATAAAACACTGAGCACCCAGCAGCAGCTCGGCTTACGTAATACCTAAAGCTAAACTATTTATTGCCGTTGTTATGCGAGTGTGTTGTGTTTTTTGTGTGTGATTTTTTGCGAGTTATTTGCGAATTATTTGCAAATGACTGAGTCGATTTTATTCGCAAATTGGGGCAAAGTTTTTAGCGATATTTTTAGACAAATTGCTGGGCACATCAGCCACGTTTCAGTTGCTATCTAGTGCAGCTCAGCGTGTACACACACAGTAGTGTGTGTGGCAGGTGCAAAGTGCATGTGCAACTGCAGACTTTCTCTCGGTCTTTAAGCAAAAGTAGCTCAGCGCCTTAGTGCAATGCTAATAAAGCCATAACAAAATCGTAATAAAACTCGTGAAAACAACAACTTACATCACCACCAACAGCAGCAGCAGCAGCAACAGCAACAGTTGCTGGCCCACTTTTAGCCAGAGCCACAACATCAGCAACAGCAGCAGCAGCAACAGTCGCTGCATTTAATTAATCAAAAGTGAGCTCTTTTATGAATGGAGCTGCACAGAGTCGAGTGAATCAGTTGAGTGTATGAATGAGTGATTTAGTTTTGCTCTGGATCTGCCCTTGTCTCAGCTTTTGTCATCCTGCAACGGTTGCTGCTGCCACACCGACAACATAAATTATGAGCAGAGCTCAAGGCGGCCACGATATACTATACGATATTCAGTCAACAATATACTATGTATATATAAAAATATGACTTATTAATAAAAACAGACAACGGCAACAACTTAGGGTAGACCAACAGCAGCAGCAGCAACAGTAACTACAACAACAGCAACTTAATAAAGCCAACAAGTTGCTGGCGCCAGCGACTGCTGCTGTTGCTCGAGTCTAGAGCATATATTTCAGTTGCAGTTTGCTGGCTCCGTTGATGTTTTGTTGATTTTTCATTAAATGTGTTAAATATGCCAAGTGTAGGACGACGCGTGTGGGTTTTTCTCGCTGTCTCTTCTGTTTCTGCTTCACATTCTTCATATTTTCTGTATTAAATTAGCCATTGCACTTGTTGTTCGCTCTTTTAGACAAGTTGCAGCTGTTGCTTATAGTATTTATAAAAGTAGAGTATATAAATTGAAGTCAGATCGAGTGATCAGATCGAAGTCATGGTTGAATATAAACTCTTTCAGATTATTTACTGAATATTTTCAACGATTCTCAAATTGAAAATATTATATTGAATATTTTTAGTTGCATTTCTGTCTATAAGGGATCTTACGACCTCTCAACCGATTATACTTTTTGCAAATATTTTTAGTTATTTATTAATTTACTTTATTTAAAATTATGAGTCATTTTCTTAGACATATATTCACTTTTAAAATTCACTGAAAATTCTGCTTAATATCTAAATTAATTCCAATAATCTAAAAGCATTCTTGATCATTATGTTTTATCTGTTATCAGAGCATTTTAAATTCGCCTAAGCGCTTATAATATTAACTAATTAAACGCCCGCAATTTGCGCATGCTTCAACAGCTGAATAACCACCATGCTGGCCAAGTTGCCTACCCCTACACCCCTGCCACAACTCACCTGCATTTTTAATTGCAAATACACACACACATACACACACACTGTGTACGCATTTAGTATGTGGCACACGTTTTGCGTTAATGTTGTTTCATACTTCATTTGCAGCATGAAATAATTGCGGGGCGTAAAGGCTCTACCAAAAAAGGCCAACGCGAAAAAAGAGGGCAGGCAGAAGGGCAAAAACTTACCGTAAAATAACCCTGCAGACAGAGGAGGACTTTCGTGCCTTTTTTGGCCACAGGCGGAAATTACTTTATTACAAAAAAGAAGAAGAAGTATGAATCAGTGCTTAAGAAACTCTTCTCTTTTGACTGCACATAAATCAGATAACACCCTCGACGGCAACGCTTTGGCGCATCTGCAGCCAAATGACCTTTGTAAAAGCCAAAACGACATAGTTAGTCACCCACGCGCAAGGTCAAACGCAAAGCTGCATAGCCAACAACAAGTTCGTTGCCTAAGTCTAACGTTTTGCAGAGCGGCAGAAAAGTATACCAGTTTAAAAGAGCAAAGTTTAAGTAGAGGTGTTGGAGGGGAGAGGGGGGTTAATTAGCATGGCAAACTAGCGAAACGTATGAGTCAAAACGTTGCCTATATATAGTACGTTATGACCATTACAATCCCACTCGCACAGCGAAAGTTCAGGCTTGAGAAACTTTATTGAAACACACCACACCAACAGCAAAAATGTTTAAAAACGCCCACAACAAGAGTATGTATGTGTAAGTGTGTGAGTGTGTGTAGGTGTTGTGGGCGTGTAATGTGCGCCTGACACCAAAACAGTTAAATGTGGAAATACAAGAAATTCAAGTGAATATCAAGCGCAAAAATTACGTCAATCAAACAGTCAAAGCAACTGGCAGCAGCCGCAGCAGCAGCAGCAACAAATATCAGAGCTAAGAAGAAATAAAACTACACACATTTTCTGCAAAGGCGTCCAATACTACAACAAAAAGTAGGGAGAGGAAAAAAACATAAAAGAAAAAATATTACTTGGGTTTTTTTTTCTCATTTTGTCCAAGCCAAAAATGGACCATGCAGAGCCGCAGCAGCAGCGCAGTTGCAGCGCCGCGACTGCGCCGTTGCTGCAGAGCTCAGCGCAGCGTGTGGGCAGCAAAGTTGCCTAACAACCAACAAACCAGCAACAGCAACAACAACAACAACACACACCAGCAACCCGAACAGCAAGTCTCCACACACAGCTCGTCGTCTTCGGCTCCAGCTACAGCGCCAGCTTCAAGCTCGAGCTGAAGTCGTCTACGAGCCGTGATTCAGTTCGTTTTTAGCGCGCGTGCGGTGCGGTTCTCGCTCTCCAACTCTTCCCACTTCTAACTGGCAGTTTGTATGGTAGTAACTCGTCTCGTTTTTCAAACAGCTGAACACAGAGTGTGTGTGCGGGGCCAGCAATTGGCAGCCAATATTAAAGATATCTCTTCTTATTGGCCACACAAATTATTGAAAATTTGCTGTGAGAGTTTTGTGTGGAAAATATTCCAATAATTTTCGAAATTTTACCTGTGAAAATTGATCAAAAGATATATAATAAACCAAAACGCATCGCAGCGCAAAAGTGTACAAAAAAATCTCAGAAATAAATTGTTAAAATATTTAACAAAATATCAAGTGTGTCGGCGTGTCTCTCAGTGTGTGTGTGTGCGCCCGACTACGCGTGTGTGTGTGTGTCAGTCGGCGCGACTGCGCAGCATCAGCAGCAGCTGAAATACCAAAGGCTGCTCACAAATATTAAATTATTTGCTGGCGTTGTTACTCGTTGGCAGCTGTTGGCAGTATGAACTGATTTTTGCCGAAATTTCATGAAGAAAATGGTGAGCTTATGCTTTTTATGCTACTCATGCTGTAAATATTAAGTAAAGTTAAAAAAAACTACAAAAAAAACCAAAGATCCGGTGAAATTACAAAGCATAAAATTTGTGGGGGAAGTGAAAGACAATTTCCTAGTCTGAAGCATGGAAAGAAAATAAAAATTAAGAAAAAACAAATATAAAATATTAAAGTAACATAAAATGATAAAATAAAATAATTTTAAACACTAAAAAATTAAAATATAGCTGGATATCAGTATAAAATGCCAATAGAAAATGTTTCCAAAATTTATTTTAATTTATTTCTTAAAATAATAAAAAGATTTTGAATAATATAAATATTTATATTTCATTTTCAATTAACCTTCGAAAATTTCCTTAATATATTAAGCAAAAAATCTTGAACTATTTGCTTAAACAAAAGGCAGCAAACCGTAATTTTGACACATCGCAAAGCCATTAAAAGCCGTCAACAAACTTTGACTAATTATTTCAAGCGAAAAACTGTGAAGACACTAGCTGGTGGAAAACCGTTAAGTCTACATGACAAACGACTGAAAAAACAGAGGCAATAGCCTAACCCACAGTAAACTGAAAAAAAAATAGCATTAACAAAACAAAAACTGAAAAAACAAACAAAACATTTTCACTTTCGTTTGTGCAAATCTTTTGCCCAGTCAAATTGTAGTTGAGGTAGTGGAGGCTTGGGAGTTGTGTGTAGCTGTAGATATAGAGATAAAGCCGAGATGATTGTTTAGATGCCGTGTCACTAATGCTGTTTGTTTATTTTCTTTTGTTGGCCAAACGCAAATGGGAAAATATGACAAATAATTGCTCGAAATGCTCGCTTGACACACTTTTAATGAAAATAGAAATTCAAATCCCTTTGCGAAAACAAAAATGAACTCTACAAGTGACCAAAAAGCAGCTTAAGGTCGTTCCAAAAGCAAAAAAGAGTTTCGATTGTGACTGTGACTGTGTTGGATTGGTCTCAACGAGCTGCTGATTTGCAGACGTTTCGAGACGCACATCGGCGAAATTTTACTGCTGTTACCCACGACTTGTTGGCCAAGTTTATTGATGATTTCTTGTTTTGTTTTTTGCCAAAATGCGCTAGCTGCAGAGACGCTGAGCTCATTTGTCAGTCAGAGCTTTGTCAGCTTTTGGACTTGGCTCCTAGTCAAAGTCATTTGTTAAATTCATTGTTCCAGCAAGTCGTGTGTTGTGTTTTTCTTTTTTTCGTGGCGGGAAGATGCAGCCGAACAACTGACTGACAAACTAGCTGAAACGATTTTTAGTTTTTTGCTGCCTGCTTTGTTTGAAGGTGCAAAACTTTCACTTTATGTTGCTGTCGTTTTTTGATTGTTTTGCGTGCGAGTTGTGGCTTGAACGCAGCCTCAAAAACTCAGAAAGAAATTACAATATTAATGACCATAAATTATGTGAAGCCACTCGCAACTGCGTGGGTCGCAATTGCAGCGATTAAACGAGCCGAAAACAAAGCAAGCAAAAACCACATGCAATTCTACGGCGAAACGAAAGACTTGGGCAACGAACTGAACGAACTGAACTGAGCAAACTGTTAAATGGGTCAATGAAATGATTTTTTTCTCTCTTTCAATTTTGGTGACTGTCTTCTGCCAAAACAGAAAGCTGCGAATCTCTCTGCATAATCTTACCATATTGATTAGTTCCGAGATCATGACTGGGAGTCAAGTGCTAGGCTATAGCAGCCACTTCTCTATATGTCGTGCTTGGGCTCGCCGAAAACAACCAAAAGTCGACAGTCAATTTGTTATTGACTTTAGCTTAAATTTAAGACTTGAAATAGTTTGTTTTATATGGTCTGACATTGCGTAGATTTATTTGAAAATCGAAACTGTGTAGAGAGTGATACATGTTCACTTTCTAGCAGAAATTAGTTTAACGAATGCATGAAATTTCTAATTTGAATGAAACACTGCCCTTAAAAATGTAGCCTATATAATTAGATGCTTTTTTTCTGTTTAAATTTATAGCATGTTTCATTATTGCTTCATTCCAAATTCTATCTTCTGTTGCCAACGGTTTTGCTATACCCAACTCAAGCGAGTTCTATAGAAATCAAAAGCTAATCGCAACTGATTCATGCGTCAAATGCTCTGACCGCATCAACTTGTTTTATGCACCCCACACACACACAGTCTATTGAACCTCTGCTGCTTGCGGCTCAAGGTTATTCCCATCGCCAGCGCACAAAGACGTCAGCAAAAGACAACAAACCACAGCAGCCGCAAAATTCTGAAAAGAATTTTGCACAGAATCAAATCAAATCAATAGAAGCTGCTCACATATTCTATATATTGCAATCCAAAAAGAGTCAAAGTGTGTGCGCCCACAAGCATTGGTGCTGGCGGTGCCAGTCAGAGTCGGGTCTCATCATCATCATCGTTAGTCAGTCTTGAGCCAAGGCTGTTGTAGTAGTTTTGGCCAAATTCGCAAAGCTTGTGGTAGGCGTTGTGCTAATTGAGAGAAGACTTTTGCTTAGAGGGTGCGTGGGCTCTGCACACATGACACAATCGTCTTGAAAGTGTGGCAACTCTGTGTCTGACTTGCACTTGTGCGTTTGGCTTTTCGATTTCGATTTCAATGGCTGGACAACCTACTTTCACCAGAAAAGAACTTGCTGTCGCTTTCAGTGCCTTATACGAACCACTTGATCCCAAATAAAAGCCAAAAAACCAACAGACAGACGGACAAACGGACAGACTGGCAGACTCTTGGGCCTTTCAGCGAGCTGTCAGGCGCTGCCAACCGCAGACAACAATAATAACAGCAGCAGCATCAGAGCAGATCTGCAGACGCTAAGAAATATGCGCCGAAAAAGTGAACAAAAAGCGAAAGTAAAACAGAGACCAGTTTTTTTTTCTGTCAGTCAGTCGGTTTTCCTGGTTCAGTATTTTTTTGTAGGGCTTGAAATGATGTCATGACTTGAAAAGGAATTGCCAAAAATAAAGATCTGCAGGCGCAGAGAACTGTGTTGCTGTGTGGCTATAAAATGGACGTACAACTTTTTTATGCAAAATCATGCAACGAAACTGATACAAATGCAAAAGTAACCAGACGACTTTGGCCCAGCCCAGTCGCTGTCGCACTCGCTGTCTCTGACGCTGTCGCTAGTCGCCAATGTTTAGTCTCGAGTTCCACATTCAGCAATACGCCAACATCATATTGCCAGACCCTGAGCTCCGAGCCGGCAAAACTGTATAACTATTATAGCTGTAATGCCTTTAATTTATTTCATTTTAAGCCAAGCCACAACAAGCCTTTAAATTTATGACTCATATCGGCTGCAATGAGAAAATCCAAAAAAGAAAAAAAAAAACTTCAAACACGGAACCTTTTAAATTGCAATTTGCAACAGTTTTCGCGGTAAACCGTTAATACCAAAAAACCAGGCGAGAGATTAAACTAAAACCCGTTCAGCCAGAGTTAAGATTGGCGCCCAATTAACGGCAACATTTAGCTTTCAAATGAAATCCAGTTGCAGTTGCAGTTGCAGCTCTCTAGTCTCTAGTCTCCAAGTCTTTTGTTTTAACGCCTGTCAATTGCCATTGAGGTAATAACTTCATTTGCGTTAATCTATCTGAAAAGGCACCCAGTACGCGTCTTGACGGCAATTTAAAATTCAATTACGTACAACCGCCGCCGTTTGATGTTTGCCACTCGCTGCGGTTGCTGCCACATCCTGTTTGCCACCAGCCGGCTCATATCCTGTGAGGCTGCTCGTAAATTGCAAAACCGCACATGCTAATCAAGCAAACACAGCCGAGTCAGAGATACAGCTAGCTAGCTAGCCAGAGAGAGGGGGCCAGAGTGACCGCAATTATTAAATTACATTTTACATTTAGCTCTTGCCTAGCCACGCGGCCTAATCGAATTGCCCAGCTGCTGCTGCTGCTGCCTTTTGCTGGACTGTTTGCTGTAAATGATATCAGACAACAGTTGACGCTTCTGCTAATTGATCTGACTGCGCTTTAAACAGAGCTCACGGTAGTAAACAGTTTAGTATTTAAGGCTGTAGTAGGGGGCACTCGACTGTCGACTGCTGACTGTTGACAGTTGCTTGACTGAACTGTAATTAAAGCCGCGGGCTCTAGTCATTATGTAAATCAGCCATATAATATTAAAAGTAATTTTCATTAACTTCACCTGTCATCTGCCGCTGGAATATTAGTTGATATAATAATAGAAATTATATCACAATTTTATCAGAGTTTTATTGATATTTTCTGTCATCTGCCGATGGAATATTATTGGATATAATCATAAAAATTCTATTACAATTTATTATACACTTTTTATGCTAATTTTTATAGACTAACCTTTAGTTCAATTAAACCTAATTAACAGCTGGCGAAAAATATAAATTTTAAAGCATTTTATACCTGCTTCAACCTTGTCAAGGTTGAGCTTGCAACGTCTTCTCTAAGTTTCCGTAAGAATTCAACTCAAGTTCTATTAAATATAATTAAAAATTATTCTAATAAAACTCAATTAAAATTCTAAGACAGCTAAAGGCCCCTATTGCTATGGCTTCTAAATTAGTTAATGTAGATTTTGTAACCCAAGTAAATAGTTTGTAAATAGTTTATAAGATTAATTACAAATCAGTCGCACCCTGAAAGATTCCAATTTTCAATTTAATTCAGCAGAAATTCCCAAAAAATCTAAGCTTAAATCTCAAGCAGGCTTTAAAGTTTAATTTTGATTAACAATTGTTATAGACACCCAAAAAGAATTATCAAATTAGTTTTCCATGAAAAATGGCTATTGATTGAAATTTCATCATTAATCTTGGCAAGTTTTTGCTTGAACTTAGGTCCGGCTTAGGGGGCTCTGGTTCATTGCAACAGTTACGCAGTCATGACTCACAATCCGGCGAAGGTCAACAACTGCCACAGTCTCGCAACATTGGCGACAATTTGTATGTGCCACACACACACACACACACCGTCTTACTACCACACAATATTTGGCCTTATGCTGTGCGTAGGTTTAACGACTGCGAAGTGTTGTCGCCGACTTGATTATTATTATGAAAGCATTTGTGGCCAACGCCAATTGGCTTATTACCAATAAGCCAAAGAGCCGAAGCTAAGCAGAAAAATAAAAAAACCCGATTTGCATGTGAAACCAAAGCGCGATTCTAACAAGCAGCATTATGTACCAAAACTCATATGCAGAGGCGTCAACTGAACCGAACTGAACTGAGACGAGGCGTGGGCAGTTCGAACAGCCTTCAATACCAGCAAGCAGCCCACATAAGAGCTAGAAAAGAGCTAAATAAGATATACTTTTGTAATTAAAAGCTGTTACATGCAGAATGTAGCGTTGATTGATATTGAAAGCTAATTGAAGAGGCTTTGCGTCTGCTGCTGAAAGGGTCTAGTCACTTCCTATACTTTACTATATGTATAGAGTTGAGTTCATATGATTGATGTGCCAAAGGAGTGGTCATGGCTCATCACAATCGACAATTTGTGTAGCTAATTTTGCCTAATGATTAGTGGAAAAATCCACTGAAATTACAGGATATCTGTGGGTTGAGCACTCTGCATAGTTGCATGTTTCTCCTGTCTTATGATAGTTAGAAAATTAACAACAAAATGTCGCGTCGTGCAGATCTGTTGGCAAGTTTGTTGCCTGAGTCTTTCGTTTCGGCTCGGTCTGCGGCTAGCTAATTGGTGAGCAAAAGAGCGAACAAGAGCAATAATGTACCGCCAGACAACAAATAACAACATGTAATGAACGCAGCTTACAGTTCACTTGAAGTTTTTTTATTTTACCTTCTTCTCTCTGTTATTTTTTGCTTAACTCAATGAAAAGTAAATTGGTCTGGTGGCTCGGCCTGCAGTTGGCTTGCCTACATGAACATGAACATGCACAGCATCCGAGGAGGTCTTGAATCAAAATATATATACATATATATGCTTGTATATATCTTTTGTAGTTTTCTATATGGCGCATAAATTGTTGCAGGCAAAAGGAAGGGCCACAGAAATTTATGCCATTTTAAAGCGAGAAATGAAACACGCCCCAAGTGCATTACAATAAATTATAGAGAGAAATATGAGTTGTACTACACTTGGACCAACTCGAGTGCTGTCCATTATAAAGCAATTAATGCTGTTCCACTTTACTTATTTTAATAATTCATAAAAATAAGCGCATAATTAGATCGCATTGGGTGGGCTTAGGACACAGCTGCTGACGCTGACGCTCATTAAAAATGCGCTAAAAATAGCTAGAAATGTGCAAAAAGAAAAACATTTGTCTCCTCGCTCGTTTCGTCTTCTCTCCACATATTTTCATATTAATTATCGTGGCCTGGCACACAGCACTTGTACAGCTGTCCACTCTTCAGTGTCCCTGCCTCCACTTGCAGTCAGCAGTCCCTATTCCCCAGGGATGTCAGATGCAAAGTGCTGCTGATGCCGATATGGCGACAGTAGTCGCTGCGCAGCTACAGCTGCAGATTTTTAGCCGATTGTCTGCACATTGACTTTTAGCGATAATTAACACCTCGCCGCGAGTACTAACTAAACCAAATTGAAAGCTGAAGCCGCTCTGCTGCTGCCTAGTTGACCACTTGCCACAGACGCGCGACAAAAAAGAGGTTTACTAAAGAACTTGTCGTAGGGTTTTTTCTTTACCTTTCTTGTTGTGGTTTTTGTTTTTGTTTTTTTAATGGTCGATTTTACATTTATTTTATTGCCAGAGAGCAAACTGAAGCTTTACTTATTGATTTGCATTTTTACAAGCAGACTCCTTGTTGCCTGTCCACAGTTTTAAGTTATTTTTGTATATTTAAATTCCTGCAGCCTTGTAGTTAGCAGCAAATTTCAAGGTCTTGTGGCTATGACAAGTTTACAGTGCAGGAATTTTTTGGTGGGGGGAATTTAGGTGAAAACGGAAGGGGGTTTAGCCTTGAGTTGGGCTGGAAACTTGAAGTACGTTATGTGAAATTCGATGAGACGTTTGGGGAAATAGTTTAGTATTTATTTGTACAATTTTTTAATCATTTTTTTCATAATTTTTCCAACTGTAATGTAGACAAAACTTACTTTTCCTTTTGAAAATTTTTAATAAATGTCTTGTAGTTTTTATTTTAATTTTTATTAAAACTTTAATGAAGCCAAAATGCATGTTATTATCATTTGAATACAATAGTTCATTTAGTCGTAAGAGTCTCCTATCCTTTGCCTACATTTGCAGTGTCAATAGTTTGATTGAATCTAACTTCAAGCAAGATTGATTGCATCTACATTCAGGTAGCACTTTCAGTTGTCCCTTTAAGTACACAAACCCGTCTTTAACTGCTGCTACTTCTTTCTCGTGTTGACCATGCAAGTCACATAATCAGTTACGTTATTTCTTTTTCGCTGCCAAACGGCAACAGAAAACTTGACTCATGTCTTGGCCCTTGGCCAAGAGCAACCAAATTGTATTACGTTCAATTCAATCAATGCATCACTCGCCCACGCAGACGGACAGGCTGACAGACTGACAGACTGGCTGACTGACAAACAGCGGTGATTGGGGCTTGCAGCTGGAATTGGGAATTGAAAAATGTTCAGTCTTCTTCATAAAGGCAAAGCCAAAGCAAAGCAAAGGCGACTTTTGCAGGCGTATCATAAAATTATGCAGAGCACATACCACGCACAACCAACACACACACACACAGGCAGATACATGTTGGCTGCTATTATACAATAGGCAACGACAAGTCTAACAACAACATGGGCAATTGCATAAAACTCTTTTTACAATGCGTTGTCCGAAAAGAGGATCGCGTTTGTGGCATTTTGGTATCGTTGGCGACGCCGGGTCCCGGCACGTACGCAATGCAGCCAGCCAGCAGCAGCTAATGCTCAGCTACACTGTTCAAAAAGAGAGCTCAAATTCAAGTTTTTGATTCATAAAAACACGACTATAAAACTCGTTGTAGTGCTGGTATTATTGGCGTTATTTGAAGATTGTGACTTAAGCTTGCTCAAGATGTTATTGTAAGACTTCCATTATATTTAGCAGTGTATAAATCCATGTTGTTGCTACTTTTAAGACCCCTCTTTTTCTTTTAACGCTTCGAGGCGCTGCTTGCGCGCATTTGCAATTTACAATACAAATAAACTTGGCCCCAAGAAGTGGCAACAACAATGGTTTACTTCCGCCGGATAAATACGACAAAATCATATAAATTAGAATTGTAAGCAGCGGCAACTCGACTCGACTCGAGTGTTGTTCATTTATGTAAATATGTTTCCGTTATGTTTGATTGATTCAGCGAGAGGCAGCTTAGTCATCATTAGTACCACGCACTGTACTCGTACCGTACTGTACTTAAGCCAGGCGACACTTGCAATTACTTGGCGGAAAAACAAAAAAACAAAAGACTTGGGCAACGAACGTGCCTTTCTACCGCCCTGGGCCATTTATGGTGCAGCAAAGACAACTAGCCTTATACGGCAGCGCGGCATGTGGACTGCTGTGCAGACTGTAGTCTATAGCAGACCGTTCACTGTAGCAGATTGTTGTACATAGATTCGAGAGGACTGTGGACGGTGGGCGTGGGCGCAACAAAATTGGAAAGTACCAAAGGCGCCCAGAGCAAAGGTTAACCCGAGTGTATGTGCAGAGAATTTATGGCCTGCTTGGACATTTATGAGGCGTAAATTTCATAGAGAGGCCAGTTAAACAATATGAAATAAAATACCTTAAATAAATATTGACATTTATGTTTAGCATCGCGCAGATGAAAAATTTCGTGTGCATATAAAATAATTAACACCTTTCAGCCAGCTTATTGAGAATGCATTAAGCGCGGCTCAAGCTAATTTCTGGGTTAAATATTGAGTAGGCGAACGAAAACAACAAAGTCATGCAATGAAAGCGAAATCTGTTTAGCTCCTTAAGCGCACAGCGAGCCAGACAGACAGACAGACACAAATAAGAGAAATAAAACAGAGGAAAAAAGGGGCAGCCGGCAGAGCAACTGCAACTGCAACATGCGTCGCCTGAAGTCGACATTCTTTTTAACAAGTTGCCCGCTGGTTAAGAAGGCAGATGTACAGAAAGAGGGCTCAGGCTGGGACTGAGGTGGAGCTAGAGGCCAGAGCAAAATATCAGAAGATCAAAGGCATTTTAACAGCAAAAGCGCTGAACGTTCCCAATGCAAACAATCAACACGACTGACCACACAGGGCCGAGCGCAGGGAGTGCTGGTGGGGAGAGACCTTATGGCCATGGCTTAAGGCCCCAGACTAAACCCCGGTGTCTCTCGAACGCATGCGTGTGTGTGTGTGTGTATGCACTTAGCTGTAGGACACGTACAGGATAAATTAGCAAATATTTGTTTTCTTCTTCCTCCACTCGTACACAGATTTTATTTCTTATTTAAGCAAAAATTGCATTTAAATTGTTTTTGGTTCGAGTCGGCTACTTAGCCAAAGGTTAAGCGTTTAACCTTGACATTTCGCCAGGTACAGGCACAGTGGCCATTCGTGGCCATTTGTGGCCATTTTCGTGGGCAATTAAACGCGTCTACTAATGTCTCAATTATGTCAAGAGATTGTCACAATCTTGGCACTTGCCATAAGACCAATCTTAAATCTACCCCAAGCATCAACACACCATAAACAAAAGACTTCCCCTCCCCTCAGTCGACAATATATCAAGACATAGCTACTACAAATAAGTTAACTGCACGAGGCTCCCCATTGTAAATGCGAATAAAGAGATTTAGTAGCTTTGACTAGGCACACTCACACACACAGAGAGATCACAGCTAAAAGATTTGCGGGCCCAACCCAGGCTTTGTGTCCCTTTTCTTCGGCTGTCCTTCTGTGCGTGCAATGCTCCCTCAACTGTTTTGCATTGTGGCCTCTAGTTTTCAACTCTGTGCGGCATATTAATCTTATCACAAAAAACTTGTCAACAATCCGGCATACCCCAGCAATGCCAATCCTCATTCCAATCGGCTGCTGACAACAAATTTGCATTGTTTTAGCAACTGTAATGTCTTCATTGAAAATCTGGAATTACTATACATCGCATTAAACTGAAAGAGTTTACAGACTGTATAGAAGTCAGACTGGAATCAATAAATAAATAATCTGTGTATATAATAGGTTTATCTTATAGTACTCTCTGGCATTGACACATTTTCAGAACTGCCTTTAAGCTGCGTTTCGTTTGAAAGAGATTTATCGGCATCGACAAATTCCTTGCCCCACTAATGACTTCCTGCTTTGGCCAAGCAACAGTCTAACGAATAAGGAGAGAGCGAAACCCATACTGACGGCCATGATTAATTATGGTCCAAAATGTAGGGTATTAGATCCTTGCCTGGCGATGGCCGGCAGCCGTTGCAGCAAGTTTGTTGCCTGAGTCTTTCGTTAGAATTTTATGTATTTGGGTTAATGTTACACAAAAAGCCAACTGCTATTTGCATTTGCTATTGCTATTGCTATGGCCATTGCTATTGCTATTGCTTTGATTTTAACACAGCGAGAGGGAGCGAGCATCAAATTGCCAAGTATTTGTATTTAATGTTTGCACAGAGCCACAAGCACTCGTCGAACAGCAATTTCCTTCCGTCCAGGCGTCGAATTTGTTGCGCATCTTGATCTTGGCCAGAGCAATAAAAACAAAAACTAAACTCGAGCTCAAGCTGAAGCTGAAGCTGAAGCTGTAGACATAGAAGTGGTTGAAGTTGTGGCTGCGGCTGTGTCTTGTGCGTTCTCAGGCTATATAAAACTGGTATGCGCTGGCTCTTGGCTCTTGGCTATTTCGAAAATCTAACTGTTAACTGCAAAAGTTGAACGTACTGGTTGCATGCAACATCATGAGGCTGCTGCTGCTGCGGCTGCTGCTGCTGCACCCACGGCAATTGCTGCCGTCCGAAACGTAACAAACTCCGCTCGAAAGCCGTTTTCCCTGTTAGCCAAGTTAGCCAGCGTGTTGGCTCTTGAAAGTGGTTTTTTTATACCTTGTCTAACTGCGTTAGTTACTGCCCCGAGAGCAGAAAGCAAATGGAGCGACTGCGATTGGTTCTTTCTCAGCATCTAAATGTCATAGCTGCTGCAGCGGATGCATAGCGCAATTTATCATTAATCAAAAGCCCAAGCAGATGTCAATATTGCCAATGCGGAAACGTGCTGCATGCAGCATGTAGCGGGTATTGCCGGCAACCGGCAATTGCTGCCGTTAACCAACAGCAGCAGCAACACCAGGTGGCCATTTCCGCTGAGACATCGCTTCTTTCTGCTTCTTTCTTCTTTTTTGTTGGTTGGTTCTTTATTTTGACACTGCCCTCGCAACGGCAATTATTGCAGTTGTTGCTCTTGTTGTTGCCTGCACTGATTTATGAGCTTTTAATGAGCGGCAACTTTACACGAATTGTTAACAACAACTGTTGCTCTCTGTCTGTGTGTCTGTGTGTCGACTGCAATGTAATATCATAAAGCAGCAGCAGTAGCAGCAGCAACTGCCCCGTCTCAACTGGTCACTGCTCAGTGACCACAGATCACCCTGCATGATCACACTTCTTCTACGGCTACGTCTACCCGCACCCAACAACCCAAGAGCGACATTTAAAAGCCGTGCGAATTGTCGTCTTTGCAATGAAGATGCGCAAATGATACGGCAATGGGCGTTGGAATGTACAATGGGCACGTCTCTTTTTTGCTGCTCAACTCTGTGTGACAGCCATCGGGGCATATTAGCTAGCTGATGAGGGTTAAGTGTTCTGAGGGAAATGTCACTTGATTAATAGCAAGAAGAACGATCTCTAGTTGATGGCAAATATCTGTCTGCTCTCTGATTACGTATGAATACATATTATGAATAAATTTCTTATACATAGAGAGGGCAAAGCTACTGGGTATATAGTAAGAAGAACGAGCTGTAGTCGAAAGCAAATAGCGACCCTTTTTCTTTGGTTTAAAATATATCTCATTTAATAATAAATTTTTAGTTTCTCTGCTTGACTAAAAGTTTGTTCTCTGAGGATAAAAACAAAGTACTTTCTTTTCTTACTTAAACTTTTTATTCTATTTTATCTAACTGATGAGGCTTAAAAGGATCAAGTTTAAGAGGGGAAAATTATTTCTTAATTCACGTAAATATTCTTTATGCATTATCTATATAACGAGGGTTAAAAGTAACCAAGATAAATGATCATTAGAAGGGAACTTCCTCTGATTATATTTACCTACAGATACATCCCACTTTTGCTTTCCTTTCTTACTTCAATTTCACTTTTTTTACATTTTCATTTGAAATTTCAATGCATGCAACTACTTGAACCTTATCCAAGTTGCATACAAAACGAGCTTTAAGATGTTTCTCTAATTCCCTATAGTATACGGGTTATAGTATAAACTCATTATGCCATCACTTTGGCTCGTAAAACATTTGGAAAGTACATGCGAAATTCGTTGTACAAACAAGAGTATTTGCTCGATTCGCCTTTGCTTTTGTTGTCGTTTTGTCTGTGATTGATTATGCATTTTCATATGAACTGGTTGCCGCTTGCAACTTGTTGCAACTGAAAGGGGAGCGACTGATGATTCCACCGAAGCAATGAGCTATGGCCCCGCAGCCCATAGAGGAGACAATCCGGCGGCAATTGCTCAGGTTTTTTTCTGTATTTTGTTTGTCAGATCAGGCGCAAAGTGCTCTCTGTTGTCTCAGCGGCGTCTGCTGTCAGTGACCTTCAGCTCTGTGGCAATTAGATAGACGCGGCCGCAGGGTGCTGAGGCGCCCCAGCTTAAGATTGATGCAGCTGAAAGTTTGACATTGAAAAAGTGGAATTAATTGAGACCAGGCCCACCAGCAGCAAGGCTCTCGATAACAGATTACTGCAGTCTATGATAGATTTATGACTGCAAAAACTATAAGAAAATTAATTATATAAAAAAATGTTTAAATAACAGACAAGACTACATGACTACTGTTAAATGAGCTGAGGGGGAATGTGTAAAAATAAATGTAAAACGCGTCAGCATCCGGTTGAGTAATTGTATCTTTTTTTTGGGGTGTGTACTCGCAGCATGCATGAGAAATCTTTAGGTAGAGAGTAAGCGACACCTGCGTGAACTCATATTGATATTTACTTATGAAAAATTCATTTCTTAAGCTATCAGCTTGTATTTTTTAATAAAGATGTGATCAGCGTGTTTGTGTTAGTTTTTCGGCTGAATGAACGCAAAAAATGTGTCACTCGCCTCTTTGACTTTGATTTAGTGGCTAGGCAGGTTAATACGAGATGAGATCATCGTTGGCCGACGTCAGTGCGAGGCGGGACAGAGGCCGAGAGCTCAGCTCTTTTCCAGCTACACAGCTTAGAAAAACAACGGTTTTATTTATCTTTATGTTGACAGCATTTCAGCTGCTCACGTTGACCTTCGCTCAAAATTTGTTTGACATTGTACAAACACTTTGATTTGGGGTCTCTAAATAAACAATAAAAGCGCCGTTAGTTGAAGGTAAATGAAATCAGCAAATTGAGAGCAATAATATTGTCAAAAAAGAGTAAAAACGGGTTTAGGAAAGCTCTTAATGGAGCCCAGAAGCAGCTGAGACTGCGATCCTAATCAAGAAATATGATTTATAAATAGCCTAATACTCGATCACTTGCGCAAGTTAAGAAGGAAACTGTCCAATTCCACTTTTCCTACTTCTGTTAATTTCCTATACATATCATCTAGATAACCGTAATAACTTGCTCCAACTGCAATAGTTTTCATACTTTATCCCCATTGAGTTGACGCCAATGTTATTTGTTAAGTTCTCAGGCAGAGAGAGTAGAGTTTATAGCACTTGGCATTTTCCCGGCATTTTGTTAGATCTTCAATCAGCGTTAACGAACAGCCACAGAAGCAATAAAAGCCAGAATCACAGCACAAGAAGGGGAGAAGAGGAGAACAGGCGTACAACATTCACATTTATCACGCACATTTATCAGCTTGTCAGCCGGAAGGTAGCTGTTAATCCCCTAGAGATTTCCTAGCCAATCCCAATACCAACCAAATTACGCTCATTTTTGCTGGAGAATAATAAATTTATCG
Organism: Liodrosophila aerea; assembly: GCA_035045005.1. NCBI lineage: Eukaryota > Metazoa > Arthropoda > Insecta > Diptera > Drosophilidae > Liodrosophila > Liodrosophila aerea. The sequence goes on from JAWNNL010000689.1 coordinate 195,723, forward strand.
GAGGGGGGCATCATTCGCACAAGCAGAGCATTTGCAGCAAATTCTAAGAGGCAACACAATCCCTGCTTTAATTAAGTGATCATGAATAACATGACCAACACAGTGAACAATCACCCAAAGGCCATGAACATAAACGAGTAAACAAGATTAGCCAAAAAGGCTATGGCCTTCAGCGCAGAGAAGCAGCAGGCACAGGGACTGCATCTGGTTCTGGACTTCCTTCAAATGTCGTTAGAAGAGAGTGAATCTATGGCCACGAAATTGCAGACAGTTCTATGGCATGGCACACAGATACCCTGTGAACTGTTAGAGATGGGTATGCGGGAGAGAATAGGAAAGTTAAAACATTTTGTAGAGTAAAATGTTCTCGTGTTTCCAGCTGACTTGCGAGCACAGGGTAAGCTCTGGTCGAGCTGTCTCTGCTGCTCATCTCAGTGTCTGGCAATCGTGCAAAGCGCATGTAATTTAGCTTAGAGTATGTATTTTATTTAAGCGTTTATTAGCTGATAAACCGAAATAGATAAATCGCAGACCACAAGGGCTAGGCTAACAGCTTTCGAAGGAGCCACAGCCCAGTGACTACACGTTGAAGTTTTTATTGTGAGCCTCGGGCACTGTTTATACTATATGTAGTAGTCGTCGTCGTATATTTTCCTTTTTACTTTGTTGTACACTCTACAGATAATGGTTAAAATATTCTAACATATGCACACACATTAACGTTCGCACCCAAAGTTGAGCAAGTTGTTCTGTTGACGCCCCAACAACTCCTAGAAGTTGGTGGTAATTTCTAAGCATTTTCACGATGAAACCGAGTCGACCTCGTGTACTTCCGGCGGCAGCAGTAGTAGCAACAGCAGCAGCAGCAGCGGCAGCAACAGCAGCTGGTGATTATGTCATAATTATATGACCACCTACCTGACCATATAAAGATGCTATCACAACATCACACAGAAACAAAAATTATTACATCCCAGGCGACAAAATTGTTTTCAGTTACGCTTAGCCTGCGTATTCTACCAATTAACCCGAGCCATGCCCAGTCCGAACGTCCAAAACGTCATGAAAATGAGAAAACTGAAAGTGGAAAATGGGAATGCGTGAGAAAACAAATACACACGCACACACACACAATACACCTCACTGTTGCTCGTAATATATTTCTTTTACTATTATTATTTGTGTAATTTTGCTCGAGGTGTTGTTTCGCTTTTTATGCTGGTCTGGTGCCGTTGTTGTCTGAATTTCAGCGGAAAAAGGCTAAAAGATAAACAGACAGAGAGAAGACACATTGGCCATGTTTGCGCATAAATTTCAAGTGTCATTTACCCTCAGACTTGGCACTCTGTCTTTTCCCTATTTCTTTTGTTTCTTCGGTTTTGCTTCATTTTTTTTCTGGCACCTGTTGCTGATGACCAGGCCAATTTTTGCAGGGCTCTCGAGGTGCGTGTTTGAAATTTTCAAGTTAATTATTTGTATTTGTTTTGTGTAGGGACTTGAGCAGGAAATCGCATTATATTTTTAAGTATTTTTGCAGCCACTTTTAATGTTTGCTTAACTTGCTTTTAATTGTGTTTATAATCATTATTAATGTATTTCTCTTTCTCTCTTCTATTTGCAGCAAAAATGAAAATATTTTTGCCACTAGTCACGTGGATAGTGCTACTACTCTCGAGTACAGTAAGTATCTTAATAATCGATTACTCTTCGTTCAACAGTTCGGCTTAAAGCCATAAATATTTAAGCGATTAGCACTTGCACAATAATTAATTTATGAGTTTGTCCAGAACTCCTCGAGAGAGACCTTTCCCATCTTTCACATGCAGGCAGTGTGGAATCTTGACAAATTTACGGGTTGCCACCTCATTATGAGGCAAATTTCTGTACAAATAAGGAACAATAATTTAGTATACTAAATGAAAAATGAACTCAGCTTGGGTATATAGGTATTTCTTATACTAATGATGCAACTCTTTGACTCTCTAACCCTTTCTTTTGATGACCTAACGGTACCTGCTTGCCCATGCAAATGAGCCATAAATGAAAAGCTTCTTCTTCATGCTTTAGTGCCTGAAAGTTCTTAGACCCGAGAGAGCCCCAGACAGATTTATTAATTTTAACAACACTCAGTGAAATGCTAAAGGAAAAAGCAGAAGAACCCAAAGCGAATGCGAATACGAAACCTCTAAAAAACCATTCGACTTGCTGTTGAGCAAATAATTTTGGCAGCTCCGACACCAAAATAAAAAAACTCTGTGCCATAAACTGGCGAAACGGCATTTGATAGTTGCTTTGATGGCTGTTAAAACACTGAAGCCAAACAATCGAGGCAAAAAACATGTCGAATCTGGTTAGATAGTGTAATGATAGGGGCAGAAGGCATGCAGAACAAGTGAAGGTATAGCAGAGGTTGGCAAGCCGACTAGAAGTTACCTTATAAATATAGATGAATATGGTAGAAAGAGGAGTTTTATTTGAAGATACAGTAAAGGTTGCAGAAGCAGATAACTCGACTAGGACTTAGCCTCTAAGTAAGTTAGGATAGAGGAAGTTTTATGTGAGGTAGCTTAATAGTTCTTCAGACTTTAGTTTCCAAGTTCTCCTACCTCAACCCTAGAGTTCAACTTAACTGAATGAAGCGAAGAACTGAACGAAACGATACCAAAATATCAATGAAAGAAAGCCCAGAAAACGTAATGAATAAAAATAGCCGCATTAGCTGTAAAAATGCCTTGATGGCTATCGATTTATGCAGCGAGAATGAAGCGAAGAGAGCAAAAAGAAGGTAGAGAGGGTAGCTGAAACGGTGCTTTATAAATTGGCCAAAAGAATGCTCTAAGCCGTAAGCTTAGCCACAAGTTCATTGACCATGCCACACAGCTCAAGCACGCACGCATTTCTTTGGCTTTTCGCGACAATCTACCAATTAAAGTGAGTAGGCTGGGTATAGAGAGAAGGAGATAAAGTCTCTACTATTTGACGTGCTTTCTATTTGTGCGTTGGTTTTTGATAAATTATGTGCAGACTGATAATTTATTTGATCTACGCGCAGCGAAGATTATGAAAGGCAGAAATATAAATTAAATAGATGTGTTAATAATTATGATAATATTGGCTGATATATACATGGAAAATACTATTGAAATTCAGGAATATTAGCATGTAGCTGCTAGCTCTTGGTTGGATTTCATTACTTTCAAATATACAAAAGACTCAGGCCACAAACTTGATTGCGTTACACAAAATGTGAGCACAGTCGGCGCATATTGACAGTTAACTATGTGTCTAACGGATGCACTTGAGCGTTGAGGGGCGCTGTCATTATATATCTGGCTATATATATCTAGCTGTTAACTTGTCTAAAAGCAACAACAATGGGAATTGCATTCAATGCAATGCGACGCGCCGTTCAATGTCATGGGAGCAGCAGCAGCATCTTCACTCAGCTTTAATTGCATGTGCGCTGGCGATAATGATGGGGATGATGATGATGATGATGATGATGCTGACGATGATGATGATGCCGACTCCTACTACTACGAAGTACTCGACTCCAGCTGTTAGTGCAGCTCATTGTGTGTGGCCTGTCAATTGATAAAAGTCGCAGGGAACTGCTGCTGCACTGTTGCTGCTGTTGCTGCTGCTGCTGATAGCTGCATCTATTGTTTTAGCAAGGCCGTTAGCGTTGCATGGCGTGAAACCAATTGAAAATAATACAAAAGCAACAACAGGCAACCTCAAGTGGAAGTTCTACAATTGTGATAAGCATCTACCTCAGTTCTCAGACGTTTCACACTTGAACTTGACAGCCGGCAGAGCCCAGGTTTAGTAGTTCTTTCTTCGAGTGCTGCTGCTCATTAGCCAGCTAAAATGTTGGCTATACTACTAGTTCGAGTCTTTACAATTATTGCAGCACTTTTGTTGGCAGTAATTGGTGCGATCAACTGAGTTAGATGATCACACTACCACTCGAGTCGTGTACAACATATTTATGGGCAACAGTAAAGCCATTCTATACAGGGTGTCTGGCAAACAGTTTAATAGTTTCCTCCATACCCATTAATTTGAATAGTTTCCACTAAAATTCAATAGCCAGCTTTCTATGGAAAGCCAATCAAGCTATGACTTTTTATGATGATTTCCCAGCGTATGTTTTCTATTCTAATTAGCTGAACAAGTTTTAGCTTAGAATTTTCTTTAGAAAGAGCTTGGCTATTCTTTTAACTAAGCTTTAGTTATGCTAAGCACTAGAATGGGAATGAAGAGTGAATAGAAGCGCTTACTCACACCTATTTATGATGAACTTGTCATTATAATTATGCAAATCGTTTGTATAATAAACTACAGGCATTGACCTCTCACCCGGCTTTCTTTAACAAAAGATTATATAGTATAGAAATATCTAGAAATTTATTTGTTATACTGTCTAATTTGAGCACAGCAGGAACTCGAATTTCGATACAAAAATAAAATCAAAAAGTCGTCAGTGCCATACAAATCCATCTATGTGTGTTGGAATGTAACGTAGGAAGTAAAAAATTGTACAGTACAATAGCGTGGTGGAAGAAGCAGATGAAGAGATATACATACGTATATAAGAGCTCCCAAATGGAACTTGTTTTAATTCATTTTGCAGTAGCGCAAAAAGGTCTTAAGTGACAAACTCGTTTTCTATAGCGAGACCTATCTAATGTTGTCTGCTGGCAACAGTCAGTCAGTCATACACACACACACACACGCACAGCTGAGAAAAATATGGCAAACAACTTTTGTTTTTGTGTGTGAGTGTGTGTTTATAAAAAGTAAAATCAGCCAAGTGTAACAATTAAGCGTTGGCAAAACACAACACCAACAACAACAATACCTATCTACATATATACATATACTTGTATATATGTATGTAAACCTGTATACACCTTAACCATATGGACCGCCACATTGTGTTTGCTTAGGAAATCTCTGGTTGAAGAAGCGCTAATGCTGATACGCCTGCTAAGTTTACTGTATCTAATTTGAATTTAAATTAGTTTAACTTAACAAATAACAGAAATGAAAACAAGCCTGTCAAACGCAACGCAAGTTGTTTGGCTTGAGATGTAGGTTAAGCTGCAGAGAGGGGGAGGGGCAACAGCTCAAACTATATATCAACCTAAATACCAAGTTTATCACAAGCTGAGAACATCATGTATTAAATGTCGTAGCATTAGGGTTCAACTATACCCAAGCACAAATTCAATCAAGATAAAGTAAGGGTACTAACAAACGGAGTTAAGAATACTGTGGAATACCCTGAATACAACTTATACTGCCTTAGTCTAGTATTACTATGATAAATTCTACATTTCCTTCAATCATTGAATCCCCGTCTAATCACTCTTTCTCTCAACCTCTTTCCAGGTACATTCACAACACCAACAACTACAACCCTTTAAGACAAATCCAAACAAGCATAGTCGATTTCGAGGCGAAGTGTTCTTTCTGAATCTCGAAGATGGCTATTTTGGCTGCCAAGTTAATGAGTCCACAGACTATTTGCAATTATACGATCTATCGAAAATCTGCGACGGAACACAAGACTGTTTTCTTGGTTCCGATGAGTTGAGCAAAGAGCTCAAATGCACAAGTAAGTTGGACAAAGATACTCTCGTATTGAACTCGTACATTAACTAATGCATTTAATTTTACAGATGACTGTGATAAGGATGGCACACAGTGCACAAATGGTGTTTGCCTGAATGGTGTTTGCCATTGCAATGATGGCTTTGGCGGCTGCAATTGCGTCGATCAGGGTGAGTACTGGCAACAATGAGAGAGCTCAGCTTACATAACCGTTAAGCTCTACAACTGTAAACTGTAAACCTAACCTATCTTTCCTTTCTCCCTTGCAGATGAGAACGAATGCAAGCAGCGGCCATGCGATGTGTTTGCCCATTGCACAAACACATTGGGCAGCTTCACGTGTACCTGCTTTCCGGGCTATCGCGGCAATGGTTTCCAGTGTGAAGGTGAGTCCCAAGACCACTCTCAGAGTCTCAGCGTCTCAGCATAGACATAATGACCGAGCGACCAACCCAACAATCCGGCGATACGGCGAACAGTACAAATGATTGTTGTTGCCGTTTTGTACTTCCGTCAACGTCTGTTGACTGCCTCAGAGCATGATTTAGTCTAGGTTACGCCATAGATCTTAATGCTAACGGTTTATTTCGCTGGAAATCTCTTGAAACTTATTTCAATCGTCTCAAGTGCCCAGCCTCAGCTCAACTCGACTCAACTCAACTCAAGTTTAAATTGTAACAAAAGACGCACCGGCCATCACAATCATTTCTGAAAGCTTTTCTCCCAGCCAGGCCAGGGCATCTCTCCACCTCTCCAGCGAGGTAATAATAATGACCGTGTAGCGATTACACTTGAGTACCTTACAGCCTTACAGTCTTTGTTATAAGTTAGTTATTGTTCCAACTCATAGATAGACTCTGTTCAGGCGGAGGGAGGAGTGGAGGGCGTGCATTAAAGTGCTGCACTTAGAACTAGTATTATGGCTGGAGATCAAAGTTGTGTTCAAGTTCAGCTGAGGAAATGTGGTATATAAATGCAAATAACTGAGTAAAAGATAGATTTCAACTGATATCAAATACAGTTAGATAACAGAGAGCAAATACTGGCTAGAACAGCTAACTTAATGTGGATCTATCTAAGAGAATGGCAATCCTATAACAATTAAAGTTCAACTTTTAGCTGTATTATACAGAGTCAATACTTTTCAGCATGACTGTAATATTCTCAAGGTTTAATAGTGTATGTAAAATTATTATTTGAAAATTATCGTGTACTGAACTGATTTCCTCAATTTACCATTACAACTCTCTCGTCTATGGTTTTATTTTCATTCCTCATTCATTTGATGAACATGTTTCATGTTCCTCTCTGCATAGCTCACAGCGTGGGCCTCCGCCGAGAATCCCCTTGAGCAGGGCACCTGTCCAAACTGTCGGCATGTCTATTCGACAATGAAAAAGATTGAGAAAAAAAGAACTGGCTGCCATAATTGGACTGGACCTAATGTTGCGTAATGAAAACACATTATGGCAGCAGTAGGAGGGAAGATAGGCAGCAGATATAAGGAAAATAACCTACAAGAAATATGTCTGCAATAATAGCTAGAAAATAGTGAGATTCCTAAGCTAGGTAGCGAGTGGAGGTGGAGAACTATCGATGGAACTATCGGCAGTGCCAAGAACTGCGCCTCTAAATAACGATCGTATAAGATTCTTAAAAATTCAGCTAGCTAAATACCTTTTCCAATTGTAACTATCTTTAATCTTTGTCCCAAAAGTAGAGCAAGTTGATACTTTTACAATAGTTTATTCATCTCAAATATTATGTCTTATTTTCAATTACAATTAGAGCTATTATAACTATTGCAAAGTTTATTTAAATTTAGCTATCGTTCACTTTCGATAGGGCTTCTCTTTAGTGACGATAGTGCCATCGATAGTTCTACGCTTCTATAGCCTTCTGCCTCCTCCTCCTATACGCCATGATGATAGTTATAATAATGATGATGATCATGGTGTTGTTGGTGTTGAATAGATGGCAGCATTTGTAGCCGACGTAGACATGATTGTACGCGAACATACATGTCTGTTAGACGAGGAATCAGTGTCATGTAATCTGACCCCAAACATGGACACGCCAGTACTTTCAACACTCGAAAAGCAACTGGGCTGTGGATGTACTACTACTAGCTGCTCTTGCTTCCTCTATTTGCTACCTCCCCCTCCCCCACCCGCCTTTTCTACTCACTCACTGCGATGCAATGCGATAACGAGCGCAAATTTCACAAACGCTCTCTGGCATTACCCACTAAGTATGAAGACGTTGCCAAGATTCAGATTCTAGATTACCAAGTGACGACTGTTGAGTCGAGCTGATGGAAACGGTGTAGGTACTACAGTCAGGCAGGCTGGCAGGCAGGCATGCATAAATTCTGGGCAGTGGCATGTAACGTCTCAGCATCGCATTACACACAGCCCCACAGACCCGAGCATTATCTAATTCTATTCTACTACTACTACACTCCTCCATCTTTTATATTACTAGTTGCCTCCACATGTTGCATTTCATTACGTTTGCCCCGACTTCCACAGAACCAGCTGGAAATTGTACTTGAGTTTGATTCAACCTGCTTTAAATACGCTGAGAAAGTCAGCTTGGTCCGTGCGTGGCATGAACTCCATTAACTGCTCGCTGTCTGTGGCACGCACTTGGCTTTCCCAGCAGACGCTGATTTAAATCAAAGCTCTGACTGAATTAATTAAGTCTAGTTGAGGCTCTCTGCATGAGACAATAAACTGGGAAATATTCTTCAGTTAATTGTGGGTTAAGACTGGACTGTATAAGTACTTAGCAGAGGTCGAGTCACCTCTTTCTGCATATCTAATAACTGGTATTTATAGGAACTCCTGTATCTATTTCGACTTGATGTATATATGTGGCTATAACTTTTCACTCTTTACCGTTTTGCATTTCCACTTCAAGTTCACCCATTAAACTTTGCCACAAATCATGGCCAATGGTCGTCCCCCCACTGCGACACATTTTGCGTGGTGGTAGAGGCAGTTGGCTGTTGTCTGTTGGCGGTTAGCTGTTACCTGTTTGGTGCCTAACGGTGTTGCAGCCACCTGTTGCCGCAGCTCGTGGCACACACAGGCTCGCTTATTTCATGTTCATAACTCAGATGCGTGCATTGACGTCGACGACTTCGTTAACGCATCGCCAAAGTCCAGTTATGCAACGTTAGGCGAAATTGCAACACACACAGAGGAAGAGAGGAGAGAGTGGCGAGTGGGGAGTGGGAAGTTGGTTTTTGTGGCAAGTCAATAGTTGCAGTCGCTTCTAATGCATTTGTCTAGTAGTGTATCTGTAGTGAGTGTCTGTGTGAGTGCACTCGCCATATTCGTGCTGAGTTTGAGTGCTAAATTTACAAGTATTTCGCCTCAATACAGCGGCAACTGTTGCTGTTGTTGTTCTTGCTTGTTTGTTGTTGTTATTTAAGTTGCAAGTTGTCAGTTGCCACGTTCAACAGCGGCTTGCTCCCTTTCGTTTCGCTAACTGGGGCAGATCATTAAAACGGATAAAATAGATTGTGCCCCACGTTGTGGCAGCAACAACAAGAGCAACTTGTACTCTGGCATTGGCAACGCATGAGGTGGCAGCAGCAACAGTTGCTGCTCTTGCTGTTGCTGTTGCATTGTCGGCGCTTAATGCTGTCCTCAAAAGCCGCAACAGCTCCCAACTCTCAGCTCAGTTTGCAGATCAACGTCACTTGATAAGCGTCAGCAGTGAACGTGTTTATCTGCTGTGAAGCAGTCTATATATACATTTATCCTATATATCCTATATATACGCACTCTTGTATATAAATATATTCCTTAAACATTTTACATTTATCAGCTGTAGATGGCAGCAATTAATTGGCTTGTCTCTTGCCTCTACGCCTGATAAGCCATGAAAATGGCTTTAAGCGTTGCCATTGACACGCCCCTTATACCCGCCCCCATTACCAGAATATATCTATGCGATTCGTACTCTCTGAGCCACCCATGACTTCAACAACATCGGCTGACATCACTTGTCGGCTGCCGACCTTGATCTTTTTGCCTTAGATGGAAAAACTTAACGCATAATTGCGCCACAAATTTGTTAGCTAATTTTCTGTTTTCTTCTATGGCGATATACCCTGTAAAAAGTGCAAGTTGAGGGTGTTATGGATGAAAACATAAAGTGACTATAGAAGAGTTAGAAGAGCTATTAAATATTGTGTGTATAAATTATTTCTGTTAAACATTGATTCGATGGACAGTGTAAGAATTTACTATGATATTAAACTATGAAATTAAAATATATTTTAAAATATATTAAAAATGTATAAAATATACATAAATTTAATGCACATTACACTGAAAATATTAGAAGACTTTGGAAGTTTTAATTCTCTTCAGATAGTATCTATGTAAGACTAAAGAACTTCCTGGTTGTAGTAGATTGACTGGAGCTAGAGCAGCTGAAGCTATCTATCTACATCTGTAGAGTATCTATGTTGCAGTTAAATATGATAAGTTCTTCCACAAATTTACAGCGTATCTCATAGTCTTACACCTGCAGAACCGTGCTCATATTTTCTTCATTTAAAGTTTAGTTTTGTTTTGTTTTTGCTATTTTGCCAGAGTTCAAGTTCATATGTTAGTAAGTTATGCTTCACCATAAATTAGCTACGTAGTTTTATATTTCTGTATCTGTCTGTGTTTTTTTCAAGCTGTTCATCATAGCTCAGCAGTCGAGCATGAAAGTCATGTCCGCTCGTAAATTGTTGCTCTTCTATACATGTGTATGTATACTACTTTTGAGTGTGCGACTATCTGTAAAAATAGTGCAAATTTGTGGCACGAATGTCATAACTAAAATAGCCAACAAACAACAACAATAATAGTAAATTGCAATTGCTAATTAGCACAACAATTACATAAATTTATTAGACAGACGCCAGTCGGTCGGTCCATGGAGACTAGACCACCGTAATTTATCAGCCATGTAGATTTTTGTGTTCAACTATTTACAATAAGTACAGACAGACCCACACTATATATGTGTACCTATGTCTAGAGTGCTAATTAGCTTTGATTAGTGTATATGGTTTGCCGATCTGACCAGTCTTAACCGAGGGTAGAGAAAAACAATACCATCATAGTTCAAGTTCTCTGTAGAAAGCAGAAAGGAAGAAGAAAGAAGATTTATGACGCGCTCAAGATGATTTAATGGCCTGAGAAAATGTCATAAAAATTATAAAAATTTTAGCTAAAGTTTTTTCCATACATAACAGCCATAATTCCTCAGGTAGTCATATGATATAATAGCCCCAAGCATAGCTTTGTAATAACTCTAGTATAATGTTCTTTCTGCCACATATACTAATTTTCAACTCCCTAACTAACAAACTGACCGAGTTCACATGGAGTCATATGATATAATAAGGAAACGCCTGCTAAATTTAATAAGAATTCTAATAATACGTTCTGTGTACGGCGTAAACAAATTTGAAATTGCCAGCTGCGTCTTCTTCTTGATACCAAACACCAGTCGATAGTTCAAAATCTTCATCTAATGATGCCTCAGACACTCAACCGGAAATCTGTTTAGAACGTATGCCTGAAGGCTGTAGAGAAGTACTGTCAGATGGAATTATGTCAGCGGCGTTTCCAACATGCACTCAACTTAATTACATTCAGTCACGCATATTTGATTGGTTTTTCCCATTAAAATAAACGAAATTTCAGACTCAAGGCTGTAGCCAACGCCCACTGTAGAAACTAAAAAAAAACCTTTGCTCTATTAAGATTTCGCTAATGCAAACCCAAAGGCGCGAATGAAGAGAAAATTTATTAGCTAAGCCAATGGCCTTTTGGTCAATGGCCTAAACCCCTGCAGCCAGTAGTATCTACCGTCTGTCTCTGGGCCTGTCTGCTGCCATCTACTGTAAGCGCATAGCATAAAGTAATTAAACTGACATTGAAACTTAGAAGAACATAGAATGCTTCCTGCTTCTGGCTACCAACTGGCCAACTGTGGAACTGGGCAACTGGCCTGGCCAACTGCACTGCCAAGTGGCAGACAGGCGAACGTAGACGATGACATTGAGTAATCAGACTTAGCAATTGGTAACTGGTAACATGGAATGCCAGAGCTATATCATAGTAAGCCTCAGAGGAAGACATACCAGTTTCTGTTTCTGTTTCTGTTTCTCTGGCTGTTTCTTCTTCTTTTTTTAGAGTGATGATCCTCTTAATTCATAAGCTAAAAAAGGCTAGTAATTATAACTGCGCAACTTGCTCGACTGCTCAATAATTATAAGGCGCAATCTTACCCTTTTGCTGCTGCTGCTTGTCCTTGTCTTTTGCCAACTTTTGTACTTATGTCATATTAGCTATAAATGTACAACATTTCTTATCCATAAGTCCAATGATTAATGGCTCTGCCACAGATTGCAGTCGTGATTCTTGGCCCTACAGTTGCCGCTTCATTGGCTTTGGCCAAAGTGAGGGGGAATACAACTATATCGTATCTCATCGCATCGCATCGTATCGATTCGAATTGAATTGAATTCTCAATTCAAGCTTTGCAGCAAACTATTGGAGCGGAAAGCTGATCATAGCGCTTCCGCATGAGCTAACCTGCTCGTATAGATAGATGATACACAAAGTGTCTACATTAGACTACAGCCAAAACATAATCAAACTAAAGACTTAAGACTTTTATTAGGAATTTAGAGTTTGAAATGAACCATTATTAACGCAAATTATTAACAGAAAATAAAATTGATTATAGTTTTTGAAATAACTTAACGCTTACTTAGCTAATTATGTGTGGAGTTGAGTTGTAGGTTCTCCTATGAGAGGGTTGCGAGTTTATATTGTTGAATGAAATACTCTCGAATTTGGAAATTAAATCATTCAATACTTATTTTATAAATTTATGGTATAATCTCTAAAGAAAGATGAGAGTTTATTAATAATAATTATGAGTTAAAAAATACAATAAATTCAACCAAAAATTTACTCAGTGATAGAAAAAACTTACGCATTCTAAGGTCACATATTTATAGCCAATTTTCTTGGATATAAACTATATACATTGTATGTGAGTATCTGTATTTCACTATACTTATGTGAACCCACTGTTAAATATGATATGAAGCACAGCAGCTGGCAGCTTTAGTTTTAATTAGCAGAGAAATATATGCAACTGGTGCATCCTGTGCTCATTGACATTGCTGCTTGGCTTGGTTTAGCTATTTTATTTAGCTAGAGCAGCTAGCTGATTGTTGTCTCTAAATGCAGATGACACTGAAATGTCATGCGTAACATGCAAATTTGAAATGCGGCAAGCAGTTATAGCAGTGTGTTGATGCCACATGCGATGGGCAGTCAAGCGGCAAAACGTGCGTAAAGAACAAGTTCGTTGGGCAAGTCTTTGGTTTTTGCTATCTGAAAATCTATTTTAATTGCGTCTCATTTGTGTCTAAGCACATTCGATTAATCATTCATAATCATCTCTTGTTCTCCACAGACATTGACGAATGCCAAGATCCGGCGATAGCATCGCGTTGCGTGGAGAATGCCGAATGCTGCAATCTTCCGGCGCATTTCCTCTGCAAGTGCAAGGACGGCTACACGGGGGATGGCGAGGTGCTGTGCACGGACATTGACGAGTGCAGCAACCCGGCGGTGGCCTGTGGGCCACATGCCCAGTGCCTCAATACGCCCGGAAACTATACGTGCGTCTGCCCTGAGGGCTTTGTGGGTAATCCCTACGATGGCTGCCAGGATGTGGATGAATGCGCATACCCGAATGTCTGCGGACCAGGTGCCATATGTACGAATCTCGAGGGTGGTCATCGCTGCGACTGCCCGCCGGGATACGATGGTGATGGACGTAGTGAACAGGGTTGCATCGATACGGACGAGTGTGGCCGTACACCATGTGGCCGCAATGCGGATTGCCTCAACACAGACGGCAGTTTTCGCTGCCTCTGCCCAGATGGCTTCAGTGGAGATCCCATGCACGGCTGCGAAGGTGAGTAATAGTTGATAATCTGATCGAAATACTGTTAGACACGAAATTCATTTGCCATCATTATTTTTGGTATTTTTCTGCACTTTACAAACGGCGTAAACACCACATAATACGCACACACACACATACACACATCTGCCGCATGCACTGCAAAAAACAACAAACAAACGCAATCATTAATACGATTAATGCCTAACTTCAACACCTGCCACCAGACGTCGATGAATGCGCAATTAACAATCCATGCGGTTTGGGTGCTCAATGCGTGAACTTGGGCGGTAGCTTTCAGTGTCGTTGTCCATCGGGCTTTGTCCTTGAGCATGATCCAAACGCCGATTTCCCAGCCACACGCGCCACACCCACACTACAACTGGGCTACGGCGATGGTGACTCCCTGGTGCAGCCAGTGCCAAGCTCTGGTGCTGGTCTCGCCTGCCTGGACATCGACGAGTGCAATCAGCCAGACGGTGTGGCCAAATGTGGCACCAATGCCAAATGCATCAATTTTCCAGGCTCATATCGCTGCCTCTGTCCGAGTGGATTCCAGGGACAGGGCTACTTGCACTGCGAGAGTTAGTATCTAGCTTATTTGCATGTCATTTTCGAGACAGGTGAAATATTTAGCAGCACTTGGACTACGATAAGTGAGGGCTAAAGATTTCACTTGAGACTAGGAGTTGGACAGGGTGATTAAAAGGAGAGAATTCTAATTCGAAATTTAACATTTTTAAGAATATTTCATTTGTTTTTATATAATACTCCTGTCACACGTCCAACTCTAGCTTCTTCTCTCAATAAAAACCCGTCAAAGCTTTTAGCTTTAAAGCTGCTTTGGCTACTCTCTTCCTCTCTGCTTTCTCTTATGCTCCTTTTACTCTCACTCTCACCGCTTTCAGCTGCTTGAGAGCTTCTAGCCTAGCTTTATACCCGCTTCCCACAGCTTTCCCAGCTTTCCCGTATCTTTCCAATTTGATTCCTCGTCCACCACCCGCTGCCCCTTTTCACGCTATGCTTTTACACCTATCTCATGCAATTTTTACATATTATTTGATTTGATTACTAATTTAATTAATTGCAACCCTCTGCCCCTTTGCCACACACAAAAACACACACACAACCCGCAAACAACACGCCAATGAACACGCGTTGCCTCTGCCCCTGCTCCTGCTCCCCCTGCACGAACACGAACGTCGCGATTGATTCGATATAATGTGTAGACATCAACGAATGCCAGGATAATCCGTGCGGTGAGAATGCCATCTGTACGGACACAGTTGGAAGTTTTGTTTGCACGTGCAAATCAGACTATACGGGAGATCCGTTCCGCGGTTGTGTGGACATCGATGAATGCGCCGCGATCGAGAAACCGTGTGGAGAGCACGCCATCTGCGAAAATGCCGTGCCCGGCTACAACTGCAAATGTCCACAGGGATTCGAGGGTAAACCAGATCCCAAGGTGGCCTGTGAGGCTATGGATGTGAACATACTGTGTCGCACGAACTTCGATTGCACGAATAATGCCGAGTGCATAGAGAATCAGTGCTTCTGCCTGGACGGATTCGAGCCGATTGGCTCGAGCTGTGTGGACATCGACGAGTGTCGAACACATGCGGAGGTCTGTGGACCACATGCCCAGTGCCTGAATACACCCGGATCTTATCGCTGCGATTGTGAGGCCGGATACGTGGGCAGTCCACCGAGAATGGCCTGTAAGCAACCCTGCGAGGATGTGCGCTGTGGCGCCCATGCCTACTGCAAACCGGATCAGAATGAAGCCTACTGCGTCTGCGAGGAGGGTTGGACTTACAATCCAAGTGACGTCTCCGCCGGCTGCGTCGATATCGATGAATGTGATGTCTTACATGGACCTTTCGGTAGCTGTGGCCAGAATGCCACCTGTACCAACACCCCTGGCGGGTTTGGTTGTGCCTGTCCACCAGGTTACTCCGGCGACCCACATACCAAGTGCTTGAATGTAGATGAATGCCAGTTAGCTGGTAAATGCGGCGCTGGTGCGGAATGCCTGAACATGCCTGGCGGTGGCTACAGCTGCCGTTGTCCCGAGGGCACTCTCGCTGATCCGGATGCTTCGGTGCGTTGTGTGCCCATTGTCAGCTGTTCCACGAGCGAACAGTGCCCTGGCAATGCCATTTGTGATGAGACCAAGCGCTGTCTATGCCCGGAACCGAATATAGGCAACGATTGCCGACATCCCTGTGAGACGACAGACTGTGGCGCTCATGCCCAGTGCATGCTGGCCAATGGACAGGCGCAGTGTCTCTGCGCGCCAGGTTATACAGGAAATGCTGCTGTGCCAGGAGGCTGTAGCGATATCGACGAATGTCGTGCCAATCCCTGTGCGGCGAATGCTATATGTACCAACACCGCTGGCGGCTATCTCTGCCAGTGTCCAGGTGGCTCCTCAGGCGATGCCTACCGCGAGGGCTGTGCCACAGCCAAGACTGTGGGCTGCTCCGATACGAATCCATGTGCGCTCGGCGAGAGCTGTGTTCAGGATGCCTTTACCGGCACCAGTGTCTGCATTTGCCGGCAGGGCTATGAGCGAAGTCCAACTGGAGGTCAGTGCCAGGATGTCGATGAGTGTGCGGCACAGCGTGGCAAGCCAGCTTGTGGCCTGAATGCTCTGTGCAAGAATCTACCCGGCAGTTACGAGTGCCGCTGCCCCCAAGGACACACTGGAAATCCATTTGTCATGTGCGAGATCTGCAGCAGTCCGGAGTGTCAATGCCAAGCCCCTTACAAGCTCTTGGGTAACAGCTGTGTGCTGGCAGGCTGTTCCACCGGTCAGCCCTGTCCCAGTGGCGCTGAGTGCATCTCTATTGCCGGCGGCGTTAGCTACTGTGCCTGCCCCAAGGGTTACCAAACCCAGGCCGATGGCAGCTGCGTGGATGTCAACGAGTGCGAGGAACGTGGCGCCCAACTGTGTGCCTATGGAGCTCAGTGTGTCAATCAGCAGGGTGGCTACAGTTGCCACTGCCCCGAGGGCTATCAGGGCGATGCCTACAATGGACTCTGTGCTCCGGCTCAGCGTAAGTGTGCTGCGGATAAGGAATGCGCCAGCAATGAGAAGTGCATTCAGCCCGGAGAGTGTGTCTGCCCTCCACCATACTTCCTCGATCCACAGGACAATAACAAATGCAAGAGTCCCTGTGAGCGTTTCCCCTGCGGCATCAATGCCAAGTGCACACCCTCCGATCCACCGCAATGCATGTGCGAAGCGGGCTTCAAGGGAGATCCACTGTTGGGCTGCACGGATGAGGATGAGTGCGGTCACTTGCCCTGCGCCTATGGCGCTTACTGCGTAAACAAGAAGGGCGGCTATCAGTGTGTGTGCCCCAAGGGCTTCACCGGCGATCCCTACAAGAGTGGATGCATCCTAGAGAACGGTGTGCCCAAGAGCAACTGCCTGACTAACGAGGATTGTGCCAGCAATCTGGCCTGCCTGGAAGGCAGCTGCTTGAGTCCCTGCGCCAGTCTGCTCTGCGGTTCCAATGCCTACTGCGAGACGGAGCAGCATGCAGGCTGGTGTCGCTGTCGAGTGGGTTTCGTTAAGAACGCGGACGGAGATTGCGTCTCGCAGTGCCAGGATGTCATCTGCGGCGAGGGAGCACTCTGCATACCGACCAGCGATGGACCCACCTGTAAATGTCCCCAAGGTTACCTGGGTAATCCCTTCCCAGGCGGCAGCTGCAGCACAGATCAGTGCACCGCCTCCAGACCCTGTGGCGATCGTCAGATCTGCATCAATGGACGCTGCAAGGAACGCTGCGAGGGCGTGGTTTGCGGCATTGGTGCTACCTGTGATAAGAATAATGGAAAGTGTATTTGTGAACCCAACTTTGTGGGCAACCCCGATCTCCTCTGTATGCCGCCCATTGAGCAGGCCAAGTGCTCGCCAAACTGTGGTGAGAATGCGCACTGTGAGTACGGATTGGGTCAGAGTAGATGTGCCTGTAACCCGGGCACCTATGGCAATCCCTACGAGGGTTGTGGCGCCCAGAATAAGCAAGTGTGTCAACCCAACAGTTGTGGTCCCAATGCCGAATGCCGTGCGGCAGGCAATCAAATCGTTTGCATTTGTCCGCAAGGATTCAGTGGCAATCCCTATGTGGGCTGCCAGGATGTGGACGAGTGTGCCCAGAAGCCGTGTGGCCTCAATGCCGCCTGCCTCAATACAGCTGGCAGTTTCGAGTGCCTCTGTTTGTCCGGACATGCGGGTAATCCCTACAGCAGCTGCCAACCCATTGAGAGCAAGTTCTGCCAGGATGCGAACAAGTGCCAGTGTAGCGAGCGAGTCGAGTGCCCCGATGGCTACAGCTGTCAAGGAGGTCAGTGCAAGAATCTCTGCTCGAAGACCGCCTGTGGTCCACGTGCCGTTTGTGATGCTGGCAAATGTCTCTGCCCCTTGGGCTATACCGGAGATCCACATGATCTCGTCCAGGGCTGCAGCATACGTGGTCAGTGCAGCAATGATGCCGACTGCCGTCACACGGAGATCTGTTTCCAGCATGGCAGGGGACTGCGCAAGTGCGTCGATGCCTGCTCCAAGATACAATGCGGACCCAATGCCCTCTGCGTGGCCGATGATCATCGCTCCTCCTGCATCTGTGCCGATGGTTACTTTGGTAATCCCAGCAACCTGCAAGTCGGTTGCCAGCCAGAGCGCAAGGTGCCCGATCTGGAGGATAAATGCAAGTCGGATAAGGATTGCGAACGAGGATTCGGTTGTCAAACGAGCAGCTTGGGCACTCGGGAGTGCATCAATCTCTGCTCGAATGTCGTCTGTGGTCCCAACGAGCTGTGCAAGATAAATCCCGCTGGTCATGCCAACTGCAACTGTGCGGATAGCTACGTCTGGAATCCAGTTGTCTCCTCCTGCGAGAAACCTTCTCTACCCGATTGTACCAGCGATACAAACTGTCCCGATGCCTCAGCCTGTCGTCCCGATGTGCTGGGCGTGCTCAAGTGCGTGGCCATCTGCGACGCCTTCACCTGCCCGGCCAACTCCATCTGTGTGGCTCGCCAGCACCAGGGACGTTGTGATTGCCTCAACGGATTTGTGGGCAATCCCAATGATCGCAACGGTTGCCAGGCGGAGCGTAAACACGAGTGTCGCAACAATGCCGAATGTGCCGAATCAGAGGCCTGCATTAAGGATGAGTCCACACAATCGCTCAGCTGTCGTCCGGCTTGCGAGAGTGTCAAGTGTGGACCACGTGCCGTCTGCATTACGAACAACCATCAGGCTCAGTGTCAGTGTCCCCCTGGACCCTATGCCGGCGATCCATATGATCCATTCAACGGTTGCCAGAGCGTACCCTGTGTGTATAACCACGACTGTCCACCCAGTCAGATGTGCAACCGAATGACCCACTCTTGCTACGATGTCTGTGATGAGGAGTCCTGTGGTGAGAATGCCATTTGCCTGGCTGAGGATCATCGCGCTGTATGCCAGTGTCCACCCGGTTATCGGGGTAACCCACTGCCCGAAGTCTCCTGCGTGAAGCAGACTGGTTGTGCCGCTGGTAAATGCCATCCCACGGCCATCTGTGAGGTCACACCAGAGGGCGCCACCTGCAAGTGTGCCCCAACCTTTGTGGGCCAACCCGAAGCCAATTCACAAGGCTGTCGTCCCGATGGTCAGTGCCCCAACGGCGATGCCGACTGTCCGGCGAATACCATCTGTGCCGGAGGACGTTGCCTAAATCCCTGCGACAATGCCTGTGGCTCGAATGCCGACTGTAAGGTGGTAAATCGCAAGCCAGTCTGCAGTTGCCCCCTACGTTTCCAGCCCATCTCGGACTCGGCCAAGAATGGCTGTGCCCGCAGCGCTTCCAAGTGCCTGACGGATGTTGATTGTGGCGGAGAATTATGCTACAATGGACAATGCCGTGTGGCCTGCCGCAATACACAGGATTGCTCGGATGGCGAGCGCTGTCTAGGCAATGTGTGTGTGGTTTCCTGTCTGGATCACAGTCAGTGCGCCTCGGGATTGGCCTGTCTGGAGGGACACTGTGCCATTGGCTGCCGTAGCAACAAGGAGTGCAAGCAGGAACAATCCTGTATTGGAAACAAATGCCAGGATCCATGCAAGTCGAGCACGAGCTGCGGACCGAATGCCCTGTGTAGCATATCAGAGCATCGCACCCAATGCAGCTGCCCGGATGGCTTCGAGGGCAACCCCACGCCCGAGCAGGGCTGTGTGCGTGTACCCGCTCCCTGTCTGGCCAGTAATCAGTGTCCCAGCGGACACATGTGCATCGGTAACCAGTGTAACCTGCCCTGTACAAAGACCTCAGCCTGTGCCGTGGGCGAGCGTTGCTATCAGCAGGTCTGTCGCAAGGTCTGCTACACGAGCAACAACTGTCTGGCCGGCGAGATCTGTAACAGCGATCGCACCTGCCAACCAGGCTGTGAATCCGATGCGGATTGTCCCCCAACCGAGCTGTGCCTCACTGGCAAATGCAAGTGCGCCAGCGGATTCATTGGCACGCCCTTTGGCTGCTCTGACATTGATGAATGCACGGAGCAACCGTGTCATGCCAGCTCCAAATGCGAGAATGTACCCGGTTCCTACCGTTGTGTCTGCCCCGAGGGAACTGTGGGAGATGGTTATACCCAGCAGGGTTGCACGCAGCCCAGACAATGCCACAAGCACGAGGATTGCGCGAATAGTCTGTCCTGTATACATGGAAAGTGCACGGATCCCTGTCTGCACACTGTATGCGGTTCAAATGCCATTTGCCAGGCAGAGACACATCAGTCCATGTGCAGCTGTCCGGCCGGTTATCTGGGAGATCCCAACGACACTGGCGTCGGCTGTTTCAAGGTGGAGTGCATTGACCATGTGGACTGTGCCAGCGATCGTGCTTGTGATGCGGAGACCAACCGTTGCATCAAGCCCTGTGAGCGGACCAGCTGTGGCAAGGGTGACTGCCAGGTGCGGGATCACCAGGCCAGCTGCGAGTGCCACGAGGGATATCAGTTAGTCAACGGAGTCTGTGAGGACATCAACGAGTGCATGACCCAACCCTGCCATGGCACTGCCTTCTGCGATAATCTACCTGGTAGCTTCCAGTGCAAATGCCCCGAAGGCCTCATCGGAGATCCACTGCAAGCCGGCTGTCGCGATCCCAGCGAGTGTCTGAGCGACGCCGACTGTCCTGCCACCGCCAGCTGCCAGAACTCCCGCTGCCGTAGTCCCTGCGAACGGGAGAATGCCTGTGGACAGCGAGCCAACTGCAAGGTTCAGGCTCACAAGGCTATCTGCAGTTGTCCCAAATTCTCACACGGAGATCCCCAAGTGGAATGCCAGCTATTCGAGTGCGTAGACAACGGAGACTGCCCGGCGAATGAGGCGTGCCTGGATGCCAAGTGCATCAATCCCTGCTCACTGCCCAATGCCTGCGGTGCCTTCGCTCGCTGCTCTGTCCAGAATCACATTGGAGTCTGTAGCTGTGAGTCGGGCAGCACAGGGGATGCCAAGCAGGGCTGTGTACCTCTACAGTATTGTCAGAAGGATGGACAGTGCCCACAGGGCAGCATCTGTGCCCATGGCATCTGTAGTCCACTCTGCAGCAGCAATCGAGACTGCATCTCGGAGCAACTGTGTCTCCAGGGCGTTTGCCAGAGCACCTGCAAATCCAATACGACCTGTCCACAGTTCCAGTTCTGCCAGAACAACATCTGCGCCAAGGAGTTGGAATGTGCCACCAATGGCGATTGTGGTGAGGATGAGACCTGTCTGCTGGATGCCTACGGACGTGCACGCTGTGAATCCGTTTGTCTAGGACGTGCCGCTTGTGGCCGGAATGCCGAGTGTGTGGCACGTTCCCATGCACCCGACTGCATCTGCAAGGATGGCTTCTTTGGCGATGCGCGCTCCGGCTGCAGAAAGATCGAGTGCAGCACCGATGATGACTGCTCCAACGATAAGAGCTGCGATAATCACATGTGCAAGATAGCCTGCCTCATTGGACAACCGTGTGGCGATAATGCGCTCTGCACCACCGAGAATCATCGTCAGGTTTGCCACTGTCAACCCGGTTTCAGCGGCGATCCACGTGTTCGCTGCGATGTCATCGATTTCTGCAAGGATGCACCGTGCGGACCCGGTGCTCGGTGTCGCAACTCGCGCGGTTCCTTCAAATGTACCTGTCCACCCGGTCTGGTCGGTGATCCGTATAACGAGGGCTGCCGCAGCTCGGTCGAGTGTGAGTCCCACGACGATTGTCCCCCGCATGCCGCATGCACCAAGACTAACGGTGTGCCCAAGTGCCAGGATGTCTGCGCCCAACTGCAGTGTGGCCCCAATGCGGAATGTGTTCCGAAGGGCCACATCGCCCACTGTGCATGCCGCAACGGCTACGACGGCCAGCCCGCTGACCGGGTCGCCGGCTGTAAGCCCTTGCCCGTACCCTGTCAAATCACTAGCGATTGCCCCACCAACACCTACTGCTCCGACAGTGTGTGTAAACGTAAGTACTAACCACCAAAACACCACCAGCACAACCGCAACCAAGCCGCACTATAGGGCTCCAAAAATGCGACTACCCAATATAGAGAGACAAAACTTACCAAAAACTTACCAAAACTTACCTAACTCACAAAAAAGTACTTAACAAACTTAGCAAACTTAGATTAAACTAGTCACAACAACCAACTCCAGTAACTACCTAATCACTTACGATAAACTAGCACAATAACTACAAGGTTGTGTAGGATGCAGATCATATGCCACATTTGCATTATGTAGAGTGAATGAAGGAAGAGCTTTCAGAATGTAAAGAGTATACATAATTTGTAATAAATGAAGAGTCAGTAACGATTATTATCGTCATGGTCGATATCTTTTGCGATGAGATTTTAATTGAAGATTTTCTCGATATATATTGATATAATATACCCATCCCTAGTTTATATGACTTTTTCGATATAATATTCTCTATCAAAATTCTACACTAACTTCTACTGTAACTGTAGGGTTTGTGAGGTCTTTATTGCTACATAGAATGAGGTTTTGCAGGCTCGATATAAAAAATCTTAAGAGAGATTCGATTAGATAAATCTCTCTTGTATATCAATTCTTTTTGATAATTTTCTTACTATGAATATCGATAAATTCTAACCGATAGCCATTCCTAGTTGACACTTTATCAAGACAGTTAATTTATTACTACTTCTTCATATTAAATTTGCTTTCGAAGCACAGCAAGTTTAAATTGATTTCAAACAAAATAAGATATTAGTATTAACTAAACCCAATAAAGTCATAAACCTCGTCTCATCTTGCATATAAGGCATTAAGTTGATCTCTTTCGGAGCTACTGAAACTGCAGAAATATGTACACAACCTGTGAGCTAACTTTAGAGACTGAATCGTAGAATAGACTAAAACTTAACTGTACTATAAACATAACCTTAACCAAATACAAACACACAACATGCGACAAGAGCAACAACAACAATATTACCAGACTGTAACGCCAACTGTTGCCATACTGAATCCACTATTTGAGATACCATTATCTAATCCATTACTCTCTTTATATAGCCGCCTGCTTATTGGATACGGAATGTGGTCCATCGGAGGTGTGTCAGGGTGGACAATGCTTTAATCCATGTGATCAGCCACAAGCCTGCGGTCAGAATGCTCAATGCTTAATCCAAAGCCATGTGAAACAGTGCCATTGCCCAGAGGGCTTCACCGGAGATGCGGCCAAGGAGTGTGTGCGTGTACCAGTGGCCTGTGATGGTGACTGTTCGCCTGGCTACAGCTGCCGCGACTCCATGTGTTTGCCCGTCTGCCACAACGATCTGGAGTGCGCCTCGAACGAGAAATGTCTGCGTGGCAACTGCATGCGTAAGTCGGAGAATCGACCTCTCTTAATCCTCCCTAATCATTTCCTCTCTTTAGTTACCTGCCGCGTGGATAATGACTGCTTCCTGGGCCATGTTTGCCTGCACAACAAGTGCGTCTTCGGCTGTCATGTGGATGATGACTGCAGCGCCTCTGAGAGCTGTCGCAATGACAAGTGTATCAATCCCTGTGTGGAGAATCCCTGCGGTCCCAATGCCGCCTGCTCGGTGTCGAATCATCGCGCCAGCTGCAGCTGCCTGGACAACATGGTGCCCAATCCCACACCACAAGTGGGCTGCGTGCGTTCACCTCCACTGGAGTGCCATGAGAATCGTGACTGCAGCAATGGCCTGGCCTGCTTTGAGTCTGTCTGTCGTCCACTCTGCGCGGATGACGCTGGCTGCCTGACGAACGAACGCTGCCAGCAGGGAGTATGTAAGCCACTCTGTCGCCATGACAACGAGTGTGCCCATGGAGAACTGTGCCTGGGTCTCAATTGCGTCACTGGATGTCGCTCCGACCAGGGCTGTCCACCACATCTCACTTGTAGTGGACAGCAGTGTGTGGATCCTTGTGCCGAACCCACTGCCTGTGGCACCAATGCCATCTGTGAGGCACTGGAGCATCGCAAGCAATGCAGCTGCCCCGAGGGACTCACAGGCAATGCCAACGTCGCCTGCAAGGCACCACGCACCGAGTGTGCCCGCAATGAGGACTGTGGAGCGAATCAACTATGCTACGCCGGCAGCTGCCAAGGCAAGTGCCGCAATGATCAGAATTGTCTCTCGGATGAGCGTTGCATGCGCGGCACCTGCCGCACTGTGTGCAACACGGACAGTGCCTGTGCCCAGGGACAGATTTGCGAGAATCGTGTCTGTCAGACGGGCTGCCGCAATGATCTGAGCTGTGCCAGCGAGGAGGCCTGCGTCAATAAGAAGTGTCAGAATCCCTGCAAGACACCGGGTCAGTGTGGCCAATGCGCCGACTGTCTGGTCATCAACCACGGCGTCCAGTGCCAGTGTCCAGCTGCCTTCATTGGAGATGGACTCACTGGCTGCCAATTGCCACCAGAACGTTGTCATCCAGGCTGTGAATGCGATGAGAGCGGCGTCTACTGTGCCGCCAAGTGTTCCCGATCCGATGAGTGTGCCTGCGGACAGCAGTGTGCGCGTGGCAAGTGCCGCAACAAGTGTGGCGCCAAGCGTCAGTGCCCGGTGGGACAACTGTGCGAGCGTGGTGCCTGCATTGCCGGCTGCAAGTCGAACGGAGATTGTGCCGCAGACC
Source organism: Liodrosophila aerea (assembly GCA_035045005.1). Lineage (NCBI taxonomy): Eukaryota > Metazoa > Arthropoda > Insecta > Diptera > Drosophilidae > Liodrosophila > Liodrosophila aerea. The sequence continues at coordinate 220,519 of JAWNNL010000689.1, forward strand.
AGAGCTGCCTCAATGGCCAGTGCGTTGATCCCTGTGCCGATGACAGAGCCTGTGGCAGGAATGCACTCTGCACTGTGTCGGAGCATCGCATGCTGTGCTACTGCCCCGATGGATATGAGGGTGAGCCCAGCAAGGAGTGTGTGCAATTCGAATGCCGTCAGGACACCGACTGCGAGACAAATAAACGCTGTGACCAAGGCAAGTGCCGTAATCCCTGTTTGGAATTCGGTGCCTGTGGATCGAATGCTCAATGCCGTGTGGTCAACCGCAAGGCCCAATGTTCCTGCCCGCCGGACTTCTTTGGAAATCCTTCCGTGGAATGCCAGCCACTGGATGGTGGCTGCTCCAACAATCCCTGTGGCGTCAACTCTAAGTGTATTGAGGTCCCCGGTGGCTATGAGTGTGCCTGCATGGATGGCTGCATGGGAGATGCCCACAAGGGTTGCCTCTGCGAGGGTAAACTGGTCAATGCCTGCCACGAGCAGCCATGTGGCCTGAATGCCGCCTGTCGTGTGCTGGACAGCAGTCAAGCCGAATGCTACTGCCCCGATGACTTCCCACATGGCGATGCCTATGTGCAATGTACGTAGAACTAATCAAAGAAAGAAGTATATAATGTACTCACTCCATTTACTTCCGCAGGTTATCTGACTCCACCTCAGGAGGACTGCCGCACCCAGGGCTGTGATGTGGGCGCCTGTGTGCGCCAGGGCTACGACTATGTCTGCCAGCAGGGTAAGTGGACCAATTCCATCTCTTACATATCGCTAAACAATCATTTGAAGTACCCGTAATATATCTAGTAACTAGAGTACAGCTAATGCTAATCAAGTTAATCAGCGTATCGTTGATAATGGAGTAAACAGTTAGACTTATCGTTATCGTTATACCACATATAACCGGAGGTCAGACAGTAACCAAACAAACACAGCAAACAACTGATATTGTTATAATATTATGGTTTGATTACCTTAGCTAAGAGTTGTTTTAAAACCAGCTAATTTCACTAAACTTAAAAGCAACAACAAATTACTATAAAATGTATCGAATTGACTTCAGTGTAGTGTGTGTTTTTTAATGAATTAATTAATCGATTAATTTAAATACAAATTTAACAACCTATACACATGTTCCAAGTTACCCAATAGTCCAGTTTTTTTTGTTTTGGTTATGCACCACACAGCTACACACACACACACACACTCACAACAATACACACACCGATACAGTTCCAGTCAGTTGTACCTTACAGAGAGCACTAGCCTGCCTTTTGAATATTATCTTAGTACTTAATTTAAGACATATTTATACTATACATTTATGCAATATTATATTACATTCTGCCTCAAACTCGAATGCATATGGAAATTCGTGGAATGTTGCTGTCGCTATCGCGGTTACCCAATCTGTGCCTAGTATTCATTTATTGAACAACATACTACTACATTTCTCGACAAATATTCAGTTAGTCAATTGAGCTACATCAAAAGCTTTGAAGCTGGCAAATATCATTACTTTTACAATATTATTACTATTATTCTCATGCAGCATTCATTCAACTCGATTTAGACTCATAACAATTGGCTTTTAACCCATAAGCAAGACCATAGCTCTGCGGCATACATGACAAAATATATCCCACGTTTCAGCGCACAGATCAGTAGACAAGTTGGTTCATCTCTAATATATATATCGTCAATATCGATTGCCGCGATAGCGATAGATAAAAAGCGTACAACAAACAACACTAAATGCAATGCTACTAAAAAAGATTTAGTTTACAAAAAATAAAGACAACAAATCCTAAAACACATCCTCCATCGTCGATATCCGTGCTCTCCCGTTAATCCCATCCTGTGACTCCCCCAGAAACCCTCTTAATAACCCCCCACAACGTTGTATTCTGCCTTCCCCTGCGCCTGACTCTGTCGTTTCCCCCCGCTAAACAAAACAAACAAAATTAATCGAAAAGAACATTTGAATCTTCGTTTTCTTGAATGAAACCAAAGTCTCAGATTGGGAACTGTGGACGGGACAATTCTCACACATGGTTCACATATGCTTAAAAAACAGAAACAGAAAGTTCTGTACCATATAGTTTCTCAACATAAGTCTCATCGTATCGTATTGTGTACAGATCAACAACAAATACTACTTTTCAATGCATTTCAATAACCGAATCAAACTAAGGTCAATCGAAAGCTCTGTATAAAGCTCCTAAATGTTAAGACAAAGCTCCTGCCTACCCCTAGCACACTTTAGCTCGTCTATTGGTTGAAAATCGCTTCCGTAAAAACAAAAACATAAACAACTCTCCGAAACTTTATAAAACAAAAAGAAATAATTTAAACAAAAACTGTAACTAAATTTTGACTAACATATTTTTTTAAATCAATGAAAGCATAATTATATTTTTTGGTAAATTTGATACTAGTCTTTAAGTTGTATATACAGAAATTTGTATATGTGATTAATCACATGTGTACATATTATATGCGTATACAAATTGAGTCGTGCCTATGCGGCCACCCAACTAACTAACCTCCTAAAACACCTGTAAATATTTTATATTTGTTAGCAAAATTGTGAATTATGAATAACCCCAAGATAAATACATAAAGCTTACTCTTATCCTAACGTATCCGACTCTTCTATCGATCTGCTAATATCGCTTTAGTTAAAAGTTTCACCTACTGTACTCTTTATATATACTATGCTCTCTACCTCCTTTCTACTTATCTTCGTACCTATCTTTTTATCATGCCACTCACCCAAATCAATCACCAATAACGTGTCTCTCGTGAGGGCAGAGCGCATGTGTTGGATGTCGTGTAATTTTCACCATTACTCAACAAAAATCAACTGTATAAGAAATACGCATTAGACCAAAGAGATCATTGCTAAAACTAAACAACAATAAACCAATTAATCAACATGTCCATAGATCAAAATAAAAAAGAAATATTGCAATTAATTTTGGGCAAATTGAAAAGCAAGTCTCTCCATCCCCTACACACAACACTCTCGTTATAAATACTTATATAATTTTAGTAATTCATCAAGGATTGTAACTATTGCTCACCCGAAACATAGCTATAAGGCTGATCGCTCGCTCGCCCGCTGCGTTAAGACTTATCAATCAAATTCATATCAATCAAGCAATTAATCCACATACCCAAAAATAAAGCAACAGCAGCTATACCATATAATAATATAAATACCTAAATATATACTATATAGAGAAAACCACAAAAGTAAAACCTGAAATAATGTGAGATGTTCCCTTCACAGTTCTGCAATTTGATGTTTTGTCGTTAAACTCGAACTTTTGCTGCCTGTCACTAACTGCACCAGAAACTAAAAGAAATTTGTTCTCTTTCTCTCTATTAATTCTCTGATGCCCCCAGATAAAATGTACTCTCTTTTACTTACTATAACAAATCCCATGCACAACACCCCCCAAAATATCCAAAATGCAATTCCCACTGACATTTATTTGAATGCACACAACAAACACCCTTCACCACCCCCAAAGAAACACCCCAACCACAAACACAAAGTACTCAAAAAACCAATCGGAAACCATGAAACCAAGCCAAAGAATATTGAGAACCAAAACACACACACCAAACCAAAACACTGAATTATACTATACATATATTGTCTTGTTTAAGATTTTTCTACATTTTTTTTTTGTATAGAATTTTTTTGAATTAAGATTATTTCTGCCTCCTCCTTGTGTTCCCCAAAGAAATCTCTTTCTGTCACCACTCTCCTTTCTGTCAAAGATGAGAAACTTTCCATTTGCACTCCCCAAAGTCCATATTATACTAGTAGGGTATCAGCAGCATAGGATGAGTGCACCCAAAGATTAACAAATTGTTTACAACAAAAAAGAAAACCAAAAAATCCTGTCTATCTATCTGTATCTTTTCTTTCGTTCCCCGCGAATGCCGATCCGATTCCGTTATCGTTACCGTTACCGTTACTGTTACCCGTTTTATAGACACCGAACAATGCTACTCAGATACGGATTGTCCCAGTGAAAAGTCTTGCCTGCAAGGACACTGCACCGATCCTTGTACAATGCGCGGCGCATGTGGCACCAATGCCCTCTGTCAGACCGTACTCCATCGACCCCGCTGCTCCTGTCCCAGCTGCCATGTGGGCCGACCCGAGGTCGAATGCAAGCTGGATCCTAAATGTGTGCCCGATGACACAGATGCCAAGACAAAGGAGCAAATTCCATGCCAAAGCGATCTGGATTGCCCAGAGACCCTGCAGTGCGGTCAGTACGGCCAGTGCACTGATCCCTGCAACAATCCGCTCTTCATTTGCGAGAGCAACAAGAAGTGCGAGACACGACGCCATCAACCGGTTTGCATATGCAAGTCCGGATTCATTGTGAATGAGTACGGAGAGCTGACCTGTGCACCGGATAAGCGGGAATGCTATCGCGATGATGACTGTGCCTCGAATATGGCCTGCACGGATGGCAAATGCCGGAACCCATGCATAGTTCCCCTCGGTCGTGCACCGATCTGTGCCGAGAATAAGTCATGCGAGGTGCAGGACCACAAGCCCGTTTGCATTTGTATGCGCGATTGTCAGCCATCGATATCGATATGTTTGCGAGATGCCGGATGTCCGGCTGGGCTGGCTTGCCGCAATTATCAATGCGTCGATCCGTGTAAATTTGCCACATGCGCCGACAACTCGCCGTGCATTGTCGAGGATCATAAGCCGATATGTAAATTCTGCCCCACTGGATTTATAGCCGATGCCAAATATGGATGTCAAAAAGGTAAAACTCACAACAACCACGTACTCTCTCTTTTCTGTCTGTCTTTCTCACAAAACTCTTCTCACTGTCTCTCGCCTGTCTTTGTGTGATGACTTGATCTTGATTGAGAAATAGTCTCCTACTCGTTTTATTGTTTATGTCTCTGATTTCCGCTCTCTCACACACGCTAGCCTCTGTCTGTCTTATATTGTCTGTGCCCAAACACACACACAAACCAACACTCACACCTAAAAACAAAGCTTATACTTGGCAAAATATATTGACCAAACCACTTCCAGTCAATCTATTTATCCATGCAATGTGTAAATGTACATAGAAGCTAGGAAATAACTCCGAAACTTAAGCTTTCGCCAGGTTTTCCTAAATTTAATCTCGAAAGCTAAGCCCAAAGCACAAAATCGTATCGATCAGGAATGCCCGCCTTGTCAAAGCCCAAATAACCAACAAAAATAATAGAAACTGATATCTAAAATTGTTGATTGATCAATCATCGATCAATTTATCGAAACAGATACAAATACAAATACAAATACAAAGCAAACTATTCTGAACATTCACACACGCTCATGCTCACAATGATATTAATCAAATGCCTCTTGAATACTATGAATATATATCTTAACCCATGATTCTAAACCAAATAAATCGGTAACTAGATGTAATACTAATGTTATAAACAACAACTACAATATACAACCAATATGTAGCTAACTAATAGTTAAACAATTTAAACTGTTCCTAATTTGAATTGACATTTCCTAACTGTATAACAATTTGTACTAAATTTTGTTTGTACTCAAAACGTTTTGTCGCACAGTTATATCGATGAAAGTTTTAGATGGAAACCTATTTAGTAATGACCCCTAGGTACCTACCTCTTTCCCTTGTATATATAGTGCACATACCTCTTTGTTTGTAGCTACACACCCACCTATCTATATCTTTTATCGTATATCGTAATAATTTGTAAATATTTTAACGTATTGTATTTTTTAAATCTTATACTTTTATTCGAAATATGTACAAAAATACTGCAAATACTTATAAACCAAATATCCAAAATCAAAACCAAAAACCAAGCAGCTAAGCCAGGTGGCAACTGTACCACACACGAAGATTGCAGTGAGGCACATCAATGCGGTTCGTCGGGTCAATGTATCGATCCCTGTCAAAAGTCTTGTATAGGTGCTATAAAGTGCATTACAAAAGCACATCAGATTACAACTTGCATTTGCTCAACGCATTCAAATAACTCAGCTACCTCTAATTGTATACCGACTGCCAAAATACCTACTACTACTACTACTGACGCAACTGAACGTTATGAGACGACGACAGATGCCACCAGCATCAAGTACACAGTCATGCTTTTGGCAAACCAAACAGAAATGCGGACTCGTTACACAGACATTGAGGCTGAAAGTGAGACCACTAGTTCCTATGATAGTACAACAGAGTCATACAAAACTACCAAACAGTTAAACATTGGGGTTACTTTTTCCCCTGAAGACATTGGTGCCCAAACGACCTCAGAAAAATATAACACAACACGCACCACGATCGAAACCACAACTGACAGATCTTCTCTTCCTAGTATCACATCTCCCTCATATCCTGAGAAAACAACTGATAAAGTTCCAACAACTTATTCAACTGAGAGAACTCAAGAAACCACAGGCAAAACAGTTTCCTCAGAGACCACAACTATTTTCCCAGTTATGGATAGTAGAACAACACAAACCCCATTTCCATCAACTGAACAGAATCTAAATATAACAACGGGACTCCCTCCCATTGACAGATCTCCCACTATAGCCACTACTGAATCAGTCTCTCCAGAATCGACAACAGTTTTGCCAGTCTCTGAAACACAAACAACGGAATCTCAATCCAGCACTACTGATCAAACTCCAAAGGTTACATCGCGCCGCCCTCCCACAGAAAAATATCCTACAAAAGGAACCACAGTATTAGGATCTTCTGAAACAACAACAATTTTGCCCATGACTACAACTAAGACAACTGAATTTCAATCACACACTACAGAAAACATTACAAATATTACAACGAGATTCCCTGCCACCGACAAATCTCCCGCTGAAGAAACTACAGAAACAGTTTCTTTGGAAACCACTACTGGCTTGCCAGCGGCTCATAGTAGACCTACGGAAACTACAATTCAAACTACCCAACAAATTCCAAAAATAACAACGGAACTTCCTTCCACCATTAAATCTTCCAAAGAAGAAACTACTGAATCAGTTTCATCAGGTTCGACTACTGTCTTGCCAGTAACTGATATCAGAACAACGGAATCTCCATTCCAAACTACTGAACAGATTCCTTCAAGGACAGAAATCCCTTCAACTGTCAAATCTATTACGGTAGGAACTACTGGATCAGTATCCCCTGAAACCACTACTGGTTTGCCAGTCACTGATTTTAGAACAACAGGAACTCCAAGTCAAACTACCCAACAGATTCCAAAAATAACAACGGAACTTCCTTCCACAGTTAAATCTTCCACAGAAGGAACTACTGAATCAGTTTCCTCAGGTTCGACTACTGTCTTGCCAGTAACTGATATCAGAACAACGGAATCTCCATTCCAAACTACTGAACAGATTCCTTCAAGGACAGAAATTCCTTCAACTGTCAAATCTATTACGGTAGGAACTCCTTTATCAGAATCCCCTGAAACCACTACTGGTTTGCCAGTCACTGATTTTAGAACAACAGGAACTCCAAGTCAAACTACCCAACAGATTCCAAAAATAACAACGGAACTTCCTTCCACAGTTAAATCTTCCACAGAAGGAACTACTGAATCAGTTTCATCAGGTTCGACTACTGTCTTGCCAGTAACTGATATCAGAACAACGGAATCTCCATTCCAAACTACTGAACAGATTCCTTCAAGGACAGAAATCCCTTCAACTGTCAAATCTGCTACGGTAGGAACTACTGGATCAGTATCCCCTGAAACCACTACTGGTTTGCCAGTGACTGACATTAGAACTACAGAAACCCCAAGTCAAACTACCCAACAGATTCCAAAAATAACAACGGAACTTCCTTCCACAGTTAAATCTTCCACAGAAGGAACTACTGAATCAGTTTCATCAGGTTCGACTACTGTCTTGCCAGTAACTGATATCAGAACAACGGAATCTCCATTCCAAACTACTGAACAGATTCCTTCAAGGACAGAAATCCCTTCAACTGTCAAATCTGCTACGGTAGGAACTACTGGATCAGTATCCCCTGAAATCACTACTGGTTTGCCAGTGACTGATTTTAAAACAACAGGAACCCCAAGTCAAACTACCCAACAGATTCCAAAAATAACAACGGAACTTCCTTCCACTGTTAAATCTTCCACAGAAGGAACTACTGAATCAGTTTCATCAGGTTCGACTACTGTCTTGCCAGTAACTGATATCAGAACAACGGAATCTCCATTCCAAACTACTGAACAGATTCCTTCAAGGACAGAAATCCCTTCAACCGTCAAATCTATTACGGTAGGAACTACTGGATCAATATCCCCTGAAACCACTACTGGTTTGCCAGTGACTGACATTAGAACTACAGAAATCCCAAGTCAAACTACCCAACAGATTCCAAAAATAACAACGGAACTTCCTTCCACAGTTAAATCTTCCACAGAAAGAACTACTGAATCAGTTTCATCAGGTTCGACTACTGTCTTGCCAGTAACTGATATCAGAACAACGGAATCTCCATTCCAAACTACTGAACAGATTCCTTCAAGGACAGAAATCCCTTCAACCGTCAAATCTATTACGGTAGGAACTACTGGATCAATATCCCCTGAAACCACTACTGGTTTGCCAGTGACTGACATTAGAACTACAGAAATCCCAAGTCAAACTACCCAACAGATTCCAAAAATAACAACGGAACTTCCTTCCACAGTTAAATCTTCCACAGAAGGAACTACTGAATCAGTTTCATCAGGTTCGACTACTGTCTTGCCAGTAACTGATATCAGAACAACGGAATCTCCATTCCAAACTACTGAACAGATTCCTTCAAGGACAGAAATCCCTTCAACCGTCAAATCTATTACGGTAGGAACTACTGGATCAATATCCCCTGAAACCACTACTGGTTTGCCAGTGACTGACATTAGAACTACAGAAATCCCAAGTCAAACTACCCAACAGATTCCAAAAATAACAATGGAACTTCCTTCCACAGTTAAATCTTCCACAGAAAGAACTACTGAATCAGTTTCATCAGGTTCGACTACTGTCTTGCCAGTAACTGATATCAGAACAACGGAATCTCCATTCCAAACTACTGAACAGATTCCTTCAAGGACAGAAATCCCTTCAACCGTCAAATCTATTACGGTAGGAACTACTGGATCAATATCCCCTGAAATCACTACTGGTTTGCCAGTGACTGATTTTAAAACAACAGGAACCCCAAGTCAAACTACCCAACAGATTCCAAAAATAACAACGGAACTTCCTTCCACTGTTAAATCTTCCACAGAAGGAACTACTGAATCAGTTTCATCAGGTTCGACTACTGTCTTGCCAGTAACTGATATCAGAACAACGGAATCTCCATTCCAAACTACTGAACAGATTCCTTCAAGGACAGAAATCCCTTCAACCGTCAAATCTATTACGGTAGGAACTACTGGATCAATATCCCCTGAAACCACTACTGGTTTGCCAGTGACTGACATTAGAACTACAGAAATCCCAAGTCAAACTACCCAACAGATTCCAAAAATAACAACGGAACTTCCTTCCACAGTTAAATCTTCCACAGAAAGAACTACTGAATCAGTTTCATCAGGTTCGACTACTGTCTTCCCAGTAACTGATATCAGAACAACGGAATCTCCATTCCAAACTACTGAACAGATTCCTTCAAGGACAGAAATCCCTTCAACCGTCAAATCTATTACGGTAGGAACTACGGATCAAATCCCCTGAAACCACTACTGGTTTGCCAGTGACTGATTTTAAACAACAGGAACCCCAAGTCAAACTACCCAACAGATTCCAAAAATAACAACGGAACTTCCTTCCACTGTTAAATCTTCCACAGAAGGAACTACTGAATCAGTTTCCTCAGGTTCGACTACTGTCTTGCCAGTAACTGATATCAGAACAACGGAATCTCCATTCCAAACTACTGAACAGATTCCTTCAAGGACAGAAATCCCTTCAAGTGTAGATCTTTTGCGGTAGGAACTACTGGATCAATATCCCCTGAAACCACTACTGGTTTGCCAGTGACTGACATTAGAACTACAGAAACCCCAAGTCAAACTACCCAACAGATTCCAAAAATAACAACGGAACTTCCTTCCACAGTTAAATCTTCCACAGACAGGAACTACTGAATCAGTTTCCTCAGGTTCGACTACTGTCTTGCCAGTAACTGACATCAGAACAACGGAATCTCCATTCCAAACTACTGAACAGATTCCATCAAGGACAGAAATCCCTTCAACTGATCAGATCTATTACGGTAGGAACTACTGGATCAGTATCCCCTGAAACCACTACTGGTTTGCCAGTGACTGACATTAGAACTACAGAAACCCCAAGTCAAACTACCCAACAGATTCCAAAAATAACAACGGAACTTCCTTCCACTGTTAAATCTTTCACAGAAGGAACTACTGAATCAGTTTCCTCAGGTTCGACTACTGTCTTGCCAATAACTGATACCATAACTACTCAGTCTCCATACCAAACTACTGAACACTTTCCAAAAATAATAACGGAAATCGCTTCAACTGGCAAGCCTGTCACGGTAGGAACTACTGGTACAATTGTCCCTGAAACCACAACATTTTTGCCTCCTTTGATGTTCACTTCGGACTCTGTCTTAACGATTACCTCCTTTACTTCGGAATCTCCGAAAGCCATTACAAGTGAAATTGTGTCTGTCGATGTCTCGTCTACAACGCCTGTGTATGAATATACAACTGTGCCATATTTGAATAAAACTGAATCCAGTACTATTATATCTACTGGGGGAACAACAAGTTCGCCATTTTCGACTGTAGAAAATACTACAACGGATACTACAAGCTACGTTACTTTAAAGCCTGCTACTACAGAAGGGGCTTCAACGACAAAGATGCCGTTCTTTTATACATCGATGGGTTATCCCAGTGAAACAACTACTCAGAGTCTTTCATCTATGACAACTGTGGGTACGGAGGAAGTAGAAACGACATTCAGTTCTGTTGGTATGCCTAATGCGACTGTGACATATGACCAGAGGACAGAAAAATTACCAACTTGTACGAACGATTATGATTGTGAGGACGATGAGATGTGTGTTAAAGCAAAGTGCGTTAGACCCTGTGAATATTACGTAAATCTATGTGATGTTCAAAATTTTACCATTTGTCATACATTGAACCACACCGCCTTGTGCTCTTGTGATACCGCCGCAGATGTAAATAAGCCCGGTTGCTCTATAAATGCAGGTAACTAAAGCTGTGTATGTAAATCTTAAGTCATAATATCCACGTGTTCTCTCTCTCTATATCTCGCTGTCTCTCTTTATTGAATGAATTGCAAAATGAACCACAGGGTTGCGGTAAATACTTTCTTGGCATCCGTGGCGCCAACTACTTAGAATCGCCAAATACATCTGGCAAATATGTAGAAGCCTACTCAATTTGATGTCTCATCTTGTCTTGTTTTCCTCTCTATATGGAACTCTACATCATATATCTCCTCCACCTGTCCCCATAAACAGATCAATCAACTGTTATGACTGGCACCTGCATGTGTTCTATATTTTATACTCTGTTTGTGCTCTATTGTTCTGTACTGCTCCTCGCAATTCAGTCCCAGTGTGTTCTGTATGTTCTTCTGAATGTTCTTGGAAGACAGCAAACGCTTCAAATTCTTTTACTGGATGCTACAGCTGTCATTCGTATCCATGTATGTGCCTGCACCCCACCCAACCACCACCAACCACCACTTCAACCACAAAAAAAAGAATCCACCTTCGGAATTTGAGTTTTCGAAGTACTAAGTGTATGTGTTCACCCCACACAAATGAAGCATACGAATAGAGCTCACTGTCTCGTTATGTTGCCTGCTTTTATTGCCTGCCTGCCTGCTGCAAGTATTCGTACGTGTATCTCATCAAGACCCACCTCTATATATCATCCATACTGCATCCGTGTCTCTGTTTCCCCTTGTACTCGATGTGCATGTCTTGTGGTCGTTCAATCTCATCTGTGTTACATATATGCCAAAGATTATCGTGTTGATTTTGTTGTATTTAGTACATATGTTTGTTCGTATTATTCACATCAAACTGCAGTAAGTAATTGCATGATGAACTGCATGAACTGGTGGGAGCAGAACTAATCATATCTGGTGTTCTACTAGTATTATAACTCGAAGCTTTCTATAACATTGCACTAACCCCCAATAAACATAATCCTAACTGCTTGCCTGCATGTGTATTGGTTGTTTAGAGACAACAGCATCAACAACGACTAAACCAAATAATAATACTATATTTAGCATAAGCCTGTTAGATTTAGTTATACCTACAGTGGCTGCAACTCAGAATGATGTACTAACAGCATTGAAAGTAAATTCTTAAAGAAACAACTGCCTATACAACAGGATTCTTAATACAACCCTAAAATATAATATTTAAAACAAAAAACAGCAACAAAATATGAATTAAACATATTTAACTGAATGTCTCAACCACACAGTACTTCACAAAACTCTGACTAATGCAATTAATATATCCCCCATGCAACAACAGAAATCGGCTGCGCCTCAAGCGATGAGTGCCCCACTCAACAGGCCTGCATCAATGCGCTCTGCGTGGATCCCTGTGCCTATGAGAATCCCTGTGGACGCAGTGAGGATTGTCGCGTGATTGCCCATTCACCAGTTTGTTCATCAGGTGAGTTCGATACAACAAGCTGAGTCAAACATGTTCGAGCTCAAAAGACTAGCAAATGTAAACATTGTTATGGTTGCCGCTGCTATACGCGCCCTCTTTGAGTTACGCTCTCTGAGTCAGTTTTTGCTGTTGGCAATGCTGGATCATTCATTCGCTTTAGCGTATATACGTATGTATGTATGTGTCTAGCAGAGAACTGTAACTTGCTGCTTGCCAAGGCGCAAGCAATGCATATGTATGTATGTATGTATGTATGTATGTATTTTGTCTTTGCTCGTGTTGAGTAGAGTAATTTTGCCAGTTCGAATTTAGCAGCTCTGTGTTACAAATATACTTTTGTGGAAATTATTGTGAAACTCATTTCATTTAATATTGAGTTGTGCATACATACAATCACACATACAAATCAGAAAACTGCATCCATTAACTAGTTTGTTCGTCATTAACTAGTTTGTTCGCTGCAACGAGCTGAGTCAAACATGTTCGAGCTCAAAAGACTCTAGCAAATGTAAACATTGTTTTTGTTGCCGCTGCTATGCGCGCTCTCTTTGAGTTACCCTCTGTGAGTCAGTTTTTGCTGTTGGCAATGCTGGATCATTCATTCGCCTTAGCATAAGTACGTTTGTATGCGTGTACGTGTCTAGCAGAGAACTGTAACTTGCTGCTTGCCAAGGCGCAAGCAATGCATATGTATGTATGTATGTATTTTGTCTTTGCTAGTGTTCAGTAGAGTGATTGTGCCAGTTCGAATTTAGCAGCTCTGTGTTACAAATGTACTTTTGTGGAAATTATTGTGCAACTCATTTCATTTAATATTGAGTTTTGCGTACATACAATCACACATACAAATCAGAAAACTGCAACCATTCACCAGTTTGTTCATCAGGTGAGTTCGCTGTAACGAGCTGAGTCAAACTTGTTCGTACTCAAAAGACTAGCATATGTATGTATGTATGTAAACGTTGTTTTTGCTGCCGCTGCTATACGCGCTCTCTTTGAGTTACGCTCTCTGAGTCAGTTTTTGCTGTTGGCAATGCTGGATCATTTTTTCTTCGCTCTTGTGCAGTGGCGTGATTGTGTTACAAATAACTTTTCTTCAATTTATTGTGAAATTCATTTAATTCAATATTCATTTTTGCAGTTTGCGAATGTCAACGTGCTTCAGACTGTCACAAGGGCTTCGAGTGCGATGGTTGTTATTGCCGCGACTGTAAGTGCTTAGAATTAAACTTACTATAATTACTGTATTAACAACTTGTTGTAATTCAGCCACAGGTCGTACTCCTGGTTGTGAACACTGTCCACCAGGAGCCAACTGCGATCCCACAACTGGAGCTTGTATCAAAGGTAAGTGGAATGTGGTTATTTTCTATGACCTTTAAGTGGTGCAATCAGCAATAATTATCATACCCTAAACACTAACATGTGTAAATATTAACTTTTACGAATGTGTATATATCTGTATTATAAAATAACCACCCTTTACCCGTGTAAATATATCGTCTCTCCCTAGCTAATGTAACAATAACAACTAGTACTACCAAGAAAACCACAGTGAAACCAACAACAGCATCAACAACCACAACAACAAGCAAAACAACAACAACAAATAGCACAACTACTAGCACTGAAAAGAGCACAATCACTACTACTAGCGCCACTAACCCCACCACAATCAGCACTAGTAAACCACCCACCAAAGCCACCACAACAGCAACCACTTTTGAGACAACCACCGTTAAGTCGGGCCATACTAAGGGCTATCGAGATGGCGAGAATAATATTACCGATACGCCAACGCCACGTCCCGTGGTTACAACCACCACATTGGCCAGCAATGACAGTGGTGCGAGACGCACAACCACGCCCAAAATGAAGACCACACGCCTTGACACCTCCAATGAGATGCCAGAGACCACCACCATGACCAGCACCACTGCTTGGCCAACGGAATTGCCCACTAGACCAGGAACCACAACGGAAGTTGAGGATTTACTCACAACCACCACACCTGCACCATTGGCCAACACCACAATTATTAACCCATGTACAGTAGATACTAACTGTGCTCCTAACGAGCACTGCAAACGGGGGCGTTGCCAAACGAAAGGTATAATTCAAATAAGACTCCACTAACCCAGGACTTTGGATACCCTAAAATGTCAATATGTGTATGAAAACTGATTCCGTTTTGTAAATATCTATCTATCTGACATTTTAGAGTATGAAAGTCCTAAAGATCAGTGTAATATATGTTACCAAAGAAATAGAAAATGAAGAAGAAGTTTCGTATTTTCAAGAATCTTTTTTGGAATTTAATAACCCTTACAATCTGTACATAAAGTCCTTGTACATACTTTCGAATTTAAGATTAATTTATTCGTGTTCCTCAAATCACAATACCTCACTTAGTTTTTAATCCATCAAATTAATATACTTATTTGCTAACTAATTAATTTTTAACAAGTAGAACCACCGGGCACACCCAAATCACCCGAACCATGTCAGTCGAATAACGATTGCATTGAGAGCGAGGCATGCTACATGGGTCTGTGTCACGATCCCTGCGAGTTTGCCAAGATCTGTGCTCCAACGGCCAAGTGTACGGCCAAGAGTCATCGACCCATCTGCAGTTGTCCCCAGGGTCACGAGGGCAATCCGATGGTTAAGTGTGTGCCCACAGATAAATCAAGTAAGCGAAACTAATCCAACTAAAGAGAGTTAATCAACAAAATTCACGCATTCCAATTTAATAATTTTAAAAAACTAAATGAAGTGGGAAGATTAATTCCAAACAATATATGAAGCTACATCGATTAACTCATCCTCATTTTCAGTGGAATGCTCGGACAACTCGGACTGTGGCGTTACGGAGGCTTGCATCAACGATCGCTGCCTGCATCCCTGCGATGTGCACGATCCTTGTGCCCAGAATGCGGTTTGTATCAACTCGAATCACGCGGCCGACTGTAGCTGTGCGGATGGCTATCAGGGCAATGGATTTGTTGGCTGTCAGCCAGGTAAGTTGGAACCATTGATATGACTGCACTTTGATGCACTTTTGTAATCCTCGTGCTAATCTCTCACAAAAATATGCCCAAATACTTTCTCTCTCTTCTTGACACTGTACAAATTCCTCGTACACCCACATGTATAAAACTTGTACTGACCCGACAACAACAACAACTACCAACAACTCCACGAATGTACCATAAACACATCAAATTGCACCGTAATCTCCAACACACCAAATCTAGCACGCACCCACGTCTGCCAGTACAACGAGGATTGTCCACCGAATAAGCTCTGCGATCGTCTCAATCGTCGCTGCATCAATCCCTGCCAAGAGGATTCCTGTGGCGAGAATGCCGAATGTGTTCCGGTCAATCATGGCATCGACTGTCGTTGTCTGCCTGGTTACCTGGGCAACGCCTATGTCCAATGTAAGCAATCCCTTGGATGTCGTGCAGACTCCGAATGCGATGCCAGCCAAGCCTGCATCAATGGAATATGCACTTCGCCTTGTCAGTGCGGCGCGTTTGCTCTCTGTGATGTGATCAATCATCGTGGCATCTGCAAGTGCCCACCTGGTTACAATGGCAACCCGGAAGTAGGCTGCAGTCCGCCACAGAATCCATGCGATCCCAATCCCTGCGGACAGAATGCTCAGTGTGAACTGGACAATGGCAATCCGATTTGCTTCTGTCCCAAAGGACTGACTGGTAATCCCTTCAAGAATTGCAGTAAGTATTACTGAGTATTATCAACCAGAAACCGCTTATTAATTTCATTCCTTTCCAGTTCCTGAGGGTGATGAGTGCACACCGAATCCCTGCGGACCCAACTCTGGTTGTCGCCGCGTGGATGGCTCTCCGATATGCTTCTGTCTGCCAGAATACGAAGGCCAACCGCCACTTATTGCCTGTGAACTGCCATCAAATCCATGTGACCCCTCGCCATGTGGTCCAAACACTCAATGCTCTGTTCTGAGTAATGGCTTCTCAAAGTGCACTTGCCTGCCTGGTTATGTGGAGAGTCCCAATACCATACGGGGCTGTGTGGAGCCTATTAATCCCTGTGAACCGAACCCTTGTGGAACTGGAGCCATCTGTGACTCCTCTCGCCAGCCTGTGTGCTACTGTCCGGATAATAAGATTGGAAATCCCTTCAGAATCTGTGAGAAACCTGCGGTGTCTGTGGAGCTTTGCCAGCCCGGTCCGTGTGGCCGCAATGCCGACTGTTATGTTGCCGGAAATCGAGAGGAATGTTACTGCCGTTCCGGCTATGTCGGAGATCCCTATCAGGGCTGCCGTGAGCCAAGCCGAACGGTCTGCGATCCAAATCCATGCGGACCAAATGCCAACTGTCTTATTGCCGGCGATGAGATTCATTGTGTCTGCCCTGAAGGATTGTCTGGAGATCCCACCTCTCTGAGTGGCTGCCATGGCTATGAGTGTCAAATTGATGGAGACTGTCCACAGAACAAGGCCTGCATGGGCTTCCGTTGCTACGATCCATGCCCTGGTGCTTGTGGCTCTGGTACCAACTGTCGCGTAGAGCAACATCATCCCGTCTGCTCTTGCAATCCTGGACTAACTGGAAATCCTGGCGTGCGCTGTTATGCCTTGGATCAGCCCAAGGCCAATCCATGTGTACCAAGTCCTTGCGGCTTGAACAGCGAATGCAAGCTCTTGAATAATCGCGCTGTCTGCTCATGCCTGCCTGGCTACCTGGGTGATCCTCAATCAGGTTGCCAACCGGAGTGCGACATCAACTCGGACTGCGGTGAGCCCTTGTCTTGCATCAATCACAAGTGCGTGGATCCATGTGCCGGCACCATTTGCGGCATCAATGCCATCTGTAATGTGCGCCAGCATACACCTGTTTGCCACTGTCTGGACGGATTTGCTGGAGACGCCTTCTTGCAGTGCGTGCCCATTGGAGTTTTGAGGAACGTTTCGCGTGATCCCTGTGCTCCATCTCCTTGTGGACCGAATGATGTCTGCTCAGTATTTGGAGATGGTGTGGCTCTATGTGATCCTTGCTTTGGCCCGAATGCCCAACAGAATCCACGCTGTCGTCCGGAATGTTTGGCCAATTCGGATTGTCCATTCAATCGCGCCTGCTTGGGTCAGCGCTGTCTGGATCCCTGCCCAGGCTCATGTGGACGCAATGCTGTATGCCAGGTGTATGAGCATAATCCAGTCTGCGCTTGCCCTACTGGACTTTATGGTAATCCCTACGAGCAATGTTCACCACCGTCGCCCATTGTGCCCACGCCCTCAGCCAGTTGTGCCAAACTACAGTGTGGACCCAATGCCGACTGTAAGCGGCAGAGTGGCGGCTTGGCCTGCGTCTGCCGTAAGGGTTACTTCGGAAATGCCTATCTGGGATGCCGTCCTGAGTGTGTGCTCAACAGTGACTGCTCTGCGGATAAGTCTTGTGTGAATTCAAAGTGCGTGGACGCCTGTGTCGGAGTGTGTGGCATCAATGCCGTCTGTCGTGTGGTCAATCATGCTCCGGTTTGTGTGTGCGCCGAGGGCTTCAGTGGTGATGCCTTCCTGTCGTGTAATCCATACTATTTGCCACCAGTTACGCCACCTCCAGATCATCGCAACCCCTGTGAGCCATCGCCCTGCGGTCCCAACTCACGTTGCTTGGCCTCTGCCGATGGCTATGCTGCCTGCTCCTGTCTGCCCAACTTCAAGGGAGCACCACCAGTGTGCCAGCCCGAGTGTGTGGTCAGCTCCGAGTGCGCTCCCAGTCAGGCGTGTATCAATCAACGCTGTGCAGATCCCTGTCCTGGCACCTGTGGTGTTGGAGCACGCTGTGAAGTGCTGAATCATAATCCGATCTGCTCCTGTGAACCACATTTCGAAGGAGATCCGTTCGTGGCCTGCTCACGACTACCAGAACCACCGCCAGATGGCAAATCACCTGCCAATCCATGCGTGCCATCGCCATGTGGACCCAACTCCATCTGCCAGATCAAACAGAATCGTCCAGTGTGCTCGTGCGTTGCCAACTACATTGGCAGTCCCCCGTACTGCCGTCCCGAGTGTACACTGAGCAGCGAATGTCCAGCCGATAAGGCCTGTATACAAGAGAAGTGTCAGAACCCGTGTGCCAATGCCTGCGGACACAATGCACGCTGCACCGTGGTGGCACATTCCGCTCACTGCAGCTGCGATCAGGGCTTCGAGGGAGACGCTTTCGTGGGCTGCTCCAAGGTCATAGAACAGAGTGAGTATATACAGTTCTATGAGTATAGAATATTTCTGACTTTAACATTTATCTTATAGAACCACATGATCACATCAATCCCTGCTACCCCAATCCATGTGCCGAGAATGCCGTCTGCACGCCACACAACGAGGCTGCCCGTTGCAGTTGCATAGAACCCTACTTCGGAGATCCATACAGCACTGGCTGTCGTCCGGAGTGTATATACAACTCGGAGTGTCCCTCATCGTTGGCCTGCATCAAGCAGCACTGCCGTAATCCGTGTACTGGCGCCTGTGGACCAAATGCAGAGTGTTCTGTAGTGAATCACTTGCCCACGTGCAGCTGTACGAGTGGCTTCGAGGGTGATCCCTTCGTGGGCTGCAAGCGTACACCAATTGGACCCATCTCTGTGTGTGAACCGAACCCATGTGGACCCAACAGCATATGCCGCACGGTGGAGGGACATCCCACCTGCAGTTGTCAAGTTGGCTACTTTGGCGCTCCGCCCACCTGTCGACCCGAGTGTGTGGTCAGTTCGGAGTGTGCCCAGCACTTGGCCTGCATCAATCAAAAGTGCGCTGATCCATGCGTTGGCACCTGCGGCATCAATGCATTGTGTAAGGTGAACAATCACAACCCAATCTGCACCTGCCCCAAGGAATATGTCGGAGATCCATTCGAACAATGTATACCCAAACGTAAGTTACCCCAACTATCTGTTGCTTAAACTCTACTTATAACTTTTTTTTATGCTTAGCACCGGAACCAAGACCTGCTGTCAATCCTTGCCTGCCGAATCCTTGTGGTCCGAATGCCAAGTGCCGTGATATTAACAATCGCGCCGAGTGTTCCTGTTTGCCGGGCATGTTTGGTGCCCCGCCCAGCTGTCGGCCCGAGTGTGTCATCAATCAGGACTGTCCGTCGAACCGCGCCTGCATTCGTCAGCGCTGCGAGGATCCTTGTGTCGGTACGTGCGGCTTCAATGCCCTATGTGCCACACAACACCACCAGCCCAAGTGTAGTTGCCTCGATGGCTATGAGGGTGATCCGTATACTGGTTGCAACATGCATCAAAGTGAGTACAGTCTTTCCGATTATTTGCTATCCTTTGCGCCTGAGGCGCCCATTTCCTTCTTAATGTTGTATGTCTTTTTCAGTGGTGTTTTTAAGGGGTTTGTGGTTCACTCATTTCATGCATGTTTTTTGTATTGTATATATGAAATCATCACTCCCTCCATCCATAAATACTCTGTATCCAGTTTGGAATTGAATACGCTAAAGATTCTATAAGATTTTTATGTTGTCTGATGTAAATAGTGAATGAACTATAATCTCTTTGCTGGGAGTACAATTCTATTGGAATTACAAGTTAGAGGCCAATGATATTAGACAAGAAATTCTTCCACTTGATACAGAGTAACTAACTAGTCGATAGCTGTCGACTATAACCTTCCTCCTGTACAATTTATATGCCTAGTACATAAGTCTAGTATGTATCTATTATCTGTATCCTTTTATGGTATATCACCTTATCCACCACTTGCTTGCTATTTCCATTCTCATGTCGAATACTCAGTTGTGGTGCCCGATTTCCCAGCTGATCCATGCTATCCATCACCATGTGGTGCGAATGCCATTTGCCGCGAACGAAACGGTGCCGGCTCATGCAGTTGCATTCAGAATTACTTTGGAGATCCCTACATTAATTGCCGTCCCGAATGCGTGCAGAACAGCGATTGTCCTGGCTCGAAAGCCTGTATTAATATGAAGTGTCGCGATCCCTGTGCCAATGCCTGTGGCTTCAATGCCATCTGTCGTGTGGCCCATCATCAGCCCGTGTGTAGCTGCGAGCCTGGTTACACCGGTAACCCAATGCGCGCCTGTGTGGAAAGACCCTCAAGTAATTAGCAGCAGTTAGAGCCCAAGTAGAGCTTATAGTTAATACTCTCTGTCCCATCAGATATGTACCTTCCATTGCCCAAAGATCCATGCAGACCCTCGCCCTGTGGCCTCTTTAGCACCTGTCACGTGGTCGGCGATCGTCCAGTCTGTGCCTGTTTGCCAGACTACATGGGCGCTCCGCCCAATTGTAAGCCCGAGTGCGTGATTAGTGCCGAGTGTCCCTCGGATAGGGCCTGCATAAATCAGAGATGTGGTGATCCCTGTCCGGGAACTTGTGGCTACAATGCACGCTGTCGCACCGCCAATCATTCGCCCATCTGCAGCTGCTACGACGGCTACTATGGAGATCCGTTCCATCAGTGTGTGATTGAGCAAAGTAGGTGATCCTCTCTAGGGATTCAGTTGGGCAAATTCCAATTAAAATCTATTCTGCTTGTAGAGCCCCTACCCCAACCGGATCCCATACAACCGGTTAATCCCTGTGTACCCTCGCCCTGTGGGCCCAACTCACAGTGCCAGGCATCCAGCAGTGGCGCTGTCTGTGCCTGCATCAACAACTATATAGGACGTCCACCGGCCTGTCGGCCAGAATGTAGCATTAACTCGGAATGTCCATCACGCATGGCCTGCATGAATTCCCGCTGTGCCGATCCCTGTATTGGCTCCTGTGGCAACAATGCCTTGTGTCAGGTCAGCTTCCATGCACCGGTCTGCATGTGTCAGCCCGGCTACTCCGGAGATCCCTTCTCCGGCTGTTACAAGATACCTGAAAGTATGTCGCATACCCTTAGAGAAAACGTTCCCTTACTCAAGTCAAGTCTTTGCCTTTGTTAACCCCACAGTACAAGTTGAAACCACACAACCCTGTCGTCCCAGTCCATGTGGCTTGAATGCCATCTGCGAGGAGCGCAATAGCGCTGCGTCCTGCAAGTGTGTGCCCGAGTACTACGGTGATCCCTATGTGGAATGCCGTCCCGAGTGTACCATCAACTCGGACTGCTCCAAGTCGCGTGCCTGCGTCAATCAGAAATGCGTCGATCCCTGCCCAGGCATGTGTGGCCATAGCGCCATCTGTGCTGTATTCAACCATGCACCCAACTGTGAATGCCTCCAAGGCTACACTGGAAACCCAATTGTTGGCTGTCATCTTGTACCAGAGACACCACGCTGTAAGCAGCCTACCCCTTCCCCCGTTGAACCCCTTATTAATAGTGGCAATCATTTTGTGTTTAGATCCCGATCCCATTGTGCCCGTAAATCCATGTCAACCCTCACCATGCGGTCTCTATAGCAATTGTCGCGCTCTGAATGATCATGCTGTCTGCTCCTGCATACCCAATTATGTGGGTGCACCACCCAACTGCCGGCCCGAATGCATGAGCAGTTCGGAGTGCGCACAGGACAAGTCGTGCATCAACGAACGCTGCAAAGATCCGTGCCCCGGCACCTGTGGCAACAATGCCCTCTGCCGTGTGGTGAATCACAATCCCATTTGCTCCTGCAGCCCTGGCTACAGTGGCGATCCCTTCGTACGCTGTCTACCCGAAGAGAGTAAGAATCCAAGCAGTCATCCCACACCTAGCATTCTTTCATCAACGGAAAGCGGATAGCTAGATCAACTTTCCATGGGGTTGCAGATAGTGTCAGTGGTTATATCATTTGACTATTCCCTATGCTATTCTAAAAGTTGTACCATTGACACTGTGTGCAGCTCTAGCTCATTCCATTCCATTCCTTTGCCAAAGATTCATACATCATCCTTACTATATTTTCTTTATTTTCTATTTATTTATTTCTCTTTTATATGTACAATTTATTATGTGGCTTTTGTGTATGGTGGTGCATGCTGTTATATTATGTATTGTGGTTCATTGGTGAAATGTAGAACGACCCATTGTGAGCGATCACGTCAATCCATGTGTGCCCTCGCCATGTGGACCCAATTCGCAGTGTCGGGTGTCGGCGGCTAATGAGCAACCTGTGTGCTCATGCTTGCAACATTATGTGGGTAGGGCGCCCAATTGCCGACCGGAGTGCACCTCGAACTCGGAGTGTGCCGGCAATTTGGCGTGCATCAATCTGCGCTGTCAGGATCCCTGTGTGGGCACCTGTGGCAGTCAGACCACGTGCCTTGTAAATAACCATAGACCCATTTGTCGCTGCCTCGACGGTTATGCTGGCGATCCATTCTCAGAGTGTAGTCCCCATAGTAAGCCTGCGCTACAGTCCCCCCATCATCAACTTTATATTAAAACTCCCCCCTCTACGCTTTTGTCCGTTCCCTTAGTTATTGTGGTACCCGAAATTGCGGAGCCCTGCAACCCGAGTCCGTGTGGCGCCAATGCCGTTTGCAAAGATCGCAACGGTGTCGGCTCCTGCACTTGCCTGCCCGAATATACCGGAGATCCGTACACGGAGTGTCGCCCGGAGTGTGTACTGAACAGCGATTGCTCCAAGAATCGCGCCTGCCTCAACAACAAGTGCCGAGATCCCTGTCCGGGAGTCTGCGGCGTGGCTGCCGAGTGCCATGTGATCAACCACGCTCCCAGCTGTAGCTGTCCCTCAGGTTTTACAGGAAATCCCTCACAGTACTGCCGCGAAATACCCAAATGTAATAACGACTTGGCTAGAAAGATTCCAAATTAGTTACTGATATATTCTTAAACTTACCTTACTTTAGTGGCTCCACCTGTACAGCCGTGTCAACCATCGCCTTGTGGTCCGTATAGCCAGTGCCGCGAGTTGAATGGCCATGCGGTCTGCTCGTGCATTGCCAACTATGTTGGTGCTCCGCCAGCCTGTCGTCCCGAGTGCTCGGTTAGCTCCGAGTGCGCCCAGGACAAGGCGTGCGTGAATCTGCGCTGTGTAGACCCATGTCCAGGCACCTGCGGCAATGAGGCTGTCTGCAAGGTGACCAATCACAATCCCATCTGCTCTTGTGCACCTGGCTACAGTGGCGATCCGTTTGTGCGTTGTGCACCCTGGCACGATGAGCCCGAAACTCCCAAGTCCAATGAGAATCCCTGTGTGCCCAGTCCCTGTGGACCCAATTCACAATGTCGTGTCATTGGGGAGACTGGCGTCTGTTCGTGTCTGCCCAATTACATTGGACGTGCACCCAACTGCCGTCCCGAATGCACACAGAACTCCGAGTGCCCAGCCAATCAAGCTTGTATCAATGAACGCTGCAAAGATCCCTGCCCGGGCTCCTGCGGCTTCAATGCCTACTGCAACGTGGTGAATCACTCACCCACCTGCAACTGCGAGACTGGCTACACTGGCGATCCATTCGCTGGCTGCAACCCGCAACGTAAGACCCCACAACAAGTGTTTCCTTGAGATTATAGCTAATTCTGTCCATTTCTTGATACGATCATTAGCTGTTGCCATACCCGATGAACGTCTCACTCCTTGCGTGCCCTCACCCTGTGGCCCCAATGCCGAGTGCCGGGAACGCAATGGCGCCGGCTCCTGCACCTGCCTGCCAGAGTATTTCGGTGATCCGTATAGTGGCTGTCGTCCAGAGTGTGTGGTCAATAGTGATTGTGCACGCGATAGATCTTGCATCAATCAGAAATGCGTGGATCCATGTCCGGGTGTTTGTGGCTTGAATGCCGAATGTCGTGTGTCCAATCACTTGCCCAACTGTCACTGCCTTGCCGGCTATACTGGCAACCCATCGAGCTCCTGTCGCGAGATTCCTCAACTTCCCGAACCACGTAGGTTATACGCACTGCAAATGGAAAAAGTCCCTAATTCCTCTACCTATTCCCTAGCTGTACGCGATGAGCATCCCTGTCAGCCCTCACCCTGCGGGCCGTACAGTCAGTGTCGTGAAATTAACAACCACGCCGTGTGCTCCTGTCAGCCCACTTTCATTGGCTCGGCCCCCAACTGTAGACCCGAGTGTGTTGTTAGCTCTGACTGTGCCCAAGATCTCAACTGCCAGAACCAGAAGTGTGTGGATCCATGTCCAGGCACTTGCGGCATTGAGGCGCGTTGCCAAGTTATTAATCACTATCCTGCATGTTCCTGTGCTCCTGGCTACACCGGAGACCCATTCAACCGTTGCACGAAAATAATTATATGTAAGCATGAGTAGATCATGAGTAGAGATGAGAGAGTGTCCAAGCCAGCTGGACAGAGACGCGTTTAATATGAAACTGTAGATGAACGGAAAATACTTGTTACTTGATACTCCCTCCACTATTCTCTAAAGAATCCTATTCAACTGGTTTGAGCACTCTCTTTCCCGCATGTATTATATTTATTTCCCTCACCTTAATGTTGTATTTCTCTTCTATTTTTATGTTTCTCCTTTATGACTTTATGTACACTCTACCAAACTGTCCTCACTATCCGATCTGTACTATGTATATGTGTATTATGTAAATGTGTTTGCTATCTGTGGCCTTGGGCTATGTAGTGGATGAGAAACCCAAAGAACCTGGTAATCCCTGTGTGCCCTCACCCTGTGGACCCAACTCCAAGTGCCTTGACGTACGGGGTTCTCCTGCATGCTCCTGCCTGCCCGACTATCTCGGCCGGCCACCGAACTGCCGACCCGAGTGCATGACTAGTCCCGACTGCCCGGCCAATTTGGCCTGTGTTAACCAGCGCTGCGCTAATCCTTGCATCGGTTCTTGTGGCATACACTCACTGTGTACTGTCATCAAGCATAATCCGAACTGCCAATGCGAGCCTGGTTACACCGGAGATCCTTTCGCCGGTTGTGCCATATACAATCCAAGTATAGCCCGACCGGTAGCTAGAAATGTAGCCACAACTAACAATATATTTTCTCTTTTTGCTCCCCCTCTAGTTACCCCAACGGAAGCACCGCGTAATCCCTGCAATCCCAGTCCATGTGGAGCGAATGCCATTTGTCGCGAAAGGAATGGAGCAGGCTCCTGCGCTTGCCAACCTGAATACTTTGGTGACCCGTACAGCGGCTGTCGTCCGGAGTGTGTGCAGAATGCGGACTGCGATCGTTCACGTGCTTGCATCAATAACAAGTGCCAGGATCCTTGTCCCGGCGCCTGTGGCATCAATGCCGAGTGCCGTGTGCTTAACCATGCGCCCAACTGTATGTGCTTTGAGGGCTACTCGGGCGATCCACATCGCTCGTGTGCGCTTTATGAGATTGTAACACGTCGTCCTGAGAATCCCTGCCAGCCTTCGCCATGTGGACCCAATAGTCAGTGTCATGACCAGAACAGCCATGCAGTCTGCTCATGCGTCGAAGGATACATCGGAGCGCCGCCCAGCTGCAAGCCGGAGTGTGTGGTCAGCTCGGAGTGTGCCCAGAATCGCGCTTGCATCAATCAGAAGTGCGCTGACCCATGCCGTGGCGCTTGTGGAGATAATGCCAAGTGTCAAGTGGTCAACCACAATCCCATATGCAGCTGTGTGCCAGGCATGACGGGAGATCCAATCTCGGGCTGTGTCCAAGATGTGGGTCGTACCACCGAAAATCCTTGTGTGCCATCACCATGCGGTCCCAACTCCATTTGCCGAGAGATTGGCCAACAGGCTGCCTGCTCATGTCAGGCCAACTATGTTGGACGCCCACCAAGCTGTCGACCAGAGTGCACCAACAACGACGAGTGCCAGAATCATCTATCGTGCCAGAATGAACGCTGCGTGGATCCATGTCCCGGCTCCTGCGGCAGCAATGCCATCTGCCAGGTGGTGCAACACAATGCGGTCTGCTCTTGCGCCGATGGCTACGAGGGTGATCCACTCTTCGGTTGTCAACTGATGGTGCCCGTACTGCCCACACAACCACCCACCTCACCTTGCGAACCCTCACCTTGTGGCCCTCATGCCGAGTGCAGAGAACGCAATGGCGCTGGCGCCTGCTACTGCCATGAAGGATTCGAGGGCAACCCCTACGACGATCAGCGCGGCTGCCGTCGTGAGTGCGAGACGAATGATGAGTGTAATCTATCCCAGGCCTGTGTCCGCTTCAAGTGTGTTGACCCCTGTGCGAATATGTGTGGAGAGTTTGCCATCTGTACAGTGGACAACCATGTGCCCACCTGCAATTGCCCCGCCGGTTACAGCGGTGATCCGTTCTTCAGCTGTCGCCCTGTGCCAGTCACCCCACCGCCACCAGTGAATCCTTGTGTGCCATCGCCTTGCGGACCCAACAGCAATTGCCGCAGCATCAACAATCAGGCTGTCTGTTCCTGCCAGTCTGGATTTGTGAATCAGCCACCCAACTGCCGGCCAGAGTGTGTGGTCAGTGCCGAGTGTGCGCCAGAGCGTGCTTGTGTGAACAACAAGTGCGTGGATCCATGCTTACACACTTGCGGCATACGCGCCATCTGCAGCACCAAGAACCACAGTCCCATCTGTACCTGTCCACGCGGCATGACTGGCGATCCATTCGTGCAGTGCAGCAAGATACCAATTACACATGATGTGACTACCCCGGAGCCACCCGTACCATCCTGCGTGCCATCGCCTTGCGGACCCAATGCCAAGTGCCAGATTGTTGGCGGTAGTCCGGCCTGCTCCTGCTTACCAGACTTCATTGGCGCCCCACCTCGCTGCCGACCACAGTGCGTACTCAACTCCGAGTGCGGTCCCACCGAGGCCTGCATCAATCAGAAGTGTCGCGATCCATGCCCCGGCTCCTGCGGCTTCGACGCCAAGTGTCATGTGCTGAATCATCTGCCCATATGCAACTGCATTGATGGATTCACGGGAGATCCATTCGTACGCTGCAGCAAGCTGCCCGAAGTGAAAGTCGTAAATGACCGACCCAACGATCCCTGCAATCCTGACCCTTGTGGACCGAATGCTGACTGCTTTAGCGGAGAGTGCCGTTGCCAGAACAACTACCAGGGCAACCCCTATGAAGGTTGTCGACCCGAATGCACACTCTCGGCTGACTGTTCCAGAGATAAGGCCTGCATACGGAACAAGTGTGTGGATCCCTGTCCAGGCACCTGTGGAAATAATGCTCTGTGTGAGGTGCTCAACCACATACCCGTCTGCTCATGCCAACAGGGATATGAGGGTGATCCATTTACCAACTGCCGACCAAAAGCACTTGATCCCATACCAGAAGTCAAGGCCTGTTCTCCATCTCCCTGTGGTGCGAACAGCCAATGTCGCGATATCAATAATCATGCGGTGTGTTCCTGTCTGGAGGGCTATATCGGAGCACCACCTCAGTGCAGACCAGAGTGCGTCGTGTCTAGCGAATGCTCTGCTCTGCAGGCGTGTGTCAACAAAAAGTGCGTGGATCCATGTGCCGGAGCTTGTGGCATCGAAGCCCGTTGTGAGGTCATCAATCACAGTCCAATCTGCGGCTGTCCACCTGGCACCACCGGCGATCCATTCAAGAGCTGTTCCGAAATACCCATGGAAAAGGAGCTGGATCAAAGACCACCCAGCGATCCATGCGTACCCACACCCTGTGGACCAAACTCAATCTGCAAGGCAGATGGCAACGGACCTGTTTGCCAATGTTTGCCCGAGTTCTTTGGTGCGCCGCCCAACTGCCGAGTCGAGTGCATCATCAATCCCGACTGTCCATCAACGCAGGCCTGCATCAACAACAAATGCCGCGACCCCTGCCCCGGTTCCTGTGGCACCAACTCCGAGTGCCGTGTCATTGCCCATTCGGTATCGTGCTCCTGTCCGCCTGGCTATGCTGGCAATGCTTTTGTCCAGTGTGTGCAACAGCGTGTGGAGCAACCCAAGCCATGTGAGCCATCGCCATGTGGTGCGAATGCCGAATGCATCGAACGTAATGGCGCTGCCGCCTGCAAGTGCATTGACGAGTATCAAGGCAATCCCTACGAGGGCTGTCGTCCGGAGTGCGTGCTAAGCTCGGACTGTCCAACAGACAAGGCTTGCATACGCAACAAGTGCCAGGATCCCTGTCCAGGCATCTGCGGCTCCAATGCCCAGTGCTATGCCATCAACCATGTGCCGAACTGCGTCTGTAACGATGGCTACACCGGAGATCCGTTCTCCACTTGCCGTCGCTTTGAACCTACTACACCAGGACCCGTTGCTGATCCATGCAACCCATCGCCATGTGGAGCTAACAGCAAATGCCGTGCCTCTAACGGCCTGGCTGTCTGCTCTTGTCTGGAAACGTTCATTGGAGCTCCACCCAACTGCAAGCCAGAGTGTACAGTGAACGCGGAATGCCCGCAGAACAAGGCTTGCCACAAGTTCCGTTGCGCGAACCCGTGTGCCGGCATCTGTGGCATTAATGCCAAGTGCGAGGTCATCAATCACAATCCCATCTGTAGTTGCCCCTTGGAGATGACTGGCGATCCATTCGCCCGTTGCTATCCAGCACCAGAGGTTCCTCAACAGAAGGATACCGAGAAGGACAAGAACCCGTGTCAACCCTCACCCTGCGGCCTTTACTCGGAGTGCCGTGTGCGTGGCGATCAGGCTTCTTGCTCCTGTCTGGCCAACTACATTGGAGCACCGCCCAATTGTCGTCCTGAGTGCATTGTGAACACTGACTGCTCCTCAAATCGTGCCTGCATCGCTGAGAAATGTCGCGATCCATGCGATGGCTCTTGCGGCATAAACTCTGAGTGCCGCATACAAAATCATCTGGCTATCTGTACCTGCCGTGGAGGCTATACCGGAGATCCGTTTGTCCAGTGCGTGGAGATTGTTGTCGAGCGTACGCCACAGCCACCAGTGACTCCAGTGGATCCATGTGAACTGCAGCCATGTGGCGCCAATGCCGAGTGCCGCAACGGCGTCTGCAGTTGCCTGCCAGAGTATCAAGGAGATCCCTATAGTGGCTGCCGACCGGAGTGTACCCTCAGTACCGACTGCTCACCCAATAAGGCCTGCCTTAATAAGAAGTGTGTCGATCCCTGCCCTGGCACCTGCGGGCAGAACTCCCAGTGTGACGTGTCCAACCATATACCCATTTGCAGTTGTCTGCAAGGCTACACGGGAGATCCGTTCGTGCATTGCCGACAAGAGACGCCCGTCGCCAAGGATCCATGCCAGCCAAATCCCTGCGGACCGAACAGCATGTGCCATGTGTCTGCCCAGGGTGCCGTCTGTGCCTGTCAACCAGGCATGCTGGGATCTCCACCTGCCTGTAAACCTGAATGTATTGTCAGCTCGGAGTGTTCACTGCAAACGGCCTGCATACAGAAGAAGTGTGTGGATCCTTGCCCAGGAGCCTGTGGTCAATTTGCACGCTGCCAGGTCATCAATCATAATCCGTCGTGCTCCTGCAATACAGGTTACACGGGAGATCCCTTCACGCGCTGCTACCAGGAGGAACGCAAGCCAACACCAGTTGTGCCCGAGAACCCATGCGTACCCTCACCCTGCGGACCAAACTCCGAGTGCAAGGAACTCAACGGCAATCCAGCCTGTTCCTGTGCCGCCACATTTATTGGCACTCCACCGAACTGCCGACCAGAATGTACCATAAATCCGGAATGTGCGCCTACCAAGGCCTGTATACGACAGAAATGCGCTGATCCCTGCGTGGGAGCTTGTGGCTTCAATGCCCGTTGCAATGTGGCGAATCATCAACCCATCTGCACCTGCGATGTGGGCTACACAGGAGATCCGTTCACTGGCTGTCAACAAGAGCAAGGTAGGCACTCTTTTTCAATTAATACACACAGAGAAATCTGCAGTTAGTGTAGCTCAAGGCGTAAACTTGCTTGGTTTTGGTTTTTTGCTTAAATATAATTTGTTGCCCACCTGAACACCTGCCACCTGCCTAATAGTTAACGCTTACAAAGAGCAGAAGAAGACACTCTTGATTTAAATGTTATTTACGCCTTGATAGGGAATGAGTAGAAAAAAGTAAAACTGACACGCGAATATACCCTATAAAAAATATAATCAGAACTGTGATAAATCAAGTATATACAATTTGTGATATAAGTATGCACCCAAAACTCCCCTGATCTCAACACGATCTCAGTTTCACTTTCGTAAAATGCGCATTAAGAGGACTGATTAAATGTTCTATGTGTTTTATGTGATGCAATTGTAGTTGTGACAATTGCATTAGAATATCATCATCTCCACTCTACACCAACAAAACTACACCCACACACACACACTCACAACTCCTTTTAATGCGCTTAGTTTGTCTAGTATTGTTACACACACGTTTTATATTACACAATTTAAGAATTATGATTATTGCACGTACAGGCACAATGCATTGCATAAAAAGTGTTTCATTAAAAGTCATTGAACATCATCAATACTTTCGCAAAATGCAAATTTCAGAGCACAATATTCTGTACGAGTTGTCTGAATGTTTGTAGCGCCTGGAAGTGTTTGTATGCGGCAATAGTCAAAGTTCTTAATTAGTTTTAGTTACTTAAATATTATATTTATTATCCATGCTTTTGCCTTTTAATGCCTCAAATACAATATGCAAACTTGTCACGCCTTTATTTTGCCGCCTCACCCAAAACGCCTTGAATTGACCTAACCCCCTGACTTTGTTTTACGCTTTTGGGAAGTAATCTATTTGACCCTGAACAAACTTGTTGTGGACCCTTGAAATGCTTTTACTTATACAAAATACCGACTTTATTGGCCCCAATTGAAAACTCTGCTTAACCTCTGAATTCGAAATACCCTAACCCTTGCCGAAATTGAGTACTGCCTTGTTGTCGAACCCAAAATTAATTGCCTATTGGCCGAAATGGATTATCTTACAGCGAGATATACTAGCTAAAACATATTAGTGCTTAATAATAAGTAAACCTAGATATAATATTTAACTCTGTAGCCGCCAAATATAATATTAAATCTTAACAAAAATGCAATAAATGTTGAGTCATACCACGTGTCATTTGTTTTAATTACGTCACGTAACGCGCTTATTACGTTTTGCAACACTGCACAACAATTACCAAAAAGTAAAACACAAAACAAAACATTTGACAACACTGCGCACAGCAAACACCGCACTGCGTTTAACAACACTAAATAGTGAGAAAAATCAAACTAAATTTATTAATCGGATAAGCACAACACTTAACAACACTGCCAAAAACAATTAAAACTCCAATTGGATTAATCAACTGCTGAAATAATCAATAAACCCACATGTATCTCAGGTGTGTTCGAACTAAACCCTTGTTCACCAAAGAAATGTTATTAAAATATGTCTCTGCCTCTCTCTTCCCTCCCCTGTTACCCCCAATGCTCTGCGAGCTTAGAACGGATTGTCAATGAGCAAATCACACCCTGCGAACCGAATCCCTGTGGATCGAATGCCGTTTGCCGTGAGCGCAATGGCATCGGCTCCTGCCAGTGTCTGCCTGATTACTTCGGAGACCCCTACCAGTCCTGCCGACCCGAATGCGTACGCAACTCCGACTGCCCCACGAACAAGGCATGTCAGCAACAGAAATGCCGCGACCCATGCCCCGGAACATGCGGCACGAATGCCGATTGCCGTGTCACGAACCATCTGCCGAGCTGCAGCTGTCGCACTGGCTATACAGGCGACCCGTACCGCTTCTGCCACGTGGAAGCCGTGCAACGTAAGACCCTGGTTATTGCATCTACAGAACAGAACTCGTCTACAACCATACCCTTTACAGCCATACGTTTAGCCGAACCCACTCAGCCATGTCGTCCCTCGCCATGCGGCCCCAACTCGCAGTGTCGCGAACTGAATGGCCAAGCCGTCTGCTCTTGTCTCGAGAACTATATCGGTCTACCTCCCAGCTGTCGACCCGAATGTGTACTGAGCACTGAGTGCTCCACCGATCAGGCGTGTATTAATCAGCGTTGTCAGGATCCTTGCCCCGGCACCTGTGGCACTAATGCCGAGTGCCGTGTGCGAAACCACAGTCCACTCTGTCAGTGTCGTCGTGGTTTCACTGGCGATGCCTTCACCCGTTGCTACGTGCTACCACGTAAGAGAAACTCTTTCCTTTTCCTCGGAACAAGTCCTTCAGCATATCTTCATTCCTCTCTCCCCTGTTCAGCACCAGCTCCAGCTATCGAACGCGTTGAACGTGACCCCTGCGTACCCTCACCCTGCGGCCTCAATAGCCAATGCCGCAATGTGCATGGCGTACCTTCCTGCAGCTGTTTGCCGGAGTCCATAGGCGTACCACCCAACTGTCGACCCGAATGCACCATCAGCGCTGAGTGCGCATCGAACATGGCTTGCATACGCGAGAAATGTATTGATCCCTGTCCCGGCTCGTGTGGCTATGCGGCAGAGTGCAATGTGGTCAATCATACGCCCATTTGCACCTGTCCCACTGGCTATACGGGTGATCCGTTTAGCAGTTGTCGCCTGGCCCCACCAGAACCTGTATTGAGTGAGTTTCCCTGGCCCCAATTTGAGCTAGATTTGCAGAGAATTGAGATAGCATGTGGGGTCAAAGAGAATCGATTAAGTGACCCTTTACTGTCCAATGTATTCTCATTGATATCCATCGTGCATCGTCTGCAACTCTAGTGTCTTCCTCACAACACTTGCTAATCTATGTACGCTTCTTAGACGAATACGTTGATCGTTGTCAACCTTCACCATGTGGTGCCAATGCCCAGTGCAACGATGGTGTTTGCAGCTGCCTGCCTGAGTTCCATGGAGATCCCTATGCCGGTTGTCGTCCGGAGTGCGTACTGAACTCAGACTGTTCGCGCGATAAGGCCTGCTTGCGCAGCAAGTGCCTCAATCCATGTCCGGGTACTTGTGGCGAGAATGCCATTT
The DNA here is from genome assembly GCA_035045005.1 of Liodrosophila aerea. Taxonomy (NCBI): domain Eukaryota; kingdom Metazoa; phylum Arthropoda; class Insecta; order Diptera; family Drosophilidae; genus Liodrosophila; species Liodrosophila aerea. The sequence goes on from JAWNNL010000689.1 coordinate 254,109, forward strand.
GCGATGTCATCAATCATGTGCCCATGTGTAGGTGCCCCGATGGTACCGCCGGTAGTGCTTTCATACGCTGCTCCCCCGTACAGAGTACGTCTAAAAGGATATCTCTACCAACCACATCTGCTTTAAACATATATTTATCTACAGAATTGATTGCCACAAATCCTTGTCAGCCATCACCTTGTGGCCCCAATTCTCAGTGTCGTGAAGTCAACCAGCAAGCGGTCTGTTCTTGTCTACCCAGTTACATTGGTTCCCCGCCCACCTGTCGCCCCGAGTGCACCTCCAACGCGGAGTGTGCGCCCACGCAGGCTTGTCTCAATCAGCGCTGCGGCGACCCATGTCCAGGTACATGTGGAGTGGGTGCCAATTGTGCAGTGGTCAATCACAGTCCGTTCTGCACGTGCCCCACACGGTTTAGCGGCAATCCCTTCATACGCTGTCAGCCTATAAGTAAGCACAAAGTCATTTTCTGTTCTCAAGAGACCTTTTTAACAAGAGTTAATACTTCAGTCGAACCTGTGCGTGATGTTCAACCCACTGACCCTTGTCGTCCCTCACCCTGTGGCCCGTATGCGCAGTGTCGTGCTGTGGGCGAAGCACCCGCCTGCTCTTGCCTGGAAACCTACATAGGACGTCCGCCCAACTGTCGTCCCGAGTGCGTCACCAGCTCAGACTGCAGCAGTCAGCTGGCCTGCATCAATCAGAAGTGTGTGGATCCGTGTCCAGGACGCTGTGGCTTGAATGCCGAGTGCCGTGTGGTCAGTCATGCGGTGCAGTGCATCTGCCAGCAGGGCTATACTGGAGATCCATTTGTGCAGTGCAGCCCCGAGATTGTACGAGACATTGAAGTACGCACACCTTGTAATCCCAGTCCTTGTGGAGCAAATGCCATTTGCCGTGAACGGGATGGCGCTGGCTCCTGTCAGTGTCTGCCCGATTACTTTGGCAATCCCTACGAGGGCTGTCGACCCGAGTGTGTCATGGACTCAGACTGTCCATCCAATCGTGCCTGCCAACAACAGAAGTGTCAAGATCCCTGCCCGGGCACCTGTGGCCGCAACGCCAACTGTCAGGTGGTCAATCATCTGCCTTCCTGCAATTGTCTGCCCGGCTATATAGGTGATCCGTATCAGTCCTGCACACGTCCCGCCGAACGTAAGAGATAAACTAGACTGTCTCCATTCCTCATCTAATGAAATAATCTTCTAGCCATTCGCGTGGAGTACTCCAATCCTTGCGAGCCATCACCCTGTGGACCCAACTCTCAATGTCGCGTGGTCAATGAGCAAGCAGTGTGCTCTTGTCTGCCACTGTTTATAGGTCAGCCCCCTGCCTGTCGCCCCGAGTGTACCATTTCGTCAGAGTGTGCCGCCGATAAGGCGTGTCTCAATCAGAAGTGCGTGAATCCCTGCGAGTCCAACACTTGTGGCAGCAATGCCATTTGCCGTGTGCGCAATCACAGTCCTATCTGTAGTTGCAACAATGGATTCACCGGCGATGCCTTTATCAGATGTTATCCAATTCCACGTAAGAATTGCGTACTTCTTGCAAACCAATCCACATTACTCAGCCAATATTTATACACTGCAGCGCCACCTATTGAGGTGCAACGAGAACCATTGCGTGATCCGTGCGTACCTACGCCATGTGGACCGCATTCCGAGTGTAGGAACATAAACGGTGTGCCCGCGTGCTCCTGCCTAGCCACGTTCATTGGCCAGGCACCCAACTGCCGTCCAGAGTGCACCATCAATTCGGAATGTCCCAGTCATCTGGCCTGCATAAATCAGAAATGTCGCGATCCTTGTCCCGGCGCCTGTGGTCTCAATGCCCAGTGTAGTGTGATTAACCATACGCCCCTCTGTGCCTGCATAGAGGGTTACGTTGGTAATCCTTTCACCAACTGCAACATCAAGCCACCAGCACGTAGGTGTACCTAGAAGAGGATGTCATGAGTTTTCTTATTCAAATTCCACAACTTTTACAGCCACAACAGCACCCGTTAGGGACGATCCCTGCAATCCCTCGCCATGTGGCGCCAATGCCCAGTGTCGCGATGGTCAGTGCACTTGCATAGCCGAATACCAGGGCGATCCGTATGCGGGCTGTCGTCCAGAGTGTGTGCTCAACACCGATTGCCCCCTGAATCGTGCCTGTGTGCGTAACAAGTGTATTGATCCCTGTCCTGGCACTTGTGGTGTGAATGCCCTGTGCGAGGTGAACAACCATATACCCATCTGTCGCTGTCCAGATCAAATGTCGGGCAATGCCTTCTTCGAGTGTCGCCCTGTGCCCCCACCAGCCGTACAGAATCCCTGCCAGCCCTCACCGTGTGGACCCAACAGTCAGTGTCGCGTTGTACAACAAACAGCAGTCTGCTCCTGTCTACAGGATTATGTAGGCAGTCCGCCACAATGTCGTCCGGAATGTGTGACGAACTCAGACTGTGCGGCGGATCAGGCTTGCCAGAATATGAAGTGTCGCGATCCGTGCCCAGGCACCTGTGGTTTCAATGCCTTGTGCAATGTGGTTAACCACAGTCCCTTCTGTAGCTGTCCCACAGGCATGTCTGGCAACCCCTTCGTACGCTGCGAAACGATCAGTAAGATAGACATTAGCTTGAACCCTGAGCCTAGGCTACAACATCAACTCTTTACAGTACGTGATGTCCAGCCTCAGAATCCGTGTCAACCATCTCCCTGCGGTCCCAACTCTGAATGCCGCGTGTCTGGAGAATCACCCTCTTGCTCCTGCTTACCTGACTTCCTGGGAGCACCACCCAACTGCCGACCTGAGTGCATATCTAGCTCTGAGTGTTCGACCAATCTGGCCTGTGTCAATCAGAAATGTGTAGACCCTTGTCCAGGTCTCTGTGGACTCAATGCAAACTGTCGCGTGTTCAGCCATACACCCATGTGTCTATGTGATGCTGGCCATACTGGAGATCCATTTGCCCAGTGCTATCCCACCAGACAGGACCCTGTAGAGGTGTTGCAGCCATGTAATCCCAGTCCCTGTGGTATCAATGCCAAGTGCGAGGAACGCGGTGGTGCTGGCTCCTGCCAGTGTCTGCCCGAGTACTTTGGAAACCCCTACGAGGGTTGTCGGCCGGAATGCGTCGTTAATTCGGATTGTCCGTCGAACAGAGCGTGCCAGAATATGAAATGTCGAGATCCCTGCCCTGGCACCTGTGGTCAGAATGCAGAATGCCAGGTCATCAACCACTTGGCCACCTGTAACTGTTTCAACGGCTATATCGGAGATCCCTACAGCAATTGCCGCATCGTAGAGAATGCTCCACGTAAGACTGAACAACTGAGTTGAAAAAAAACATAAATTCATGTGAACTTGTTTATAGCCGAACGTATCTATGTAAACCCATGCCAACCTTCACCCTGCGGACCCAACTCACGCTGTCGCGAAGTCAATGAGCAGGCCGTGTGCTCATGTCTGACCGAGTTCATAGGTCAACCACCCGCCTGTCGTCCGGAGTGCACTAGCAGCTCAGAATGTGCTGCTGATAAGGCTTGCGTGAATCGTAAATGCGTAGATCCCTGCCCTAACGTCTGTGGTCAGCAGGCTGAATGCCGCGTGCGCAATCATAGTCCCATCTGTACCTGTTTAGCTGGTTTCACTGGCGATGCCTTCACGCGTTGCTATCGCATTCCACGTAAGGAAACCCATAGGAATATAATGCTGAAAGTGTGTCCCTAACTTTACCTAATTCTTTTAGCTCCACCAGTTGTCCCTGTACAGCGCGAACCACTTGACCCTTGCGTGCCCTCGCCTTGTGGTGCCAACTCTCAGTGCCGCGACATACACGGCACGCCTTCATGTTCTTGTCTGCCCAATTACCTGGGTACTCCGCCCAGTTGTCGCCCAGAGTGTTCCATAAATGCGGAATGTCCAAGCCATCAAGCATGCATCAATCAGAAATGCCGTGATCCTTGCCCTGGCTCATGCGGCCTCAACACTCAATGTAATGTGATCAACCACACGCCCATTTGCAGTTGCCTCGTGGGTTATATTGGTGATCCATTCGTTGTTTGCAATCCAGAACCACCACAAAGAAGTAAGCCTCATATTAGTCTCCACCTGAAAATAGAGTTTAATTATGTTTGTCTATCAGTTGAAGCACCACCTCCACCACAAGATCCCTGCAATCCCTCGCCGTGTGGTGCGAACGCCGTGTGCCGCGATGGTCAATGCAGTTGTATTACCGACTACCAAGGCGATCCTTTCGTAGGCTGTCGTCCAGAGTGTGTACTGCACACAGACTGCTCCAGAAATTTGGCTTGTGTGCGTCACAAGTGTGTGGATCCCTGCCCTGGCACCTGCACCTCTAATGCCATCTGTGAGGTGCTCAATCACATTCCCAACTGTCGCTGTCCCGATGGCATGCAAGGCAATGCTTTTGTCCAGTGTAGCCCAGTGCCACGTAAGGATTATAGCCGTGTTTGTTGGTTGTTCTTGGGTTCAAACTCTATCCTTTTCACAGAACTTGACGTCGTGCAGAATCCTTGCCAGCCATCGCCATGTGGACCCAACTCTCAGTGTCGTGTGGTCAATCAACAGGCCATTTGCTCCTGCATCACGCCCTTCATTGGCAGCCCACCCTTCTGTCGACCCGAATGCACATCAAACTCTGAATGTCCATTAAATTTGGCCTGTCTAAATCAAAAATGTAGTGATCCCTGTCCTGGCGTCTGCGGTCGCAATGCTCAGTGCCATGTGACCAATCATAGTCCCTTCTGTCGCTGCCTGGATCGTCATACAGGCAATCCGTTCGTCAGTTGTCAAGTGATTATTGAGCCACCAACACCACCACCACGACAGACCTGTCAACCCTCGCCCTGTGGACCCTACTCCCAATGCCGCGAGATAAACGAGACGCCATCCTGCACCTGCCTCCCAGACTACATTGGCACACCGCCAAACTGCCGGCCAGAGTGCGTCACCAGTTCAGAGTGTCCCCAACAACAGGCCTGCATACAGCAAAAGTGCCGTGATCCATGTCCAGGATTATGTGGACAATCAGCCGTCTGTCGAGTGCTGTCGCACACACCGAGCTGCTACTGTCCCGAGGGCATGGAGGGCGATCCCTTCGTGCAATGTGTGCAGAAGAGAATTCAGCAATTGGATCAGTTAGACCCATGTAATCCAAGCCCTTGTGGAGTGAATGCACGTTGTACTGCTCGCCAAGACGCAGGTTCGTGTCAGTGCCTGGAAGGTTACTTTGGCAATCCCTATGAAGGCTGTCGACCAGAATGTGTGATCGACTCAGACTGCCCGTCGAATCGCGCTTGCCAGCAGCTGAAGTGTCAGGATCCATGTCCAGGCACCTGTGGCTTAAATGCCGTCTGCAATGTACTTAATCATGTGCCTAGCTGCAGCTGTATAACCGGATATAGTGGCGACCCGTACCGCTTGTGTCAACAAGAACGCGAACGTAAGAATAGCAGCATTGAATTAAGTTAAATTGAGGTTTCATCATTGCCTTTTCCCTATAGCCATCAAGGATTACAGGAATCCCTGTCAGCCATCGCCATGCGGCCCCAACTCGCAGTGCAGGGAAGTCAACGAGCAGGCTGTGTGCTCTTGTCTGCCCGAGTATGTGGGTGCACCACCAGCCTGCCGCCCAGAGTGCACCATCTCTTCGGAGTGTGCTGCCGATAAGGCGTGTGTTGGCAAGAAGTGTGTAGATCCCTGCCCGGGCACCTGTGGGGAGCAGGCGCTATGCCGTGTGCTCAACCACAGTCCCATCTGTTCATGCCGTGCTGGGTTTACAGGCGATGCTTTCTATCGCTGCTTGCCCATACCTCGTAAGTGTTATCCTCCAGTTGTCAGACAACTCTTAACCCATTGTAAACTGCCAACAGCGGCTCCACCTGCACCAGTTGTACAACGACAACCAGTTGACCCTTGCGTTCCTTCTCCATGCGGTTTGTACGCCGAGTGCCGCGCAAATGGTGAGGCACCGTCCTGCTCCTGTCTGCGTGGTTACCTTGGAGTACCACCCAACTGCCGTCCTGAATGTCGCATCAACTCAGACTGTCCTAGCAGTCAGGCGTGTATCAATGAAAAGTGTCGCGATCCCTGCCCCGGTTCCTGTGGCTTTGGTGCCGTTTGTAATGTGCTCAATCACACGCCAAGTTGCACTTGTCCTGCTGGCTATACCGGAGATCCATTCAGCCATTGTCAGCCAGAACCACCACCGAAACGTAAGCACTGCAAGTTGAATTTATTAGCCACGCGTTGCCTAACTCATTCTTCTATAGCTGTTGAGGCTGACGATCCCTGTAATCCATCTCCATGTGGACCGAATGCGGTCTGCAATGGTGGTGTATGTAGCTGTCTGCCTGAATATCAGGGTGATCCGTATAGCGGCTGTCGTCCGGAGTGTCTAACCAGCTTGGATTGTCCCCGAGATCGCGCCTGTGCTCAGCACAAATGCTTCGACCCTTGTCCAGGCACGTGTGCATCAAACGCACTGTGCACAGTACTTAATCACATACCGATGTGTACCTGTCCAGATGGATATGCCGGTAACGCGTTCTTGCAGTGCCATCCTGTTCCACGTAAATATTTAAATTGCTTTAGCGAGACCTTGTCTATAATCTCTCACTTTACAGCACCGGTTGTGGTACAGCCCTGTCAGCCATCTCCCTGCGGACCCAATTCACAGTGTCGCGAGGTTAATCAGCAGGCCGTGTGCTCCTGTGTTCCTGGTTACTTTGGTACACCACCACTGTGTCGTCCAGAGTGTACCAGCAATTCGGAATGCTCCGCTCAGTTGGCGTGTGTTAACCAAAAATGCGTTGATCCCTGTCCTGGCGCCTGTGGACGTAGTGCGCAATGCAGTGTTGTTAATCATAATCCCTTCTGCAGTTGTCTACCCCACTATACGGGCAATCCATTTGTTGGCTGTCAGCAGATTATTGAACCTCCGCAACGTGATATTGTACCACAGGATCCTTGTCGCCCATCGCCATGTGGCGCAAATGCTGAATGTCGACCCAATGGAGAAACTGCGTCCTGCAGTTGCCTAGCCGACTTTGTAGGCTCACCACCATACTGCAAACCGGAATGCGTTTCGAACTCTGAGTGTCCATCGAATCGTGCCTGTATCAATCAGAAGTGTCGCGATCCCTGCCCTGGACTGTGTGGTTCCAATGCCTTCTGTCGCGTCGTTTCTCACACAGCCATGTGCATCTGTGATGCTGGACTGACCGGGGATCCCTTCACACAATGTCTGCCTATTGAGCAAGACGTGGAGATTATAAATCCATGCCAGCCATCGCCGTGCGGTGCGAATGCCGAATGCATTCAACGGAATGGAGCTGGAGCCTGTCAATGTCTGCCCGAGTTCTTCGGCAATCCTTACGAAGGTTGTCGTCCGGAGTGTGTGTTGAATTCGGATTGTAGCTCAAATCGTGCCTGCCAGCAGCAGAAGTGCCGTGATCCGTGTCCCGGTAGCTGTGGACAGAATGCAGAATGTAACGTAGTGAATCATACACCGATGTGTTCGTGCTTCCCAGGATTTATAGGAGATCCATATAGCTACTGTAATCAGCCTGCAGAACGTAAGCGAGTTCCAATTGTATTTGTAGAGTTGTCTAACCCTATTTGTAGTCTTGAAAGTAGTTACTAATTTGGAGTATATATTGTCTAATCCTAACCGTAGCAATTGTCCATGATTATGTAAATCCCTGTGTGCCCTCACCCTGTGGTGCAAATTCCCAATGCCGTGAGATTCAAGGCCAAGGAGTCTGCTCCTGCCTGCCCGAATACCAGGGTGTACCACCCAATTGCCGACCCGAGTGTACCTCCAGCGCCGAATGCCCCACCACCAAGGCGTGCATCAACCGCAAGTGTGTTGATCCATGCCCAGGTGTCTGTGGCCAGGGAGCCAACTGTCAGGTGCGCAACCACAGCCCTATTTGTATGTGTCCTGCGCATCTGATCGGTGATCCCTTCGTGCGTTGTCTACCCCGACCAACACGTAAGCAAACCGAAACTCTTTCCCCCATTGTGTTGACCCTAATGTGTGAATTGAAATACCTAGCAACGCCGCCACCATTACGAGATGTGGCACCCTACCGCGATCCCTGCGTACCCTCGCCCTGCGGTCTGTATGCCACCTGTCGTAATCAGCAGGATCAGGCCATTTGTGCCTGTCAACCCAACTACTACGGTGCACCACCACACTGTCGACCCGAGTGTACTATCAATGCGGACTGTCCCACCCATCTGGCCTGTGTTAACGAAAAGTGTCGCGATCCCTGTGTTGGCGCCTGTGGCCAGTACACCGAATGCCGTGTGATCAATCACACGCCAAACTGTGTCTGTCTGCAGGGTTATGTGGGCGATGCCTTTGCGGCTTGCCACCCATCACCACGTAAGAGAATACCGTGTGAACTAGTCGGCACGTTGCCTATATTTACCCTCTTTGTAGCACCACCCACCTATGATGAGCCCAGAGATCCCTGTAACCCTAGTCCATGTGGCAGCAATGCAATCTGTTCTGGTGATGGACAATGCACGTGCGTCGCCGATTACCAAGGCGATGCTTACGTGTCCTGTCGTCCGGAATGCGTGCTCAGCTCAGAGTGTCCCCGCAATCTGGCATGCGTTCGCCAAAAGTGTGTTGATCCATGTCCCGGAACTTGTGGGGCCAGCGCCATCTGTGAGGTGTTCAATCACATAGCTATGTGTCATTGTCCACCTGGCATGTCTGGCAATGCTTTTGTTCACTGCAGCCCAGTGCAAAGTAGGTCTTTAAATACGAATAACCCTAAACAAGTATTAAATTCACCTGCCTTGTCTGAACCTTTAGTGGATGTCTATCAGAATCCCTGCCACCCCTCACCCTGTGGTCCCAACTCCGAGTGTCGTGAACGTCAAGGTCAGGCTGTTTGCAGCTGCTTACCTAACTATTACGGCGTACCACCTGCCTGTCGACCCGAATGTACCACCAACTACGATTGTGCCCCCAGTCAGGCCTGCCAGAACCAGCGTTGTATCGATCCCTGTCCAGGAGCTTGTGGTGCCTATGCCGATTGTCGGGTGGTCAGCCACAGTCCCTATTGCAGCTGCAGGTCTGGCTACACGGGTAACCCGTTCGTTCAGTGTCGGGTCATTAGTAAGTTGCTCATGAAAGTACAACAAACGGTTTATCCCAATGATGTTTTCACCCCCCTAGTTGAGCCCTTGAGAGATATTGCTCCCCGAGATCCCTGCCAGCCTTCGCCCTGCGGTCCCAACTCACAGTGTCGTCCGGTGGGAGACACGCCCTCATGCTCCTGCTTAGAGAACTTCTTTGGAACCCCACCCTACTGCCGACCCGAGTGCACATCAAACTCAGATTGCGCCTTGTCCCTGACTTGCATCAATAATCGCTGCAAGGATCCGTGCCCTGGTCTCTGCGGAGAGGGGGCTGAATGTCGTGTGCTTAGTCACAGTGCCAGGTGCTATTGCCAACCAGAACTAACCGGCGATCCATACACTCGCTGCACATTCATAACATATAGACAACCTGAAGTGATACAACCCTGCAATCCAAATCCCTGCGGATCGTTTGCTGAGTGTCTAGAGCAATCAGGCGTTGGATCATGCCAATGCTTACCCGAGTATTATGGTAATCCCTATGAGGGTTGTCGACCAGAATGTGTCGTGGATTCCGACTGTCCTTCAAATCGCGCTTGCTTGAATCAGAAGTGCCGCGATCCCTGCCCAGGCAGCTGTGGCCAGAATGCCGAGTGCTATGTGCGCAACCATCTGCCCACTTGTAACTGCTTCCCCAACTATATTGGAGATCCCTATAGCTACTGTCGACTTGAGGAGAAACGTAAGCAGACCTTATATGCAGTCTACGAAATGACTTCTGGCAATGTATCTTTCTTTTAGCCATGCGCGAATATGTGAATCCATGTCAGCCCTCACCATGTGGTCCCAATTCTCAGTGTAAAGAACTTAACGAGCAAGCTGTTTGCTCCTGTCTCGCGGAATATGTGGGCCAGCCTCCAGGCTGTCGTCCGGAGTGCACGCTCTCATCAGAGTGTAGCTTTGATAAGGCTTGCGTCAGGCATAAGTGTGCGGATCCCTGTCCAGGTGCATGTGGCAGCAATGCCATATGTCGTGCCACAAACCATGCCCCGCTTTGCTCCTGCCAGTCGGGCTACACCGGTGATCCATTCACGCAATGTTATCCGATACCTCGTAAGTCCCGAAATCTTGTGTGCTGTGTTTTTTCTCAAACTGAAGTCTGTTATCCACCCTAATCTAGCACCTCCTCCACAAATACTCTATGAACCCGTACGCGATCCCTGCCAGCCCTCGCCTTGTGGTGCTAATGCACAGTGCCGCGAATCCCATGGCCAGGCTATCTGTAGCTGCTTGTCTGGCTACTATGGCGCTCCGCCAAGTTGTCGTCCAGAGTGCACACAGCATGCCGAGTGCCAGCCCAGCTTGGCCTGCATAAATCAACGCTGTGTGGATCCCTGCCCTGGTCTATGTGCCTACAATGCGCTGTGCAGCGTGCGCAATCATGTGCCCAGCTGTCAGTGCCCTACAGGCTACATTGGTGATCCATTCACCGCATGCCAGCCTGAACCACGTAAGCATAATCGCATTGTGAACCCAACCGCAAATAGTGACACGTCGTCCTTCATTCCATCTGTAGCCAAACCCATTGTACACGATGATCCATGTAATCCCTCTCCCTGTGGCGCCAATGCTCAGTGCCAGAATGGTCAGTGCACGTGTCTGCCCGAGTACCAAGGCGATCCATATGCGGGTTGCCGTCCGGAATGCGTGCTCAATACGGACTGTCCCAAGAACCGAGCCTGTGTACAACATAAGTGTGTGGATCCTTGCCCGGGCACTTGTGGCGTGAATGCCATTTGCAATGTGCTCAGTCATATAGCCATGTGTCACTGCCCGCCCGGAATGACTGGCAACGCATTTATCCAATGTGATACGCCACCAGTTCAGTTCTCGCCACCCACCAATCCCTGCCAGCCATCGCCTTGCGGACCGAATAGTCGTTGCCGCGTGTTGAATGAGAACGCTGTCTGCTCTTGTTTGGAGGATTATGTGGGCACACCACCCAGTTGTCGTCCAGAGTGCACTAGGAACTCGGACTGTCTGTCACATCTGGCTTGCCAGCAACAGCACTGCATCGATCCCTGTCCAGGAAGCTGTGGTTTCAATGCCCTCTGCCAAGTGGTCAATCATGCGCCCATCTGTACCTGTCCAACGGGTTACATTGGCAATCCTTTCCTGGGATGCCAGCCGGCACCTCCGCAACGTGATGTCATTGTGAAACCTCAGCCCTGTCAGCCCTCACCTTGTGGTCCTTATGCCGAGTGCCGTCCAGTCGGAGATCAGGCACAGTGCAACTGTTTGCCCAGCTACATCGGAACTCCTCCCCAGTGTCGTCCGGAGTGTGTGACGAACTCGGAATGCAGCTTCGACAAGGCCTGTGTAAGGCAAAAGTGTGTGGATCCATGTCCAGGTGTCTGCGGTGCCAACGCCGTCTGCCATGTGCTCAGCCATGCACCGATGTGCTATTGCTCACCTGGTTTCACCGGAGATCCATTCAGCCAGTGTCACCAGCCACCCGTACAACAGGAGGAACCAGCCCATCCATGCCATCCCAGTCCATGTGGTGCGAATGCCATTTGCCGTCAGGAAGGCAACGCCGGCTCTTGCCAGTGTCTGCCTGAGTATCATGGCAATCCATATGAGGCCTGTAGACCCGAGTGTGTCTCGGACAGCGACTGCCCCTCGGATAAGTCTTGTCAGCAGCTCAAGTGCCGCGATCCCTGTCCCGGTGTCTGCGGCCTTAATGCCAACTGTAGAACACTAAACCATCTGGCGACATGTCATTGTCTTGGTGGATACATAGGTGATCCCTATCGTTACTGTCAACTACCCGAGAAACGTGAGTTCTGCGTTGAATACCTGGTTAGCTAGCCGCTTACATCTTCTCTCCCTTTAGCTATAATAAGAGACTATGTGAATCCCTGCCAGCCCTCACCCTGTGGCCCCAACTCTCAGTGTAAGGAACTCAATGAGCAGGCAATCTGCTCCTGTTTGGCTGAGTATGTGGGCACACCACCCAATTGTCGCCCTGAGTGTGTCAGTAGCTCCGAATGTGCCCAAGACAAGGCATGCATCAACCAGAAATGCCGTGACCCTTGTCCTGGTGTCTGTGGCCCGAATGCCGAGTGTCGCGTCTATCATCATGCACCCATTTGCAGCTGTCTGCGAGGATACCAAGGCGATGCCTTTACGCGTTGCTACCCCGTGCCACGTAAGCACTGCCCACGACATTTTTTTAATCAACATCCTGACCAACCTCTTCTCCTGCCCCTTTACAGCCCCGCCTCCCGCACTGGATGTGTATCAGAATCCCTGTGTGCCCTCACCATGTGGGCAGTATGCCGAGTGTCGCGATAGTCAGGGCACAGCAATCTGTAGCTGTCGAGCCAACTACTTTGGCAACCCACCCAATTGCCGTCCCGAGTGTACTATCAATCCAGATTGCGCTTCCAACTTGGCCTGTATGCAGCAACGTTGCCGTGATCCCTGTCCTGGTGCCTGTGGCTTCAATGCCCTGTGCCAGGTGATCAATCATGTTCCAACGTGTCAGTGTGCTCCTGGTCTAACAGGCAATCCATTTGCCTCATGCCAGACACCGCCACCACTGCCACCACCTCAGCAGGATGAAGATCCCTGCCTACGTTGTGGTACCAATACCATCTGTCGCAACGGTCAGTGCAGTTGTCTGCCTGGCTATCATGGTAACCCACAGCTGGGCTGTCGTCCAGAGTGCATTTTGAACACAGAGTGTGCACCACAGCTGGCCTGTGTGGGTCAGAAATGCGTGGATCCTTGTCCAGGCACCTGTGGCTCTAACGCCATCTGTGAAGTGCACAACCATGTGGCCATGTGTCATTGCCCAGCTGGCATGACGGGCAATGCCTTTGCCTTGTGTGTGCCAGTGCCCCCACCACCACCGCGTGTGGTGTCCGATCCCTGCCAATCGTCGCCTTGTGGCGCCAATGCCCAGTGTCGCAACATCAATGGACAAGCTGTATGCTCCTGTTTACCTCAATTTGTGGGCGTGCCACCTTCCTGTCGACCGGAATGCGTCAGCAACGCAGAGTGTCCTCTACATCTGGCCTGTCTACAGCAACACTGCAGAGATCCCTGTCCTGGTTCATGTGGCCTGAATGCCGTATGCCAGGTGCTGAACCACAGTCCCCACTGTCGCTGCATCAGCTCATACACGGGTAATCCCTTCGTCGCCTGCCACCCACAACCACCGCCTCCAGTTCAACAGGATGTGACGGATCCCTGCCAGCCCTCACCATGTGGCGCCAATGCAGAGTGCCGCAACATAGGAGGCAGCGCTCAATGCAGCTGCTTAGCGAGCTTCATAGGCACACCACCAAACTGTCGACCGGAGTGTGTTAGCAACGGAGATTGCCCAACGAATTTGGCCTGCCTGAATCAGAAATGCCGTGATCCCTGTCCAGGCGTGTGTGGCACCAACTCACAGTGCTATGTCATCAATCACACGCCCATGTGTGTCTGTACCAATGGCTATCAAGGAAATCCCTTCGTCGGCTGTGAAGTCGTGCGGGATGTAGTTGAAACAGTTTCCCCCTGCGTGCCCAGTCCATGTGGTGCCAATGCTCTTTGCCAGGAGCGAAATGGTGTCGGCTCCTGTCAGTGTCTGCCCGACTTCTATGGCAATCCCTACCAGGGCTGTCGACCCGAATGCGTGCTCAACTCTGACTGTCCCAGCCACTTGGCCTGCTTTAATCAGCATTGTCGCGATCCCTGCTCCGGCAGCTGTGGCACAAATGCCATCTGCCACGTTCGGAATCATTTGCCAGAGTGTAGTTGCCTCACTGGCTACGAGGGAAATCCCTACACCTACTGTGGAGTGCTGCGAGAACGTAAGAATAGTGTGAACATTACATCCGTTTCTGAGATTTATACGAAAATTCCATTGATAGCTTTACCTGAACCGGTGCCAGTGCATCCATGCCACCCGTCACCTTGTGGACCCAATTCCCAGTGCCATGAGGCCAATCAGCAAGCCGTGTGCAGTTGCCTGCCCGACTTTGTAGGCTCTCCACCAGCCTGTCGCCCCGAGTGCACCATTTCCAGTGAATGTGCTCTGGACAAGGCGTGTCAGTATCATCACTGTATAGATCCCTGTCCAGGCGTATGTGGTGTCAACGCCGCTTGCCGGACTATCAATCACAGTCCCCACTGCAGTTGCTTGCGCGGCTTTACGGGTGATGCCTTCGGTGGCTGTCGAAGAATACGTAAGATCGAAAATTCTCCTGCCTCCGTAACCCAACTTAACTCAGACCCAATTACAGCTCCTGCTATTAGCTATGATTACCCCAAGGACACTTATCGCGATCCCTGCGTACCCTCACCCTGTGGAGCTTATGGTCAGTGCCATGCTCAGAGTGGACAAGCCGTTTGCACTTGTCTGCCGGGTTACTATGGCGCACCACCCAGCTGCCATCCAGAGTGTGTGCTCAACTCGGATTGTGCCTCACACTTGGCGTGTATGAATGAGAAGTGTCGCGATCCCTGTCCAGGTTCCTGTGGCATTTCTGCTCAGTGCAGCGTCATCAATCATACACCCATCTGTAGCTGCCCTGTCGGTTATCAAGGCAATCCATTCGTTAGCTGCGCACCCATTCCCCCGCAACATGATCCACCAGCACCACGTGACCCGTGTCATCCCTCGCCCTGCGGATCGAATGCCGTCTGCCACAATGGGCAATGCAGTTGTCTGCCGGAGTTCCAGGGCAATCCCTACGTGGGTTGTCGCCCCGAATGTGTGCTCAACACGGACTGTCCCCAGGATAAGGCGTGTCAGCACAGTAAATGCGTGGATCCCTGTCCAGGTGCCTGCGGCATAGGCGCCAATTGCCAGGTGCGCCAGCATGTGCCCATGTGCAACTGTCCCCCAGGCACCACGGGCAATGCGTTTGTGCAGTGCGCCTTAGTACAACGTAGGTTACTGTGGAATACCCATAATTCTAGCGTATCTACAGCTGTGTTCTCCCCTTTCTCCTTAGCCGATCCTGTGTTGCCTGTGAATCCCTGTCAGCCTTCGCCCTGTGGCAGCAATGCCGTGTGTCGTGTAGCCAACGAACAGGCGGTCTGCGCCTGCCTGCCTGACTATTATGGCACTCCACCTCAGTGTCGACCCGAGTGCACCATCAACTCGGACTGTGCCCCACATTTGGCTTGCCAGAATCAACATTGCCGCAATCCCTGCCCGGGTGCATGTGGTGTCAATGCCCACTGTCAGGTCATACGACACACGCCCCACTGTAGTTGCCCCGCTGGCCACACAGGCAATGCCTTTGCCCTCTGCCAACGTCTGCCACCACCTCCTGTACAACGTGAGCCACTCGATCCCTGCCACCCATCTCCCTGTGGTGCCAATGCCCAGTGCACACCCTCTCCGGATGGTAGCCAGGCTCAGTGCAAGTGTATACCGGATTATATTGGTACTCCACCTTATTGCCGACCCGAGTGTGTTACTTCGGCAGAGTGCGCGAATCAGCTGGCCTGCATACAGCAAAAGTGTCGCGATCCGTGTCCCGGTGTGTGCGGCGAGGCAGCCACCTGCCAGGTGGTGAGCCATGTGCCATCGTGTGTGTGTATAGCCGACTACATTGGAGACCCCTTCACCCGCTGCTATCCACGTCCGGTGCTGGAGCGAGATCAGCTCAATCCGTGTGTGCCCAGTCCCTGTGGCAGCAATGCCGTCTGTCGTCAACAGGCTGGTGTGGGCACCTGCTCCTGCCTCCCTGAATACTATGGCAACCCCCACGAGGGTTGTCGTCCAGAGTGCACCATTAACTCGGATTGCTCCAGCCACTTGGCGTGTCTCAATCAACATTGTCGCGATCCCTGTCCCGGCAGCTGTGCTCCGAATGCTCAGTGCCAAGTAGTGAACCATGTGCCCATCTGTAGCTGTTATCCCGGATACCTAGGCGATCCATATCACTACTGTCAACTGCGTCTGGCGGAACGTAAGCAACCATCACTCAATGAATCCACCGAATCTTGCACTAACCCAACGTTTATTGCACCCATTTGCACCTTTACAGCTGTTGTAATTCCTCAGGTCTATGTGAATCCCTGCCAGCCCTCACCCTGCGGTCCGAATGCCCAGTGCCGAGATACGCAGGGTCAGGCTGTCTGTAGCTGTCTGCCCGATTATTACGGTTCACCACCCTCGTGTCGACCCGAATGCACCACGAACCCCGAATGTCCCACTGATAAGGCCTGCATTAATCTCAAGTGTCGCGATCCCTGCCCCGGCGCATGTGGCTATAATGCCCAGTGCCAACCATTGCAGCATCGTGCCCAGTGCTACTGTCTGCCTGGCTACACTGGCAATGCTCTGGTGCGTTGTCAGCCACTGTCAGCTCCTGTTGTGGCTAGAGAACCCTATCGCGATCCATGCGTGCCTTCTCCATGTGGTGCCTTGGCCCAATGTCGTGTGATCAACGAGCAGGCTGTGTGTGAGTGTCTGCCTGCATACTATGGCACACCACCACATTGCAGACCAGAGTGCACACTCAACTCCGATTGTCCCGCGCATCGAGCCTGCATCAATGAGCGGTGCAGAGATCCTTGCCCTGGCGCCTGTGGCCTCTATGCCCAGTGCAATGTGCTCAACCATGTGCCCAGTTGTACTTGCCCCAGTGGCTACTTGGGTGATCCCTTCTATCGCTGTTACCCAGAACCTATTGTACCCATTCCGCCACCTGTTATACCACAGGCTGATGATCCATGTCAGCCATCACCATGTGGTGCTAATGCGCAGTGCTCCGGTGGAGTATGCAGCTGCTTGCCACTCTACCAAGGTGATCCTTATGTGGGTTGTCGCCCAGAGTGTGTGCTCAGCACCGAGTGCCCGTTGGACAAGTCTTGTGTGCGCAACCGTTGCGTTGATCCTTGCCCTGGCACCTGTGGCTTCAGCGCCATCTGTGAGGTGCATCACCATGTCGCCATGTGCCGCTGTCCCACTGGCCTGCAGGGCAATCCTTTCGTGCTTTGCCAGCAGGCAGTAATACAGCAGTCACCTGTTGAGGTGCATCCATGCCAGCCATCGCCGTGTGGTGCGAATGCCCACTGTCGTGCTGTTGGCCAACAGGCCATATGCAGCTGCCTGCCTGACTACTATGGCAGTCCACCCAGCTGTCGCCCTGAATGCACCAGTCATTCGGAGTGTCCACTTAGTCTGGCCTGCGTGAATCACCACTGTCGCGATCCCTGTCCAGGTGTATGCGGCTATGATGCCCTGTGCCATGTGGTAAACCACAGACCGCAGTGTGTCTGCCCCACTGGCTACACGGGTAGTCCTTATAGCCAGTGTCAGCCCATCAGAGCAGCTCCAATTGCAGCACCTGCTCCACTGCCAGCACCTGCCCCACAGCCCATACCCGTCCAACGTGAACCACTCGATCCATGCTATCCCACGCCCTGCGGCCCGCACTCACAGTGCACTGCCACGCGTGAGGTGGCCACATGTCGCTGTCTCCCAGAGTATGTGGGCGTGCCACCCTACTGTCGTCCCGAATGCGTTTCCAACAGTGACTGCCCCAGTGATCGTGCCTGCATCAATCGCAAGTGTCAGGACCCTTGTCCTGGTCTATGTGGTTTCAATGCGCTTTGTCGCACCAGCAACCACCAACCGAACTGTGTATGTGCACCAGGATTGATTGGAAATCCATTCACTGCCTGTCAGGCACCACCACCACCACCGCCTCAACCTGTGCCCACTGCACCACCTGTAACAGTTACAGCCATTCAACGTCCTCAGTACGAGCAGGTTGAGCCAGCCCCGAATCCATGCCAACCGAATCCCTGTGGTCCAAATGCAGTATGCAGTCAGCATCGTAACATTGGCTCCTGCTCCTGCCTGCCCGATTACTATGGCAATCCCTACGAGTATTGTCGTCCCGAGTGTATACTGAACAGTGATTGTCCCTCGCATAGGGCATGTGTGCAGCAGAAGTGCCGTGACCCGTGTCCTGGTACCTGTGGCCTCAATGCCGAGTGCCGTGTGGTGGATCATCTGCCACACTGCAGTTGCTATAGCGGCTACACAGGCAATCCACTTAGCCACTGTGCCCGCGAGGTGGCCCCGATCATACAGCAATGTAAGCCACAGTTTTCACCTGAAAAATTTCCCGATTATAATTGCCATCTATTCCATTCGTCATCAGCACCTCTCAATCCCTGCCAGCCTTCCCCTTGTGGACCCAATTCAGAGTGTCGCGAGAGTCATGAGCAGGCCATCTGCTCCTGTCTGCCTGAATTCTATGGCAGCCCTCCCCACTGCCGCCCCGAGTGCACCCTGAACTCCGAGTGCTCCTTTGATAAGGCTTGTGTTCAGCACAAGTGTCGCGATCCCTGTCCAGGTGCTTGTGGCATCAATGCCGAGTGCCGTGTGCATTACCACAGTCCCATATGTTACTGCAAGGTTTCGCATACGGGCAATCCCTTCACGCGTTGCTACGAGAGTCCCAAACGTAAGATACCCTGTAATAATACCACTCTCTATTGCCCTTCTCATGATGTTCCTTTGCCTTATGTAGCTCCCACAAGTATACGACTTCCCATATACAATACACCTGCACCACCGTACCCAGTTGTCATACCCGGAGTAGTTTACATACCCGCTCAGCCACAACCACAACCACCACCGATTTACACCACATACCAGCCACCGATACATACACCAAGTTATCCAAGTCCCACCACACCTCGCCCTAAGCCAGGTGTCATCAATGTTCCATCCATACCCCAGCCAACGTACCCACCTGCACAACCACCTGCCTACGACGTGTACCATTCCACACAGAGACCTCCATCAGTACCAGGTGTTGTCAATATTCCATCAGTGCCTTTCCCGGCACCACCGACATCAAGAGCGCCCACATTCTTACCAGCGCCTTATCCAACCACGCCTGCACCACCACGAGGTGTGATAAACATACCCTCAGTACCACAGCCAACGTACCCGACAACTCAACCACCGCATTACGATGTGAACCACCCAACACCACAACCACCACAGCAGCCAGGAGTGGTTAATGTTCCATCGTATCCACAACCACAACCACCTGCACCACAGCCACCGCATTACGATGTGAACTACCCAGTACCACAACCACCACAGCAGCCAGGAGTGGTTAATGTACCATCCTATCCACAACCACAGCCACCTGCACCACAGCCACCGCATTACGACGTGAATTATCCAACAACACAGCCACCCAGGCAGCCTGGAATAGTAAACATTCCATCGTATCCACAACCACAACCACCTGCACCACAACCACCAATCGTTGTGTCATATCCAACTACTTCGACTCCAGCACCAGCTCCAGGAGTAATTAACATTCCATCAGCACCACAGCCATCGTACCCAACACCAGCGCCACCAGTCTATGATGTGACTTACCCTACACCACAACCACAACCACAGCCAGGGGTCATTAATATTCCATCTCATCCACAACCTCAACCTCCTGCACCACAACCTCCACTATTTATACCGTCTCCCGCGACAACCCCTGCTCCACGACCTGGAGTAATTAATGTGCCTTCTGTGCCACAACCCACATACCCAACACCCACACCGCCTGTCTATGATGAGCACTATCCGTCACCACAACCACCTCAACAGCAGCCTGGAATTGTAAACATTCCATCATATCCAGAACCACAACCACCCGCACCACAACCACCGCATTACGATGTGAGCTATTCCACAACACAACCACCTAGACAGCCTGGAATAGTAAACATTCCTTCGCATCCACAACCTCAGCCACCTGCACCACAGCCTCCGATAAACGTGCCATCAGCACCGATTCCGACTCCTGCACCACAACCAGGTGTCATTAACGTACCATCGGTACCACAACCATCATATCCAACCCCACAACCACCGCATTATGACGTGACTTACCCAGCACCGCCTACACAACCACCACTGCCGGGTGTGATAAATATACCCTCACCACCACAGCCAGTGCCTGCACCTCAACCACCACGGCCTGCTATATATGATGTGTACTACCCACCTCCACCACAAATACCGGGTGTTATAAATATACCATCGCTACCCAGGCCAATATATCCCGCACCGCTGCCCACAGTAATCAATATACCCTCAGAGCCACAGCCAAGCTACCCAACACCTCAACCACCACATTACGATGTGCAGTACCCTACACCACAGCCACCACAACGCCCACCTGGTGTCATAAATATTCCATCGGTAGCTCAACCAACATACCCAACACCTCAACCACCGCCTCATTATGATATTAATTATCCTGAGCCGCAGCCACAACCAAAACCTGGAGTGATAAATATACCAGCTCTGCCACAACCTCAACCACCGGCACCACAACCTCCAATATACATACCATCGCCTACTGCAACACCTGCACCACGACCAGGAGTCATTAACGTGCCTTCTGTGCCACAACCCACATACCCAACACCTACACCTCCTGTCTATGATGAACACTACCCGTCACCACAACCACCTCATCAGCAGCCTGGAATTGTAAACATTCCTTCATATCCAGAACCACAACCACCCGCACCACAACCACCAATATTTATACCGTCGCCCACGACAACGCCCGCACCACAGCCAGGTGTCATACATATACCATCTGTGCAGCAACCTACATACCCAACACCTCAACCACCACATTACGATGTGAACTATCCGATACCACAACCACCACAACAGCCGGGAATAGTTAATGTTCCATCCTATCCACAACCACAACCACCTGCACCACAACCACCGCATTACGATGTCAGCTATCCCACAACACAACCACCCAGACAGCCTGGAATAGTAAACATTCCATCGTATCCTCAACCACAACCACCTGCACCACAACCACCGCATTACGATGTGAATTACCCCACAACACAACCACCCCGACAGCCTGGAATAGTAAACATTCCATCGTATCCGCAACCACAGCCACCTGCACCTCAACCACCGCATTACGATGTGAACTATCCGATACCACAGCCACCACAACAGCCGGGAATAGTTAATGTTCCATCCTATCCACAACCACAACCACCTGCACCACAACCACCGCACTACGATGTGAGCTATCCCACTACACAACCACCCAGACAGCCCGGAATAGTAAACATTCCATCGTATCCACAACCACAACCACCTGCACCACAGCCTCCAATATTCATACCATCTCCGGTGGCTTCTACGCCTGCACCAAAACCAGGCGTAGTCAACGTACCCTCATCTCCAACTACACCTCGACCACCGCAATATGATGTAAACTACCCGGAGAGACCACAACCTGTGCCTGGAATTGTCAATATTCCATCCCAGCCACAACCCACACCCATACGCCCCATCTATGATGTAGCCATACCGAGTCTGGAGGTTAACCCCTGTTATCCTTCGCCGTGTGGCCCCTACTCCCAGTGCCACAATCGTTTCGGGGTGGCAGCTTGTATTTGTCTGCCCAACTATAGTGGTACTCCGCCCAATTGTCGACCAGAGTGCATAGTTCACTCGGGTTGTCCAGCGCATTTGGCGTGTGTGAATGAAAAGTGCCGCGATCCTTGTCCAGGCTCCTGTGCCTACAATGCATTGTGTCGCGTGCATAATCATGTGCCCAACTGCTACTGTCCTCCAGGACTAACTGGTGATCCGTTTGTCTCGTGTCAGAGAGTGCCGCCTCCTGTGGTGCAGCGAGAACCGACCAAGGATCCCTGTTACCCATCGCCATGTGGTCCCAATGCCATCTGTAATAATGGCATCTGCAGTTGTGTGCCTGAGTATCATGGAGATCCCTACGTAGTCTGTCGTCCGGAATGCGTTCTCAATACAGACTGTGCCAAGGATAAGGCTTGCAGGCGTCAAAAGTGCGTGGATCCTTGTCCAGGAACTTGTGGACTCAACGCTGTGTGTCATGTGTTCAATCACATACCCAGCTGCTCGTGTCCAGAGCAGATGCAGGGAGATGCCTTCATACGCTGTGATGCTATACCAAGACCCGTGCCACCACCTGCAACCACCACTGTGGCCACCACATTGCCAGCTGTGATTAAACTGCGTGAACCCATCAATCCCTGCCAGCCGTCGCCATGTGGACCCTATGCTCAATGCCGTCCATACTTGGAGCAGGCGATATGCTACTGCCTGCCTGGTTATCTGGGCACACCTCCCTCGTGTAGACCGGAGTGCAGTAGTAACTCAGATTGTCCCCTCGATAAGTATTGCCTGAATCTTAGATGCCGCGATCCCTGCCCAGGCGCCTGTGGACTGCGTGCAGTGTGCCATCGGCAGAATCATAGTCCCATTTGTGTGTGTCCGCCTTCGCTGACGGGTAATCCACTTATAGCCTGCCAACCCATAGGTAATCATCCACCGAAACCACCTTGAACCACTTGACCATACCTTAACTCGTTTATTATTCAGTTCTTCCAGTAAGAGATCCCATAGAAGTGAATCCCTGCCAGCCCTCGCCGTGCGGCCCGAACTCAGAGTGTGTGGCCACACCTCAGGGTGCTGCCCGCTGCTCTTGTCTCAGAGAATTCATAGGCACACCACCCAACTGCCGGCCAGAGTGCATCAGCAATGCTGATTGTGCGGCTGACAAGGCCTGCCTGAATCGCAAGTGTGTGGATCCTTGTCCAGGCAGCTGTGGCCAACAGGCCTTGTGCCGCGTGGTGGCCCACAGTCCGCTCTGTTACTGCCCGCCTGGCTTGGTGGGTGATGCCTATAGTGTTTGTGCACCGCCACCACCACCACCTACTCCTCCGGTGGTGCCTTGCCAGCCCAATCCCTGTGGCATCAATGCCATTTGCCAGCCCCAACGGGAGCTGAGCGTTTGCCAGTGCCTGCCCAACTACTATGGTAATCCCTACGAGATCTGTCGACCCGAGTGCACTCGCAACTTTGAGTGTACCAGTGATCGCGCCTGTGTGGCAGAGAAGTGTCAGGATCCCTGTCCCGGGGTCTGTGGCATCAATGCCCACTGTCAGGTGATCAATCATACGCCCCATTGCGAGTGCCTGCCACATCACGTGGGCAATCCCTACCACAGCTGCCGCATTGTGCAGCAAGAACGTAAGCAACCGACTACGACTTGAAAATGTTGCCCACTAATCGCGAGTTCAGTCTCTCTCTTTGCTTTAAACCCCTTTGACAACAATATTAATGCAGTACTCAATTTACGGCCTTTCTTTACTACCCGACTACCCTGCCTCTCTTCTCTGCTGTGCCCCTGTCTACAGGTGTAACGCGTAACCCACTGCACCACTTGACTATAATATAGTCATATCTTAATACAGGGTCGTAAACACATTTACATACTCAACAACCTTTGTGACAATTGCTATTTACTCTTAATTCGCAACGCTAACAATTGGAAAATGAAACGAAGAGTGTGAGAACCCAAGTGTAAGAGGGAACATATTTAACTTAAATGTTCCCTTTAATACTAGTTCCATCTGTGCTCCAGTTTCGTTTTACAACAATCGCTTTTAGTTTTGCTTTTAACTTGGCTTCGCTTTGCTTAACGCTCGCTTAATTCTATCGAAAACCAAAAGTTAACCCTTTAACCTTATACCCTTCAGCCACGCCCCCTGTGTATGTGAATCCCTGCGAGCCATCGCCATGCGGTGCCAATGCTCAGTGCCGCGAGAACCAGGGCCAGGCCATCTGTAGTTGCCTGCCTGAGTTCATAGGCACACCGCCAGCCTGTCGTCCAGAGTGTGTGATCAGTGCCGAGTGTCCCTCGGATAAGGCCTGCATCAACCAGAAGTGTCGCGATCCCTGTCCAGGCTCTTGTGGTCTGAATGCACAGTGTCATGTGCGTAACCACAGTCCACTCTGCTCTTGCCAACCTGGATTCACGGGCGATGCCTTCATCCGCTGTCTGCCCATACCACCGCCACCGGCGAAGCAGAAGGATCCAGCACCCACCATGCCCTGTGTACCATCTCCTTGTGGACCCAACTCACAGTGCCGAGAGGTTAATGGTGGCGCCAGCTGCAGCTGTTTGCCCAACTACATTGGAGCCGCACCCAACTGCCGACCAGAGTGTACCATCAATGCGGAGTGTCCCAGCAACTTGGCCTGCATCAATGAGAAGTGCCGTGATCCCTGCCCAGGCGCCTGTGGCTTTGCTGCCCAGTGCAATGTGATCAATCATACGCCCAGCTGTAGCTGTCCCTCTGGGTATACCGGAGATCCGTTCAGTAGCTGTCGCCTGATACCGCCCACACCACCTGCACCACCGAGTATGATTGCGTTAGATATGTACCCGTTGGTTCCTCCTCTGACCAGTTACCCCTTTGCCTTTACAGCTCCAACAGATCCCTGCAATCCCTCACCCTGCGGTGCCAATGCCGTCTGTCGCAATGGTCAGTGCAGCTGTCTGCCCGAATACCAGGGCGATCCCTACAGCGGCTGTCGACCCGAGTGCATCTTGAACTCCGAGTGTCCCAGGAATCGTGCCTGCGTGCGCAACAAGTGTGTGGATCCCTGCCCGGGCACCTGTGCCCCCACAGCTCTCTGCGATGCCATCAATCACATTGCCATGTGCCGTTGTCCGGAACGTATGACCGGCAATGCCTTCATCTCCTGCACACCCTTGCGTGATGAGTTGCCAGTTAATCCCTGCCAGCCATCACCATGTGGTGCCAATGCCCAGTGCCTGGAGCGGAATGGCAATGCCATCTGCAGTTGTGTAACCGGATACCTTGGCCAGCCACCCAACTGTCGCCTGGAGTGCTACACGAGCTCGGATTGCTCCCAGCAACACGCCTGCATCAACAACAAGTGTGTGGATCCCTGTCCAGGACAATGTGGCCTCAATGCCATCTGCCAGGCGGTGCAGCACCGTGCTCACTGCGAGTGCATCCCGGGCTATACCGGCAATGCCTATCGATTGTGTAATCTGATTGTGATTGAACGCAAGCCAGAGGCAGCGCGTGATCCCTGCTATCCCTCGCCATGTGGCCCGAATGCCAAGTGCCAGAACGAGCAGGGTCAGGCCGTCTGTAGCTGCCTGCCCGAGTTCCAGGGAACGCCGCCCAACTGTCGTCCCGAGTGTTCCAACAACGATGAGTGTGCCAACAATCTGGCCTGTATTGGTCAGAAGTGCCGTGATCCCTGTCCCGGCAGCTGTGGCCAGCATGCTCAATGTCTGGTCACACTGCACACGCCCAACTGCCACTGTCCCGCCGGCATGACGGGCGATCCCTTCCGTCTATGCCAGCCCATACCACAACGTAAGCATCTCCCTGACCCACCACCCACCACAAGTTTGCATATTGTATTGAGGCAGGGCATTAGGTCTATGTATACCATATGATTCCATCTCTAACCATAATGCATCTTCTCCCTTCCTTCATAGCTTTGCCTACGCCTGCACCACAGCCGAAGAATCCCTGCTACCCATCTCCATGTGGCAGCAACACCGAGTGCCGCGTGCGTGGCGAGAGCTACGTGTGCGAGTGCCTGCAGGAGTACATAGGCAATCCCTACGAGGGCTGTCGTCCCGAGTGCGTGGGCAACTCCGAGTGCCCGGCGAATCGCGCCTGTATACGGAATAAATGCGCCGATCCCTGTCCCGGCACCTGTGGCCTGGAGGCCTTCTGCAGTGTCAACAACCATCTGCCCATCTGCAGCTGTCCCGCTGGTTACACGGGCAACGCCTTCGTCCAATGCACAAGCATTGTCACCCCACCGCCTCCTGCAGATCCGTGCTATCCCTCACCTTGTGGCCTGAACTCCATCTGTCGTGTGCAGCGGGATCAGGCAGTGTGTGAATGCTTGCCTGGCTTCTTTGGCAATCCACTGGGTCAAGGCTGTCGTCCGGAATGTACCCTCAGCTCGGACTGTGCCAAGGATAGGGCCTGTGTCAATGCCAAGTGTGTGGATGCCTGTGCGGGAGTCTGTGGCTATGGAGCCGTCTGTCAGACCATCAATCACAGCCCCATCTGCAGTTGCCCCGATAATATGATTGGCAATCCCTTCGTCCAGTGCGAGGCACCGCGTCAGGTGGATCCCATTGATCCCTGCCAGCCATCGCCGTGTCGCAGCAACGGCATTTGCCGTGTACACAATGGAGCTGCCACCTGCAGCTATCCGGAGTGTGTGACCAACGAGGACTGCTCCCGAGATCGTGCCTGCGTCACCCAGAAGTGCCGCGATCCTTGCCTACACGCCTGTGGTCTCAATGCCATCTGTAGAGTCATCAATCACAAGGCCGTCTGCAGCTGTCCACCAGAGTTCTATGGTTCTCCCTACGCCCAGTGCGTGCGTCAAGTGCCACAGCTGGATCCACCCAAGCCGGAGTGCACCAGCGATGCGGAGTGTACCAACGACAAGGCCTGCATCAACCAGGTCTGCCGCAATCCCTGCGAACAGTCGAATCTCTGCGCTCAACAGGCACGCTGCCATGTCCAGCTGCATCGTCCACTCTGCGTCTGCAACGAAGGCTACACGGGCAATGCCCTACAGCACTGTTACCTCATGGGCTGTCGTTCCGATGGAGAGTGTGCTCCCACCGAGGCCTGCATCAACGAACAGTGTGTCGATCCCTGCAGTTTCACACAGTGCGGCACTGGCGCCATCTGCCGGGCGGACTTCAATCATCGTGCCCGTTGCCATTGCCCCGATGGCTATCGAGGTAATCCTCTGGTACGCTGTGACCGACCCGAGTGTCGCAGCGATGATGAGTGCTCCTTCCATTTGGCCTGCCGCAACGAACGCTGTGAGGATCCCTGCAACTGTGGCATCGGTGCTCAGTGTCGTGTGGACAATCATCGCGCTCAATGCCGTTGCCCCGCTGGTTATAGCGGTAATCCTGCCGTACGCTGCGACCTGGTGCCAGCTCAACCCGAGGGCTGCACCATGGATGCCGAGTGTCCCAGCAAATTGGCCTGCTTCAATGGCGAGTGCAAGAATCCCTGCGATGTGACGCATCCATGTGGAGCCAATGCCATCTGCGAGGTCGTCGATACCCTACCACTGCGCACCATGATCTGCCGCTGCGAGCCTGGCTATGTGGGTGATGCTGACATCGGATGTCGTAAAGGTAAGGCGTTCTTTATTAATGGTGGATCTCATTTACGATTCGTGTTACAGTAGATAACGGATATATGCAAGGGATAATGATAGTTGAATCAGTTATATAGGTATATGTAGGTATATATTCAATTAGGTAGACAAAAATTAAAATAATATATTCGCTATATTTGGTATATTCAGGCCTGTTCCCATTTTCGAATTCGTACAATCGATTTACGATAATTAACGAAGCTAATCTATTTCGAAATGGACCGAATATGAAGCTAATCGAAAACGATGAATTGAAATATGGAACCCCATTTCTTTCAAAAAGTAAATCGATTGATCGAATTCGAAAATAGGAACAGGCTTGATTAATTCAAATTTAAATTACCGTTGACTTTACCGCGGTTAAGCACTTTTTGAAAGAACCGCCAATATGTTTAATACGATATATCGTAATGGTAATGCCACATGCCGATTAATTAGCAACCCTGACTGCCGACGCTCTGCCTATATAAGGGGCACTGCGTTCTACTGCAGCACTCAGTTGGCCGGCAACTGTCAGCGAGTGCGGAAGTGAAGTGTAGTGTAGTGTAGTGTAGTGTAGTGAAGTGAAGTGAAGTGAAGTGAAATGAAATGAAATGAAATGAAGTGAAGTGAAGTGAAGTGTAGTGTAGTGTAGTGTAGTGAAGTGAAGTGAAGTGAAGTGAAGTGAATTGAATTGAATTGAAGTAAAGTAAAGTAGATATTCAGTGACTAGTTAATACGACGGTTTCAAAGCGGTAATTTCGAAAGTTTATTTAAATCTATAAATTAATATTTGTAAATCTAATTCGTTACCATTTGAATTTGCCTATGAAATTACATTTAGTTACATATAAAATTTAATACAGTTGAGTTCTATTTATATTAAAGTTTCTATTTATCTGTCAGTCAATAAGTAAATTTTATGCCTTCCTTTGCATAGCAACATTTTGTTGCATATAGCCAATATCTACTGTAACACCTAACGGAAATGTGCTTATATTTATACGCTTTGTTGTCAAGTTTGCTTCTTTCATTGCAGCCAGAGTTGTAAATAGCTTTTAATCTGTATAAATATCTATAATTATTTAAACTTCTTCCCCTTGCCAGAGTTGCACGTGGTTACACAATGTGTACATAATCTGCACTCTTATAACTCTCTCGCATAATTTTTAACTGCTGCACAATTGCTCCAACTCCATGGCCAAGCATTCACTAATCTCTCGTTTCATCCGCCCTTAGAACCCGCTCGTGACCAGGGCTGCGTGTCGCATGATCAGTGCCAGGATACGGAGGCTTGTCGCTCAGGTAACTGTGTGAATCCCTGCCTGGATGCCTCGCCTTGTGCGCGCACAGCTCAGTGCCTGGCGCAACGCCATCGCGCCATCTGCAGCTGTCCAGAGGGCAGCCAAGGAGATCCGTTCACCAACTGCTATCAGCCACGTGAGTGCTTGAATAATATAATTTAATTACAATTGATTAATGTAATATTTATCTCTAGCACAAATCACTGCTGGCTGTACCCACGACTCGGAGTGTTCCCCCACCACTGCCTGCATCAATAAGCGCTGCCAGGATCCTTGTGCCGAGGCCAATCCTTGCGCCGGCAATGCCGAGTGCCGCGTGCAGAACTCTAGACCCATCTGCTACTGCCCCGCTGGCTGGGGTGGAGATCCGCAAGTGCAATGCTTTAAACGTAAGACTCACTTCATCACTCAAGTTTCCCATTACTAATCGTCCTTCTCTCCTCTCCAGCTGAGTGCAAGATCAATGCAGACTGTCCGTATGATAAGGCTTGCCTGAATGAGAACTGCGTTAATCCCTGCACCCATGGACAGGTGCGTTGCGGCAGCGGTGCCGAGTGCCTGCCACAGAATCATCAGGCCGTCTGCAAGTGTCCGCCAGGCACACAGGGTTCGCCCTTCGTTGCCTGCATCACTGGACACTGTCAGTACAACGAGGATTGTGCGGACCATGAGGCCTGCGATCGTCTGAATCGAGTCTGTCGCCCCGTCTGTGAACAGGATACCTGCACCCAGAATGCCCTCTGCGTGGGACGTCGACATCAGCCACAGTGCGAGTGCCGTCCTGGCTATCAGGGTAATCCCTTCGTGCTCTGCGAGTTGCCCAAACGCGACCCACAGCCAGAGTGCACACAGGATGCGGAATGCCCATCCAAATTGGCCTGTATCAATCAACGCTGTGCCGATCCTTGCGCCACTCCACACGTCTGCAGTCCACAACAAACCTGTGCCGTGCTAGACACACTGCCACTACGTACCATGATCTGCAAGTGTCCCAGCGACACGGTCTCCGATAACTCCGGCAACTGTGTGCCTATACAGCCGGTCATTGTGCCCGGTGGATGCCAGAGCAATGCTGAGTGTGCCAGCTCAGAGGTGTGTCTGCATGGCAGCTGCCTCGATGCCTGTCGCCTGGAACGTTGTGGCGTCAATGCTCAGTGCAGCGCCAGAGATCACTATGCACAGTGCAGCTGCCCCTCGGGCTACCAGGGTAATCCTCGCATCGAGTGCTATACAACGGAAGTGGCTCTGCCCAAGATACCGGGTGCCGAGTGCACACGGAACGACGACTGTCCTCGCGACAGAAACTGTCTCAATGAACGCTGTGTGAATCCTTGTGTGGCCGATGCCTGCGGCTTGGGCGCCTACTGTCATGTGCAGGAGCGCGCTGCCATCTGTCGCTGTCCCCCAGGATACACAGGGGATCCACGCATACGCTGTCTGCCACGTAAGTTGAATGGAACATAATGATTACTTCATCTTTTGCTAACACTCTCCGTTCCCTTCTAGCGTCCGATGTCATCACCGTGGGCTGCAAGTCCAGCTCGGACTGTCCCACGACGGAGGCCTGCATCAATGCGCAGTGCGTGAATCCCTGCAACTGTGGCCCACATGCCGAGTGCATTGTCAAGAACCATCATCCGATCTGCTACTGCCAGCCGGGTTACTCTGGCAATGCTCAGTTCGGCTGCGTGCCCATTGGCTGCCAGTCGGACGAGGAGTGTGCCGGCGATAAGCAGTGCGTGAATCGCGAGTGCGTCAATCCCTGCCTCATCTCGGATCCATGTGCTCTGAATGCGGAATGTTATGGTCGCAATCATCGTGCCAGCTGCAGATGTCCTCCTGGCCTGGAAGGTGATCCGTTCGTGCGTTGTCTACGCCTGGAGTGCCACTCGGATCATGATTGCGCCACGAATCTGGCCTGCGTACAGAACCATTGTGTCGACCCATGTGGACAGAGTCCTTGCGCCCAGAATGCCATCTGTCAGGCGCTACAACATCGCGCCGTCTGCCGTTGCCCCGAGCATATGCCACTGGGTAATCCCAATGCCTACTGCGAACGTCGTCCCGTGGAGCCAGTGTGCCGCGACGATGGCGATTGCCCCAGCGGTTTGGCCTGCATCGACGCCAAGTGCCAGAATCCCTGCAAGGAACTGTCGCCCTGTGCACGCAGCGCTCACTGCAGCGTCCTGGACAGCGTGCCAGTGCGTACCATGGTCTGTGAGTGTCCCGAATCCCAGGTGCCGGATGCCAGTGGCGAGTGCCGTCAGCTGGTGCTCCAGAGTCCGCCTGGATGTGAGAGCGATCTGGACTGTAGCGAGCAGGAGGCTTGCGTCAATCGACAGTGTAGGAACCCATGCAACTGTGGCACCAATGCCATCTGCCAGGTGCAACAGCATCGCGCAGTCTGCAGCTGCCAGGATGGCTTCGAGGGTAATCCCTATGCCGCCTGCCGTTCCATTGGCTGTCGCGTGGATGCCGAGTGTGACTCTGGCAAGGCCTGCGTCAATGGCAACTGCATCAATCCCTGCCTGCTCAACGATCCCTGTGGCCCCAACGCCGAGTGCTATGTGCAGGCGAGTCGCGCTCAATGCCGCTGCCTCAGTGGCTACCGTGGTAATCCCTATGAGCGTTGCCGCGTCATCGGCTGCAGCAGCAGCAACGACTGCCCCACGGACAAGACCTGCCAGAACGAACAGTGCGTCAATCCGTGCGTCTATCACAACAACTGCGCTCCACGCGCCGAGTGTCGTCCACAGAATCACATGGCCGTATGCCGCTGCCCGGAGGATTATCTGGGCAATCCCTATGTGGACTGTCGGCCACAACCTCAACCTGTCTGCAAACTGGATACGGACTGTCCCGCCCGCTTTGCCTGCATCAATGAGCAGTGCGTGGATCCTTGCCTGGCTCTCGAGCCCTGTCAACGTCCCGCCCAGTGCCAGGTGACGCCCACAGCGCCAGTGCGCACCATGATCTGCATCTGTCCCGATGGCTACATCAGCAGCGGCAGTGGCAGCTGCAAACCCACCACCAGCGTGGTCAAGGTGGGCGGCTGCATCTCCGATTCGGACTGTGCCGCTGACAAATCCTGCGTGAATGGCATCTGCCGTGACCCATGCAACTGTGGACTGAATGCGGAATGCAGAATCAAGGATCACAAGCCGGTCTGCACGTGTCGCCAGGGCTACGAGGGCAATCCAGAGTTCGAGTGTGCCAAGATCGAGTGCAGCATCAACTCGGACTGCCCAGCCACCCATGCCTGCCGCAATCAGCTCTGTGTGCCCGCCTGCCAAGGAGAACAGTGTGGTCCTCTGGCCAAGTGCCTGGCCATCAATCATCGTGCCGTCTGTGAGTGTCCACCTGGACATGGTGGCAATGCGCGCATCGGTTGCACGCCCCTCGGCTGTCGCACTGATGATGAGTGCCCCACGGACAAGGCCTGTGTCAATGGCAAGTGCGCCAATCCCTGCGAGACGACGGCCATCTGTGCCGTGGACGAGCGCTGCAAGGTGTACCAACACAAGCCCCAATGTGCCTGTCCACCTGGCACCATACCCGGACGAAACGGTTGCGAACAGGAGCGTGTGGTGCCCATCTGCATCAGCGATAGCGACTGCCCCACGCAACGTGCCTGTCTCCATGGCGAGTGCGTCAATCCCTGCAATGCCACACAGCCGTGTGGAGTGAATGCCGAATGCCGTGTGCTGGACACACTCCCCGTGCGCACCATGATCTGTGAGTGCCTCGAGGGATACACCGGCAATGCGGCGGTGCAGTGCGACAAGCGTTCGCTCTGCGTCATCGAGAAGGGATTCGTGCGCGATGTGGACGGACAGTGTGTCTGTCCACCAGGCAGCGCCCTGGATATCTATGAGTACTGCACACCTTGCCTCGTGGAGCAGGGCTACCGCATCGACGAGAGCGGCCACTGTGTCTGCGCTCTGGAACGTGGCATGGTCATCGATGAGCGTGGCCGTTGCACCTGCCCCATCGAGCTGGGTTATCGTCTGACTCCCTTGGGTGAGTGTCAACCGGTGGAACAACCCGAGTGCACCACAAACGAACAGTGCGCGGATAATCGTTACTGCAACACGGAGACCAAGACCTGTGAGGATCCCTGCCTAACCAAGACGTGTGGCGTCAATGCCTTCTGCAACGCGGTGAATCATCGTGGCCAATGCCAGTGCATCACTGGCTACACAGGCAATCCGGAACTACACTGTAATCATACCAACTTCCGCACCGACTTCCCGCGTCCCGATATGGTCGTCAGCTGTCTGGCTGATGGTGTTCAAGTCGAGATACACATCACAGAGCCCGGATTCAATGGCGTGCTCTATGTGAAGGGTCACAGCAAGGATGAGGAGTGTCGCCGTGTGGTCAATTTGGCCGGTGAGACGGTACCACGCACCGAGATCTTCCGCGTACACTTCGGCGGCTGTGGCATGCAAGCGGTGAAGGACGTGGCCAGCTTTGTGCTGGTCATACAGAAGCATCCCAAGCTGGTCACCTACAAGGCGCAGGCCTACAACATCAAGTGTGT
Source organism: Liodrosophila aerea (assembly GCA_035045005.1). NCBI lineage: Eukaryota > Metazoa > Arthropoda > Insecta > Diptera > Drosophilidae > Liodrosophila > Liodrosophila aerea. The sequence goes on from JAWNNL010000689.1 coordinate 287,143, forward strand.
CTATCAGACGGGCGAGAAGAACGTCACGTTGGGCTTCAACGTGTCCATGCTGACCACAGCCGGAACCATAGCCAACACTGGACCGCCGCCCATCTGCCAGATGCGCATCATAACCAACGAGGGCGAGGAGATCAACTCGGCCGAAATTGGTGACAATCTGCGTCTGCAAGTGGACGTGGAACCAGCAAGTAAGTGGCATCGCTTAGCCCCATATATTCCAGTTACTAATCCCATTCTTTTGCAGCAATCTATGGTGGATTTGCTCGCTCCTGCATAGCCAAGACCATGGAGGATAACGTGCAGAACGAGTACCTGGTCACCGACGAGAACGGCTGTGCCACAGACACCAGCATCTTTGGCAACTGGGAGTACAACCCGGACACCAACAGTCTGCTGGCCAGCTTCAATGCCTTCAAATTCCCCTCCAGCGACAACATACGCTTCCAGTGCAACATACGCGTCTGCTTTGGCAAGTGCCAGCCAGTCAATTGTGGAGGCTACAACGCCTTTGGACGACGTCGTCGTGCCATTGCGGACAATACCACCGATCCGACTGCCATTGCGACGAGCACTGGTGTGGAGGGTCAGCTGCGCGAGGAGATTACCATCTCTTCCAATGCCATACTGACATTCGAGAAGCGCAGCGGCACTGGACTAAACGATGCCAACAGTGAGTAGAGTTTGCCCGCGTACACTGAGAAAATCAAACGATTGATGATCATTGCTTTCTTCTACCTACAGTCAAACCGGCTGCACAGCGCGTCGAGGATATATGCGTCTCAATGGTGGGTCTGATCATAGCTCTGGTCATCACGGCTCTGCTGGCCTTGGTGGCCGTTGCCGTCGCTGTCTCCTGCTGGCTGATGGCCTACAGGAGGAGACCCAAGACGCTGGCACCCCTGCCGCATCCACCAGAGTTCCCCAATCCGCTCTTTGCCAATCCGGACGCTGCGCCCGAGCCAACACCTGATTACATATCCTAAACACCCGGTGAGAACCTAGATATAATTTTAGTTTATAGAACAAGAAAAGCGAAATTCCCATATTTGATTAGCGAGTGCAAAAAGACAATAACGAAATTAAATTTCGCGTATTACAAAGAAGAAGAAGAAGAAAAAGCAAAAGTACAGTTGTGAGCCGAAACTGTAGTCGTGTTGGGGTTTATGAAACCCTCGCGAAACGAAAGAAAGAAACCTTGTATAAAGCAAAAGCAAACGAGAATGCACACAAAAAATAATTTTAGGGATTTAAGAAGATAATTTTATTATTATTTTGTATTAACAACGTAGTATTCCTCTATCCTTCTATACTAATATGAGAATTTTGCGTAGTTAGCAATCAACAAGAAACTGCCAAGTGGAGAAGAATAGAAACTGCAGCAGCTACAAAGGAATTCTCGTTCTCTAACGACAACTTCTTCATTAGTCGACTTATACAATAATCGAGTAATTATACGCATTATATACTATATACTTTTTGTTATATAACGCAAAGACTTCCTATAAATATTTAGGGTGTGGGTAGTAGAAAGACACGAACGATGAGAACAATGAGTACACTTTGTATTATAGCACACATAGAGACACCCTACTACTCCCTGCCTCCTTTGAAAATTCAAAACTGCCTTAATTCTTCATGACAACCAATACACTGCAAGAAAAATAGTTTAAAACGCAATACTCTCGGAATAGCGTACCTTATCCTGAATATATAATCAAAGCACAATATGGAAACGATTGTCTTCAGCATTATATAGCCAAATCACACACACACACACAGTCAGGGTATCAGCTGTTCCACATAAAAAAGAAGTACACAGAAAAAAAGATACTGCCACCGCGGTCAAATGCAAAATGTAGCGAATTATTTAAGGTATTTGTTTTAATTTTACACAAGCTAAAGAGCGACTAATGGAGGATTTGATGACTAACTAAGAACTACACTACATACTTGATACACTACTACTACTACGATTAACCGTTTATTATTTTGTGTAGTTTTTTAGTCAATTAATATAATATTATATATATAAATTGTTGTGATTGTTTTAAAATGCAAATGAAAATGAACTTCCACTAACTAAACTAATAGCGCGACCCAAGTACGAGTCTAGCGAGTACTTAGAAAAGAGAGTTAAACAACGAATCGGCAAACTGTATACCCTGTAACCGGTTCCCGCTAAGCGCAGTACGCAGCTGTCAACGCGTTTCAAACTGTGCAGCGAAATTTTTGGTTTGTGTGCGCCTGTTTCACAGGAGGTGTTACTGTTGCTTAGCTGGAGCTCCTCCACATTTGCCGTTATATAATTAAATTATTAAAAAATGAAAGTTCTTAATATTAATATGATTAAACCTAAACAAAATGTATAGTCACTACTTTAAGGAAGGAAAAACAAAACAAAAACACACGTTTCTTTTATAGTTGAAAGTACCAGAATAACTCGCACACCTACACTGAGAGAAAACAATTGTAAATAATACAAAAAACCCAATGAATATGGTATTTTTATTAGCGCATTTTTTGTGTATAGGTTTCTACTGTTTCCCCCTCTGTTTCCCCACGCAATATTTTACATGCCAGGCATAAAATTATTTTCCTAAAAGTGCACAAATTTAAATTCTCTAAAAATTAATTAATCAACGAATTTCGCTCACAATTTTCAATTATAACTTTTATTTTTTCTTTAAAAACAACCGTTAAAAATTAAAAAACTAGTATTAAGTTGATAACAGAACTTTTTGCACTGGCAGCAAATATCGAAAGAAGAATTGTAAAAAGCAAACAATAGTTAAATTGTAATTATTAAAAATTGTATTTAAAACGAAACAAACAAAAAAATATGATAATTTTAATCCCTTATTGTAAACTAATAAATATTAAATGAATATGAATAAAGAAAATAAATAAAATATCAATGTATGTATTATTTTTGAGGTAATAAAACGGTTTTAGTTTGAATTTAAATTTGAATTAAACCGCGCAGAGTATAAAAATTTTGTAGCATACTTTTGGTTGCGCTCAGAAATTTAAATTTAACCGCCCAAAGTATAAAAATTGTGTTGCATACTTTTTGTTGCGCTCAGAAATTTCTGAGTCACCTGCTACGCATTTCTGTTCGCCTGTTACTTCAGCTGGTTGCGCCATACGATTTCGGGTTTTCGCCACAACAAATTTAGAGCACAACAACCACAGTTGTTGTTGTAGTTGTTGTTGTAGTTCCCAAAACAATCCAGAACATTCCATGACTTTGCATTTTTGCATGCAATTTCCATACCAAAAAATTGCAGGGGTAGGGTCGCAAATTTGGCCCCAAAAACACAAAAACAGCCGTATCCTGGCCATTTAAGGAGCTAGGACGATGTCCTTTGGCACACAGGTGCAGCTTGTATCCTAGAATCATAAACTGTAATCAAAAGGACGAAAGTCCTTAAGACAGCCGAGTTATAAGGACTTTTCTCTGTACAAAAAAGTCCTTATAACTCGGCTGTTTGAAGGACCTTCGTCCTTTTGATTGTGGATTATGGTTCTAGGACAGAAGCTGCACCTTTGTGCAAAAGGACATCGTCCTAGCTCCTTAAATGGCCAGGATACGGCCGTTTTTGTGTTTTTAGGACAAAAATTGCGACCCTGACCCTGCAATTTTTTGGTATGGAAATTGCATGCAAAAATGCAAAGTCATAGAATGTTCTAGAATGTTCTGGATTGTTCTGGACCTACAACAACAACTACAACAACAACTACAACAACAACTACAACAACAACAACAACAACTACAACAACAACAACTACAACAACAACTACAACAACAACAACTACAACAACAACAACAACAACAACATCAACTACAACAACAACAACTACAACAAACACTACAACAACAACAACATCTACTACAACAACAACAACTACAGAAAAAACGCGGATTGATGGCCATGACTTTGCAGTTTTTATTCAATAAAAAATTACAGAAAAATTTACAAAAACAGCCGTATCCTAGCCATTTAAGGAGCTAGGACGATGTCCTTTTGCACGGAGGTGCAACTTGTATCCTAGAATCATAAACTGTGATCAAAAGGACGAAGGTCCTTCGGACAGCCGAGTTATAAGGACTTTTTGTATATAGAAAAGTCCTTCTAACTCAGCCATATCCTGTTTGATTCTGACGATCCTGGTGTCAACGAACACGCCTTGCTAAGGACTACAAACTATCCAAAGGACATGCAAATCGTCCTTCAAGTAACGGAGTTATAAAGGATATAATTTACATATTTTATATTAAAAACACAAAAACCGCCGTATCCTGGCCATTTAAGGAGCTAGGACGATGTCCTTTTGCACAGAGGTGCAATTTGTATCCTAGAATCATAAACTGTGATCAAAAGGACGAAGGACCTTCGGACAGCCGAGTTATAAGGACTTTTTGTTTATACACAAAAACAGCCGTATCCTGGCCATTTAAGGAGCTAGGACGATGTCCTTTTGCACATAGGTGAAACTTGTATCCTAGAATCGTCAACTGTAATCAAAAGGACGAAGGTCCTTTAGACATTCGAGTTACAAGGACTTTTTTGTGTAAAGAAAACTCGCTATAACTCAGTCATATCCTGTTTGATCCTGACAAAATGGGTGTCAATGAACGCGCCTTGTTGACCATTCCGAACTGTCCCAAGGACATGCAAATAATCCTGAAAATAACGGAGATATTAAGAATTTTCGAATTGAATTGAATTGAATATAGAAACGTCCTTATAACTCAGCCATATCCTGTTTGATCCTGACGATCCTGGTGTCAACGAACGCGCCTTGCTAAGGACTACGAACTATCCAAAGGACATGCAAATCGTCCTTCAAATAACGGAGCTATGAAGGATATAATTTACATATTTTTTATTAAAAACACAAAAACCGCCGTATCCTGGCCATTTAAGGAGCTAGAGCGATGTCCTTTTGCAGGAAGGTGTACCTTGTGTTCTATAATCATAAACTGTGACGAAAAAGATGAAGGTCCTTTAGACAGTCGAGTTACAAGGACTTTTTTGTGTAAAGAAAACTCGCTATAACTCAGTCATATCCTGTTTGATCCTGACGAAATGGGTGTCAACGAACGCGCCTTGTTTACCAGTCCGAACTGTCCCAAGGACATGCAAATAATCCTGAAAATAACGGAGATATTAAGAATTTTCGAAATGTTACCAAATTTTACTTAAAATTTAAAAATAAATTATATATGATTTAGACCCTGTACTTTAAAAAAGTACAAAAGGGTCTATTAAGTTTGTGCAACTCAGAAGCAGCACGACGAGCTGAGTCGATCTGTAAGTTCGAGCTGGTTAGATGCCCCTATAGTGAAAGCAGATCAAGTTTGTGTTAGTTTTTTGATACCATAAACCAAGATGATCTCTGCTTTACACCAATAAGATTGCTCTCAGTGTACTTTCCCTATATAGAGACCATCAAATCAGTTTTTGTTTAATTTATATTAGCCTTAAAGTCTAGAAATCAGTTAGCTAAATATAGAACAAGAATTAAATACCATAAAATATTAGCTTCTACAAGTAATTAATCCCTGAAAGGTTTAGTCGCATTATTGCCCCGATTTAAGCTCATTAGCTGTTAAATGTTTAGCACAGCTCTTTAATCTTCTCAGTCTCTCTTTGCTTCTTTCCTGCTGCTGTACTACCTTTCGAATCTGGCAAAACTTGATTAGCTTAGACACCAGTCCATCATTATATTAAAAAACATGCCAATTCCAGTTTGAAGCCGGCACAGGTGAACAGTTTTTTAATTTATGCATATATATAGATATACTTAAATACCTCTATAAATACATTTAGCTCATTTGATTACCAAATAAAAAATTATCTCGTCTTCTGCACCGTTTGCCTTGACTTAGCTCTGGGCGAGTCCCCTGCCCCTGTCCCTACGAGTTGCCCTTATCAATCAGCTAAGCTTATCGCGGGCAATAAAAAAAATGCAGTTATCAAACGATTCACACACCCCTCACTCACGTCCAACGCTCAAATGAGCAGCAAAAAAAGAGCAGAAACCTTAAAGTCAGCTGCTTCTTCTTCTGTACATTTGGAGAATATAAATTACTATGCAAGCTGTGGGGGATAAGCAGCCAGTGCCAGAGCAGAACCACACTCTAGCCGCCGACCTACGTTTTGAATACTGTATTTATGCATACCCTGTAGTAGCAGCAGCTAAAGGAGTATATTGTTATTAATGAGAGACCTGTGTACTGCGACCTGAAAGATCTCAGCTCTGGTGTATCTAAGAGGTAGTTGCCTAAATGGATTAGATTATTCTCTGAGAGGTGTACAGTCAGTGAGAGTTGCGAAGACGTGTGTAGAGATAATTTGGTTATAATATAATACAATATATGTAATAACTATGATTTATCTATACCATTTATAAACTAAACATAATATATACTATTTATAATAAATAAAAGAAGCTATACTCCGCACAAATTTACCCCTCAGTTCTAGCCCTTTAAATGAGATATTTTATGGTATATTTGCTAAGAGTGCTATAATCTAAAAGGGGAGTTGAATGTCTAGTTCAACGGTGCCCAAATCATTCATAATTACTATCACATGTGCGCTTTGCTTGGCAGCGCTGCTTTCACACGCACAGTCTCTGCTCGCACACATACAGGCGTCACGCTTCATTGAACGATGGCTGCTGCTATGCACACAAGCACACTGTTTGATAGTCTGGTCTAGTTTAATACTTTTCAGCAATTACTGCCTCATTTACAGGGTATGCCTGCAGTCAGTCATCTGTACTGCTAGCACTTTAAACTTGCGGTTATTCTGATTGTCCGCTATCAGATGCCTCGCCGGAAAGCCCAAACAAGCGTACACAAAAAAGAAAGAAAAAAAAGCGACAACAAAAAAAAACCATAATAAAAACCAAAACCTGCAAATGTGCGCTAGCGAAAGAGAGCAAGAGAGTAGGAGCGAGCGACCTGCTACACCGCTCTCCCACACACTCACCCGCCGCCGCTGCGAGGCTTAAACAAAACCCCAAAAGCGACGTCAAGTGTAAACGATATTCGCAAACGTGGATCAGTTGACATTTGACAGCGCGCGTGTTTGCACGTTTACCCGGAGAGCAGCTCGCTTACGCCGTGGTTCGGTTCGGTTCAGTTCGTTTCGGTTCGGTTCGAGTTTCTGTTCCCATAAAAAACGTGAATTAATGTCACATTACTAAAAGAATCGCTTAAGCTACATAATTATGCTTAATGTTTAATTTAAATAGTACTCTTCGCATTCGAAATCACTCATACGCCGTGTTATCGCTGCGGGTAATTGATATTGCTATTGCCATTGCTGTTTATTAGTAATATCGTGCAATCTGTTGATTATGCTATTATGTGATTAAGATTATTATGTTTAAAACTATTGTGCAAGTGCTCACATTGTATGAATGAATCAAATCAAATCAAATGAATGAATACAATTCCCTGTGTATAATGGAAATATTCAATTGAAAAGTGTCGGAGATTATCATTATTGTTGATATTCCATAGCAAAATCGTTTCAATTATATTCTGCTTGCTTAATGGTTATAACAAATACATTTCATTAGGCACACGTGAGCTTTTCATTTTCAGTTTTCCAGGCAAATGTGCAGCGATAAAATATAAACAAATTGAATGTTTTTCTCTTTCCCATTTCGCATTTGTTTGCTGAGCACAAACAACAACTGAGAAAACAGTAAAAAACCAAGCGAAAATGGAAATAAAATGCGGTACAAAATATACAATAAATTTAGCTAGATATTTAGTTCTGGTTTAATAAATATTGATTTAAAAAGATCGTTAGTTTCAGACTTAAATAATTCGGGTTTCTTGGAGATTTATTGAGCAGCAGAATGTTTAGTTTGTAGAGGAAATAATATATATAATATATATAGTGCAAATAAAATATTTTTATCAAGTGATGTAGTTTAGGAATGAGTGGATATAGTATTTAGTTATTATTATTTCTTTTTAAATACTGAAAGAGAATTAGATCTTGTATTTGAAAAGATGAACAGTATAATTTCCACATTACTTCTATTCTCAATCTCTGTTTAAGAAATGTTCTAATGAATAATAAATTTCTATCAAAAAGATGTTGGTCTTTATTTTTATTTAAAATTTAAGGCACTGTTTTAAAGTATTTACCCTTATTGATCTATATTTTTTGGCTTTTATTCTATATCAACTAAATATTTTCTGCTATTGAGTGAATTAGTTACTTCAATTCATTACTTTATGCCAGCATTTATAATAATAAAAGAAATATATAAAAATGTCTGGCTACATTATAACATCAGAAGAAACCAATACTAAACTATAAACAATAATAAATAAATATACAGTCAAACTTCTCTATAGTGAACTTCTATACAATGAAGCTCACCCTATTATAAATTGATTTCAAACACACAACTTTTTCGTTCCAATTTCATTTCAAAAAATATAATTTCTGTATAATGAAGTTTCTATATAATGAACTGACTTTCTGGTCCGGTCAAGATTCATTACAGGGAAGTTCGACTGTATATAATAGTCCCAAATTAAATCTGTCTATAGATTCCACGTTCCATCTGTTAGTCTTAATTGATAAACTGTAATGTAATTAATCGATAAACCATCTATAGTAATCCCCGTATTAACCATCTAAATTGCCAGCTTAACAAAGTGTAAACAAAACTGAGCTAATCCCAAAACTATGAGTGCACTATGAATGTGAATAAATATCTTTGCCCGATGCCTCAGTAGCGCTGCGCTTAGCTCATGCCAAGTGCTCGAAGAGTCGTTGAATTTACATATCACATGAGCCAGAGTCAAGTCAGAGGCAGTCAGACGGTCTGAGACTGTAAATGAGACTGTTCTATTACACCGAAGCCCCATAAAATGTGCATATGAGTTACGATCGTGTGTGTATATCAACTACTATAGTATGTGGTACTTCTGCCTGTCGCAAGATGCGTAATTAATAACGCTGAACTGAATTCCAATGACCTTTGCGCCCGACTCAAAGAGTCACTGGAGCATAGCGCCATCGGTATAATGTGTTATTGGATTGATGTATCATCGCATAGATTGTGACGTATGAATCCACGAAGAGCTAAAGAACTATGCAGAGTGTGTGCCATAAAAAAGGAAAGTCAACAGAGAAATGAAGTGTGCAACAGGCGAGACACTGCGATAAGATTGCGATAAGGTTTTCGTTTGTTTTCAGTTTTTTTTAACTGTGTGTCAAGTGAATCTCAAGTGTCAGATATGAGGTGTTTTTTATCTGCCACAGTGATAAAAACAAATTCAATAAAACCACTTGAAAAGGCTACAGTCGAAGGCAGTGGACAATAGAAGACGCTGTACCTTTTTGAATATTCTGTTTGAATATACTGTATACTTTCTTGATATTCTGTATTTTGATATAATAATTCGTTAAAATATTACATAAAATAAAGTAAATAGTAAATGAAAGCTTGGGAAAAGAACTAATTGAAGTTAGAGGAACAATTGGAATAAAGTTATTAACCTCATTTTAATATATATTTCAAATGAGTGTAAGTTGAATAAATTATATATAAATCAAGTGATCAATATCTTCACATAGATCCATATATTCTTTCTAATCAGTCTACACTTCCCTTTGCCTGCTACACATACTTAATATACCCTTTGCAACTTATTTAGTACAGTCTTTCCAGAGTAAGTGGAACATGTAGCATGTGCTTGTTTGTTTATATAAATTTGTTGTTATTTATTTTATTTTTTTAATAAACAAATAAGTAAACAAGCATGAGAAAAAGTATATAAATTTCAGGCTTACTTTGCTGAAACTTAGGTGAATTATTAAAGACGAATTAAGAGCTAAAAGATTAGCTCAGTTTAAGCAGAAACTTAGTTGAAGGGAAATGGTTTTTTAGCATAAACTTTTTACTGAGTATCAGGCGAAAGACATGGACTCTGATCTATAGCAGCCTAGGCATTGATTCTGCAGAGTAATAGAAACATATAGGGCATTTCTTATACTAATTTAAGCTGGCTAATATGAAAATAGAATATTATATAATTAATTTGTTCACTCTTAAGTTCTAGAGAGCTTTATAGACATCCCTCTCTGCTGCTATATAAATGAATTGAAATGAGAATAAATCTGTATTAAATTGCGTTCTTCTAGTGAGATAAGCACATATGATTTATATCGTTTCAAGAGGTAGTTTAGAGCAAGAATTAGGTACTATATATAAGTGCCTACAGAGAGCTGAAAAATGTCAAAATATTCCCTAAACAAAATATATAATTTTATATATATTTTATTTATTAACTTATTAAACTTTCGATACAAGTAATTATTAGCTTAATATACGTAGAGTAACTAAGCCCAACTCTTAATGTATTATGTTGAATTATTTTAGAGTCGTAGGCCTTAGTACTCTAACTATATTTAGCTATTAATTCCACTGGTATGCTCAAGCTAATAAATAAAATAATAAAATATATGTATGCTACATTGTTGTGTGGGAAATCTGGGTTAAAAACAGTTTAAGCTAAATGCAGAAATTGTGGCGAGAATAAACTAGTGAGTGGAACTAAGAAGAGGCTCATAAAAGACAATAAGCAGGCACAGCTCAGACTTTGCCTTTATTTGCTTTTATTAAGATTTACACAGAGGGAAGAGCAAGCAGAGTAAGAAGCAGAAGCAGAAGCAGAATAACAATAATAATGATAATAATAGTAATGGCTTTGTGGTGTTCAAGGCTTTAGAGTGATGCTAAAGCATGACAACAGCAGCAGCAAGTCATCAGCATCAGCAGCAGCAGCAGCTACAAATTATGAGCATTAAGATGATAAACATGAGAACAACAACAACTGCAACAACAACAACAACAATAGTGACAACAATGAGTTTATGATCAAGAGACAACAACAACAACAGCAGCAGCAGCAACAACAATAGCAACAACTACAACCACAACAATCAGTATACGAATTTCAGTGAAATCCTCTAGAGATTTGCCATGGCAGATCAGATGGAACCCTCTACTTCCACGCTGTCGAAGACCGCCTCCTCGCCCACCCCACTCAATGTGGTGACCAAGAGGAGCAAGCCCAGCTCACTGACTCCACTGCGCCACAGTCAACTGTCCGATAGTGGTGCCGAGAGCTGTGGCGATGGCGACGAGCAGACCCGACTCATACGCACTCCTTCCGTGCGCCCACACAAGTACATCATCATACCAGCCACGCCCAATTCACCGCCTACATCTGGTGGAGAGCTGCCCTTTCGACAGACCAACTCCACCACCTCGCTGGTGGCCATGGCAGCGGCCATGCATAAGCAACCACCACGGCAGTCGGCGGTCAAGTCACGACCCACCTCGGATGTCATACAGCCGGGACAGTTGCTCCAACCACCACAGCAGCAACAGCAGCAGCCACAGGCAGCGGGTTCCAGCTCAACGGTCACCTTCACCATCGATGACTGCGACACGTTGCAGGTGCCAGCAGCTGCCACACTGAGCTGTGCCACCACCACCACCATGTCGGGTGGGCAGGATGCGCTGGCAGTCAACTCGCCACTGGGCTATGATGCGAGATCACGTCTGGGCAGCCATCATGGCAGCATGCGCTCCATGGTGTCAGGTGAGCACACATTCCCTACTTCTTCCTCTTCACCCACTGAATCTCTCCCCTCAGCCTATTTACCCGGTCTCAGCGACAGCAGCTGCAATCTCGCCGGCAGCTCCGCTGCCAACTGCGGCCTAGAGCCACCCAATCCGTTGTATATGCGACCACAGGCCTCGCTCAGCGGCAGTTCCTATCAGATCTACTCGGATGTCACCTCTGTGCGCTCGCTCGCCTCCATTGGCATCGGCTCCACGGACGGACGCAAGCTGGTCATACGCCGCGTGCCCACAACAGCCAATGAGCTCTTCGACATGGTCAATCCACAGACGCCGCCGTAAGTTGAACAGAGAGTGAAGTAACAAGAGAGAGAACCCTAACAGCAGCTAGCCTGCAGTGTTACTATCAGATTAACAGGGTTATGTAAACTTGCAGAGAATTAACAGAGAGTGCACTAGATATAAGTAAAATATATTCGTAATTATATAGAACTCTTACTTATTAATTATATTTGCATTTTACGCACTTGTAGCACTTGAAATTAACAGAAATTCATCTGCTTTTAGTTTGTTATTCGATTCTTAATATGAATTACTTTGTAGGTGCTTAACAAGGCTTAGTATGTTAACTCACACTGTTATATTGTAGTTCTGTTAGTTCACACAGGCATACAAGTGTAAATGCCCCGCGAGTTGTAACGACTGTTAAGTTGAAGCTTTGTTTTCTGCTGCGTACGCAAGACACTGCTAAGTTGGAGTTCTGTTAACACAAGCGTAGTTAACACAGGCACAAAGGGCCCGCGAAACTGTTAAGTTGAAGCTCTGGACTCTGTAACTTGTATTGCACGCTCTAGGCAAGCCATGCCCTATACGCAAGAGAGCAGCTCACTGGCCGCTCTCTTTCTGTGTATGGCTGCTCTAGGCTCTGTTAATGTTATTGCGTTGGTCTGTGAGCTCAATTGCAACTGTTATTGAGCGCTGTTAAGAATACGCTTACATTTATATGCTATGTTAATGCAGTTGCCAGCTGAAAATTGCACTAAATAACAGTAGCCTCTGTTACAAGCTCTCAATCAAGGAACATAACTTTGAAAAGCATGTAAATTGACATTCTAATACTAACAGTATATATTCAAGTCAACTTCTAATACATCCAATTCATCATTTTACAACAAAATATGCTTTATGCCATAAATTTCATTAGACCATTGTATAGCATGAATCATTTACTACATATCAATGTCAATAGTCTAGCAACATAAGCTGTAAAGCTCAACTTCCACATGTTAACATAACCCCAAGAGTGACAGTTGAATAATTTTGAGGCTTTACACAGACAGTTCCATTTGAGAGATAGAAAACTGTGATAGAGCAGCGTATGACAGACATCACTCAGGGTAGATCAGAGAGCTGTCATACTGTCTGAGAGTGTAGCAGGTAGAGTTGTCAGAGATAGCAGAGCTAACAGAGTCTTAGGCGCATTTTGAAGTTGTGATTGATAGCAGTGTGTAAGGAATTTGGCTGTCAAGTTAAGGAGGTGCAAAATGAAGACCAATAAACTATAGGACTTTTGGCATTTAAAACTAGTGCAATCAGATTGTAAAGGCGCTAAAAAGAGGCATATTTATTGCCTATGAGAATATGATATAAACGTAGATAAGGAGTTTATAATTATGATGTGAGATCATCAGTCAATCAATGACATTGCCCTAAAGAGAAGAATCTATTTCAGATTTTAGAAAGATATTACAAGACTGAGAGAATACCTATGAAACCATATTTGATAAACCAACATAATATGTAGTCTATAAAAACACTTAGCTAATTGTTCCCCCATTTAATACCCTCAGCTGTCCATTAGCATAACAAAAGCGCGCCCCTTTTGCCATTTTTCGAATAAATTGTGTCAAAATTGGCGATCCGATGGGGTAGCATAAAAAGCAAATATTAGCACAATCCATTAGATGAGTGGAGATGATATTTTAACACCATCTGGTTGTGTATGTGGTGGCGTCCACATGATGCTCAGTGATAAGATGAAACGTGCACACAAACTGCCGATCGTTGTCTATTTTTAAGCAGTGTTCCTTAACGAGATCAATAGTTATACAGGGAGGGTATAAAAAATAAATTATCTGTTGACTCTAGAAATTAACGACATACTCCAATAGTTTGGAATCACACGATTAGTCCCAGTCAGACAACCGACGAGCCAGTCAGTCAGTTGGCAACCTACGAACGGAGCAGTTGTGCCCTAATCCCGTCTCTAATCCGAATCCTTCTAGAGTGTACTTGAATAATGTGAAAAGTATCACAAGTGCATCGAAATACTCTCTTATATATAGCTCAACTACTATATATATTCCTAGGCATAAAGTGTAGCGAATACTTCAACCAGGATGCCCCACGATATCGATGCTCAATCCTCGAAACACTCCGAACAATCCTTTTTTCGCTTCAGACGTGTGGCCAAAGTGTAAGAATTTTATAGCCAAATATTATGTAATACCGAAAAGCGAACAAAAGTGTTTAATGGCTTTCAAATGCCCATTTTAAAACGTATAATGCCCCATTATGGGCGAAGCAAGTTTGCATTGCTCATTAGCGAAATGCCGCTGATTGAATACTAACTAACGTTCAATGCTTAAGTGGACTGTTTAAACTCGATTGTAAACTTGTGCTAAACATTGATTTTATCGACTCCAAAATGTTTGCTATACATATATAGAGCTGGTCACATAATGCGGCACGTGTTGGGCTTTTAATTGAATAATAGTTGGGGAAAAATGTAACATCAACGCGAAAAGTGTTTGGAATTCGCCTCGGGGTATTCAATGAACTAGTAGCTGAAGTTTTGATTAAACAACGGAGAAACTGTTGAACGTTTTCAATAATAAATAGATTGAGTTACTTTCTCAAGTGAGAACCTATCATAATAAGGCTTTCATTCAAGCCTTTTGAGCTAGATCTATTATAAGTATTGTAGTAAAAAGAGAAACAATTTGAGAGCGTCTAAAGTGTATTCTGATTGTTCGACTACAGAATGTGAAGTAAGGTTTTATATAATTGAATAATAGAGTGTAAATATAATAATGTAATAAACTCCTGGGAAATTCAAAAATAGCACCCAAAACAGTTCGAAAAGAAAGGAAAATCCAACAGGTTCTTGGGTACTTAATAAACTAGGAGCTGCAAAATGGAAAACATTGATAACTTGTAGTAAAAGTTGCTTAATAATTTTTGGGAAATTGTTGATTAAATATTGTACAATTTTATACTATTTTGTAGTACTAAATAAATCAGTTATTGAACCTAGATGTAGCACTTCCATTCACACTATACGAGCTTGACGATTCAATTAATTTAATTGCTGCAATTTAGACTAATTTTATTGCTGCTAAATGTTAGTTGTTATGTTAAATAATTAATTTAAATAGAGTAATTTAACAGACTAAAACTACTCTATTAAATCTATTAAAAATAATTTCTGCAAATCATATAAATTGTTGTAAAAGTAGTGAAAATTGGAGTGTTAAAAAATGCTGCTCAGTCTACTACTACTTCCACTAAAATAGAGTCAAGTTTTAACTAATTACATGGTAAAAGTATAACAAACACTGGCTAAAAATAGAACTTATTAACTTCAGAAGAAGTAGTTTCTACTCTCAGCAGAATGGGTCTATTTGCACTCACATTAAGAGCAGACAAATACCTATTCAAAAGATCTCAATCGATATATTTACAGCACATTTCATACGTTTTGTCCTTTTCAAAAGATCTCAATCGATATCTCATTCGTTTTCAGCACATTTCATACGTTTTGCTGACAATGGCAATCTGTACACTTTACATAATAAGCACAACAGCAACATCATCAGTTTAACCCCCTTCCCCGCCCAGCTTGATACAATAGTAACACCTCGGCCCTCGCAGTTACACAGAATGCCCCAATTGAATCTCGTAGCACTCATTCAGCAAAATGCACTGGCATTTGACACCTCGAACAGAGTCTATAGTAGCACTCGCCTCTCCCCAATCAATCCGACAATGGCACAGAGTGTTGACAGCAATTAGATGCGCCTCGCTGCCTGATTACAATGCAAATGACTATGAATACAGCAGTGAATAAAGCGAGTACTCGCACGAGTATATTCATAACTAACCAGATGTCTGTTTCTACTACTACTACAGGCCCCTGGGCATCGATGATGACGATAGCTACATGGACATATCGGACGAGGCGGCCAACTTGAAGCCGCGCCAACAGCATTGGGCCAACAAAATGCAGTTTGTCTTGGCCTGCATTGGCTACTCCGTGGGTCTGGGCAATGTCTGGCGTTTTCCCTACATGTGCTACAAAAGTGGCGGTGGTAAGTATGAAGATATAGTCTAAGAGTGACCCTAAAAGATACATAGAGTAAGACGCTTTGGCAGGCCTGAAGAAAATGAAATGAATCGAAGACATATTGACAAGATATTGAGAAGAAATGTGTCTGAAAATGTAATTGAATAATCATTATAAATAAAACATTAAAAATATCAAAGCATATTCCGAAAGACTCTCTACAAGTCTGGTCTTCTGATTCCTCATAAGGACCTTTAGATATATCCCTAATAATTACACTACAATAGTCAATAATAGACTACTATTATTACTCTTACTTTCCTATGCTTTTCCTACTTTCCAATACTGGAAAATGCAAAGAGAGCTTGAAGAATGAGGAAGAAGCTTGCCTCAGAGTTTTCCCTCTAATCTTTACGGTACACGAAACACTTTCTTTCCTTCCAGTGCAACTGAATTTTCTACTATTTTATCTGCAATAAAATGACCTACAGTCTTTCTGATAATGATTTATATATATGAGATATAAATATATATTTATACTTTAAACTTTATAAACCCATAAGCGTAGTTCATGCTCTTAAACTCACTAGACAAAATGATCCATATAAAAACGCTTTATATCTTAGGAAACCCCCGAAAAAACTGCTCCTAACTAAGACCCTAAGAGACCCAAGAGATCTTAGATACCACATAGTAGATATGATATTCAGATATTCTGAGATTCAGACACAATCTAAGATAGTATCAATATTACAGACATTTTACCTTCCGTTCATAACATACGAAAATAAGAAAATCCCACGAGTTGCCTGGCGAAATCTCTAGCGGAAGTCAGCGCATAGAGAGTGAGAAGAAGAAGAGACGTTCGCTTGCGGCAAATACTTTTGATATTCACTGTGACTTATGCCTCGAGTGCTCTCGAAAGAAGGCACTTTTCGCGCTTTATGCGACATTTCCGCTGTAAATGCCACACAAGTCATAAATTAAAATTTGTACAGGCCGAAAGCGCAAATGAATATATGTAAAAGCGACAGAGGACAGAGAAATAAAGCGGTCACTGTCATCTCAATAGGTTTTTGTTTCGACTCGAGGCGAGTCGAGTCGTGTTGAGTAGAGTCATTTGAGCTTCCAGCGTCCATCTTCATTTGCTCCAGTCCCTGTCTCCCCCTCAAGTCTCTAGTTCCCTATGCGAATGCCACATTTACACAGTTACAGCTCATTATGAGAAAGATCTGATGACATCTGAGTACGAGGACTGACGACAATTTGCAATTGCCGTTGTCAAATATTTATAATTAATTTAATTTGCTTACTTAGCTGTTTATCGCTGACGACTGACGACTACCTTGTTGCCTATTGACTCTATTGCAGGTGTGTTTCTAGTACCTTATTGCATAATACTCTTCATATGCAGCATCCCCCTGCTGTTTATGGAGCTGTCTGTGGGACAATACACGGGACGCGGCCCCATCGGCGCACTGGGTCAGCTCTGTCCCTTATTCAAGGGTAAGTATCAGCAGTATATACTTGTGGACTTTTCATTTATCGCAGGCAAAGTGATAAGATAAAGCTATTATTCAAAGGTGAATTTAATCAGTTCAGTTTCATATTAAGCCCTCATGGACTTAGTGCTAAAAATATCTGCGCTTCAATTCGCAGAAGCCCAGAAACCACTCCACACTCTGTGATTCACTTGCGCTTTAGTTACAGTCATTAACTAATTTACAACTCAATTGCAGTTGTCAAATTTCCACACACTCTCCCAGCCTGTATGTGGAGCACTCTATCCCCATTGCGTCATTGTTTTGCGGGATGCTAGAGTGTGTTTTAAGATGCGTCACGCCGACACGCTTAGCGCAACTATATTTAGCAATGCTCTTTCCACAATTGTAAATTATAAAACAAAAAAAGAGCAAACGAAATGACACAAAAAACACAACACACACAGCATGACAGCTCAAATATGGGTGGTGCTTCACAAAGTTCATTGTCAAGGTCCCCCCTCCCTACCTCTTCCCCCTGGCACTCTACTCGTAGTTGGCCTTAGGCAAACAGTATACTACATCGGAGTCGAGTTTCGCAGTTGGTCAACAGAGCGTACGGCTCACGGCGTTTCATTTTACACAAAAGCCGCCAAAAATTAACCCCAAAATAAACAACTCACTCTTCGTTAGACGAGCAGATACCCTAGACAATTTAGAGACAAAGTAGATACTTGAGAAGGAAGAGGAATCAATCTATTGTGATTCTATTGAATGATGATGATGAATGTATTACTGAAAGTATTTCACAAATACACATCTACATATTTCTTATCATTCTGGGAAATTATACAAAATTTGGTAGATTATCTAAATTGCAATATACATAATTGCAAAGGAAAACTAAACATTTACAAATAAACTATATGATAATCTGTAACTAAAAAGAACTTGACAACCGCATTTTATCTATGGATCTTACGAATCGAATGTTCAGAAATGTCTTCATATCATACATATTCATATTACATTGTATTCATACTAAATTGTGGGATTAGCTGTAGATTTTCAGGTCTAAGCATTTGGCCAAGGCATTGATAGCAACTCAGTCAGTCAAGAAGAGGAGTCTAAGCCCAATGTTTCATTACTTCTAATTCAGCTTTGTCTATAAGTTCTATTCAAGAGTCGTAGGACATTAGTTGCTAGTACTCTAGATCATATTTAGTTCAAATTTCTATTAATTCTAAATTTAATAAATAAATAAAAACTAGATTCCACTTATTTACCTTTAGTAGACTCTTCTTATTAGCCATTTTACAGGGTATTAACAACTTGCACTTGCACTTGACATGGAAAGATTTGAGCGCCTTAGAATGAAACTGTAGCAATTCGCAAGACTGTACGAAGAGCCAACAAAGACACACACATACACACACTTTTACACACACACTTTTACACACACACTCACACACATAGATCCGCTTGCACACTTGCCTAAGTAGATGCTAATTAGTTAGCAACTTTGTTATGTAGTAGAATGGCGTGAAAATTCAAACGAGACGGAAATGTTTTCCTTCGCAAGTGATTTACCTCAGTTACACACGCACTCACACACACACGCACACACACACACTCAGTGAAAGGCCATTGCCATAAATCTAATAAAGTGTATTTATTTGACATATTTGCAATACGCTTAATTATTGACTAATTACTGTTTTGCCAATAGCAAACAGAGAGACACAGAGACACAACCTTCGCCTCGACACGCCCACGCCCACGCCCACAACCACACCCACGCCCCGAAAATGCCAAAAGCTAATAAATATTAATGTACAGTTTTGGTTACTGTAAGCCATGATCTACTACTCACATTTGAACTGGCTGCAATTGACTTGAGCTTGAACGGCACGCGGCCAATTAGTATTATGCAGATGAGTGCAAGTCTAGACATGTGATTCCATTCCATCTAAACTGGTTTGTTTGCCAAGTGGCCTGATTAGGCTATCACTAATTAAGTGTGACATAAATCTTAACACATACCTATATCAGAGCTAAGAAAATAGCAATTAAAGAGGGCAAACAGTTGCAGTTGAACTTAAGGAATGAAGCAAGGAAATTTGGATACTCCTTTTACCAAGTCAAGTTTACAGTTCATGAAATTGATTAAAGATCTACTCGAAATATAATAAACTGAGTCTGATAAGGAGTTTATACTGTACTTTATAAGTAGCAAAACTTGTGGTATTAGTTAGTCATTATTATTAGTAAATTCAGTTCAATAAAGTAACTCTAAGAGATTCCTAATAGTCCACGCCTTTTCGTACTCCACTGCCTACTCCACAGTCATTACTTTTCTATACGCCACTAGTAGATCTCTGCTCAACTAAGTCGGCATTTACACGATATAGTATTTGCGTCATAAAGCACAAAGTTTGTAGGCAAAGGGTGTAAAGGGGTAAGACGGGAAGCATTACCTCCCTACATCTCTTGCCTACAAACCAATGCTTCACGAGGCAAATGCTGCATCGTGTAAATGCCGACTTAGTCTCAATCCCCTACCCTACCTCAACAGCTTCAATTAAACCCTCGCTTCTCTTACAGGCGCTGGTCTGGCCAGTGTGGTTGTCTCCTTTCTCATGTCCACCTACTATAGCGTCATCATAGGTTACTCAATTTACTACTTTTTCACATCGTTCAAAACGGAGATGCCATGGATCGACTGCACCAACAGGTGACTGACAACTATACATAAATAATATAAAATTTGAGTACTTACATCTGACTCTCCACAGATGGAATACGCCAGACTGTTGGGTGCCGCAACGCAAGGAGGCCAATGCCAGCGCGCCGGCCACATCCCGCACGCCCTCCGAGGAGTTTTTTGAGTACACACTTAATCACAGCCGCTAACTAGTTGGTATACTAATACAATCTCCCACTGCTTATAGAAACAAAGTGCTGCAGATCAGCGCGGGACTGGAGTATCCGGGCATGATGCGCTGGGAGCTGTTCGCTTGTCTGGTCTGCGCCTGGCTGATGGTGTACTTTGCCACCTGGAAGTCCATCAAGTCGTCGGCCAAAGTGCGGTACTTTACGGCCACATTTCCCTTCGTGCTCATCATCATTCTTATGTTCCGTGCGGTGACACTGGAGGGCGCCGATGAGGGATTGCGCTTCTTCTTCCGGCCCAACTGGTCGGAGCTGAAGAACGCCAATGTGTGGATCAATGCTGCCTCGCAGAACTTCAACTCACTGGGCATCACATTCGGCTCCATGATCTCCTTTGCCAGCTACAACAAGTACAACAACAACATACTACGCGACACGGTGGCAGTGAGCGTGGTGAATATGTTGACCAGCCTGCTGGTGGGCATCTTTGCCTTCTCCACGCTGGGCAATCTCGCACTGGAACAGAATACGAATGTCAGGGATGTGATTGGCGATGGGCCAGGCATGATATTTGTAGTGTATCCACAGGCCATGGCCAAGATGCCATATGCTCAGCTCTGGGCAGTGATGTTCTTCTTCATGCTGCTCTGCCTGGGGCTGAATTCACAGTTTGCCATAGTCGAGGTGGTGGTCACATCCATACAGGATGGCTTTCCACGCTGGATTAAACGACACCTGGGTTACCATGAGATTGTGGTGCTGTTTGTTTGCGTCATCTCATGCCTGTTTGGACTGCCAAATATCATACAGGGCGGCATCTACTACTTCCAATTGATGGACCACTATGCTGCCTCTGTGACGATCATGTTCCTGGCCTTCTGCCAGATGATTGCCATAGCCTGGTTCTACGGCACCGGGCGACTCTCCAAGAACGTGAAACAGATGACCGGCAAGGCGCCCTCCTTCTACTTGAAGTCCTGTTGGCTCGTGCTGGGTCCCTGTTTGCTCTTCGTAGGTGTCGAGAGTTACCTAATAAAGGAGTGTGATTAATATATTTCTTTACAGGCCATTTGGGTGCTGAGCCTGATCAACTACAAGGAGCCCACTTACCACAATGGACGCTACACTTATCCGGACTGGGCCTATGGCATCGGCTGGATGTTCGCCTCCCTCTCGCTGATCTGCATACCAGGCTATGCCATCATCAATTTCATGCGCGCCGAGGGCAGCAACTTCTGGGAGGTATGTAGCAACTCCACTCCAGTCCACTTGCCTCCTTCATCCATTCATCTTTCACAGCGCATCAAGGTGACGCTGCGTCCCAACATCTACGAGTGTAAGATCTGCGGCGAACATCACTGCGAGCACGACTATCCCGAGCAGGAGCAGTACATGCTGGAGAAGGAGCTGGGCAATGTGTACAAGCCCACAACCACCATGCAGCTGCAGAAACCCGGCTACAATGCCATGCACACTTCACACACGGCGCCACACGGCATGCACACCGAATACACGTACCAGTCCAAGGAGGAGCAGCTTACAGCGCATCCGCGGGCAGACGAGCATAGTGTTAAGTAGTCCAACTGCCACCGAGGAGCGGCAGCTCTCGTTTCCTGTTGTTCAATTGTTAACAATTTCTGAGTATTTTCTTAACATTAATTCTTGTTTTAATTTGCAAACAATAAATGCATTCTAATTTAAACTAAACTATTAAAGCTCGCTTATGACTGTGGCAAGGGGTTAAGTTAAAGCTAAGGCTATGTTTGATATAGATTAGTAACTATACTCTAATACTCAATCGCAGTAACCTCAACTTCAAGCTAAGCTTCTGCTGCCACTTCAGTCTTCCCACACTCATCCTCCACTACAGCCTCCTCTTGCGGCTGCGATAGATTCTGCACATAGCGATACAACAGATCAAACTCTTCGAACTTGGGCACCGCATTGAAGTTGCGCGGCGTCTTGCAGTACTCTGCATAGATCCGCTGACTCTTGGCAGGCACAGTGGGTGGCTGCACGTTCAGGTAACTATCTGTTCCATAGTCACTCAGTGGTCGCAGCGTAATGCCACGCATCATCTTGGCCTGTTCCTGCTCACGCTGAGCCACCGCTGTCTTATCTGGTTGGGTCACACTACTCGATAGCTTGCCCATTTGCACGTACTTCTTGTAGATGGCCATGCTCTGCTTGGCAGGCGGGTTAATGCTGCAACCGTAGACCTCCTCCATGGAGGGCAACAGCGAGGCCAATGTAAATGTCTTTGGCTCCGCGGTTTCCGTTTGCTTCGACTCCTTTTCGGCAAAACTGGCGCTTAGTTCCTCATCGCTGGAGCTGTCGTCGCCCTCACTGGAGCTGGAGGAGTTGCTGTTGGTGGAACCAGTTGAACTCTGCCCAGTCATCGATGGATTCTGACGTGCTTTGCGAGAGGGTTGTATCTGACGCTGGAATGGACTGTAGTTGGTGCGGAATGTGGGCATATAACGTGTGGCGAGTTGGCTAATCTCAAACTCTATATGCTCGCTCAGATCCGTCCACTTGAAGGACTGATGATAGTTCGAATAGGCATCAATCATCTCCAGTCCATGGCTGTGCACACGAAAGAGTTCCTTCACCAGCTTGTTGGAATCTGCGCAGGGATAAGGCAGACACTCCCGCACCTTATGACGCACCCAGTCAGTGATGGATTCGCTGGAGGTGCTTGGCACAAAGGCATTATGCATGTCATAGTCCGTCTGCAGCTCCCAAATGGGTTGGTTTACTGTGAAGATGAAGTAGATACGGTTAAGTTGATATACTTGAGAGGCAATCCAAATGCTTACATTTGGTGAAGCTGGGCTTATAGAGACCCAGGAACAAGTTGATGCTCTGCTGCTTCTCCGTGTCGCTGAAGGTGTTGCTGTAGTAACGACTTAGTGTCTGCATCACATCGTTGCCCTGCGAGGCCCAGGCGGCGGTCTTGCGGTAGGTCTTAATCCGATGCACCAGCTGTGAGCCGCCGTACTGCAACGCCAATGTGTCGCCATGCTCCTCGTACAAGTGCTCCAGCATAGTCACACAATCCGAATCAAATTCCAGCTTGGCAGACTTTAGGAAACCCATGCGCTCCAGCTGATGTCCCAGTGCACATTTTCCGATGGCAAACTGTGCCGAATTTGTGCGATCCAGACAGTCCACGCAGTTGGTGCGCACTATACCCGTTTGGAAACTCAGCTCACTGCCTCGACGTGCCTTATAAAACATGCCAGTCTGCTGGATTATGTTCTCGGCATGCACGGCTAGCTGTTCCATGACATTACCACCGCTTTGACGACTCTGACGCGCCATATCAAAGTGTATGTGCTTCATGCGATGTTGAGGAGGTAGAAACTGATTCAGATACCTAATGCTCGTCTCCAGCTCCTTGGATATAATGGACTCGTGCTTGCGCCGTTCCCTCTTTTTAACCAAATTCAACATTATGAGCGGAGCGCCATAGTGAAAGAGCAGACGCTCGAAATGCCGCGAAGGCGTCTGTGCATAGGGATCTGAGATGTCCAGCTGTATCGGTGGCTTTGGCACCATCTTGCTAATGTCCTGTGACCAGTGCGAGGGTATGGAGCCACGCATTTGCGTGAAAGCGCACAAACGCTGCGCATCGCTGACAATCTGCTCCGTTTCCACCTCGTTGGCCACATCACCCTGTACGGAGTAAGGTTGTTAATGTTATAAAGTACCAATCCCAGTATATCAACTCACCTTAAAGTTCGCGCCTCGCTTGAGAAAACGCGTGCCCGCAAATCTGGTGCTACGTCGTGCTATGAGGCAGACGTTTACATGCCGTCCATAGATGCTAATGCAAGATTGGCTAACAAAACCATGCGTAATCTCCAGCAACCAATCTTTATGCATGATGCCATCCATGGCCTGCAGCAAATAGGCATTCCAGACGAAACGTTTGCGGGAATCACTTCTAAAGGCATAGTCCACACGCTCGTGTGCCTGCGCCACATTGTTGGTCAACTTGTTCCAGTCTGGCAGCGGCTCATCGCAATCCAGATTCACCTCGGCGCCCACATATCGTGGCGCCGACTCATTATACTGCAGCGTGCGCGTCAAGTCATACGAGTAGGAAAAGTAGAAATTGCTGCGCAAATCAATGTTTTGAAACATGCGCTTGTAGCGTTCCTCGTGTGGATGTGGGGGTCGCTGTGATGTGACCTCATTGACCCGCACCATCACCGTATCCTTGATGGTGTACACCAAGTGCATGCCAATGTGGGCGCAGCATTTTCGCTTGGTCACCAGTATCAGGTAGTAACCTTCCAGAAAGCGCACGAATCCCAAGACTCCATAGGCAGATGTTACCTTAGGCGAACCGCTCAGCGTGGATATAAATCTGCGTATTTCCTGGCTGTTGAACTCATTTGCATTTTCCTCGATGCTCAGGCGATTGAGTGCCAAGCGATCAATGGTGAGCAAGCGAAAACGTGTCTCACGGTTGTTGCTGCCCACCAAATACAAACGCTGCAAAGTTTACAGTTGTTAAAATGTTTTACTGGTAGCTCAGAACTTACCGAGCGTGTTTCATAGAGCACCACTTTTTGTATGGAGCTAATTAATGGATTAAATATAATATTCGGATTGTCATTATTCATTTTTTCACACAGCCTTGCACCACGATGACAAAAATGCACTGCAAAACTATCGGACTATCGATAAACTGCAGTGCAGCACAGCAGCTGGTTTTACGATTATTCCAATTGGCATTGATAAGGCAACACTTGCCTTTCTCTTTGTATACTGCCACGGTTGCCACACTTGGTGGTTTTACAGTTAAAATGGTGTTTTTCGATGAAGGAACTTTAAAATCGCTACCGTGCATGCTGTTTTGTTTGATTCGGCGAAAACTTCGCTGTAATTTTTGGCAATAATTAAATACAATTAAAGCCATGACGACTTGGGGAAATATATGCCGTATTTGTAGCAGTCCCGCAGACTACGATGTTTTCGCCAAGATCCCCTCGTATTTACATGGCTCAACGAATGAGTTTTTGAATTATCAAAAACCGATTAATGTGCTGCTCGAAGAGACATCAGGTCTAAAGGTGATTTCCCAATAAGTAATTATGCACAAAATCTAATTTGAATTTTGCTACAGAACTCACCAGACGATGGACTGCCGGCATACATATGCGCCCTGTGCATATCTTATCTAAAACACGCCGTAACATTCCGAGAACAGTGCATTAAAAATGCACTTAGCCTTAAGCTAATCGGCCTTTACCAACAAAAGGCAGCCAACAACGAGGATAAGGAGAATGCGCTCTTCACGGCGGACCAGCTGCTCTATGTGGAACAGCGGCCCGTGCACAATCTGCTACTTAACAATAACAGCTGCAAGCTGGAAACCACAGACAAAGTTTATAAGCAACTGCTTA
The DNA here is from genome assembly GCA_035045005.1 of Liodrosophila aerea. Classification (NCBI taxonomy): domain Eukaryota; kingdom Metazoa; phylum Arthropoda; class Insecta; order Diptera; family Drosophilidae; genus Liodrosophila; species Liodrosophila aerea. Next base: position 312,912 of record JAWNNL010000689.1, read on the forward strand.
GCCAGACGTTGCCACACCAAAGAAACGATACTCGGAATGGCAAGGAACAGAGAATACGCTACCTAAACGCATTATTTGATAAGCAGCGTAATGTGGCACAGGTAAGCCAGTAAAGCACACAGTACCAACGATAACTAAACGTTATTCCTTAGGCACAACCCGGCATGGAGCTGCCTTCGACGAGCGGCAGCGGCAATGGCACTGGCGAGGATGATGACTATGCGCCCGTCACCTCCAGCGACGACAATGAGGAGAATTCGCTATCGCGCAAGCACAAGAACTGCTACAACTACAGCGAAACCAATTTCGAGGAGGATGATCCCATGGAGCAGGCGCAGCTGCGAGATATCAAAGTCAATATACCCGAACCTACGTGGAAGGAGCGCAAATGTCCAGCCTGTTCCAAGCGCTTTATGCACGAGGATACACATCAACTCCACATGGACAACTGTGTGGAGTATCAGTTTGTCAGCTTTGTTAACGAAGTGACCAAATTGCTGGAGATTAGGCAACAAAAGATGGTCTCGCCACACGAATTCATCAGACGCATGATCTTTGCCCTGCACAAAACCTGCACCTGGCTACAGGAACATGCCGTGGACATGCTGCTGGCCGACAAGCTCAATCAGGTCAAGATAACGAATGGTGGTAACGAGAAACCAGCCGCAGCAGTACCAGAAATACCAGTTGAATCCGTAGAAGCCAAATGGGTAGAGGATGATCCAGCCGCAGCAGTACCACAAACACCAATTGAACCCGTAGAAGCCAAATGGACAGAGGATGATCTCTTTAGTAGCCCATTATTCAAATTCACCAGCGGCAAAACGACGCCCATAACTGTGGAAAATAATGTGCTCTATGCCATTGAGCGCTCCGAGAGCCGCAACTCACAGCAAACACCGAATTTGATGGTCAAAAAGCCAATTCCCATCAGAGGCACTGCATCGACTTCAGCCGCTGCATCTCCCGTGCTGCAAGAGGAACATGCGCGTGCCTCATTTCTGGCGAAACTGCAGCGTGCCTCTGTCACGTCGCAAAAATCTCCAGTGCTGGGGGCTAGCACGCCCATATCCGCCGCCCGATGCAACCAATGCAATTTGGTTTTTGATTTCGTTACTGAACTGGAGCTGCACAATGGCAAGCATCATAATGCCAAAGAAGATGATACACAACGACGCCGCATAATTGCGCTGTTCGAAGACGATATATAACTTATCTGTATACATTTTATTCCATACCAATTAAGTCTGAGAGTTGAGTTTACAATCTCATTGTATTTTTGTACTTGTATTTATTTCACGTGCCGCTTTCATTGTACGTATTAGTTTTAATTTTATGTCTCCAACGTTTACCCTTTTATGTACACGACAACTCCCTGCCAAGGGCTATCATCCAAATATTTATAACATTTTTGTAAAGCAAACTCAAGCCAATAATAAACATATGTTAAGCGTAGTAACTAAGTAAATCAAGGCATATAATTTACTTTGTATTCAAGTCTCTTGAGTTGTTCAATATGTTTCAACAGTATTAAATTAAAATATTCATTTCATCTTCAACAAGTTTCAATTGTATTCTCGCAATCGTAGACCTGCAGCTGTGCCAGCAGCAGCTCCTGGTCGAACAGCTGTAGTTCCATCAAGTTTCGTAGCAACTGCAGGAGTTCTCTGTTCAGCTCGGCTTCCCTTAAAGCAAATAGCTTATTAAGGGCCTCCACCAACTGCATGGACTGCACTTGCAGCTGCTCAGCAGTTGGACGTAGTGCAAAGATATTGGAGACTACACGCACACCAAATAGTGTATTCATTGTCAGTGCCTGCTCCAACTGCAGTTGAGCCATGAAGAAGTCATATAAATATTGATAACTCTTCGACGACAAGGCCACAATATCAAATTGGTATACAATAAACATATAGTATGCAGCAACGGGTGCACTAGGTAGCTTTTGAAGCAGATGATCAGCTATATAGCGACGATCCTCGAGCGAAACCAGTGAGGCTGACTGCTCAGCTATTAAGTACAAACAAATGCCTGCATCCTCGTGATAGTCATTCACATCGGTTGCAGGCGCAGTGTAGAGTTTCCATAGTTTGGTAGCCAATTGCATCTGTAGCAGAGTTTTGGCCGATTTACGGCAAGTGGCTAAAATGTTGGCCAGTGTCCAGAGGCAGCTGCGTGTCAAGCGCGGCTCCTGGCTGTTCAGGTAGGTGACCAGGTAACTGCCCGCCAGTGCTGTGATCTTTTCACAGACATGAGGTTCGCCCAAAGACAGGTTGCACAGACATTCAGCGGCTTCGATTTGACGTTGCACATTTACGCCTACAAAATAATAAATATATTAAAAGATTATATCTCCAACTAAGTCATCTGCTCACCCGTCAGCTCCTTTATTAGTACCTGTGTGGCGCCCTGTATTTGGGCAAATGCGTTAATGTTATCATTGCCTTGCAGAAAGGCGTGACTTAAGCGATACATATCCTCTGTGGCGGCATGCTTGCGTCTTTTTATACGTCCCGCCAAGCCCTGCACATCCTTTATGCTCAGGTTTTCCAGTTCGCGAATTTCATGCTTGATTTGACCCAAGCCAAAGCGCAACGCATCCTTGGCATTTGTGCGCAAATCTTCACGTTGTTGCCTCGCATACTCTCGTATTTTATTACGCAATGCTGTGTCTACAAGTATTTGGTTGTTTTCTGTATTAGCTTCCATTTTTTATAAGCATAAACAAACCGGCATTTACGTTTTTGTTATTGTTCAACAGCTGTGCTTCGATTAACTGCACTTTGGTAATAGGGCAACACTGCCGCGAATAGTTCGCATATCGATAAGTCCGTGCATCGAGCTCATGCATATCCGCGAGCAATGCAGTTGTTGTTGGTCGAACCAAACAAGTAAACAAGGCAAGTTGCATCGAGCGTCACGCAGTGCACAACCTAAGTTAGCCAATGTCACAACCTTATTGCATGCCACAACCCCGAATAGCTCCTACAATAGCCCCCTAAATATCTCGTTTAATAGTCTTCAGATGGCAAATAAATCTGCTTATATCATATATATATAACAAGAAATTAATTTTAACTCAATTTTAAGCGGCACAAAGCGCCAATTTAAGAATAAAAGTGCCATTGCACCAACACATCAAAAAGCGCCAATTTTGGCGCAAAAACGCCAAGTGTGGCAACCGTGTCAGTAAGTATAAACAATAGAATTGCGTAAAAAAGAACGCGAGTGCGGGTGAATCATCTTGAACAATTAACAAAAAAGCAATTAACACATGCGCAAACGACAAATACAATAACAAAAACAAGCAACAACAATGTCGACGGACGCTACGACGTCGAAGACAGCAACGGAATGCGCACAATTGCTGGAATTCAAGGATTTTCTAGCTGCAACAAAAGCCGCAGTCAGCAGCGTCAGTGAACTGACCTCTGGCAATGAACTCGCGCGCCATGGCAATTGTGTAACGCGCAACAGCAATGAAACGTACAAAGTGAGCGCTGAGGAGCAAAGGGCGGAAATTGTGGCAACTGCTTGGAAGGAGCTCAAGAGCTGTCCGCAGGCCTTTCGTTTGAAACTACTCCACCAGACTGTCGAGGAGGTGGAACAGCAGATACGCCATGCCAAGAAGTGTGAGCTGTATGTGGAGCTGGGCGCACCACTGTTTGATTTACTGAAGCTGCAGTTGTTTGTCAGCAATCATCTGGAGCAGCTATTGATCAAACTGACGGACAATGCGGAGTTGGACAAGTTGCAGCTCTACGCGGATGAAGGCGCCTTGTGCGATGTCTGCCTGTGTGCCGTGCAGCCGAGAGAGCCGTGGTACAGTGCGGCGGCCATTAAGAACAAACCACGTAAAATGGAAGATCGCAACGTGTGTCTGCAGCGCTATGGTGCCATGTACAAGCTGCCGGATACGCTCCGCTCTTGTCGTTTCTTTGGCGTCTTCGATGGCCATTCGGGCGCTCTATCAGCCGGCTATGCGACCAGCCAAATACCTCAGCTGCTGGCCGAGCAACTGCAGCGTACCGGCGAGCGTGATGTCGACTTCTATCGCAATGCCTTCGAGACGGCATTCCTGCAGGCGGACGAACGTTTTGCGGAGAAACGCACCACCAGCGGCACCACTGCTGTCTGTGCTTTGATCAACGACAACCAGCTCTACATAGCCTGGGTGGGTGACTCCAAGGCGCTGCTGGTCGGCAAGCGTACCCAGCTGCAGCTGGTGAAGCCGCACAAGCCCGAATCCCCAGATGAGCGTCGTCGCATCGAGCTCTGCGGCAGCACAGTCATACACGCCCAGGGTCAGTGGCGTGTGAATGGCATACTGAACGTAGGTCGTTCCATTGGCGATTACAGTCTGGAGGCGGTCATAGCTGAGCCGGACTTTGTGGATGTGCAGCTAACCGATGCGCATGATTTCCTTGTGCTGGGCACCGACGGGTTCTGGGATCATGTGGAGGAGTCCGTTATAGTCGACACCGTCTACGAATGCCTGGCGGAGCGCAGCACACCACTCGATGACATTCCCAAGCTGCTGGTAGAGGCTGCCAAGGCACAGGATTCACACGATAATATTACCGTGGTGTTGGTGCTGCTCAAGCCGCGTGGTGAGATTGGTCTGGGCTAAGGGGGAGTAAGGCATCCATAGGGATTCACATTGTTATCAGCATTCTTGCATTGTTTATTTGATGTAAATAGCTTTAAGGCTTGCATATTATCTGCACACACACATACACACACACACACTCACTCTCACGTGCCTGTGGCAGCTTGAGGAATTCCTGGGGGAATTCACTTGGGTTGCCTCTCGAATACGCTCAAGGAAATCACAAATAATTTGCATGATCTAACGCATAGAACAGAGTAGCTGTCGATAGTACTATCCAGGGGGTAAACCGATATGGGTAGGATCCCAGTACCGTTATGATTGGGAACCTACCGGAGTTCGCTTTGCTTCCCTGCTGCTATCGCCCAACTATCGTATGGTTCACTCGAAATATCACTTAGCAATTGTTCAATTAGCCTATCGCCTACTATCGTCAGCCGCTCTGCTAGCATTCGATATTTACACACACCCAACCGATAGTTAACACTGCTTCCCGCCCACATTTCCATGCTGTACAAAACGCCCACAATTTACACAGTTTATCTATATATAAATATTAACCTTAGTATATGTACTAACTATATGTACCCCTATTTTAACTCCCCAGTTGACAATTACAACAAAAGTGCAACGAATGTGAGTTAGTAATCGAACGTAAATAATATTAGTCAAATTTTTCTAAACTCTAAACGAAATACTTAGCAACTTAAACTTTTTTAAGATAATTAAACTAGAAATGTCTAATTATACACAAGTTTTAACTCGTACAAATACAAGAAACAATACGCTGCAAATGTGCAGTTTTTAACAAATTTGTCAACTGGGTTATGCGTAGTTAACAAAGTGTCAACTGGCTTATGCATTTTTCAATCAATACGTATTTATAGATTTAAATAAATATGTCGACCAAATTGTCGACTGGGTTATGCATAGAAAAACCCTTGCAAGTTTTCATAGTTAATAATGATAATGTCGACTGGGTTATGCGTAGTTCAATCAAGGCATATTTCCATAGTTAATAACCAAATTGTCGACTGGGTAATGCATAGTTCGACCAATATGTATTTCAATAGTTAATAACCAAATTGTCAACTGGGTTATACGTAGCTAAACCCTAGCATATTTCCATAGTTAATAACCAAATTGTCAACTGGGTTATGCATAGTTCAACCAACACGTATTCCAATAGTTAATAAATTTGTCGACTGGGTTATGCATAGTTACAGTTTTCACAGAATTGTCGACTGGGTTTTGCGCAGTTCAACCAATGCATTTTGCCATAGTTAACCAAATTGTCGACTGGGTTACCCACACATACGTATTTACAAGACGCACACGCATACATACAAATCTTATTGTTGATCCCACACAGATTACGTACCTTTTTATACAAGCAACAAAACTTTCGTAAATTGCATTCAATTAAAAATAAAATAACCTGTTTACAAAGTGTATTTATATTGTAATAAAGTGAGAGTAACTATAGCTACAACTAATTACCCGGTCTGGGAGGAGGTGGTCCATAGGGAGGCGGCTGCTGGTGCGGCGGTGGTGGAGCATACATGTGTGGTGGTGGTGGCGGTTGCATGCCCATGGGTGGCATGGCATATGGATGAGGCGGCGGCATGTAGCCATAGCCATGTGTGGGGGGCATGGGGAAGCCCATGCCAGGCATCATGTTGAAGTTGGCCGCCGGCGGATGATAGTTGTGATAGTAATTCGAGTGCCAGCTGCCGGGATTATAGCTGGGATGATAGTTGTATTCATTGCCCTGCATCTGCGCTTGAGCTGCATCGGGCTGCTGATGTCCATTCTGGTACGGCTGCTGGAACTGTCGACTGTCTCGCTGCCCACGACGTCCACGTTGGCGAGGCGCTGGCACCGAACTCGCCTCAGAGGCGACTGTCTGCACAGTTTCCACGGAATCCGTAGAGTTGGCACGTTCGCGCTGACGCTTCTTGCGTTGCTCCCAGCGTGCCTCACGTTCGGCCTCATCGTCGGAGTAGTCTATGAAGCGTGCTGGTGGTTCCACATCGTGCTCCCAGGAGGCATCCGAGCCACGCACCTGCATCAGCTTGGACAGTATGACAAACTGTGTGTGCTCTGTCTGTGGGGCACAGTAGACGGTATCTCCAATGTTGATGCCACTTTCCTTGATCTGTTCATTGCTATTGAAGCGCACACAGTAGAGGGGATCTGCCACCTGACCGAGCACATCGAATACCTTGCCCAGCACCTTGCGACCCTTCTCGAGAAACAGCACAGTATCCAGATCGAACAGCATGGAGTTGGGCAGCACACTGACCAGCACCAGCTGATCCACTATGGACTGCACCTTGCCCAGTTCGATGCACTCATCCTCTGGCACTGTAATCTCCAGTTTTTCTATGGGCGGTAGCTCGTCCAGCATCATTTCGCCGCGCACTTTGGGCGGCTGACGACGTCGTGGTCGCGCTTCATCGTCCAGATCATCATCATCCTCATCGCAATCCTCGGTATTGATACGCTTATCGATCTTACGACGCAACACTGTCAGATACTCGCCCTCTGAATCGGAATTCGAGTCACTGCTGCTGTCGCTATCCGAGCTCACGGTTACCACTTGACGACGTGCTGTGGCTATGTTGCTGGTGGTTGTCTTAGAGACGGGTACCTCAACCACATCGTCATCTTTGTCGTTGTCTAGAATGCTTACAGCTTCGCCCTCTGATTCCGCATCCGAGCTGTATGCGCAGAGCAAACTGAGTCCACTGGTTGTAGTTGGTGTGGCAGCAGCCTCGCCTGTGGCTGCATCGCAGTCCATTGCAGTTGCTGACTCTGTTTTATTCTCATCCTCTGGCTGCGGGCAAGGGTTAATCACTGGAGGCTGAGCTACTGCTAATACCTCTGTCGGTGCTTCAGTTGCTGCTGCTGATTCAGTTGCGGTTGTACTCAGATCTGTCGATGACTCAGCAATCGTCACACCCTCAGCTGCTGCAGTTGAAAATATATTATTTAATACAACAAAACTCAATTCTTCTTTTATATATATGCAACATACCTGTTTTAGTTTCTATTACTATATCAGCCGACACTTTGTTGTCTACCTTTGCTTCCTCTTCACCTGTTGCAGGCGTGCTGTCTGCTAGCTCTGCGGCAACAGCTGCTGCAGCCGCTTTGCTTGTAGGTAACTCCACTGGCGGATTCTCTTCTGGCTTGTCCACTGGCACAGCCGTTGGCTGCACACTTTCCATAATTTAGTCTAGTTTTAGTTTTAAATTGTTTCGCTAACAAACAAACAAACTGCACGTTTGCCACTGCACGTGTTTTTTCTGTCAAATCAGAGGCTGCTGCACTTGGCGTTTTTGCGCCAAATTTGGTGCTTTTTGGTTGTTGCCCGAAATTATATCACTTGGCGTTTTTGCGCCAACATTGGTGAAATCTAGTACCAAATTACAATACGATACGAGTTGGTAGTACCCGCGCTTTTTTAAATTTAAACAAATTATTTGGTAGACATAAAATATTATTTTTAAGGAAATGAATATAGTTGTGTTTAATAACCAATAACTAATTTTACTGATGAATAAATAATGTAGAATTACTGCATACCGTTGGTTATTTTCAAATAAACCAATAAATCCGTTAATTTTTTGCATAAAATGTCGAAGAACTTTATTAATTCTTCCAATTAAAACGCATTCTCAAGCTAAAATTGAAGTGCTAAGCTAATGGACTTGCTAAACGCAACATAATTCTATTAAAACACTAAATTCGAAGCTTATAAATAATATTACACTTTGGTTTTTGTATATAAAATGCATTAAAATTAGGCTAAGCTTAAAAACTTTGTACAATTGAGTGAATTGCAATTGAAATGGCTCGTTCGTTGTGCTGATATTCATATTATATGTAGGTATACCTTATCGATTCTGGTAAAAAGTTGCCTCTCTGTGGTAGGTCTATACAAAATAGTTGTAGTTTTAAAATAAGCACATTTTCTATGCTTTGGAATGTCTTATATAGAATATCGTTTGTATGTTTTGTTTTTTGTTATTTGTGCTAAGGCAGAGTTACACTTAGTTGGAAGATATTCACGTTATGTATATTCGAGATGTACGAACGAGTCGGATGTGTCTAAGAACTATATATAGGGTATGCGCATATACCCTGGTTAATATCAATGTTTGCCCTATGGTGATACCATGTGAGATATGTGTGAAGTATGAGTAGTGTGTATAATGTTTCAATTTAAAATAATCTCCATCAAAAGCAAGCAGTTGTTTGATTTGGTCCCCCTCCATCGCTTTCTACATTTTCCAGTCCAAGCGATACTCATCCACCAGCAGCAAATGCTGACTGATTAGCCAACCTGGAGGAGAGTGTGAAATATATCTCAATTTTAACAGCAATCATTCATCGACTCACCCTCGTTTTGGGCCAGCGTCAGGAACTCCTGCCACTTGCCCTGTATGTCCCAGTACTTCTCCTTGATCTGACTTCTGTCCTGCAGATACGAGACGGCGAAGAAGTAGGCCTTCAGCACATCCTGGGGACGCGTATCAAAGTGTAGATAGACGCCCAGGTATTTCTTGCTCTCGGCTATAATGAATCGCTCGTGGGGATCGAAGGAGGACACTATATTCTCTATGGCGCTGCTACTCTTGTACTCCTCTAGAAGATGCTTCACGCTCAGGCCAAGACGTATATTGTTGGACACCGACACCGCCTGACCCAACGTCACACGCTCCATTGAGTTGACCTATTGGAGAGATGTTAATACAGTTCGATTGTTTGTGATCTATGCACTCACCTGCTGGGGCGTCAGCATGCGGGATGAGCGAAAGAATTCCTCTAGAGCTATCATGTATCTCGACTCGTTGAACGTGCGCAGACATACGGCCCGCACTGCCCTGAGATTCGCATAGAGATGCAGCGCGACCACAATCGAGAATATGGTATACAGCATGGCCTGGCTCTTGATGAACGTGAGCAGATAGAGGCCCAAGAAGGAGGCCACCAGATTGACACAGGTCTCTTGTGAGCTATCCTTGGAGGCAACATCAGCCAGATTGCCGCGCACAGCATGATGCTGGGTGAGTGCCGCACGTGTAGCTCCTCCAGCGACGCCCACAATGGCCTTGAGCAGGGTGGAGCCGCAGAGGATTTGTGTACTTAAATGGGGATACTTGGGAAGCACATAGATCTCAATGCCCATGGCCAGATCATTGAGAAAATCGGCGCGTAGGCGCCACTTCTTCGAATCGACATCCAATTGACTGCCCTGCCACCAGGCGAATATAATGCGACCCACATGCCCACTGCCCTCCTTCAGTATCCAGGTAACGGTTGCCGAATACGCATTGATGTTCTCACTCCCCACGCCGAGTCCCTTGAGTATGGCGTGTGTGCTCAGTGTGCCGCATATGGTGCTGCAGAAGGCCTGCACCGTGTCCCAGATTTGATAGGCCACATAGTCCTCGGACACTGAGTCTGGATAGCCCTTGGGCAGGAATATGTTCTGCAGCACACGGAAGAGCAGAAACTTCTCCTGTATCACCAGCCTATCGCCACGTAAAGGCACCCTCACAATATTGCTTTGATCTATCAGATTAAGATAATGCTTGCATAATTCTCAGGTGCTTATTGTACTGTTATCACTCACCTGCTGGCGTAACATAGAGTATTTCCTCGCCCTTGGTGCCGTACTGTTCGCGAAAGTGTATTTTCATTATTGCACATTAATCAAACACTGCTTCTGTTTACGCTAAATTCTGCAAGACTTTGGTGCGCGCAACCACCCACTCTCTGCGCACTAAACCGTAAACTAACATCAATAACACTTGGCGTTATCGCGCCAAAATTGGCGCTTTTTTGATTTCATTCTCTTTTGAGCGAGCGTTGCCAGATCACTGTAAGCAGTCGAGAACGGCAAGAGAGCAGCAAAAGGGCGCGTTTTCTATTCAAACTTACAAATATATAAATAAGTAACAGATATCGATAGTGACATCCGTGTTTTGGCAGCGGCATTAATAATCCTTGTAAAAATTGCATTAAAATCGTTTAACAAAGTGTAACGTGCCTAACAGAGGCAATTCATTTGGCGCAAAGAAAATGTAAGCAAAGCAAGGTACATCGAGTGTAGAGCGAATAAAATTCGTTCAGGGCTGCAGTGCAGTTTAGCCAAGTGCACAACCTTAGTTAGCTAACTACACAACCCTAGTGCATGCCACAACTCCGAATAACACTCTAAAAATATCGTTCAAAAATCTGCTTATATTGTTTATATATTGTTAGAAATTGATTTTAACTCAAGTAAAGACGCAATTTAAGAAAATATTTAAATTGCACCAACACTTTTGATGTAATTACTCGTGTTTTAGCGTTTCACCGTCGATACATCGTATACATCGATGACGTCGATGTTGACATCGATGTTTTTGCAGCTCTACTAGTCGTTCGTCGTTCGTCGCTGTCGTCGTCGTCGTCGTGTGTGCATTTCGTGATAAACAATTTAAAATAAATAACAAAATTCACATACTTACGGTGCATTAAAGTAAACAAACTGTTGGCAAAACCAAACCACAAGTGTTAAATCGTACGTGTGAGTAGTATTCAAGTAGTTTTATGTGCATTTCCATGGCAAAACTAGCTACACTAGTGCTGCAATTACGTTTGACTGAAAGAAAAAATTTTTTCTTCTCATACTGCGCTGCTTTTTATTCGCTGCGCGCTGCGCGCTGCCGAAAGAGACTTGGCTGGCGTCGGTGTTGCGTTGTTGTTGTTGTTGTTACTCCTCTTGCTCGGCAGGGATTACGATTTCAGTTTTATTCTCAGTCTCTCGTCAGTTTTATGCTGCAGTGTATGCGAGTGTGTGCGTGTGACTGTGTGTGTGTATATGTGTGCTGCGCGCGCCATTAATTGAACTAAAAAGAAGAAAATAGAATTGAAAACAATTATAAAAATACACACAATAAAATCAAATTTTTATTATGTTTTGAAAATACTTGAATGTCGCTTATCTTCGCCGCGCGCACGCACACACAACACACCACACACACAACATTTCTGACATTTCTTTCAAAAGAATCCACTTGAATGCTGCTGCTGCTGCCACCCAAGCACAGGTGCGGTTTAGCACTGCGATGGGATGGGGATGGGGCGGGGAAAGGTGCTGTGCTGCGATTTGGGCGCCAGCTCGAGTTATAAAATTAGTCACAAACAAATGCTAAATAAATTGATTATGCGATGATTAATCAAATTTAAGCGAACTTTCGACTGTCTTCATGAGTCAGAGAGTCGCTCTTCTCTCTCTGTATCTCTCTCTCGCGCTGCAAACAACGGTTATCAGCGCGTAGAAATGCTCTCTTATCAATTTCATCACACATATCAATATCACTTTTAAGTTATTCTTCCAACATGTTCTTCTATGCATTCACATGTCGTACGTGTGTGTGTGTGTGTGCTTATCTACGCAGCGCTGCTTTTGTTTTTGTTGTTATCAGACAGCGCACCTCAGTTTTTGTGGGGCGGCAAACGCACTTATACTAACACAGAGCAAAACAAAAACAGTCACTGCATTCGCTACGCCGTTAGACGACGCCGTGCAGTCGCGGTCAACGTCGACGCTGCGCCGCAGCAACTGCGGCTCTGCTTCTGCTTTTGTCGAAGGTAACTGAAGCGCAACCCAAGACGTGCACTCAATTCCACACATTTTGTTATTGGTTTTTTCTGGTGATGTGTCTGCGTGTGTGTGTGTGTGTGTGTGTGTAGTTGTAGGTGTGCGCAATTTGTTGCTTTTGTATTTGATTTCTGCGTATGTTTTTCTTGCGGTTGGGAGCAGAGCAGCACTGCCAGCAGCAGAGGGGGCTTTGGCCGATATGGCCATATATTACAAGTTTGCTTGTTGTTGTTGCAGTTGGAGTTGTTGTTGCTGCTGCTTCTGTTGTTACCCAAGTGAGCATAGTGAGAGTGTGGCTGCTGCTTTAAAGATGCCGCATCATCGTAATGCCAAATGCCTTTTGAAGCTCTTTCCATGGAATCTTATGTTTCCCCTGATAACATCTTGTTTGCAAACAGTCAGCAAATCTCTACGGTGATTATTTAATTGCATTAATCTATGGGAATTGGCTTAACTAAATGGGAAGATAAGGATTACGATTGAGATACATGCCGAGTTTAATGCAAAATCTTATTCAAGCTGATGTTAAGGGGAGAGTATGCCGTAGACGTATGTCGTAAGCGCACAGCGTAAGCGCAGCCGTAAGCGCGTGCGTAAGGACAAAGTCTCCAAATTGCGCTTGTGCAAGCGTTGCCAGATGGTGGATGAGAATGTTAAGGGAAGAGTATGCCGTAAGCTTATGCCGTATGTCGTAAGCGCATAACGTAAGCTCGTCGTAAGCACAAAATCTCCAAATCGCGCTTGTGCAAGCGTTGCCAGATTGTTTTCACCATATGAAACTAGAGATGCTCTACTCAGTAGAATGCACTGCATAAATATCTTTTAAATATATAAAATGAGAATAAAATGGCTTATATTATATAGTAAAGTTAAGATTAAAGTCAATTCAGTCATATTTCTTTACTGATTTTCAGTCATATTTCTGTTTGAGGTCTCTTTGCTCTTTAGCTGCTTATTCAAATTCAAATTTGGTTTATGTTCTTTTTCTCCATAACAATTCTAATCTTGAAACTTCAATTTCCATCTCATTGGCTGCCAATAAATCATAAGCAAGCGGCATAAATCACTGCTAGAAAACTTTAAGAAGTTCGACTGAAGTTGAAAGTCTAAAGTCTGACGCCTTTGATTTGCATTTGGGCATTAGTGTTGCCAGTTTTAGCCTTTTTTGTTGCTGTTGTTGTTGTTGTGGCTCGTTGAGTATTCAAAATCATCCACGCCCACGCACACCTACAGGCCAAATGAATAACATATGAATAAATGTAAGTTTTTGTTTTACGACTCCAAGCAGTTATTCTAATTTATGTTGCATATTGTTGTGGCACACACACACACTCACACACAGGGAGTTGATTGGGCAATTCACAATTTGCCAGGCTGTGAAAATTAAGTGCGCAAAGTCAATATTTCAATTTTAGTTGAGGGGAATTAAAATTTGCATACGAAGTGGAGTGAGGTGGAGTGGAGCTGGCTGGTGCCGCATGTGGCATGATTATAAACCAGCCGCACGGCACGGCCTACGCATCGTGTTGTTAGTTGCAACTTGCAAACCTAACGACTTTTAGCGGCATTTTGTAAATGAGCTAGCCAAATGGTTTACGGCTAAAATAATTATGTTATTAATTGGGTTTGTGCCCCTTTTTTTGTTTGTTGCAAGCCAGCCCTGCCTCAGCGCCGCTTATCGCTGCACTTATTTCAGATCTATCGAAAGCGTGATTTACTGTTTTTTTCTGTCGGTTCATTTGCCGTTTGATTTCGCTTATAATTTTGCCAGTGGGCGTCCCTCTGGTTCCCCATATATTTATTTTTCTCCATTGCTCTTGATCTTCTTGTCGCGATAATCCGCACAATGGTAATAAAAAATAATCCAAAAAAGTGAATAAAAATTGAGAGAAAAAACATTGTCAACACGCATTTGAAACTATTTTTAGACCCTGTCGCAATCGGATTTAGTCTCTTTTATTATTACTATTACTACTACCATTATTATGCTCTGCAGACTGACTCTGACAACTTTATTAGGTGCCACATAGAGATGTTTATCGTGCAGAAATAGACCTGAGCAGTGGCTTACAGATACATCGTAGGAAACCAAAGGGCAAAGTCTTAAATACCCTGTAAGTCAAGTGAACAGCAGGTAGGGTAAGGGGTACTATAGATAGGAGTATCGAATCACTAAGGTAATGTTTATTTTTGAGTAAAAGGTACAATCAATCCATCTAGTTCTATGCGTCCGTAGGGATTTCAATTTGATTTCTGCAGCTATAAGGTCTATAGACTTCGTAAGAAGTGAACGTATGCCATACACAGATCTATTTTAATTCAAAGTTTGAATACCAATCCCTCACAACCGATAAAACTTTGACTGCAAATAAATCGGTTATTGGTCTTGTGGACAGATTAGAAAATAAATTCCAAATAATCTACTTTTTCAGCAGTTTTTCTTCAAAATAGTTCTATACTACATTTTAATCATTCAATATCTGGCAACTCTGCCTCGAATGCATACATATTTCATCAATACTTCTCTTTATTCGCTCGATATCTGAGCCAGAGGCTCGAGTCCATATTTTTCCACCTATACTATACTACTCGTTGTCTACTCGATATATATATCAATTATAATTCGAATCCATATATTCTTCTCCTACACTTCTCCTTGTCCACTTGATTTCTGGTAACTCGAATACATACATATTCCATCAATACTTCTTCTTATCCGTTCGATATCTGACAACTCTGGCTCGAGTCTACCACCTACACTACAACTTGTCCAGTCGATATGTGGTTCTAGTCCATATAATGTATGTACATACATATATTCTCCCATACATCTCCTTGTCCACTCGATATCTGGCAACTCTGGCACGCATCCCATTTCAGCGTAGATTTCTTTATTATATTACGGGCATTTATGGTTCTATTTGTTACAGTTGTTGAAGCAAATTGGCTGCATTTCTATGCCCGACACCCACGCTCAGCTACTTACTAGGCACTGAGGCAGATCTAAAACATCTGCTCCGCCCCCTTCCCCAGTGAATGTCGCAAAAGGAGGCGAGAAAGAAACTTATGAAAATGCAACTTTAAACTGTAATAAAGTGGGAAATTACAGCGCATAAATCTCTGTCGCTGAACTGTCAAGCTGGAGTCGGTATCGAGTGGAGTTGGAGTTGAAGTTGGAGTTGTCGTATCGAATCGTTAGACGGTAGTCAGCAGAGCCAACACCCACACACACGCACACTCGTAAAGTGTAGCCTCTTGAATGAGTTTTACAGTTTGGCAGCTACTGTGGCAACACACACACACACGCGCACACACACATTTGCATACGCCACACAAGTGGTGTGTCTTTGGCTTGTTGTTGCTGCTGTTGTGCCTAGGCCTATTCAGGCATTCAGTGCGCGCCATCAGTTGTTGTCTTGGCGCTTCATTGTCCATATAAAACTAATAATTATTGCATTTAAAATCTAATAAATAAACGCATTGACAACGCGGAGTTGGCGCTGTGGCAAGAACAAGCGAACTGCAGCCGCTCCTATTTTAATGGCGCTATGTTCAGGGCTGGCTGTAACGACCATGTATTGCATAGTAATTGCAGCTTTTAATTAGCAAAAACATTAGCGTTTCTTCTGCTTCAATTTGTTTTCTCACATCTATTGCATACATTTAGAGATGTCTGGCAACGTCAATAGGTCATCTAAATATCCACTGAACCAAAAGCTCGTAAGAGATATCGCTAATGATAGTTACGCAAAACAAAAGCGTGTAAAACTATCGAGAAAACCCTCGCAAACGATCAGAAAACTATTCACCCGTCGTTGTACACAGCAAGTGCTTAAGCGTTGCCATATGGTAGATAAGAGTGACTTCCATTACAGTAGAGGTTGCCATACTGCAATTTAGAGGTTCGTACGGAGATTAGATAACTTCTTTGATAGCTAAATTGTCAATTATTACTATTCCTATTACTAGTCCTGTAAAACATCAGTGTGACCATAGAAATATAAGAAAAAGCCGTACGTAGTGGCAACTTAACTTCGTTCGCTAGGTCAATTCAGCTTCTCTCCGTACAAGGGTTGCTAAAGCGTAAGTCAAAATGTATCGTCTGTTTAATACCTTTTAAAAATGGCGTTTTCAGCTAGCTAAACGTTTCATCCACTCTCCGTACTTAGCTGTTAACAAGAAACCGATATGTTTAATGTATGTACGTCAGCTTAACATAGACATTACATAACCAAATGCCAGTAGCCTGTTCGCTGTGACATGAACATAAACCAGAGTTGACATTTGAATAATTTATTAATGCAAGTGTGTGTGTGTGTGTGTGTGTTTGTTGTGCACGGCATTTACATTTTAGTCACTAAGTGCTGCAGCCCTGGCTGTAACTAAACTAGGCACAGTTTGAAGTAATGATTCCCATCAAAGTGCGCAAAACAACTCGCACAATTCTTCAGCTGTTGTTGCGTTGTCGTTTAGTGACAGTGTTGCTGCCGCTTTTGACCATAATTGTTGTACTTGTCATTGTTGTGTGTCGTTCTCCGCGTTGCCAACTGCCACAGCAAAGAACGGCGGCAAGCAGTGCTGCAGGGCTGAATGACTTTAAAGCTAAAACTAGCTATAAAACAAAATCAAATGAGTTTAAAAGACGAAACTGATACTAATTTAAATACATTTTAGATTTACTTGAAATTAAGTTTGATTTAATAGTAAAAATAAGAGTTTTTTGGCTTTTAGAAAACTAAATTAATGGATAGTGAATTAATGAATGCAGCTAAATGCTTTTGTAGCTAACTATTGCACCAAAAGCTCGTAAGAGATATCGCTAACGATAGTTACGTGAAACAAAAACGTGGAAAACTATCGAGAAAACCCTCGCAAACGAAGAAAACTACTCACCCGTTGCTCAGTTTGTGGCAGAGAAAGTTTCGAACGCAATAACTCGTAAAAGATTCGTTTGCGCGCCTTTTTCGATAGTTTTTCCGAATCATATGAGAAGTCGTTTGTGAATCTTTATAGATATCTTTTGCGAATCATATGAGAAGTCGTTTTCGAACCTTTATAGATATCTTTATAAAGACAAACTTGACAGTCGAGCTTGTTTATTAAAAAGTTAGATTATTTGTAATGTATTAGTTATAAACATTTTCTTTATTTACAGAAAAATATTCAATTTAGAATATACTTTTACGTTTTCTCTATATTTGCCCCCTTTTAGCTAGAATTTCTAGCCATTCTCCCCGCCAATGCTGCGCAGCACTGACACATAGTACGCTTTGTTGTTGTGTGCGTGTGAGCTTGTGCGTTAGTGTGTGTTAAATACATGTAATTAGCCATGTTTGTGCCATTTAATCCGTTCGGACTCGCATGTCCTCACTCTCCTGGCCGCCCTCTCTCACCGAGCACTCGCTGTGCGCTCTCTGGCGACGCGTTTCTAAGAATTCTTTGCGTTTTGTTTTGGCGCACGCATTAGGCGCCACAAAGCGCGTCCACGTTTAACCCCCAAGCAGCAGCAGAGGCAAGGCAGTGTACTGTTGCAGTTGCAGTGGCAGTTGAAGTTGCGCATACTCCACATATTTATGGGCTATTTAGGCGAGTGTGCGCGTCGTGTGGATGCTGTGTGATGGGGATAGGGAAGAGTGGGGGGAGTGTACTTAAACTGGACTGTGTGGTCGCTGATGCTGCGGCTGTGGCTGTGGCTGCATCTGCGTCAGTCATTGGCATTGATTGGCAGCTGAACACGCAACAATTGTTGCATGGCGCTGGCGACGCCTTCACTTGCAGCACAACAATTGCGCATTAAGGAAAGTACGAAGAGAAGAACCTACCGCAAGGCAGTTGGCAACGCGGCTTATGCTGGGCGTGGGCGTGCGACAGGGTTGCTACTGTGTTAACGGCTCAATTACATTGGCAGCAGGGATGTTGTGGGGCTGTTGGATTTGCGTGTGTTTCGGCAATTAACGCGTCAATTATTTGTAATTAGAATTGACTTAATTCGCGGGCAAAGGATTCTTTTGTGTGCACTTTTGGCACGTGCATATGTTTACAATTTGCGTGCATGCATACATTTTTATTGTTTGCGCACCCCTCTCATTCTTTTTTTCGGTATTTATTTCCCTTTTTTTTTTGGTATTTTTACGACAACTGCGTTATGTTACCCATGTCGGCTATAAATTCGCGTTTAGTAGTGTTAAACACGCAATAAAAACTAGGCAATATTAAAAATGGCGCCCACTCTCCGCCTCTCCGCTGCGCATAACAACAATCACAAACGAAAACATCTGGCAACCCTCTCTCGCCCCAACAGGAGCAGAGTTGGCAACGCGGCGCAGGCATAGATGCTCGCTCCCCTCTCCTCTCACCTCCTCATCACACTCTCTCGCATTCACTTGCTCTGTGTGGCTGCAGTTTACAGTTTGATTACAGCCCACACGTTTATGTTTCACGTGCAGCCCACCCCACCCCACGCCCCCTGGTGTACACATAGAGAGAATATTTGACTTGTTTAAAGTACAATTTTTAGTTGTCGGTGTGTTTGTGTTTGTGTTTGGCTTTGCAATGCGCTTGGCTGCCTGCCTTATTGTTGTTTGTGGCTTTTCAACGCACACACACACGCACGCACACAGATGCAGGCATGCTCAAGGCGGCGGCAGGCAACCACAATACATCACTCAGCAGTTACATGCTGCCAGGGCTGCAGTAACGCAAGCTTAACATTACAGAGGAACATTGTAATGAGTAAAGTTGCTGTAAAAGTGTAACAAATACAGTCGAACTTCCCGATAATGAATCTTGACGGGATCAGAAAATTACTTCATTATAGAGAAACTTCATTATACAGCAATGTTGTGTGTTTGAAATCAATTCATAATAGGGAGAGCTTCATTGTATCGAAGTTCACTATAGAGAAGTTCGCCTCTACTTGAAATCAGTGTTGGGCAAGCGTTGGTCTTTCTGTTAGTTTTCCCTAACCCTTTGCGAAACCATTGCAAACACAAAATTTACACATTCAGCGATGACGGCCTGCCGGTCAGGTAAAACCCAGTCCCTTTGCAAAGCAAATCACAACAATCAAACCCAAGACTGTTGCTTATTTTACATTACCATTAAGTGAATTTACATTGGAAAAATAAAATTTTCAGGTTAATTCCCGCTGACCTGCTACATATTTATTTTGAAAGGCAACCCGCATAATTTTGAGAGGTTTGGGATTACTCTTAACTTTCAATATCTTGCCCACCGCTGCCTTAAAATAACATACAATAAAAACTATGCTTTTCATATTAAGTATTTACTTTACTACAGTCAATTCAATTTCATACTTTTCCATTCTAAATGCAAACCTTGCTCTAGCTCCTGTTGGCTGTGTGTGCAGCCCTGGTTTTCTCATGCTCGCTCTCACTGCGCTTCGGGTTCAACTTGTTCGCTCGCCGTAGCGCTGCTCATTCGTCGTTGATCGTTCGCGTCGTGCGGTTGGGTTTGTCGGTTGATTCGGGGTTATATTTTGTTTTTATTGAAGACGGAAAAACCAAATTCAAATTATTTGTTAAATTAAATGAAACATTAAAGTTCGCTGAACGAAATATGCAATATAGAAGTACTTAATATGCATACATGTAAATAGCATTTGCGACTGTGTGTGTGTGTGTGCTTTTAGCTGACTTTGTGGAGGGTCGAATCCCGCATAACATTTGGATGCTGCCTGCGTGTGTGTGTGTGTTTGTTTGTTGTGCGTATGCGTGCAGTATAAATAAATAACATAATATCTGCAATCTTTCTGCCATAAACGTCAACAAGAAGAAGAGGAAGCAGCACCACAACAACAAGAAGAAGAAGAAGTAGAATACGTCAAAGAAGAACGTGAATTCAGCGTTGATTCCCGATTCCCGAAGTTCTCTCTCTCTCTCCTCCTCATCTGCCAACATGTGTACGTGTTTTGTTTGTGTTTTTATTTTGTTTTGTTCGATTGTGCGTTTGTCTTGTAATTTATCATCATTTTGCTTGCATTGATTTGTTTATTTTTATACACACACTCGCACACACGAACATACGCGCAGGGTCCTCGGCCACCGCTCACTTTTCAATGGCAGCGGAAGCGCAGTAGCAGCAGCAGCAGCGTCTGCGATAAGTTTTGCAGCTACTGCATGCGGTTGTTCTTCTGCTCCTTGCTTCACCTCTGATTTACGCTTTATTGTCACATTGCCTCATTTATGATTGATTATTGATTGGAATTATATGATACGCATGCGCGAATGCGTGCCTGCCATACGCGATGCATCAATTCCCTTTTGCCCGCTCATCCGCACTGCTTGCATTCCCTTTTTGGGTGTGGAGTATGCGAGAGTGCACAGTTGCCACCAGAAGGAACCATAAATATCATAAAAAGAACCAACAGTAGTTCCTACATATTTTCATTTTAATACTAAAAGAACTCAATCTATAAAAAAACACCACTTTTGGCTCCATAGTACTCACTCTGGCAACTGGGCATGCAGCTGAGTTACTTGCCACAGAATCTCGGGCTATTTCGTGTACTCCTCCTTTTCTGCACTATTGTCACGCAGGCAGAGTTTAATTTGTAATTGAAGTTTAAGTTTATTGCCATTTAATTGCAGTCGAATCGTTTTTAAAATTGCCTCAACGTTTATTGTGGAATTAAGGGTTATTTATAGGGGGAAATTATGACTGGAATATGAAGAGAGCTGTTTATTAAAGTCGTCTGTAAACGCATATCATAACTGCCAATAATAGATTGAAGAAATTGCTTATTAAATTCGATTCATGTTGTATCTAAAAGAACTTTGTTTATTTGTCTTGCGCTTATCTCTCCCTTCGAGAGCCCAAACAATTAATTCCTTGTGCTTTCAACATTTCCCTGGGGTATTTGTCAGTTCCACAGAAATGCCCATAAAGTAAAATCCCCCACCTGCAAGTGCAAGTGCCCTGGGGAACAGCGTTGCCAATTTAGCTATGTTGCGAGATAAATAAACTAGCGGGAATTATAGCTATTTAAAAGTCAGATCAGCATTATTTAAGCTGCCATAATTTTGAATGGCTGAGTTAAATCATCCCTACAGAGATAAATCGTCTTATGTGTATTCATTCAGTGTTTTGTCCCCCGTTTTATCTCCAGAAGTATATTATAGAAGTTAGCATCCGATTTAAACAAAATGGATTGGTAGGTTTTACTATAATAAAAGGAACCATGTTCAATTTCAATGATACATAGTTACTATAAAAAGGACTTTTAGCTTTTATAGCTACATATACAGCTACTTTCAGCATTTTCTAGTTAATATTGGCTATCTTCAACAGCGACTCTAGCTACTTTAGGAAGCGTTGACAACACTGCTCTGGTGTCTAATCAAAAGCTCAAAGTACACAAATAATTCCCTCGCGGGGACATATTCGAAAGCTCCAGTGCACAATCGAGGCTTCAATTTGCAAATTTATAAGTACAGCTGCTCAAATATTGCCATAATTATAGCTGTAAAAGGGGTGGGGTGAGCTGACTGGCGTTGCCACTGTGCGCGCCAAGTGGCAGGCCCCAGGCGCTGGTTGACTTTGGGGAGGCGGTGGTAAATACAAATTTTGTCAACAGTCAACAAAATGCTGCCAACGCCCCGAATTAAACGGCAACAACAACAATAACAACAAAATAGTTGTAAATTAATTCACGCTGCGGCTAATTTGACCAGAAAAAGCCAACAGACTGGCATGAATGTGTGTGTGTGTGTGTGTCTATGTAGGTGTCCCAAAGTGTTGCACTTGTTGATTTATTGTCGGCGTTTAATTGGTTTTCAAATTGGATTCGAATCTTACCACGCCTTACTCTCAGCCCCCTCCCCCCACTGCCCCCTCCACTCATTACATTAAACACGGTAAAAATTAATTGCTACCACAAATCTGGCATCAATTAGCTTTTGTCAGTCTGCAGCGTGTCAGGTGAAAGCAGGGTTGCCACAGTGCTGCCAAGTGTGGTGTTTATTTGTGCGAATTGGTGTTTTTTTCTTATACACTTGCAATTGCCAACTGTGCGTTCAGCTGAAATAGAGATGGAGAAAGAGCTAGAGCTAGAGCAAGAGCCAGCAAATGCTGTTCACATTGAAATGTCATAATTCATGAATTGTTGTCTTTACCGTTATGGCAGACCCACTGCATTGGGTGGCACTGCTCCAGCTGTGGTTGGGTGGCACAGAGTGCTGCCAGGGGCAGGGGTAGGGGTGAGGCGGGTTGCTGTTAACACTTGCTGACAAGCTGCAAGTTTGTTATCTCAGTTATGTGCTAATTATGATGT
The DNA here is from genome assembly GCA_035045005.1 of Liodrosophila aerea. Taxonomy (NCBI): domain Eukaryota; kingdom Metazoa; phylum Arthropoda; class Insecta; order Diptera; family Drosophilidae; genus Liodrosophila; species Liodrosophila aerea. Next base: position 335,472 of record JAWNNL010000689.1, read on the forward strand.
TCGCTGCTCATTAATGCATTGTGCTGCCTGCGCACAGGTGGGCCTAAACTATGGAAAAGTGTGTAAATGGAAATACACAATAATAATACTAAAATATAAATAGAAATATCGATGCTATACTAATCAGAACTGTACAAACTATAGCGATAATTTACGGATCGGAGATATCCATATCAATATATCCATTCCTACTATACTGATCAGGAATCTATAAGCTACATATATCGATATCAGAACTATCAAAACTATAGCGATAATTAACTGATCGGGGATATCAATATATCGATTCCTACTATACTGATCATCAATCTAAAAACAACATATATCGATATCAGAACTGTTAAGACTATAGCGATAAGCTACTGATCAGAGATATCAATATTAATATATCAATTAGGAATTGATCAATTCCTACTGATCATCAATCTAAAAACAACATATGTATATCGATATATTGGTACTATCAAATTTTGTTCGTTATTCTCAGACTAAATGGAAAATTTCCCTTGAATATTTCCCTTATTATTTCGCTCTTCAAGTATTTCACAACACTTTCACTGACATCTTCCCACTGTACTGAAACACGCACATCTTCTGGGAATTCCCCAAATATTGTTTTGTAAACAAGTGCACATAAAACACGCTGTATTTTTAGGCATTTCACATAAGAGTTCGGTTATAATTTGCTCAATATTGTGGAGCATTTATATAACAGAAATTAGTCAGCAAAAGTCTCGAGAATTGAGGGATTGAGAGAGTGAAGCGGAGTAGTATAAGCTGGGCCTGGGCATTGGTCAAGCATAAAATTAATTTGTGCATAAGCAAATCGATCGCTCGAGATGATGATGGGGGATGATGAGTCAGAGGCAGCCTCACGACTTTTTTACAGCTCTCTTGGCAATAAATAAATTAAAGCATTGACTAAAATTGGTGAATGAAATTCTATGGAATTTCGAGTATAGATAAAGTAGTCTTTGCACTTTGTTCGATCTGTGAACCACTGTGCCCACGATCTGTGGAGAGATTCTGATGAAACTGACTTGTTATTAATCAGATAGATATTGATGATTTGAATGGGATATATTAACCAATTTGAAACTGAATTTGCATGCAATGGGCCCCGCCTGACCTTGGCTATAGAACAAATGGGGCGGAGTCAAGCATGATTTGTGTGCAGTGCCTCCCCTCTCCCCGCTCCACTCCCCATTCCCCCTCGTTTTCCCTGATGACAGCAAAACGACTTCATTTCTAGCTTGGGCACATGGCCAAGTTGTCGTCGTCGCTGGTGTTATTTTATGGGGCGTTGCTTAAATCAATAATCTAAGCTTTTTATGTATTGATCGATTGATTTATTGTTGATTGCATTGTCATCCCTCTCTTGCAGACTATCCACCAGCGGACAGCTATACCGGTTATCGGGTAACTCCACCCCACAACATCAACATCAACGCCAGCAACAACAATAACAACAACAACAACAACTGCAGCAGCAGCAGCGGCAGCAACAACAACAGAATGGACACTGATGATGTGGAATCCAACACCAGCAGCGCCATGTCCACACTGGGCACACTCTTCTCATTCCAATCGCCGGCGGTAAAGAAGCTGCTGGGCTGGAAGCAAGGCGACGAGGAGGAGAAGTGGGCCGAGAAGGCGGTCGATAGCCTGGTGAAGAAGCTGAAGAAGCGCAAGGGCGCCATCGAGGAACTGGAACGTGCTCTCTCCTGTCCTGGCCAGCCATCCAAATGCGTGACTATACCACGTTCGCTTGATGGACGATTACAGGTGAGAAAAGGGAATCTGAAGTGACGAGGAGTAGTAGGAATAGTAGATTGTAGTACGGAAGAAAGTGAGCATGGGATTAGGTTGGAGTGAACTACTGAATAACTGGGGTAACTAGTGCTGAAGAAACGGTTTAGAAGTAGATCGGTGAGATGGTCAAAAGGAAGAGCCAACGTAGGGCGAATGTTGTGAATGGAATGTGGAATTATGCTCATTGTTATAGTCTGTAATAAACGGAAGGAATACGTCTAAGGAGAATTATGTTTAAGAGGAATGGCTAGGCTTACTCTTTATGCAGTTTGAAAGAGATTCTCAAGTGTCACATAAACGTCTACTATTCCTTTGAGTTGTCCACCACAACAAGCGACTAAAGAGTACTGATAAAGGGTAGCACTTACAGACTGTTGAGTATATTGAGAGATAGAGTTCAATAGATAGAGTTCAGAAGTCAGTACGCCTCACTTTACACCCTCTTAATCACACACTCACTCACCTTCTCCTTCTCCTCACCAGGTCTCGCATCGCAAAGGACTGCCGCATGTGATCTACTGCCGCGTATGGCGCTGGCCCGATCTGCAGTCGCATCACGAATTGAAGCCACTCGAATTATGCCAATATCCGTTCAGCGCCAAACAGAAGGAGGTGTGCATCAATCCCTATCACTACAAGCGTGTGGAGAGTCCAGTGTTGCCGCCAGTGCTGGTGCCACGTCACTCGGAGTTTGCGCCGGGTCACTCGATGCTGCAGTTCAACCAGATGGCCGAGCCGAGTATGCCGCACAATGTGAGCTACTCGAACAGTGGCTTCAGCAACAGCAACACATCGGCGGGCAGCCCCAGTTTGGTTAATTCGAATCCAAATTCACCATACAACAGCTTGGCTGGCACACCGCCACCGGCCTACAGTCCGTCGGAGGATGGCAACTCGAACAATCCAAACGATGGCAACCAGATGCTCTATGCACAGATGGGGGACGTGGCACAGGTTAGCTACACGGAGCCGGCATTTTGGGCCTCGATTGCCTACTATGAACTCAACTGCCGTGTGGGCGAGGTCTTCCACTGCAACAACAATTCGGTGATCGTGGATGGCTTCACGAATCCGTCCAATAACTCGGATCGCTGCTGCCTGGGCCAATTGAGTAATGTGAATCGGAATAGTACCATAGAGAATACACGCCGTCATATAGGTAAGCGGAAGAGTAACTTACAGATAGGTGGATATAGACTAACATATTCTCTCTCCAGGTAAAGGCGTTCATCTGTACTATGTTACGGGCGAGGTGTATGCCGAGTGCCTGTCCGATTCCGCCTTATTTGTGCAGTCGCGCAATTGCAATCACCATCACAGCTTTCATCCCAGCACCGTGATCAAAATACCGCCGGGCTGTTCACTCAGGATCTTCAACAACCAGCAGTTCGCTCAACTGCTATCAAAGTCGGTCAACGATGGCTTCGAGACTGTCTACGAGCTGACCAAAATGTGCACAATCCGCATGTCCTTTGTGAAGGGCTGGGGCGCCGAGTACCATCGACAGGATGTGACCTCGACGCCCTGCTGGATCGAGATACATCTGCACGGGCCACTGCAGTGGCTGGACAAGGTGCTCACACAGATGGGATCGCCGCATAATGCTATAAGTTCGGTATCTTAAGGAGATGGAATCACAACTGGAAACTAAACTACAGTTGAAACTTTGTAAAAGACGTAGCACAGGCTAAGCTGCTGATTACAATACAGACATGCGTGTGTGTGTGTGCGTGTATATGCCTTATATATAAAGAAGATTTATATAGATATATGTTATATATATACAATGCAATGCTAGAGTTATTTAGCAAGCTACTCAGCCCGCCTCTCGCCCCGCCCTACTTAAAGCTATGGATTTCTCTAGTTTAAACTATAATTTTCGAAGCGCATGTCATTCCTTATGCCACAACAGACGATGTTAAACTAAATTGCAGAGAATCAACTAAACTATGAACTATATACTACTTGATAATGGTAATAATATTAACTACTATCTGCTGCCCCTTGGCAAATGTTGTGCAAGTCTACTACAAGTGCTACTTATGTGTCATTGCAAACCTATATAAACTGCAACAGCTGCAACATTTACACTATATAATATACACTTAAATATATACATTAATATACATAGCGTTGTAGTTCAAATTGAAAAGAAAACTTTATGCAATACATTTCTTAAAAAAGAGTTATGTTTAACTAATTGATGATCTTGTTTAGCTGTAAGTGCAATTTTTGAAAAAGAAAAACAATTAATTATAGATTTTTAGTTTAGTTTAACACTTTAGTTGACCTTTGTTTCAGTTTCTTTCAATAATGCGCATAATTTACTTTATTATTATTACGATTTGTGCCGAAACTTGTTTGTCTTAAGTAGTTTTAATATCATTTGAAATAAAACGTTTTTTGCCTTAGTTTTCCTTTCTTTAAATAGTTTTATACAAAATATTTACTAAATGTATGAGCTGTATGTATTAGCTTATATAATGCCTTATGTGTAGTGTGTACTATGTAATTGTCGTGCCTGTTTACCATTTTTTACTTGCGCTTTTCATGTGTAACGGTAACTGCAACGAGTTTGCCTTAAAGTTTACAGTTTTGAGCAGCTTAAAAATGCAACTACAAATATATATATATACAGTTTATATTGCCGCAGCTTGATGTAAAAATTAAAACTATTGTAAAACAGTTGAATTTAACGTAAAATAAAGTATAAACAAAACGAGTGTTGATTTCATTGATCTGGCAACGCTGCGAGAAAAGCGGCCTTGTTCAGTGCTGCTGTTGTCATGGGTAACTTATGCTTGTGTGTACACAGTCCATATAAATATATGAGTTTTTTCTAGCCGCAGCTTAATGGAAAATAAGAACAATTAAAAAGCAAGTTGCATTTGACGTAGAAACTTTAAACATAACGTGCCTAATTCATTGATCTGGCAACGCCAAAACTGGCCGCTTTGCTGCTGTCATCGATAACTTTAGCTATCGCTTTGTTTAGTGCACAAACAGCTGCTTGGCATACTTTAGTAGTATTTTTCTTCCACCCGAAAACGTTCACATTGTTTTTCAAGAATTTTGTCAACATGTCTGCAGTGAACGATCCCCTAGAATTATTAACAAATAAAGGCAATCGAGAGCCCACATTCTTAGGTCCGATATGGAATCCAATTGTGGGCACTCTAGCCGGTTTCGGTTGCGCCATGTTTGTCAATTGGGGCTTCCGTAAACCCGTTTTTTCTGGTAAGTTGTGCGATGCGGCACTGTGACGTAACATTTGTTTTTCTCAGTATCTTTAAATATATTAACATATTTCCATTGCAGGCATACAAAAACACATTGCATTCGCTGCCATTGGCGGTGGACTGGGTACGTACTTCGATAAGAAACGCGACGAGTATGTGGCCAAACGTGATGCTGTGCTACGGCACTACGTTGAACTCCATCCTGAGGACTTTCCAGTAACAAGTGAGTGTGCAGTGCATTAAATTGAATTATCTAGTGTTTATTTATTGACCAACTAACTCCTCAGATCGCAAGAAGTACGGTGAGGTCTTCGAGAGCTGGGTGCCAGTGCGTTAAGTCGTTGGAGCTAGCGAGAGGTCTGCGCTGTTATGCTCCGATACAAGACGAGACATGTTAGTTAATTAAACGCCTTTAATTGTAATACATACGAATACAAAATTGTAAAAAGAATGAATGTTTTCTATGGTTTTGCGTTTATAAAAATATTTCTGCCAATTTCTGTGGCAGTGTGACCAACGTTTGACAGCCCAACACTAAGGCGCCAAAATTTAAATGCTAAACTAGTGTTCGTTGTGTACAATATAAATGCTAAATAATTGTAATTGCTACTTTAATAAAAGTTTTGTTTTTTTCCTTGTAAATTTTATAAATGAAACAGCATATGTATATAAATCGGCAACGCGCGCATTGAGCAGCTTGCAGTATTTAATGCTGTCCAATTTTGGCGCATTTTTCGTTGTCCGAAGTATTGATTTAAACTTGAATCGGCGAAGCACGTTCTTATTTATTCAATGTTCGATCAAAATGAAGTGCACGCTTGTTTATTTAAAAAAAACTATGACACTATAGCTAAAAAGTTTCTTTTACTTTTGTGCAGTACTTAATCAAATTGAAATTTAAGCCATCTAGCGCGCGCTTTTTCAATACACTCGCAAAATTGAAGTATCGATGCTACGCCAGCACTATAAAAGCGCCAATTTTGGCATGAAAACGCCAAGTGTGGCGCTTTTACAGTTTTAAGTTCAGTTTCGGGTGCATCGTGTTTTCTGTAGGACGTGCGAGAGCAGAGAAAATCGTGAACTTTTTGTGTGCAACGTTGAAAATAATAAAACCAATGCAAATATTGTTAAATTTAATCTATAAAAATATTGTGTAATACTGCATTGTAATTTAACCGCATTTTTAAAGCATTAAACCGCATTACAATTTGCAATTGCGCCTCGCTTTGCCCGCTACGTTCGTGCGTGTATGCGTAGTATGTGTTAGTATGTGTGCGTATGTGTGCAAGCCGCACAGGATTTAACCGTTACAAATAGTGTAAAACGTGAAATGAGTGAAGAGAAGCCAACGATTTTGGCGCCTTGCGAAAATAAGAACACAAATTAACTGAGCTCCACTTTAAGCAAATTATGATTAATTAACCAGAACCTAAATATTGTTTGCGGCAATTTTTAACTTTTACCAAAGCCAAAGCGAAAGCAACAACAAAGTTTGTTAGGCCGACGGCCTTTGCTTATTGCCTATTGAACTTCTCTTTTGCGAGCGTATTCTGCGCGCTTATCAGCAGCAGCAACTGTAACAGCAAAACGGCGAATCAGCAGATAATGGCAAAGGTAGGCAAAAACAAAAGGCTCACGAAAGCTGAGCTTTTAATTTTATTAGAAAATTATTTATTTATAGCAATGGGTGGGGTGGGGAGTTTGTGCGGGGGTGGGTGGGGTTCCACGTTTGCTTAAGCAAAACTGATGCTCCTTGACTTTGTTTCTCCCACACTCCCACTACAAGCGCACGCCTTTGAGTGTGAGTATGTGTGTGTGTGTGTGTGTGAGAGTGGGAGTGGGAGCGTAAGCAGCGCTGCCTACACGGTTGGAACAAGGAGCACAAATGTGGTGTTTTTTCATACTGAAGTAATGGTGTTTTTTGTTACTGCTACTTATTTCCTTAGGGCATTTGCAGTTCACTTAGCTATTTTCTTTTTTATATTAAAATAACATTTAAATGTATTTATCCAACTCTTTCTTTTTTTGATATCTTTTCCTTTTGAGTTTTCTGGCTGCTCTTGTGCCCCCACCTACTTTTGAGCTTGCTCTCAATTTCGCATCATTCTTTACATGTGCTTTGTCAATATGGATTTCATTTTATTGCTCAGGCATGTGTGTGTTTACTCACTCCCTTTCCCCCTGCTTCGCCCCAGTCTGTGCTGCTGCCTTGTCTGAGTTGATTTTCACTTGTGTTTCGTATAAATTATGCATATTTGTGCCAGTGGCTTTTCCTCCTTCGACTGGCCAAACTTTATCGGCTTTTGAGGGTGGCATTGATTTCTGCAGCCGGAATGAAGGTATTTCGCCAGCCTCAGGGGGTTAAAAGATGCCACTTTAACAGCGTGTAAAATTGTCAAGAAAATGTTTTTCCTTTTGCTGGGGAAATGCTGTGTAAGACTCCAAATCAATTGTTAAACTTTATTGTTACGATTGAACAGTTACAAAGTGGATTCTGAGAGGGGGAATTTGGTATGGGGAAACGGGACTAAAAGAATATGGGGAAGTATGATATCTTTTCCATATCAATAATGATATTTCGATGTATATTTCAAACACTATAAACCCATTATAAATCATGGTTTAATTTGAGAATTTTACTAAGCAATAATAATACATTTATAATGACTTTTGTTCTATATAAGTACAGAGCGTAAAATCACATAAAAATAACTTACAAAATGTATAATTTACTTGGCACTTAACTGAATGAAAAGCCCATCAAATTGTGTAAGCCTCGGGGAAAATCTATACAAATCCTGCGCCTTGACTAAACCACACGCAATCGCAATTTCCGCTCATAAAAAATACTAAACGAAATATTCCAAATCACCGTTGAAGCGCTGCCACCCTCTCTCCCCATTCCTCTGCCGGAAAAACTTCAATTTGAAGTACTTGCATCATTTTTCACATGCCAGGCGAGCTTTAGTCCAAAAAGAAATGAGCAGCATTATTTTTTGCCATGGTCCATGCATTTTTTATGACCTCAACATGTGTGTGTGAGTGTGGGTGGGAGTGGGAGTATGTGTGTGTATGTGTGTGTGTGACGTATGCAGCGTCGCGTGTCTCGGCCACAAAGCATTTTATATAATTTGTACTTAAGCTGAAGCTATCTGTCTCTCCGTACTCCATTCTCCTCTTCTACCCAGTTCTCCCTTTCCTCAACTTTCTCTCTGTTATAATTTAGCATTTCACGTCACTTGTCGGTTCTTATCTTAAAGCAAAAGTTGAGTTTTATGTACCTCAATTTTATATTGTTTACATCTGCCGTTGTTTTTATGTTGAGGCATAAAAGATTCGGATTTTCCCCCGACCACACCCGAAAAGGAACGAGTACACAATTTCAGCTGGCTTTAACAACTTTTATGCTATTATTAGTTGATTCCATAGACCGCATATAGCTCAGAGCCCGCCTACAGTCTTACAGTCTGTTGTCCTTGAGCCAAGCAAGCCGCAAGCGACATGAAAAGCCAAGTGATGGACTAGCAGATACTCTGTAGAGCCACGTCAATAATACTTCATAGTTGTTGAAAAGATAAAAGTAAAGCTGTCTGAGCCAGAAGTGTGGAAATCTCTTGGCATAAGTTGGAGGAATGAACAGGGCGAGGGGCACTGAGTTATCCAGGAATTCTATGCTACATTTATCAGTGTTTCTTTTGAAATACAGTTCTCGGCAATTCTGAGAAAAGATACATATATTGTACCATTGTTTTATATTCAATTACTTATAGTTTCATTTATATTCATTTTGGTTTATGTAGATTTGAATCATAGCTGAAGTTTTCAGCAGTGGAGTTCTCCCTGTGTACTCTCAAAGTTCTCATTAACTAAATTTGTTAGTTAATATATATTATATTTATACACTTTTATAGTTTAAAACAATTCCTTTACTTTAGTTGTTTGACTCAGATGCATTCCAAGCAACTCTCTAGCAGCAGCTCAACCTTGAGGGAGTATTGAGAAAAAATGTATTCAATGAGGCTGCACTTTTGTGTAGCGCCCTTATGCGCGACAAGTCTCATAATCGTCATAATAATAATACTTGACATCATTATCGTCTCTATCGTCATTATCGTTATCATTATCATTATCATTATCATTACTATCGTCATCATCATCATCATCATCAGCAGCAGCAGCGGCCTCTTTGTGTCGTTTAGCCTGCTCTACTTGCCTTCGCTCTCTCAGCGTGTATTATTATATTCCTCTTGCACAATTGTCGTTTGTGGCAGGAGTGGGGGCTCAGTGTGTCAACAACAGTTGCAGCAGCAGCAGCAGCAGCATTAGCAGTAACAGTAGCAACAGCAGCAGCAGTTGCAAGTGCAAGGATATAACTACAACGAGTAGTAAAACGAGCTGGCAATAAGCTGGGGCTCAAATTCATTATATTATCTTACCGAGTCTAGAGTATTGTACAAGTTTAGTTTTCATGAAAGACAATATTCTTATACGACTCGACTGGGCCATAAATTAGCAGTCAGAGTGCAACAGTCGAGTGTGCTGAATGAATGAAGAGAATTGAAATTTTATAGGGTTCTCTTTCACATAGAAAACAAATTAAATATAATTCCAAATAAATTACAGTAAATGTTAAAATAACAAATAAATTGTAGCACGAAGATTTCATAATAACCTTTGATATTTTATGAATTTTGAACTACAATACAACAATTAATAATCAAGTGTGTTCAACTAAGCTAACTTCAGCATAAATTAGCATTCAATGGTCACAGATTCAAGCCTTTTTAGGAGTTAAGACCAGAGTGCTTGTGTGTTCGCTGTGAGCGAAGCCAGAGTCAGACTCTCACAGCGAACACACAAACACACAGAGCAGTAGCGACCTCTCTCTGAAGACGCTCTCACAGCGAGCACACAAACATACAATCAGTAGGACAAATAGGTTCTACATGCTGCCCTTCAATAAGGTCATCAGCGACAGTCACTGAGAGCAGGAGTGGAACTATACTCCATGTGACTATGGGTGTATGTGTGTTTACATGTCAACGTCACTGCTGCTGCAGTTAGCCCTATTTTATCTGCATTTATTTCACTCAAATTAGCTCAGGCATAAATTCCAGTGATTTATGCACATTTATTTGTAATTAATTATGCCAGAATGCACGAATAAACAGTTTAATATTTTGCTGAAATTTTGTTGACAATTTGTGCATGATATTAATGGCTTTGCTCGCCTGTTTATGGCTGTTCCCAGCAGTAAATTTCACAGTGAATCCAGCTGAATTATATGAAATTTTAAAATATAAAAGCAACTGCATAACTTTCAAGTGAAATTGCAGTGAAAGTGTTGAGCGAAACAATGCAGTTTGTGCATTTCAGTAGACTCAAATGTAACGCAATGTTTAATAACAGCTGAGAGAGAAGGGGAGTGGGGATTGGGGAGTGGAGAAGGGGCTCTGGGCTCATGGAAGCGTACCTTATCGCTGCAGCTGTATGTAACCGAAATATGCAAATGTTCCCCCACGGCACACACAGCATTTGAGTCAATACAGAAATGGAATTCCGGGCGCGGCTATAAATCAGAAATGGTCAACACAGGCAGAGCAGGAGAGGGGTGGGGAGGTGTTGCAGGTAATGCCTGTTAGGTATACCAAATATCAATATATCGCCAACAGGCAGGCAGGCAGCAGTTGTCCGAGTAGAAACAGCTGCTGCCCCTTGAAGCAGGCAACAGAGCTTGGGGTATGCATCAATTGAATATGCAGGGAAATTCTGCTGAAAATTTAAGCAAAAATATGCAGTGAATGTTTACAGAATAAACAGTTTTATTTGAGTGTAGTAACAATGGCAATTCATTGATTACGAATTTAAATGCCAAGTTAATAGAAAGATATTTAAAGATACTATAATTTTATGGAAACAATCTACAATCTACCTTCATCATTTCTACTATGTATCTGCTTACGATACAAGATACTTATCTTACTTATTGATTATATTTCAAGTAATACTTAGTAGTATATTATACTGTAACCTCCATTCTTTAAGCGTAGTAATAATGGCAATTCATTGATTACAAATTTAAATGCCAAGTTAATAGAAATATAAGATATATAAAGATATATTATGGAAACAATCTACAAATTTCCTTATCATTATTACTATCTTTCTACTAACGATACAAGATACTTGCTGTTTATCCTTTAGCTAAATGAAACTCCCCTTCTCATCTCTATACTTATTGATTATATTTCAAGTTATACTTAGTAGTATATAGTAGTATAGTATATGAGTACTCCAACCTCCATTCAATGCCATAGTAACTGCGCTCCCTGCCTGACTTATAGACTAATGGCAAGTGATGCTTCTTGCCACAGAATTTGGCAACTAATTAGTTGCGCTGTCTTGCTGCATTCTAAGCATGTTTATGTGGCTGCAGCAAAAATGTTTAATTTGAAAATTCCGCAAAAGGTAAACACACACACACACACACACGTGAAGGAAAGGGCTGAGTGAATGCCAAGATGTAAACGTGACTCATACGCAGGGTATGCCAAGAGAGAGAGAGAGCGAGTGACTAGCAGCAACTGCAGCAGTGCATGAGGCACAGCCACAGCAGCAGCAGCAGCAGCAGTCTCGTTGCAAGCAACTAGAGCTAATTTCATTAAATATTCATGGCCACGACACAACAACAACAACAACAGCAATAACAATAACAATGGCAATAGCAACAGCAGCAACAACAATAAGTAGAAGTAGTCAAAAAAAAGGCAATGTGTTGCAGTGGCAGTGGCTCACATGTCGCGCTGCCTGAGCACTCTAACGTGCCACATACGTAGCACAGTCTCGTGGCAGGCTGTTGCCATTGTTATGCAGAATTTGTTAGTGGCAACTTAGGCGCAGCAGCAGCAGCAGCAGCTGCCTCTGACAAATTATCATTTAATCATTTGGCAGTTTAGTCAATCTCTATTCACTCTTTTTGTTGACTGCCCCAAAAGTTCAAGGGCTGCTATGTTTGCTGATTAGATATTGAGTTATTGATTGATGTGCATGAGCCCCATATACGACAGCGCACAGTGGAAACATGAGGCTAAAAAACACATAAAAGTATTACATTCATTTTGTTTGCATTTACAGTCATATGATGTTTAATTAGAGAAATATTTCCAATGAGTTTTAGTTCTTTTTTCTTCAGTTCTTTTATTTCATACTTCAACCAATTCTCCTTAGTAACTTCACCCACTGTGGGCACAACTAAACCTAATTGACAGCTTGATAAATGAATTTGGCCCGGCTTGTGTACCCCCTGCCGAAACATTAGCACTAATTAAATTAAGCGCCGAACAAGAGACTATCAAACTTTGCCAAAAAAAGTGGAGAGAGAAAAAGGCATTGAAAATACTACAATAAAAAACTGACTAGATCTTTTTTGCTTGCTGCTGCATAGATAAAAATACTGCAGTTGAAAATGCTGCCCATGGTGCGACGGCGACTGACTGACGTCGCCTTTTTTTTTTTGGCTATAAAATAGCTAATAGTTTGTGTAGCCCAAAGTCAAGTGGCCAAATGTGCACACAGTAATGGCAAACATATTGTCAGGGCAGGCGAGTATTTATGCTGTTATGAAAAGCACGATTGTTTTAGAGTAAACTGTTGGGAAATTGTTGGAAAAATGCAGTGAAGAGGAGTAGTTTAAGGAGGGTGTTTAAGAGCTTGAACTATGCAAAAGAGAGTAATGAATATAGTCTGAAAGTATTGTCTAAAATGATGTAAAGAAATGCATAAACTGTAGGCAAGTCTGTGGCTCTATATTTATATATTTACATAAAATAAAGTAATATAACTAATAGAAGAAAAGAAGTGCTAGCAGCTAAGACTATCGACTCAATGAAGAGCTTAATAGTTCACTTCATTACATTACTTCTTCTGCCTTCAACTAGACCATATCAATCCCTTGCCTAGTGTTGTTCTTTATCGAGAGCAATAAAAACTACAATACCATACACACTACACACACACTCACACCATAAAAACGCTGCTATGGCACCTATATCAATACCCTTCATTGCATCTAGATGCCTCTATTGAGCTTCAGCTAAAGCCGATTTGAAACAAATTAACCGCACATGGCAGCCATCACAGCGATTTGAGTGCAAACGCTTTGCTTTAGCTGGCAATTTTCCAGTCTGCCACCGCACACACACAGCCACAGTGCCACATTGCCACAGTGCCACAGTGCAGATCGCAATGCAAAATCAAGTTGCACGTAAGCCATAAACCGTAGCCCGTAGTACCCACAAGCCATTAGGAGGTTATGCACCACCAGTAGTGGGAGCACCCACACCACCCACACACTCACGCGCACACTCTCTCTATGCCACTACACACACCACTCGCCAACACTTTGCTGCATGCACTAGACCACATGGCTCTCCCTTTGGCCAGTCTACACTCGATTTACTCTCCATCTGTTTGCTCTACCTGATGACAGGCGCTTAATTTTCAATTACAATCGCATACAGTGAGAACGTAGAGAATTCCAGCTAATGCCATCATCATATGGTCATGCTACAGTCGGCATTACAGGACGCACTACATACGGATATTAAAGTCAAAGCCAGGAGTACACTATGAATACTACTACTATTGATTCATTTCCATATTCATCACTCTTCGACACATCTTTTCCATTGAGATACATCTCTTATAAACGTCACTCCATTAGACATCATTCCAATCACATTCGGACTAAGCCAACATCATTTCCTTAGGCATCAATCCCTCAAAAGCCTTACTTCTGCAGACATCGCATACATTTACATCACTCCCATAGACATCACTTCCATTTTAACGATTATTTTGCTGACTTTCCTTTCATAGACATCATTTCTTTATTAACATCTCTTCTATAGGCATCACTTTCCAAATATTATCTCTCACATTGACATCAGTCTGATACAGCTCACTCCTTTGGTAATATCACTCCGATAGACTTTACTCCCATACACATTACTTCTAGAGCTATCATTCCCCTATAGACATGGCTCTAAGGAAATTAAATTAAATTTAACTTATCTACTCGTACATCCACACCGTAGTCAGCTTAGCTAAGGTAGGGTTGGCTATTATAACCAGCTTAGGATGGGGTTGTTATAAATACATTATCCATGACCTACTCTTGCACCTTTCAGCATTGAATTTTTATTTAATCAACTGCATATAGATAAGGTATATGCATAGAGTCTGCTCCACTGCAGCTGTATCTATTTGCCTAGTATCTATTAACTATTACTGTTTAAGTTTCAGCTCTCAACGTTGCATGCAATTAAATTTGCAGCGTTTTCTACAGCTGGCAATAGAATAGCAGAAATTTGCTAAACCATTTTGTCAAGTTTGCATAGAATATTTACTTTATCGCAGCTTGAAGCTCATCCTCATCGTCTGCCATTACGAATGATTTCACAATTTTCGCCTGTGGAATTGGAGCAGCGAAACTATGCAAATACTAGTAGTAGTTGCCAGTATCTAAGCACTTTAGCTGCGAGTATCTGCTGCTCGAGTGCCACTGCATGTAAAATTCAATTACTAACTGGAACATTTTCTGTATTTTATGTAAGTGCTGCAGACATTTCCTAGGGTATAACAGATACTTTTAGAGTATGTAGAGTATACTTTAACAAAACTTAATTTGATTTCATTAATCTATAGTGTATTTACTAGCTTACACTACTCGAAGTGCTCTCTATTATCAACTGCTGTACTCCATTATCTTACTTTGCTGTAGAACATTCTCTATAGTTTATGTAAGTGCTGAAGATATTTCCTAGGGTATTACAGATACTATTAGAGTGTGCTTGAAGTTGCTTTAACATTCTAACTTTAACACAACATAATTTGATTTCATTAATATATAGCATATTCTTTGGCTAATACTACTCCAAAATGCTCTCTATTCTATTCTCTATTCTATTCTCTATTCTACTCTCTATCAACTGCTCTATTCTATTCTCTATCAACTGCTCTACTCCATTATCTCACTTTGCTGTCTGTCGGCTTGGCTTTTGGTCTATTATGATTATATTTCTGATTGAATTTACCCGTTGTTTATGCTGATTGTGCACTTGATGCCGCACCTGTAATTAATTTAAATTGCTGCCATAAACCACACATTAAATATTTACCTTGCATTTTAATAGTGATTACAGAATATTCTGTTAATATTAAATGGCATTATTATGACAGCTTTCAATTATTTTAATGACAGTCAGTGTGCAAATATTAAATGTTGAGCTGAACACAACTAATTAATTAATAATTTACAGGATTACTGCACTACGAGTTAAAGAGTAGTACTATCTGCCATTGTAATGGTTTAAATTGAAGTAGAAGTTTGTTGAAGTGGAAGTGGTGACTGAACCTAAAGTATACTTATTCTAGACCAATATTGACTTTAGTCATATTCGTTTGTATTTCTGCTCGTCTGACTGCATAAAGTTTAAAGTTTTCCTTTCACATTAGGAATTTAGTCAGCTATATGGTTATACTATATATGTACATAAATCAAGCTTAACTTTTGGCTAACCCCTTTCTCTCCCCCCATAAATCAATGAGCAGCGCATTTTTAAAGCTAAAAGTTTTCCATTAGGCTAATTTATAGCTTAGCATTAGGTGAATGTGTGTCAAACATTTTGTTAAAACTAGTAAAGATATAAAAGACTTGTGCGAGCTTAAAGCTCTGATTATCTTTATTATATTTCAACAATTTATGACTAGCAGCAGTTGCACTTTAAAGCTGCCTTAAATTATATGTATTCTCCAGCTAATATATTATGTTCAGTCATCAATCTTGTCTGAAAGATATCCGCATCAGGTGTTGATGATTGTGGTTAGCCACAAGCTCAGCACTCGCCTGGTTTTTGTGGCTGTAAAGTTTTAGTTTATTAACAACAGTGCGAAAGATTCAAGGCTGAGTGGAATACGATACAGACTAGTCAAACAGTTAGTAGAGTAGATTAGATGAGAGAGAGCTCTCGAAAGACTTGATTTATCTATCCATATTAAAGACACTTAATACGCTTGATTATTTCGTAAACTATTTAGCAAATTAAAAAGTATTTCAGCCAATTAAGTTTGTATATAAAAGTACACCTGACTACTGCCCATCAACTCGCCGTAATTTATCTTAATTTATTTCACTTAATTAAATCATTTCCCCACGAGCACCTGAAAGTATGCAACGAAAAAAGTTTCATTTCAGCGAAGCCATACGACTTATTTGCATGTGGATTCGGAGTGAGTGAGCTCTACTCTCACGAATTGTAGCTAGTGAAAACAAACAATGGGACTTACTACTAACCCAATTTGAATACTCGCATTACCACGAAACAATAGCAACAACAACAGCAACAAATTGTGAATTGCTGCAGTGCACGCGATGGCAAAATATGAGCGGAGGAAAGGCGCAAATAAAAGTTGTGGAAGGGAAGCGACTAAAATTACGGAAATGCATAAAGCAAGAAAGCAAAAGGGCGAAGAGCTCACGAAACCAGGACAATAACAGTTCCATATAGTATAGGGTGGAATGTGAATGAATGTGGTGTGTAAATGTGTGTGTGAGTATAGGTAGGGAGAAGTATTAGTAGTATAAGAGGAAATATTAGAACAACTCGTAGTAGTAGTAGTGTTATTATAAATAGTAAGAGTAGAAGTAGCAGAGCCAGATGGAATACAATTAGTAGTAGGTTTGTCGAAGGAGTAGAAGGGATAGTAATAGTAGTAGAAATAGTAGTTCTCAGAATAAAATTAGTAGTAGTTTTGGTGAGGGTATATGTATAAGTAGTAGCAGGGATATTCCTAATGCTATAACGCTATTATTTTTAGTAATAGTAGTAGAAATAGTAGTAAAATATTAGTAGAATAGTAGTAGAAGTGATTTTCAGACACCTATTAGTAGTACTTTTGGTTACTTGTTGTAGTAAAAGTGCTACTACTATTATTACAAGTGTGGTATAAGTATTATTACAACTTCAGCCTTAGTATTAGTAGCAAGAAACTGCCTTTCTTTCTGCTTACCTTTATTACCCTCAGTAAATGGGGTTAATATTTTACTGTGTGTTTCTTTTGCTACCGGAAATAAACCGAGTTTTGCTAAATTTACCAGAACTTTAGCATTTTGTGGGTTTTCTTTCTCCCAAAGCAGTAAAAGAAAAGCGGAAGAGCAAAACAAAAAACATTTTATTAGTGTCGTTTTGCACACTAGTTGCGCCCGCGTTGGGGGGCAAAAAGAAAAACAAAAGGTGTGGCAAAACAAAACACTCTGGCAACTCTGGCCACAAGCGTCCGCTTTAATGCTCATTATAATTGTTCGTAGGTGTGTGTATGTGCCGCTGTGTGTGTGTGTGTGTGAGTCTGCATTTTTATGGCCTCCCCCTTGGCACCCTTTGCAGCAGTCAAGCTGCACAGAACAAGCTCACTTAATGACTTGCCCGCCAGGTGGCGCTGCACAATACATTATGAGCATTAATAGTGTGTGTGTGTGTGTGAGTGTGTGTGTGCTTTGCTTCCTTATATACACATACTCACAAAACATTTCATACGCTCGGCTGGCAGCTAGGCAGAGTGTTGCCTGTACTGAAGTGGTAGTTGAGGTAGGCATGGTTTAGAGAAATGAAAAAAAAAATATATGTATTGTATTAAATTTAGTATATTTCATTATAAAACAAACTATAATGGAAAATGTTGTTTATTTATAAATAGTTAATAAAACCTAACCTCAAACCTCAGCTTTAATGATAATATTATTTCTTTTTCAATGAAATTTTTATATTTTCTTGAAAAATCATATTTTAAATATCTTAAATAGAAATTGATGTATAACTTATTTGGTATAAAGTTTGTATATCCCTTATTCAATTACGGTACAGGTATGTTTCTAGTCGTCTATGAAAGGTAAACTTTTTTTGAGGGTGTCGTGTTGTGCACACTCTTAACACCCAACACTGAGGTGCTGACATGACCTGAGCACATTAAATACAGAGCGAAAAAGGAGGGGGGAAGGCAAGAAAAGAAGAAGAGTGATGGAGAGAGAGGGGAGGCCGACACTGCGAAAGAGTAGGCCAGTCAACTCTATGAAATGCTGTGGTTTTTATGCATGCATAGCAAAAAACGGACTGTAATGAATGAAACATTTGCATGATCCTTAAAAGAAGTTATAGTATGCACATAATTATATGAACATCGCATCAAGTTGTATGCTTGATGAAGATATTTTATGCATCTCAAATTGTAAATGAGCAAAGCAAAAGGAAGAATGAAGACTTGGTAAGGGACTCAAACGGAATATATTGAACAACAATTTGTATAAAAAACAGACGTTTTCGCTGTGAAATTGTTATGCGGAACAGCTTGTATATATGAATAGCTTGTACTTGAATTTATTTGTTCTTTTTCGCCTGACTAAACTCTATTTGTTTAATATTCATTTATGCCATTCTATCAGCCGTGATTCAATGCCACAAGAGGCAATAGAATGTGCTATAAAAAACCATGCTAAATGCAAATAGTTTGCTATAAATATGAGAGAAAACAGATGGATAGAGTTGGGTAGAAGATACCCTCTAAAAAGCAAGTAGTTAACTCAATTTGAGCTGCTAAAATGTGCCATAAATATATCAGAACTCTTGTCAAGTATTTTTATAGCACATGCTATAATACAGTTACAGTTATTTCTGAAGGAAAATTCAATTTGCCAGCCAGTTGGTCGGCCAAAGCGAATGCTATGTGCATGTTCTGTAGCATAATTTCGAGGGCTCATGCAAACGACCTTCGCTCTGCTCTATGTTCTATGCTAGCTGCATAATTGAGAGAAGCGTAAAAAGGAAAAGGAAAAGCCCAAACGCAAAAGAGAAAATGTACATGAAAAGGCAGAAAAAAGTAGGGCTACAAAACGTTTGACGTTTGGAAACTTTTGTTTTGTTTGCAGGGCTGTCCGACTGTCCGTCTGTCTGTCCGTCTGTGTTTACGCTTGGGCGTGCACTAAGACAGCCGTACATCCTGTGGCCCCCACACACACACACTGACACACACTCACTCACACATAGATACTTATGTGTCCTTCGCAAACGATGCTCTGAAAAATCTAAAATAAAATAAACAAAAATATATGCTCAACCAAAGCAAACTATGCTATAGTATATACCCTGTAATTTAACTAGTCTATTAATTATGTCACTTGGCCCGACCTCAACTATTTAATTTGCAGATTACGCTCATCAGCTGACATTAACTTCAGAGCGTATGGTTTGGCTTGTGCTGCAACTTATCTAGTTTATTACATGCCTTTAGTTTTAAGCCCTTGGTTGGGGTACTAACCTCAAGTGGTGCTGCCACTGCGGCTCCTATCAAACTATCCACAAGTTGTTATACTTAACTTCTGTGGCGAAAACTTTACAAAGTTCAGAGTGCCAACGATGTGCACTGCATTTGCAATGCGGCAACGCAACGGCAACGGGTCAAAATCTTTTGCGCAAACTGTGCAAATATTTTCCATGCTGAAATTGCATTTGCACTGCAGAGTCTTCTCTTCACAAAGTTGCGACCAAGCATTACACTAAAACAGTATCTAAAGCCAAGCTGTAACACGTAAATATGCCAGGATTTCGATGACACTAAATTCAATTTGGTAGACAATAAAGCTTAGAGCGCTGGGTACTTTATGAGTTATGTTCTGTAGGGTATCTAGTATGTTAAGTCATACTACTTACTAGACACTGCTCTATTATACTATATCCTTAGTAAGAATATTCTTTATAAAAACTAAATTCATTACAATCCATTCTAATCTATACTATACCATACTTCCTTACTTACTTTATTCTTCCTCATATACGACATGCTTTCTCATCGAATATACTCTTCCTACTACTTTTGTTACTCCTACTTGTCTGTTCTCTTTAAATATACTACTCTATTCCACTATATCCTTTGCATCTATGTGTATTCTTTATACTAAATTCTTTCTATTCAATTCTAATCTATACTATGCTTCCTTACATACTTAACTCTTTCTCATATACCACATGCTTTCCCTTTGAATATATGCCCCTTGTCATACTACTTTTGTTACTCCTACCTACTTCTTGTCTGTTCTCTTTAATTATGCATGTATTCTAAAGTAAAAGCACACGATTTGATAATACATTTTAGGTCTAATCGAAACTGACAGTCGTACAACTAAGGTATGTGAAACATTCACGTTACTCATGCGCCACGTTGCCAGTTGAGTGGGTTTGCCCACCCTCACCCTTGTGCGGCGTCAGAATTAAATGACATTGTTTTACTCAATCGTAAATCAAGCGAATACTGTTGTAATTTTCTTCAGGTTTCTATTGTTGTTATTGTCGTTGTTGTTGTTGTTGCTGGCAAAGGTAAACAATGCCATATAAAACCCGCAGTTGTTGTCAGTTGACAACCCGCATGAGCTCTATACAGACTGTACCTAAAATTTGATATATGTGACAGTGTTGTTGTTGTTGTTGCTGCTCCTTGTTTTTGCCACTTTTGACAGTTGCAGAATTACAAACGACAGGAAAGTGGAGAGAAACGTGAAAACGCAAAGAGTTGCACAATTCTTTTTATAGCAGGATAGTACAGAAGGGAGTATACGGTTTGTGCAACTGGGAAGGCACAGAGAAGAAGGTTAGAATGTGCTGTACGTGCTGCTACTGTCGGTTACATCCGACTCTAGCTTTCCCAGTTTTTTATTTTCCTTCTCTGTAGTCGAGTGCAAGGAGCATAGAGTTTTTCTCGGTGTGTACGTGCCAGAGTCAGCAGTTTGCTTGGCCTGCACGCTCTCTGCGTCTATCTATCATTCTCTATATGAATGTGCCGCTCTCCCCCTTGCTCCCTTTCTCTTCAACACACACACACTCCCACTTGGGAGTGAGGTGTAGTAAATTTGGGTCAACTACAATCGACTGGCAGTTGTTGCCTTTTAAGCTGTCAGCGACACGAAAGCCAGACAGAGAGGCGGAAGTGCAAGAAAAGTGAAAAAGAAAGAAGAGAGAGAGAGTGGGGGAGAAATCAGTACTTGCACTAGTGTTAGTGCTGTCGCAGTTGAAATGAAGAAATGGACAGTGACTGCGCTTGCAGTGGTATTAGTATTGGTGTTGGTGTTGGTGGTTGGCTTTGTTATAGCTCTTCAGTTTGGCCGAGGGAAAAGCCACTCAAGTGCAGTGAAATTTGATTTCAATTGCCATATGATTTTGAAAGTGCAATGGGGCCAACGGAAAGAAGCTAAGAAATGCACACACACACACGCACATACACACGCACACCCATCACAACGTGGCAATAGTATATGTTTGTAGGTCGTCTTGAATTATTCAGTTGATTACGTGATTACACAGCTGAGAAGTGCTGCAAGTGTGCCAAATTGGCATATACTTAAGGTTTATTTATTTATTATACACAAATTGCATAGTGAATATTCAAAATATTTGCAAACAAGTTTGGGAGTTAAACAAAATAATCATCCATAGAGCCATAGAGCCATTTCAAAGGGAGCCCAAAAGTATGCTTTAAAATATTTCACCATAAAGTGTATTCCGCACTCTGGTCACAAATGCGCTTTGTATATAGCATAAAGTTCATTTTAATGCCGTGTATTTGCTGTGGAATTACAAATTTCATTTGCACAAAACAGAGATAAAGTGGGAGAGG
Source organism: Liodrosophila aerea (assembly GCA_035045005.1). Lineage (NCBI taxonomy): Eukaryota > Metazoa > Arthropoda > Insecta > Diptera > Drosophilidae > Liodrosophila > Liodrosophila aerea. Next base: position 357,239 of record JAWNNL010000689.1, read on the forward strand.
AGGGAACATGCAGGAGAGGCGGAGAGCTAGACATAGAATTAGAGAGAGCGACACACCCTGAGAGTTTTGCCCGGCTATAAACCACATTGATGCACAATGTGTTGTGCATTACGAAATCCCAGCAACCGCAAACATCCGAAACACACATAAAACACACCCACACACTCACACGCACACACACACTTACAATGTTGCTAATGGCGAAACGAGTAACAACAATAACTACATGGGAAATGACATGAAAACATGGGGAAAACTCTCCTTGTTCACGGAGATAATAAACATAACCACAATGAAAATGCTGAGCAGCTTCATGAGTGTCAGCAGAGAGGAGAGGAAAACGCAGTCAATATGCAATTTTCAATCTATCCATTGGGGAAATTCAATATCGAGCCAACTAATGAGGCGTTATTAATGTCAATGTCAGTCAGCGGGTGAGAGTTGAGCTGAGTTGAGATTCATACACCACTTATACCTTGAGTAATCGCAATAACTGACCTTCATCGGTTGTATAGCATTTCCATTTGGATTTTCCGCAGTTTGTTTCGCTCGCACTCAAATCAATTGGAATTGCAATTTGCTACTGCAATTTGGTAAATTGGTTTTAGGTTTCGGTTTACGGATGCCCAGGCATAAGGTGTGGATAGTCGGACGGGACTCATCAATTGCAACAACGTGCGCTACACTACGCTTGCAGCTGGCAATTCTTTAGTAAATTGCATAAAGTTTTTGTAGGAGTCTCGACACTTGCTGCTGCAACAGACTGCGCTCCCTCCTCCTACTCCACTGCCTCTTTTGATAAATGTCCACTGTGTCGGAGACTCAGCCTCAGCCTCAGCCTGATTCCCTCGAGCATGATAAATTACATGCATATTCTATAGCGAGTCTCACATGGCTCAAATAACATATTACTAGGGGCTAGATGGCAGTGCAGAAAATTGCAAAATTTAAGCAAAGACGTGACATAAAACCCAAAGCCATGCAGGGGCAAAATGTGCTGAGAAATGTTGACTAAAATCACAAAAATTACAACGCAGCTCAGCTCGTTAGTATACAGAATAGTATAGAAGAGATGTGTGCTAGGAAAATGCATGACAGTTCACATTATTCTTGTATACTACAATATTTATGTACTATATATTATAATTTATATAATTCGGATTGTTTAGCTGAATGTAAAGTCAATTCTCAGAGTTTCATTCTCACATTCTTAGCTTCAATTTAAATCCTTTTTAGAGATAAACTCTTCATGCTCTCATACAGTATTCAACTTGGCTCTTTCCTAATGCCAAAAGCAGCTTTAGTTGAAATGGTATTTGTTAGTCATTCTCCTACTCACAGTTGCAATTCTATTTATACTATTTGATTCCGTTGAGTACACAAAAAACGAAGCTCTCAGCATTTTTCTCTCTGAGAATTTAACTGCTTCTTCTGTCATAAGCCGTAATCCGTTTACAGTCTCAAATATTATGCCATGTGTTAACCATCTTGTGTCTGTGCAACTTAATTACAGGCAATTTATATGTTGCAAGTGTACTCTGCCACACCTTAAGCTGCTCTAAACCAAACACAAACCCAAACCCCAACAACTTGTGTGTGCCACACGTGCTGCATAAATAAATGTGCTCACACGTTAATTTGCAGTGAAAATTTCACATTAAATGCTTAACTCGCTTTACAATCTGCATACTAAGGAAAAGGAAAAGCAATTCGTTGTTAAAGAACACCCAAAAGGCGTTTTTATATTCACAAATGGTGCTTACTTCTCTTTTTAGCACAAGCTTCTCTTTCTATTGCTTCATAATACAAATTAAAATGGCAAATGTTTTCCTCTGCTTCTTTATGCTTTTTGTTGGCTTTTATTCGCCTTTTGTTATGACCTTTGCTTATTGCGTGTTTATACCTATTTCTACTTGATGCATTGGGTATAAACTGAAGGATTTAAAGGCGTTTATAATCAGGGATTTCTTGGAAGAATTGAAGGTAAAGTAAAGTAGATTTGTAGAGTGGAAAGAGGGCTTAAAGTTTCTATATAGACTTGGCTTGGCAATAGACTACTCAGCATACGCTTGTCATATTGAAGCATAGCAACTGAATCTATAGTTCATTCCCCATAGTTAACACAGGGTATATTCCGTTCTATCACTCGCCATCTACACAGTTTTTCTCGCTTTTCCACTTAATTTTCTTCTAGAACAGCGCTTTTTTTTAGTGAGTGCCACGGGTGGCCGTGTTTTTAATCTGCGCATAAAAGTATGCAACGATTTCTGTTCGCTCTTTTTACTGCCTGTTAACAGCAGGCGTACTAGCAGCAGACTAAGATGGATATATCCTTGAGCCATAACTGATTTGCAACTACAACTGCTATGTTTTATCCCTTCTATTCTGAATATGCATACTCATTTGTCTCTCAGCAGGCAGAAGTAGTAACAGTAGCAACAGTCGCATAGTGGCACATAAATTACCATAGAAGTACCATAGAGAGAGAGCCTTGGGGCTAGTAGTATCGAGTGTGTAAAATATGTTTAGCTCAAGTTGCTAACATTAATTGTCTGCCTGACAGTTTCTCTCTATAGTCTACTTCATCTCGTTTTTTTCCTTGCCTCATCTTCTTCTTTATCTGTCTAGTCGCTATAAAAATGATTTAATTTTACGCACGACTGAAAAGTTATTTAAAATGATTGCCCACTCGTAGCAGCCGACGACATTTGAGTCTGAGAAAGAGAATATGAGTATATACATGCGAAATATATAAATTTATATACATAAAGCATTTCAACAGACGTAAAAAAACAATAGCTAAGGGAAGACATAGGGTTATATGCGAGTAGAATACCCTTCACTTGGATTGAGACTAAACTTAAGATCATCTTTTAAAAATGATTAATAATACTTTACTCAAACGTATTTCTCTTTATTTATTAGCTTATTCATTTATCATTTATTTAACAATTTTATTTTATTTATTTAGAAGCCAAAATTTATTTTCAGTTCCACAATTCTTTACTCACTTTCAATTTGTTATTTAATTTCAAACATTTGTCGCACAGATACGCCAAAGCCAACACTCACACACACATCCACACAGACTGCGCAATAATTTTCATATTGCGCAGACAATTTTCCATTTATTGACAGTTTTCCATTTATTTGCCAGACGCGAAGAAACGAAAGGAATAAATATGAAAATCAAATTGAATATGTTATGGAAATATCTGCAGCCTCTGCCGCAAAGTATGCAGCGAAAATTATCATACACTTGAATTTACGACAAGCTGCTAAACTTATGCAAAAGCACACTGCAAGAAAAAGTTGCTGGAATTCAATTTCCTTAATAATTTGCTCAATTTAAATATGAAATTAGTTGTTTGCTGCTGTAAATAAAACGCAATTTGCAAGCACTTAGAATTATGTAAAGAAGAGCTCTAAAAATTCTCTTGAATTTATGCATTTCTTTCTGTTTGAATTGAGTTTTATACGTTTGTTTATTTAATTGATTTTTGCTCCACCTCTAGCTGCAGTTGGATTTCTGTGAAATATTTGAACGGTTTCCGATTCTATTGCCACAGTCTCCCTTCCATCCTGCCCCCTGATGAGGGTCAAGCGATAAGCCGCTTAGTGCCTTTGGGGTTGATGGATACGAGCTAATGGCTTGTGAAAATGCTGTAAAATATACGAGTCAAGTTGAACTGATGAAACGGGGGAAGGGAAGAAGAGTTAAGGACGTACGGTTAGCCAATAGAGCTATTGCTGATTGAGCAAAGTTATAGAGCGGTTGAAGTGAACTGAGGGCTTAATAGCTCAAGTAGTGTAGATGCATACATATGTACTACATTTCCAGCTTCTAATTAAGCAATTTATGTTTGCTGTACTGCAATTCAAGGCAAAGAGCTTAGGGGAGGCAGATTAAAATGGCTTTTCTGCAGCAAATTAAAGTGTGCATTGCTTTTGCTGTATTGTCAGAATGTTGATTACGCAATGCAAGGCGAATGTGTGCAGTTGATAGATGCAATTGTGGTCTATTTAGATAGAGACAGGCCAGTGTGAATTAGAGCTCTTGAATTTGAATGAAATTGCAATGCTAAGAGTGTGTTGTAGTACTTGAGAACAGTTTAGATGTAATAGGGAAATGAGGCTCAAAGTATTCGAATATAGAACTAATAAACATTCGAAATGAATTGGAATACTTTCTACTGTGAATAATTGAGTTAATCAAAGGACGTAAGGGCTCTCTAGAGTATGTAAAGTGATACACGATTTGCTATTAGTTAAATCAATTGAGAACTTATTGCAACTCAGAATATAAATAATAGATAATCCTAGTAATAACTTGAGCTATACATAAGACTCTTTGGATCTGTTATAAGTGGTGCCTTATCTTAAGAGTCTTAATAAAGGGTATCTCTATGCTCTGTACTACAGCACCTTGTTTGGAGAATATAGAATATGCAAACCAATAAAGTGCTTAACTTAGTAAACAGCTTAATAGGTCAGGAGTCTTAAGCACTTACAAAATTATAATTACAGAAAATATGTATCAAAGCTTAGCATGTATTAATAGTAGTTGAACTCAAAGTACGAACTATATTCGCGTAATTATAAACATACTTAATTACTAATATATTGGCTTAAGCTAAACTCTTAAGTAGGTCAGCAATTAATACTGTCCTTTGACATGCACAATATGAATATATCTAATGCTCTAGTAAAATATGTAGAGCAATTGAAGCCAGGCAATAAGTATTGATTGGCGAATGCAATTTATGCAGGCAGAAGCTAAAGGAAAAGACAAACATACATATAATATATGTATATGTATATGTATATGTATATGTATATGTAGATATAGATGTAGATGTAGATGTACATGTAGATGTAGATGTAGATGTAGATGTAGATGTAGATGTAGATGTAGATGTAGATGTAGATGTAGATGTAAATGTAGATGTAGATGTAGATGTAGATGTAGATGTAGATGTGGATGTGGATGTAGATGTAGATGTAGATGTAGATGTAGATGTAGATGTAGATGTAGATGTAGATGTAGATGTAGATGTAGATGTAGATGTAGATGTAGATGTAGATGTAGATGTAGATGTAGATGTAGATGTAGATGTAGATGTAGATGTAGATGTAGATGTAGATGTAGATGTAAATGTAGATGTAGATGTAGATGTAAATGTAGATGTAGATGTAGATGTAGATGTAGATGTAGATGTAGATGTAGATGTAGATGTAGATGTAGATGTAGATGTAAATGTAGATGTAGATGTAGATGTAGATGTATGTGTATATATATATGTATGTAGGAGTATCTACACACAAACCTAGACAACTCTATGAATTTATAGACACTTCTAGCTAAAGCTGTGCTCCACTGATTGTCTCCCTGCTCTATTAAGGGTTTAACCGTGATTAATACCCCCAACGAACGCCTCTTCTAGCACAGCATACCCTACTTACACCCACACACCCACACCCACACCCACGTTTGTATAATGTGTGTATGTAAATCGATAAATTTTATTTGGTTCCGTTTGCTGGCTGTACTCGCCCCGTCCTTCCGCACTTCCGTTGCTTCAGTCAGACTACTAAAGGACATGCGTTTGCGCTTAACCCACATAACGGTATACATACAAGCGGTACACGATATTTCTTTAGCTATTTGCTTTTTTATTAACAACAAGCCACCCACTGGCGGGTTCTCTTCCTCTTTATTCCGTTCCCATTTGACATGCTCTTCCGCTGGCGTTATGTCTATAATAATTCAGCATTTTGCTGCGTGCTGCGTTTCGTATTTTTGTTGACTGCTTTTTGTGTTCTCTTGCTTCGTTTTTTGTTATTGCCGCCAATTGCCGTTTTCGCTGCTGCGATGCTACAAATATTTCAGTATTGTCGTATTGTATTGACACAAATATTGCGACACAGCTTGCAGATTGTTTTCGACTCTCTCCTCTTCCCCACATCAAAGTGCAGCACTTGCTCTTGATTGCTAGTTAAACTCTGAGTAGCTTTAAAAAAATGAAAACTGAAAAAATTGAGTAGATATATTTTTATTAAAGTTGAATTCAAGTTGTTGAATTTTATAGAAAGGGAATATGGAATAGGCATCTTGGTATTAGTAAAAGATATTATCTATAGTATATCTATATTAAATATCTATAAATTATATTCAGTTGTTTCAAAGACTTTCTTTTTGCTTGGAAAATTAACTGAATGCAATCTTTAAATAACTATAAAATAAATGCAATCAATTTATTATAATTTACACAATTTGGAATGGATTTAACATAAATGGATATCATAAATGTTATAACATGAATGGATATAACATGAATAGATATAACATTAATATATATGATACATGATTCGATATAAGACGTATAAATATAACATGGATTCATTACCCAATTTAGCTTAAAGTTTGCTTAAACTTGGTTCATACGATCCTAAAATGAATGTTATACTAGTAGGTTCCATAATGTTATGAATGTTATACTAATAGGTTCCATTACGAGGAAGAAAAGGAAGATCGTTTTACAGCTGAGACTGTTCTTTATCACAAACAAAAGTATTAATAAGTAAAGTTCAAGCTTGGAATTTATTCCAAGTACCATAGAGCTGTTAAAAGTTCTCTAATTAATCAGTTATATAACACTTTACATGCTATAGCTGCCTCATTAATAAAGTTGTAAAGCTCTGCGCCATATTTCATTGAATATGAGTAAAAAGAAAGAAACCCTGTCATTATATCCTGTAGTACAAGGCTTGTGCCCCAGCGAGTTCTTATCGCTGCTCATTTATTCGGCGCACAAGCGAACTGAGTGCAATTTGCTGTCCCCCTCCTCCTCTCCCCACAACACTCTCCTCCCCATCCACTGCGTGTCATATTGCAATAATTATGGGGCACATATGCTGCAAGTCCTCTGAGCGAAATGAGCAATTTCCATCGCCTGCCTGTGGGGCGGAAAAACTATGTGCATTTTCCAGTTGATAACGATCATTGGGTTTGGCTTTTTCCCGCTAACTGCCACTGCCACTGCCAGTTTCGACGAAAAAGTTCAAGGGCATTTCCTACAGTTTGCCTTGGCAAAGTCGGAAAAACAGCGAGCTAGATGGGAAAACTGCATTTTCGATTAAGACGGGCGGCTAAGTGAGGTGTATTGAGTACATTTAATATGCAGGCTTTCCATCATGCCACACACAAGGTAGATAGGGTGTGGGTGTGTGTGGGTGTATCCTCTAGCAGAAACTTTTGTTGTCGACTCTAAACGATAACACTGCAAGTTTTGTGGTCTATTGAGACTTTCGACTGAGCATGTGTAGCTTGTTAAGGCTTAAGGCATCAGCATCAGCATCTGACTGGCATCTTGATACAAAGTTCTGCAGCGAGTTGCAATTGTTTCGACATGTGCCAAACTTCTTGGGAAATCCAAATTTAGCAGGAAGTGCAGTAGAGGACAAAGGAGAGGAAAAGGAAGGGCGAGAAAAGTAAGAAAAGAATAGAAAGGGTATAGAAAAGTATGGTAAGAAATGAAAGGGTGAGGTAAGGAAAATATGTAGAGGAAAGCATTGTATAAGATTCATATTATGAAATTAAGGGGAAAGTTTTCTAAAGACGAAGAATGCTAAGAAATTTTCGGGAAATTTGTTTGACTTAGTAATGTTAGGTAATCAATAGGATAGAATATATTAGCATACAATTGAAATGCAAAAGTGCTTATCTTTTATATAAAACAAAGATTGATAGATGACTACCAAAAGCAACTATAGTTTGAGTTGGAGGAATTATAGCGAAATTGGTATCTTTGGTAAATTCTCCTATATATTTCATAGCTTTTCTTTCCACTTGATTAAAGACTATAGATTCCTTTGACATGTCTATATTGCTTATTGTTCAGCAAATACTAAACCAAATCTCCCCTCCAGACGTGTTCTCAACTCCATTTATATTCAATTCTACGCCCAGCTATTAATAGCATATAGAGCATGGAATATGCTTGGGAGTTTCCTCCTTAAATTCTCTAGTGTCTTCTTGCCACATAATTGCATATGCAGCCCCATTACATCCCTGCCTCCATTCCTCCATTAGGCTAAACATACGTTATCTATTACTATGCCAAACTCTCTTAGATCCACCCACACACATACACTAATACCTGCATAATTAGCTAGTTCTCTGCTAATGCAATAAAATAATTAGAATGATTAAAGTAAAGTCGAACCACGTGATGGTATTCATAAAGAATTCAACGTGTGGCAGAAACAGGGTTGCCATTTAATTATATTAGACTGCAATTAGCTCTACCTTCAGCTGGAAGGTAAACAACCCCCAAGGAGGGTGAAGGAAATGAGGTATGCTCGACTCTCGGGATATTCTAGAGAATTTGGAGAGTACTAATATTAATCACAAGAGTTGAAAGGGGAGAAAGTAAAAGACAAATTTCATTGAATAATAAAAGTGTATTTAAATTGAATAATAATGAGAATAATCTGGAGAATCATAGGACTATAGCAAAGGGATGTTAGATGTTGCGCAACATATACTAAGAAATACTACATTGTTTATTCCACTTTACATCCTACTTTATCTAGTATCTTCCTCTTTCGTCTGCTGTGAGTGTAAGCCACTTAATCATAACACATTTACCCACTCTCAGAGTCCAACTACAGGATATTTACGGTATGCTATCTCCCAAAATGCACAGCCTGATGACATCAGCACAGCGTAACTTTATCACTTTCCTTGCCCCTTACCTCTCCCTCCCCTCACTCTACTACTACTGCGCTGAGCCACCCTAATTTTAAAGTACGTTGAACTGATGCCAAGTGGAAACGCCCCACTGAACTACATTGCAGGGTGGCGCCTGCCAAAAAGTCTGAGCACGTGCGTGGCCGGGGGTAGCGGGCACAGGGGCGGACTGTAGACCGAGTGGCGCCATGGCGAACACTAACTACGCACTTGCCACGCCGTGGCATGAGGCAAAGGGTCAGGCGTTGTGTTGTCTAAGGCCAACGCCAACTGACAGCTGCCACAATCTGTTGAGGCAGCTTCGCGTGATTTCTTAAGCTAGGCAGAGGTGGAAGAAGTGTATAAAAAGACAAGAATTAAGGAAGAGGCCAAAGGAGGAATAGTCAAGGAAAATTAATGGCAATGACTAGGTGAAAAGGGAGTTACATAAGAAAGGGGAGATGAAAGAAGAGACGAAAGTAGTGGCTGAAGAAAAGGACGGTAGAAGATGGAAGAGAATGAAGACTAGAATGTGAAGGAAAGAAATGGGCAAAAGGAGTCAGAATATGTAAGAATAGGAGTAGTGAGAAGATGAAGAAATAACAGATGAGGATAGACATGATAATGATAATGATATGAGGAACAAAATATATGTAATAAAAAGTAAATGACGCAACTGAAAGAAAAGCAGAGAGGCAAGTAGATGAAGTAGAATAATTATGCATGAATAATTACGAATAAATTAATGTAAATATAAGAAGAAAGAGTTATGATAAAAAAAAAGAACTAAAAGCGAGAAAGAAGCAGAATAAAAGGAAGCATAAGTAAAAGGGAAAGGAGTAAATGCTAATCAGGGAAAATATGGAAATAAAGATAAGCAAGCGGGGAGAAAATGAAGTATAGAAACTGAAGCCGAGGAATAGTTTTAAATGAAAGTCAAAAGTAAACGAGAAGAAGATTGAATCTGCAGCAGAAGCAATGGCCAATCGTAAACTAAGAGTATCTATAGCACTCTACTCCTATCTTAATATATTGACATTAATCACTCCAACTCCTTTCTCTTGCAGGATCCATCGAGCACACGCATTCCTCGCCTGGACAGCATATCGCGCATACCAGCACCGGGCAGTTTTGGTGGTGGACAGAGCAACTCCCACATACGCCCACCCACAGTGACAGCGAATCCACTGAAGACGGGCACACAGATCTTTCGACCGCCCACAATGCCGGCTCAGAAGGCGCGTCCGATTAGCTCGTATCATCCGCAGATGATGCCACTGCATGATCTGGGCGCCAGCATCAAGAAGAGCGCCTCCAGTGAGCTCAACAATGCCGTCAGTCTGATCAGCAAACGGACGACGAATGTGCTCAAGAAATGCTTTGGACAGAGTAAACTGGGAGCGAGTGGTGGAGCCGTGGCTGGAGCAGGTACTCCAGTCGCAGTGCGCAAGGCAGGGGGAACTACAAATCTCATGAGCAGCTCCACACCCATGCCAGTGATGAAGCAGCAGCAGCAGCAGCAACCGCAGCAGATGATCAGCAGCACGCCCATGCCGCTCATGCGCTCCGAGACGTTTGTCTGCGATGAGGAGGAGGAGGAGGAGCAGCAGCAGCAGCAGCAGCAGGAGGAAAGTCTGCAGCGTACACGTCTCTCCAACATAGACTTCAACAGCACCAAGAATATGAGTAATATGAATACCCCTACAGTGACTAACTTCAATCGAACCAGACCAGTCATAGCCAGCCAGGAGCGACAAGCCCTGACTCCTCTGAGCAGCACACACCACGTGGACTGCACATATAACGCAGGCGATGCCACACACTCTCTGTATGCCGCTGCTAGGGATCGCACGCGACCCGTAATAGCAGCTGAATCCTCGCAAGAAAAACTGGTGAATCTCACCCAGACACTTGACCTTACCAAGAGCATGGATCAGTTGCCGCTGCTGGCGGCCATGTCTATGCCGGCAGGGCTGGATCAGACAGAGCTGCAGGAGGAGCAACCAGTTGATCGTTCACTTGATCTGGATGCCACACTAACTGTGGCCAAAGCGGAGCTGAAACTGCCGCTAAACTCCACCATCAATACGGAGCGACTGGTGGACATTAGTGGACTACAATCCCCGGCCAGGCACATACAGCTGTTGAACTTGACGCGGGAATTTCTGGAGCAGTCGCCACAGCAGCAGCAGCAACGGTTGAGCAGTGGGATTAGACGACGCTCCGGTGCCCTGATCTGCCTGACACCACAGTCCACACATGACACACTGGCCGATGCACGTTTCCAGCAGACGCCCAGGCCAGTGCATCTGCTCTCGCCGCTGCTCAAGTCGGCGCGCAGTGATCTGGTGCTGCCCACACGGACACCCGATGGAGATGTGACCCTGACGGGTGCAGTGCATCCGCCGCGTACACGCTATAGCTTTGGCTTGGACCTAAAGGACGGCACACTGGATGGTTCCATTGAGCTGGTGGAGAACTCGCTGTCCCAGTCACAGATGCTGCACAAGCAGCATAGCTTCGATTTGGACGAGAGTCTGGGCATACTCACACCGGAGCAGATGAAGGGCTTTCTGGACTCGCCCATGCTACAGCCCATCAAGCTGGAGCTGCTGCAGCAACAGCAGCAATTGCAACTGCAGCAGCAACAGCAGCAACAACAACAATCGCTGCAGCTGCGTCTGGAGCAGACGCCCTCGCCGGAGGAGCTGCCACTGGATCCTATAGAGCCACAGCTCACAGCGGCACTAGCAGCACCCGCAGCAACTGTTGCTGCTGTCACAGCCACTACCACGGCAACTGTTGCTGCTGCTGCTGGGCACAAGTTGAGCAACAGTTTCATCACCAGCGTGACCAGTGTGACCAGCCTGGATACGGGCTATCAGGGCGATGGCGAGATGTCACGTCCCGCCTCACGTGGCGCCGCCTGTGATCATTCGCCCAGCAATGGCCCACATTTGGGCCGTGTCAGTCGCCAGCCCAGTTTCCCGCCCATGCCGGCGGCAGCGGCGCCAATGCGTCGTCAGGATCCCATGACCGACTCGGATTTCTTTACCGAATCCGATGCGGATGATGTGCTGCAGCGTGGCGATCGTCGGGCGCAGGTCATCGATGGCCAGCTCTACGGACCGGCCATGCAGCCGAGTGCCTCGGTGCCGCAGCTGGAGGATTCATGCATGGAATCCTCGGGCATCTTCACCGATGTGGAAAATCGCTGCGATGAGGAAATGCGACTCGAGATGGACATGGAGAATGAGCTGGAAATGGATGCGGATGTGGACATGTCGCCCGATGACAGCACCGAAACCATGCGCAAGGCAGAGAAGCAACAGCATCAACACTCGCAGCAGCAGCAGCAGCAGCAGCAACTACAGACAGCGCAGTCGACGTCGCAGCCAGCGCTGCGCACGCTATCGACTTCATCGACGGCAGCGACGCTTTCGAACTCGAATCGCACTTCGTACTGCAGCGTAGACGGCGGCAGCGCCAAAAGCTTTTACGACGAAGCTTTCAATGTGAGCAGCGGCAGCAGCAGCAGCGTCGGCAGCGGCAGCGGCAGCGGCACCGAGCAGCAACAGCAGCGATCAACGACGCTTTCAGTACAACGCGCAGCGTCGCCGAGTTCACACGCATCGTTAACGTCGCTCTCGCTAGTCGCTACGCCCAAAGCAACAACAACAACACCAACAACTGCAAACAGCGTGAAAAAGTCCAAAGCAAAGGCAACAGCAAAAGTCAGTAAAAGCGCTGCTAAAACGCCCAATAAATGGGATGCCGTTATGCATAAAATCGCCAGCAATAAGTCGACAATTAAAACAAATTTCAGTGATGTGAAATCCAAAGTGTCCACCACACGCCCCACAATGACGCCCTCGTCGGCCACCACGCCCCCTCCCCCACAAACAACAACAACAACAACTGCTAACAGCAGCACGGGCAGCAGTAACAGCGCTAGTCCTCGCATCAGTCCCACAGCGCGTCGTTCGCCCTCTGTTACGTCGGCCACTGTTAAGCGTAACAGTCCCGCTGTTAAGTCTGCTGTTACGCCGACGTCGGCGCCAATGCGGCAGCCACAGGATAAAGGCTCAGTTGGCGTCGGCGTCAACGTTTTTGCGCGTCTCTCCAAGTCGCCCACATCGCCCACAACACCCAAGCGTTTGCAGCCGGCGTTGGTTAATCGGTGAGTGTTGAGTACACTGTAAGAAATATAAATTATAAGAAATGTAATTGTAGTTTTCCTTTTACTTCTATTTATACTATTTCTCAATACTTATTCACTTCGCCTACCGCTAGCATCTTGTTTAGCATACTTTCGAGTTGTTATGCAGTCTCTATCTTATCTGCTTATCAGCCTGGATGCCTGGCTTATCAGTAGCGAGATACTAAACGAAAATGCTTTGCTTTTATTGATGGTTGCTTATCAAGAGTGTGTGTGGCCTGATTGATTTCTTGTGTTCCACATTCTTCAGTTTATAAGGCTATCGATAGAAGATCTTTAATGGCCATCGCTCACCTGTGTGTTTGAGTGTGTTTGCTGTAAAGTGAATAATTTATCAAATTGAGTTCAGGGTCATGCTAGGGGGAGACAGGGAGGGGATCGTAGAGCAGACAACATAATAGACGACTAATTGAAGCTGCTGAGCATAATACTACTACAAGATGTAAATAAATATTAGACAGACACTCCAGTTTTAAAACTCTGTTTAACATAGTTTTATTTTAGAATTTCCAATGAATTTTTTCAATATAATTTTCACAATTTAAAGTCAAATAATTTCAAGTCAATTTATAAACCTTATTTAAAAGAATATTTCAATCCAACTCTAGGTAATTTATTCACTTAAATCTCAGCAAATATCTGTGCTAAATTGTCGTCTTAAGCCAGCGCTAATCGTTGTCATGGCAACGCTTACTAGTTAGTCACATTCCGCTTGAATCTTAGTTAATTAATAGCTTAATGCATGACGTCAGGCTGAATTTATAGGGTGTGTATCCTCAAATAAGTAGAGGTATAGTAGAGTATATAGACTCATGTCAAAAGTAAACAAATTATGCCACAAATAGACTTAAAGGCGAGACGAAGAGTGTATCCAAGTCGGAAGTTTGAGCCAATTTATGGGAGCCGTGTTTTGTGTATTAAACATCAGTTGTCTAGGGAGCAATAGAGGAGTGGGGTATATACGGTATGTGTAGAAGCAGAGGAGAGCTTATGAGTTGAGCTTAATTTCACAGCAATATTTTGGCATTAAAAGCGAAACGCACATGAGTTGAGTTGACAATAACAAAATTTGTGTTTCTAGTCATGTGAACTCCACGTCGTTCCGGCCCAAGGCTCTGGCATGTGCATTAGACAAATTAATACAGAGAGAGCGATGTGTATAGATATATATAGGGTAATATATACATACATATAGAGAGAGAGAATTCGACTGAACTTTGCTTTTTATTTGGCTTTTATTTGTACAAAAAACAACGAGTCAAAGCTCAATTAATTTAATGACAGGCTTTGTGATGGCGACTCTTAGGTCTTTTATTATATACAGAAAGTTATATAGCATATATTTATATATTATTATTCTATTATGATCTGAAATGTATTTGTTTACTTGGCGAATTGCGCCATGCTTAATGCAGTCAATCAAAACAAATAAAGAAGAAACCGCAGATAAATTGTAGAAGCTTAACTCAAGCTATGCACAATGCGATTGTCAGCTCTCTTCTCTGTCATTCTCTCCAGCCAACAGTTTCTCAATACCTCGGTTCTCCCTATCTATCGCAATCTCACACTCATGCTGTGTATATTAACAGGTTATTTGCATTTAGTTTGTGTTTATTTTCAATGCACGCCGTCAAATTGCATTAGATAAAAGCATTTTTTACGTGCCTGCAACTTGCGGTTTCTTATTATATGATTCTTCTCTCTCTCATTTGACAGTGGCCATAAATTTTGCCACAAGTCTAGTACGCTGGAGAACTGAATACTATAATTTAGTAGTAAATTTTAGGAGGGAAAAATACGTGTCAAATGTCAGCATACTATACATACTATACTAAAGATATTATACTATATGTACTATTCATACTATACGATACTTACTATACTATACATACTGTACTATACGATACTATACTATATGATACTGTACTATACGATACTATACAAACGATACGATACATACTATACTTTACATTCTATACTATACAAGACATACTTTACTATACATACTGTACTATACTATACATACTATACTATACTATACTATACTATTCTATACTATACTATAATATACTATACTATACATACTACATTATACATACTACACTATACATTCTATACCATACTATATATACTATACTATACCATACATACTATACTATACTATACCATACATACTATACTATACTATACTATATTCTATACTAAGTATAACCCAAATATTTAGGCAAATTTTAAACCCGCGCAATGCCGGACATTACTCTTCATTTATGCATATTAAATATGCAAAGCTTCAGTGCCAAAAACTGCGCATTTTGCCAGGCTAACGATCTAACGAGCTGCATACTTGGCCTAAGTCAAAGCTAGCTGAAGCTTAGCCTGAAAGCCGCAAGAACAACAACAACATAAGCTCACACAGTGTGTGTGTGTGTGAGTGTGTCACATTTGTTAGTGTAGCGCAAGAAGATTTTTACTCTAATGCCGGCAACGGCAATAACAACAACAAGAAGTCGTGAATGGGTGTGTGAATGTATCTTGAAGTGTGCGCAAATCTATCTTTTGCCTGTAGTTTGTTGTTTTTTTTGTATTTATTTTTTCTATCTCTAAAGTGTGTGAAAAACGCCCAAGCTCAAGTCAAGTGAGCTGTACGCTGAAATGTGTGTATATTGCTATCTATATCTGTATCTGCAGCTGTATCTTTAGCTTTGTATCTTTGTATCTGCCGGAGTTAAAGATACCGTGCGTATTTCCATGAATTCGTATTCAAGTCTCGTCAGCTCCAGCTCACAGCCTCGCATTACGTAAAAAGAGTTGCTGAAACGTATGGAAGATATTTGCAGCAACTTGAGTTGAGCTGAACGCTTAAATTGTCAATAGATATTAATAGTTTAGAGTTTTGAGTTATTTATGGCCGCTATTAAATATTCGAATGTATTTGAATGTGGCTCAATCAAAGTTTAAATTTAATTACAAGACAATTTAAGTTTTTATTCAAATTGTAGTTTGTTTATATGCATGAGCTCAGAGTACAGTGAGTGCAGTGTAGTAGCTCTATAGTATCTCTGCTGACTTGAAACAATGTCTAGTAAAAACTGGCATGGGTATGAGATAATACACACAGATCTTGACCTTGCAGAGGCAGCATGAGATAAGCCTAAGCGAGAGTAGATCGTATAGGGTATAAGGCATAGAGTATGGAGAAGAGGGTAAAGAGAAGAGGGTATAGAAAAGGGAGTATAAGAATAAAGTATAGAGAAGAAAGAACAGAGAAAGGGGTATAGAAAAGAAAGTAGAGAGATCAGAATACAGAGTTAATAGGGATAGAGAAGAGTGTATCAAGATGAGACTATAGAGTATAGAGGGCAGTGAGTATAGAGTATAGACTTTAGATACTATAAGAGTAAGTATACTATTCGATTTAATAACTATTTATTATACATGAATATGATATTATCTTTAATTACACCTGATCCAAGGCCAAGCTATTAGTTATCTCTGGCGCTTAAGCCTATCTAAAGTGTGTAGACTCTCGTTGTCCATTAATAAGTTGCCCATTTAATAACTTAAATCTAGCCATAGATCCATTAAGCACTTGCATAAGTCAAAAAGCATTATCGATACGACAAAAGCCATAGTAAAAACCAAAAGAGTGCCCAAGGCATAGGCACTAATTGCTTGTTTTTGCTTCGCTTTGGGGCTGGGTCAGAGACTCTGGGTAGTGTAACACATGTTATCAGGCCAGGCAGGGCATAAGAGCCAACGTGTTAGTTGTAGATAAACACGTAAAAAACACAGAAAACTACAAAAAAAAAGGCAGAAAACAAACGCAGATACAGCATGAGCATGAAAAATGCCATAAATTTCAACAAGGTCACAGAAATAGAAACAGAAACAGTGAAACACAGAAGCAACAATTAAGCAACAAAGAAGCAATGAACACATAAAGAGAAGCTAACGAAAATATTGATTTTCAGTTGAAATAATGATAGGAACTAAAGAGGAATCATCAGTGGAATATTCAGCTGACTCGGCACTATCCAAAAATAAAGAAAGAAGAAAAACCAACTGCAATTCATATTATGCCATGTAAGCGTTTTATTAACACGAATTTCTAAACTGTATTCACTTTTTTGCTTTATTTTTGCTTACGAGATGGTCAGTTAGATAAGGGAATACACTGGTAGAAACAGCATGAAATCTTCTTGTTGTGGTAGCTAAAACAATGCTGGGATTAAGTATGTATAATGCTGAATACTGTTGGGTTTAAGCTTGGTATTAATGTGTAATTATGTATAACAATGTATGCTAGATACTAATCTGCAGTTGGGGTTTGTATTTGCATAGTCTACCGTGGGCGCTGGGAGTTTAGAGAGAGATAATGTGGAAGAATTCTTCTTGAAAGAGAACAGTTATATTGTGAAGAATATTCGTTTTAATTTAAGAGAAATTAGAAGTGAGAATATGTAGAATAATTACGAAGTATTGTATGACAAATGCTGCTACCTTTAATGATTAAAATAAGCAATTAAGGAACCGCAATAGTACAGTAAAAACTCAGTTGAGTGGACACTACAATGAGCCCAAGTTCTGCTGGGATAAAAGCATACATAGATGCAAGTAAAGCAATGCGAATGTTCTAGAGTAAAGTCTCCTTTTAAGGCGGAGTACTCACTTTCTAAAGAGTTGTCCAGCTGTCCGTTATGACAGTTATCACTGTAATCAAGCACCCTTTACTCCTCTTACTAATACTGCGTAACAATAGAGACTAGTTAATATATCATTCTGTTTTCTAATTGCCGTGCCTAATTAATCAGCTAAACTTTTGACGTCTGAGTGGCAGCTCCAGCATTTAAAGTCTTGCTCAATATTCAATTAAGCAGACTAAATAAAAAGCAATTATTTGTATAATTTATTTTCACAGTTTCATTAGATTCACTTGGCCCAAAGCAGTGGGTAATAAAAATGTTGTTGTGTGGAGTTTTTATGGCTTTGACCTTTGTCAATTTAATGCTAATGATCATGACTGCTAAACTAGCCATAAAATGTTACGTGGCAGAGGGGAATGTATCAATAATAACAATGACAATAAAACTTGCTCATCATTCAGCGCGATTGAAAGTGCTGAAGAAACTTGCAGATGGCAGATCATTGAATGCTAATAAAGTTATCTATCCACACTGCATGTTGTGTGTGTGTCTGCTCAGCATCTTGTGTCTGTTGCGTTGTCATATGCAGATGTAAATAAATTGTGGCAGAGACAGATGCTGCTGCTGCTGGTGGCAAATACTCGTAGCGCTGTTTTGACAAGTGTCACGAGAGCTGTCAACACGTTCTTCATGCTGATAAAATACATGCCAGGCCATAAAAAATGAGAGAAACCAAAAAAGATACGAGAAAGAACGGGTCTCTGTCTCGCTGATAACACACTGCCCAAATGCTCAACTTGTCGATGCTCTGTAGCTGATATTTATTTGTGAAACTTATCGTAAACTTCAATTAACTTATAGGTCCGCTATCTAATCGAGGCTCTGCATTATCATTTAATAACAATTTTAATTAGATTTGAAGGTTTTCTCTTTTTTGGTTGATTTATGTTTATTATCAAATATAATAAAGAGGTTTGCTTGCGAGGGCAAAGGGCTATAAATTATAACTAAGGTCTGTGAAACGCATGAAATTGTAGCTGAAATGTATTGCAACTCTTGATGGACTAAGTGATACGCTATGAAGGTAGATGTGTTTAATATTATTTATATGTAAATATATATGTATAAATTCTATAAAAATATATATATAAATTCTATAAAAATATATATATAGATTCTATAAAAATATATATATAAATTCAATAAAAATATATATATAAATTCTGTAAAAACATATATATAAATTCTATAAAAATATATATATAAATTCTATAAAAATATATAAATAAATTCTATAAAAATATATATATAAATTCTATAAAAATATATATATAAATTCTATTAAAAAGTATATGTAATTTTTATAAAAAAGTATATATAATTTTTATAAAAATATATATATAAATTCTATTAAAATGTATATATAAATTCTATAAAAATTATATAAAAATTCTTTACTAAATAGAATTAATTTATGTAGTTGGAAAATGTAATTGTCTGCATATTCTTCACATCATCTCATACGCCCTCCCTCTGCCACCTTCACACAAACAGAATACCCTCTACTCACCCGCTACAGGGTATTTTGTAAACATTGCACAGCAACTACTATTTAACGCCCACAATATGGAAACTGCTGGCGCGCATTGTTGTAATTAAAAGTGCAACGAGTTAGGTTTTTCTTTAGCCATATTTTCTCACTCTTTGTGCTTGTTGGTTATAAACTTAATTTCATATTATGCAATATATCACAGGCCAGGCATTTGGCTACTGCGTGAAAAATGTACAAAAAACCGTAACACAAGCTGCACGTATCATACTTTTGTTGCGGGCTCTCACAGTTGCCCGGGCCAAACCCCCTTCTCGTTAGCCCGAGGCGGTCTCTTTAATAGCGTTGAACTGTAAAGAGCTGAGCGAGCAACAAAATGCCAAAAACGTGTTTTTATTTTTGGCCAAAAAGGTAGAAAAGTAGCTCCCAGCATTCCCATTCACGTCAACAATTTGAGGTGCTTTTTTTTCGCATTTTGTTTACATTTTTAATAAACAATTTTGTACACAGTTTTGTTTAAGCTTTTCGCTTTAGATATTGTTTATAAATATTAAATTAGCTGTGCTACCCAGCTGGTGGTTAATTAGAATATGCCATAACTTTTAATATCAGCGGGAAATTTATGAACCAAAAAGATGTAGATTAAGCTGAAGATATAAAGATAAAGCAAGATACATTCTGAGCTAAAAAGAATTCAATTTGTGCTCGTAAAAAATGCCTTTAGTAGCTTAATCAACAAATCTATTTTAAAATTTTGATTTGGCTTTCGATATGGCTTATATACTGGGATGTAGGTGTATGTGGTGTTGAAGCATATACTTATGCGGTTGATTTGCATTATAATAGAGCTGGCTGAGACCACCAAGAACTATAGCTAGCTGTTAGTTCTGCCTAACTTTATGCAGATGTTAGCATAATGGAGTAACATAATACACTAACGATCTGCTAAATATAAAGCTTAAATTTTCTCTGGCCTTAACTGTGAACTTGTTTCTGATATGCTGATATTGAGTACTTAATAGAGGAATAAATTAAGTAAGCTATAGCTAAAGTACAGAGTATAATCTGTCTGAAGAAGTTTAGTTTACATTTCCCTAATAGAAATATAGTAGTATACTAGAGCCTTTTCATGCTCTAGTTCTAGCAATCTGTAAGTTATTTTTCTTTTGTTTACTCTGCTTTAAAATTCATTCAAATCAAAGAGCTCACTTCACCTCAACTTCCACCAAATAGTAATGATATAATAGATGCTTGTAGACACCTTAACAACCATTATAATAGTATTTAAAATGCATGCTTAATAGTTCTTAAAGCAATCAACTGCCTAACTCAATCAAGTTCTGTTCAATACAACACACAAACGGAAGTTTCAACACATCAGCATGCTAAAGAGAAAATCGAACGGAAATGCTAACAAAAATAGCATACAAATAGAGCATGAATTTATTTTTAAAATTCAATGAAACAACGGCTAAATTAAGTATGTTAAAAATAACAATTTAAGCGCCATTATTATGCAACTTGTGGAGCCAAAGAAAGTTAACAAATTTGCGTGATAATATTGGCAAAGTTAAAGCCAAGGCAAGACGACTCTATAATGGTTGGAGTTAGTCTAATATTAGGTACACAATTTGTTAAGGTAAAGTTTACATAATAATGTTAACAATACTATGTGAAT
The DNA here is from genome assembly GCA_035045005.1 of Liodrosophila aerea. Taxonomy (NCBI): domain Eukaryota; kingdom Metazoa; phylum Arthropoda; class Insecta; order Diptera; family Drosophilidae; genus Liodrosophila; species Liodrosophila aerea. Next base: position 378,059 of record JAWNNL010000689.1, read on the forward strand.
ATATATATACTTTACTTATCATAGATCGTACTATATGTTAACTAGAACCCAACCTTTGGCATTTCGCCATTTATCATTTTATTTAGTTTCGAACCTTAACTTTATTTGCTCATCAAATGAGCTGCAAATTTCAACTAAAACAGAGTTAACGAATACAACTTTTATTTAAACTTGTGCCGAAAGTTGATTCCCCACAAAACCGCAAACTGTTTGCAACTGGCCCTCGGGTCCACTCCCTCCGGTACACACACACACACACACTCACACACACACATTGTTAAGCTCTATTTACGCTTGTAATTTGTAAGTGAAAAATCAACAAAAGAGTTTACGCAAAAGCTACAAATACTACGTGAAACTTGTTCCAAAAACTAACATGAAGTTCTCGTTTTGAATGTAAATTTGTAGTCCATACAATCTATATACTATATAGAGGGTATATATGTATTCCGATACATATAGACTGACCCTGAACTTGTGTGCGCTGTGCCCGAGTCGCTTGAGTAACGTGTGAATATTTATGCGTTAATCAATAAGCCGGGAATTCTGTGTTGTGTGTTAGGTGTGCTTAAAAGTATAGCACACATGTGCACACCAATATATACCTGTACATATGTATATTATTGGGGTACATTATAAATTCAGCTAAAGTCGTTTAGCTTGTTTGTGTATGACGTGTTTTAGGGCATGAGAAGTGCGATGTAGTTTTAACGATTGGATAAGGCTCTAACTGAGATATTATAGCTGATCGGAATTAATGATTTATTCAATCTTTAGCACTCAGTAGTAATGAATTTAGTATAATGCGTACTTAATTTACTTATTTTTGCTTAATTTCATTTCATTTGATTAATTTTTATTGCATATTTATAATTGCCTTGAAAGTCTGCAAACTATGTCATTTATTATCATCATCTGTTCTCTGTTCATTTCTGCAACTCATTTGTAAGCTTACAGCGCACTCCCGACTGCAGCTCACTTTTTAGTTTTTTGTTAAGATTCTTGACAAAATATTGTCATCATTAATCTTGGGCTAATATTGAGTTACTAATTGAATTTTAATCCATGAAATATGTCAGAGGTATCCACGTGATAAATGACTATTGGCAGCTTTCAATAGTTCTGACTAGACTTGGCAAAAACCAGCTAAAAAGCGTGATAACCGTTCGATTCTATACCTTAAATGCATTTTAATGAAATGCCATAAATCTTGTCACATTTGCATTTCGCTTTGTAACGTGTTACATTGAAAAAAGTATAGTTTTTTTTATAGGTTTTGCTTTTCGTATTTCGTGTAGTAAATTGTTTACCCCTGGGGCGTTGATTAGTCAGTTGATGCTGAGACAATAATTTAATCAAAATGTTATGACCTAATTGGAGATGACTGCAGTTGGCACCAAAGTGGTGTTAAAAAGTCAAGGCGTATTTAATTAGTATATGAATTGATTAACGTGCTTAATTATGATGAAACCAAGAGCAAAAGTTCAGACTTGTATTGGAGTAATGGGGCTACTAACTCAGCTGTAGTTTGATGTGCTTTGCAGTGGCTTAGAGCGAAGATACTTACATTGAAGTTGAAGGGGTTGACTAGACGATACTAAATAACAGACTAACAAGTATAGTACCACTAATTAACTAGCTCTATTTCTTCGACTCAAGATGAATCAAATGTAGATGATGTGAACTAGAGTTGGAGAGTCAAATGTATATCTCTCTGTATCTGAAATAATTCCAATTGTTACCTAGAATTTTTTATATATTCTTATTATAATTATAAACCAGATATATACCAGATATATTCCCTCGACTCACTATAAATTAAATGTCAATGATTTTAACTATAAAGAGAATCAAATGGATACCTCTTTGTATCAGAAATAGTTCCAATTGTTCCCTAGAAGATAATATAATGTATATATTCATTATATACTATATATTATATTCATAAACCAGAGATAATCTCTGCCTAACTACAGTAGAATATATATCAGTATACACACATTCGGCGTGGTTCTGCTTCGACTCCTACCAACCAGCTTCGATTACAAGTATGCAAATACTAACTCACATTTAATGCAACCTACTAAAAGATACAACCTCAATAGCATTTGGGTAAATCAAATCTGTGAAGCGTAAACAAAGTCAATGGTCAATCAGTTTTAATGAAATCGCTTAAATGCAATTGAAATGAGAGCCATTGTTGCGTTCTAACCCCAATTAGCATATCATTTAACTATTCCACCGGAGAATTGGTAAATCAAGTCCGGTGGCATTAGCATTCGCATTCGTGTCCGTAATGCGCCCTCCATGTGGCCCAAAAAGAAATTGTCGTTGTGGCATTTGCATTTATGCAATTTATGCAAGTCTCTCTATGCGGGGTTTTCCCTTCGACTTTCCTCTTTGCACAGTAATTACCAGCGGTGGAAGAAATGTGAAAATTTGAAATTATAATCAAGTTAGTTGCTCTCGAGGGTCGTCCACTTGTAGAGTTGAGCGTAAGTCCAAGTTGTTTATGAGAGGCAGACTAAGTAGTTTCAGTTTAAGTTTCAATATTATCATGGTAAACTCAAATATTTGTTAAATTGAGTTAGGCTAAATGAGGGCAGGTGCGTGAAGGGCAAAAGATACTGAGATGACTAAGGTGTGAGATACTTTTGCAGATAGATAGCTGAGAATGTACTATGTAATGGAAGAGCTAACCAACACATAGTATCTTAGATCATAGAATATAGTAATAGAGAATATAGGAATATAGAATATAGAATGTAGGAATATGGAATATGGGAATATAGGAATATAGAATATTAGAATATAGAATAGAGAATATAGGAATGTAGAATACAGGAATAGAGAACGTAGGAATATAGAATATAGGATATAGGAATATAGGATATAGGAATATAGGAATATAGGAATATAGAATATAGGAATATAGAATATAGGAATAGAGAATATAGGAATAGAGAATATAGGAATATAGGAATATAGAATATAGGAATAGAGAACATAGGAGTATAGAATATAGGAATAGAGAATATAGGAATAGAGAATATAGGAATATAGGAATATAGAATATAGGAATAGAGAACATAGGAGTGTAGAATATAGGAATAGAGAATATAGGAATAGAGAACATAGGAGTATAGAATATAGGAATAGATTTGAGAACTTTTTAAGAATGAAAGCTCGTAGTTTATATACTAAATTAAGTACTCATTAATGAGCCTAGAGTAATTCCCTCATCCCGATGCCTTACACCAACTCGTATGTAGTCTCTCCCTCATCTAATTGCAACCGAGTCTTCTTCTTAATTTGTATAACAACTGAAACACATACACCGATTAGAGCAGCCATAACGTATGCCCAATTCCAAAGCAATTGGTCCCACATGCCCCATGCAATTTGATGGCATTTTAAGTGCCACAAACTGAAAAGCTGAAAATGCGAACAGCTGCTGTTGGGACTGTGTAACCTGGGCGTTAGCTCATCAACATTATCATCATTTGATACTTGAAAAAAGAAACGAAACGAAAAAACACCGTGATGGATGCTGGCATAAAAAACAAACCTTGTGTCGACATTTGCACCGCAGGCCAAAAAATCAGTTGGGAAAAGTAAAAGAAAAACTCGGCACGTCAATTTATGTGAGCGTGAAAACAAATTGCCTTTCCGTATGGAAAATTATTGCTAGTGCAGTCGAATAAACTAGTGATAGAGAGGGCAGAGAGTGGAGTGTAGTCATAGGTGTAGAGAGGGAGGTGTAGGGAAGAGGAAGTGTAGAGACAGCAGCAGCTACTGTGTGGAGACTGAGACTGCAGCACGCATAGGAATTGATGACAAATCATGAATTTGTCACAACAACAACTACAGAGTGAAAGATACACACACACACACACACACACACACTTACACTCAAGCAGACAGAGAGACATCGAGTGTCGTCAGTCAGCTCAATGAGGGCACACACCTGCAGGCAGTGGGGAGCGGGAGTGTGTGGGGGGGGAGCAGGCATAGAGGGAGCCTGAGAGCACGTCACAACAATGACCATTCGCATGCCTCAAAATGCGTCACGTGTGGCATTTACGCAATCAACGCACTGTCGCCTGTACCTCTGTCGACGCCAACTCCTGTTACACAGTTTGTTTGCCATATTTAACTAGTTAGTATACCCTGTAAGGGTGAGTAAAAAGGGTGCTAATAACTGATGAAGGTGAGCAGAGAAAAGGTAGCAAGATATATACTAAATGGGGTTTGATAATATACATTTAAATATAGTCTACTATACCCAGTAATTGAACTGTAACTGACAAGACTGACAAGTATTAATGCGTGTAAAGAGTTCTTATAAGTAGAGCAGAAATAAGAGTCTTATCTTATACTATACTATTATATTGTACTGCTATGACGAAGGCACTCAACTGAAGCAGCATAAAGGTATATTCGATTAAGTATGACTACAGAGGAATCTATACTAAGTGGTCAATTAAATAAATTAGGTATATGAAAGATAGATCTTTTATAAAAGATACAAATGTATCTACAGAGCGCATTTGCTGTTTATAAGATACAAATTCGGTTGAAGTGATATTGAAATAGTATTATACTAGGTAAAACATTCACTCAAATTTAATCGTAATATTTCAATTATAATTTAAACATTTATTTAATTGATACAGCGTATCTTTAGCGTCCATACTCTAGTCTTCCTGGTTGGCTCTTGTCCTCTGTATGTTTAGTTAGTATTTTGTCGCAACTCGGCAATATTTGCAGCATCTCTTAGCTGCCCCTAGCAAGTATTTTCGCACGTTTCGCAATCTATAGGCAGAGTGTCAACAGAATTTGTTGTACTATATAGACAGCTCCCTCCGTCTGTCTCAACTCTTTCGTGTAGCATAGTGTAGTGGCCTCGACGTTGCCTCAAGATGTTGCAAGCGGATTTTTAATTTGTCGCGCGCTTTTTATTTTCTTCTTCAGATTTTTTGTTGTAGTTTCGAAAATGTTTTACAACTGAGTGAGATTTCACTGTGGGTGTGTGTGTGTGTTGGTGTGCGTGTGTGTGTGTTTTCCCTTGAGTTTTCTTTTACTTTTGTTACATTTGGTGATATTTGATTGATGTGACTGTGCGACTTTTAGCTTCCCCTTTATAAATTGGATATTAACTAATGAGCTTAAGCGATTTCTGTCAGCCATTTCGTGGCCTTTTGCTTTTGTTGTGAAAGCGCCAGTAGCTGCAGTGTGTGAAGGGAAAGAGAGTGGGGGGCAGAGAGTGCTGGCTATAAGCCCTTTTACGCTGTGTGTGTTCGTTCTATGGAAAGCGAAATTGAAGAAGCTGCTACTGCTGCTACTGCAGTGGGAAGTGTGTGTGTGTGTATGTGTGTGTGTGTGTGAGCATTGTGAAAGTCATTCATAAATAGAAATGCTTACAATCTGATCTCTAAACAAATTTTCCTTTTGTTTATTTACAAAAAAACAATGCGAACTAGGTGAATGGGATTTGGAGCTGTGTGTGGAGTAATGCCTGTACTATAGTTGGAAGAGAATTGGAGTAACACAGAGTCTAGAGATTAATCTTGAACTTGTTTGGGGTATTAAGAGTAACTCAACAGTGTCAGGGATTTGGCTGTGTTTAAAGTAGAAGAAGAGCTAGAGTAAATACGCTCAAAACAATTAATCATTTTTAGTTTAAAGAGATTTTTATTATTAGTAAAAGAAAGCTTGAGCTATATTATATGTTTTAATAGGTATATATCAGGAATCATAATCTTGAGCTTCTTTGGCATGTGGATAACATCGTCCCATAGAAAGTATTTAGCTCTGAAAGTTCTTAGTAGAAACTGTCGAAGAACTGTTCTAAGAGCAAGTATTGAAAGTACTTTACTTGAATGAAACTTTTGAGATATATTTTTATGAAATTTGTTTGGGTGTATGTGGTCAATATTATTGATTCTATATAGAGTAAAATGAATAGAAATGAATTGATAAATCCAGAGACTGGCAACTAAGGCCACTAATCTAATCTATAGTTTATAAGAAGTAGATGTATTCCTATGTAATTTCTCATTGTTTATTAGAAGTTTACAACTATTGCAGCTCTTGCAGTTATCAACATATGACAACTCAATTGCCCACACAGCTCATCCCCCTACCTCATTCCCACACCCCTTTAGCCTGCTCTCCATTGGCAGTTTGCACACTTCAGACATTATTAGACATAAGTATTACGAGTTGAGCATAAATCTAGCCACTACAATACATAATTCCAACACATGAATCACGTGGCTTATTTATAAAGCCACTAACAGTGGGGCAACAACATGATGATCATTCATCATCATGATCACGATCATCATCATGATCGTCATCATCATCATGTTCTTAGCTTCATCCCAAGTCCACGCATCGGGCAAACTTGTGGCAAACTCTATTTTTGCGCGTATTCTACAGCTCCCGTAGTTCTACAGTGTTTGCCCGTAGTCTCTGTCCGGCGGCACGACGACCACTTCAACGGCAAAATTAGTTCAAATTCTATATTTAAAAGTAGGACTGCCAGCAAAATGTTGCACCCGTTGTGTCGGGTTGTAAACCCCTCCACACTGCCCTGCCCCCTTGCCCAGTTGCCTTTTGTTGTGGCTACTATTGCTGCTGCAGTTGATACCAAACGATGCGCAACGCGTTGGAAAACACTTGTTATGGGGCCTTTGGCTTTTCCGACCGCAAAATGTGCCGAATGTGCCATAGAGGCTTAACAATATGGATTGATTGAATGACGGATTGACTAAGTGACTGACTGACTGTCTGTGTGACTGACTGACAGAGCTAAGCCACACACGGTATGCTTTAATCAAATCTGAGTCTATTACATGCCCTATACTGTACTATACTGAAAACCTATACTCAAGAGCTCACTTTAAAGAGACTAAGCTTAGGCCTAAGTAGAGCTTCAAATATATAGATCTACTTAACTGAAAGCTCATGTTTAATAGCTTAGTCTGAAAGGGAAAAAGGCTTGAATAGACTAAGCCTAATAACTAGTTCACAATTAACTCTAGCACAAGCCTAAAATACATCAATTCTACTTCTATATCTTCACCACTCGATAAATTTAGTTACCTTCCCCAAATCCACAGCAATTTTAATTGCCTTAAACTCAGCTTTCAATCAACTTTTCTTAGCTTTAATCCAATTTCACTTGGCCAACAATTTGCACACATACTTCAGCCGTAGAGCATATCAAATTCTTGTTAAATAAACACCAAAATATACCGCTGTTAGCACGACTACTATAGTACTAGTGGCCTTATCTAGTTTTACCGAAAGTTGTTGAAATGTTTACGCTTAGTTTCGTGCATTTTACATGGATGGAAAACATTAACGGGGCGCTCAAGCAAGACGATGCCGGGTTGTATAGTGTATAGTACACTCATAGTGTGTGTAGTTGTAGTTGTTGCCAAAGCTCTTCAAGAATCAATTAAGCGTTTTTCCGTACTTATTGTTACTGTTGTTGTTGCTGTTGTTGTGCTAAATACTAGTATTTTCTTGCTTCATATTCTTTTTGCATGTCTGTTTAGCGAATTTTGCTTTACGTCTTTCAATTAATACGCGTAATGGACACTTTTTGTGCCGAATTTCCGCTCGTCAAAAGTTCCAGCCGAGTGCGCTAATGTTGAAAACCGTTTTTTAACAATACCCTGTAAGTGTGTAGAGGGGGAGAAGGGTTGTTTGAATGCCAGAGATGTGAGGTAAAAAGCGGAAATGACTAATTTTGACTAGTTATTCTTTAAGGCAATTGAAAATGCTTGGAATTTTCGAAATGAGTGTGTAGATCTCTTTATATCTTCCTAAATTTTTACAGTGCATTGTAAGCTTAAGGTCTGTGGCTGTAGCATTTCATGCACTGATATATAAGTACAAGAAGAAACTCTCTTAGCGAACACCTCTTCAATCGGGACACTCCTTTTATCGTACATAAAGTTCTACTGAGTTCGTTTATTATACAGCTGACTAACTCCCTTCAGCGGTTCGCTTTAGTTTCCACTGTATTTTAATTATATATATTTTCAGCTAAATATTTAGAGCTCTTGTATTTCCTACACTGCTTTATATATATTTATATCCTAACTATGTCTTATTTAATGTCTATCGCTTAATAACTATTAGAGTTATTCCATAAGCAACCCACACTAATCCTCTCGAGCCATTTCCAGCATATCTGCTAGTTAATAACACTTGAGATAAATGGCTTTTATCTTCTCTGTTTTTGCCTGCATTTGAGGGCCAAGACAAAGTGCAGCTTCACGTTGTTTGCGCTCAAAACAACTAACTAAAGAAGCATAAAAATCACTTGCAATGAAAATGAATTGCCATATTTTGGTCAGAGAAGCTAAAGCCAATATAATATATACATAATGTTGTAGTTGTTGTTGTTGTTGTTGGTCTTCTTGGAGTGGCTATTTATAACGTAATACTCGGTTGACCGCAATTTGAATAGAGACGTCCATGTCCATGTCCATGTGTGTGCGAGTGTGTGTGTGTGTTTTGGAACATAAACTATTTGAATTGGGGTTGCGGTCTCTGGGAGAACTCTGTGAACTCTGAGCATGAAACCGAAACTGAAACTGCAAATGTGATGATGTAATTTCAAATAAAAATCAGATTTTGTTTATGTTTTTACGCAGCGGAAAGGAAATGAGTGCCATTAAGTTGCTATTGGAATGGAATAGTCTTGAGGACCGGCATTTGCTTTTAATTTTTATTATTTTTGTAACATTTATAATAAGGAATTTTGATTGTGATTTGCTCTTGTAATACTAATGCAAAACGACTGTCTAGTTAGTATCGTTAAATTAAGGTATTTTCCCATATAAATTGCTGCAAATAGCTTTATGTTTACAAAAGAGAAGTATGATCAGTTTTTGATACTATTTCTTTATCACATTTCCTATATGTATAGACCAAGTCTAGCTATCATACTTGCTAATATCTAAACTGAGTTCAGTTAGCACCCATTAAGAACTCCCTACTCTTACGACCTATTTGCCCCAGCTTCTTCACACCTTCTGATCTAATTGTGTGGCTGAAGAAGAACCAAGTCTGTGCCCTTACTTTCAACCGCTCCATTGAACTACATTTTGCCGCATAATTAGCACAGAGATTCTAATGAAAGAACTTGCGGAAAAAGATGAGAAGACTGATCATAACAGACTCGATCTATACAAAATGTAATTTCCATTTCTTATCTGCTTTCAATTTACACATTTCCCGCGAGTCTACAAAGAGTATATACCCCTTTGAGCCATGTGTCGGCACTCTTTGTGCTTATCTATGTACTTAGTTTGTATGCGGGTCTCTTCTGCTTTCCGCCTTTTGCCTACACATCGCGTGTCTCATTAGGAAATGCAACAAAACAGAATAGAAAATAAACATATAGCAAAATTTTGCGACGGTTTGCTAACCTCAATGTTTGTCAACTGACTAACTAACATGTTTTGCCGACGCTCCATTTCCATTGTAGTATGGCACAATGCACACGTATCTATGTATCTATCTATCTATCTGTATACCTTTCTATCTATCGTTTATGCGGCACACACAGCCCATATATGACTTAATGTGCCGCAGAATGAGAAAATATATCAAGTGTGGCAAGCAGGTTGCACATTTAGCATTAGTGATATGGTAGAGTCGAAGGGGGAGTGGAGAGAGAGGCACAACTATGGCAAACGGTAGCTGAGGAGTTGTCGTAATTGTTGTCATTACTCTAGCTGAAGAGAGCTTGAATGATAGTTTGCTGAGGCCTGTAACATGTGGTACATAGGCTAAAGATATTTGTAGAATTATATATATAGAGTATAGAGTAGAGTATAGAGCGAAGTATTGAATGGAATATAGAATAGAGTATAGGACAAAGTATAACATTCTTTCATTAGCAATCGAAAGTTCTGATTATTGTAAAGTGAGAATATTATAAGTAGTTCTGCAGTCCCCTAACCCTGTCATAGTCATAGGCAATGAATCGACCTAGTAATAACATTCAACTAATCCTCATCATTAGCATTCTTCAAGCAGGAATTCATTTGATTAAGTTCCTATATACTTTCTGATATAAATTGATATGTTCATTCATTCATTGTCTTCAGTTCTTAATAGAATTCTGTTAACCTTATTCTTATATTAATAATTTGCTTATCACCTATTGCCATTCCCTCTTCAACCTGTATCCCAGAGCATTTGCACTTCGTTGTACACAGAATTCAGCTCGATTCCTGGTTCCGTTTGCCGTTTATTATTGTAATCCATTATGTGATGCTTGTCTGTGGTACACTTTGAAGTAAAATTCTGCTAATGTTCATTAATAACTCATGCGTTAAACAAAGAGCACTCACTACTGACTGCCGACTGAGGCCTGCTGCCAGGTTCCGCCTGTATCTCCGTCTGTCTGTCTGTCTGTCGCTCTCAATTGTGTCTGAAGTTGTCTGGCCATAGAGACTGGAGACTGGCTCAATTGGCTTTTGAAAAAAGCCGTAGCACAAGCATTGTGAATGAGCCATTGTGAATTAGACTGTTGCAAATTGACGTGACAATGCGGCAAGTGCACAGCTCAAGAAACTCGGGAATAGATACACTACTACCTACTCAATGTACAGACGGCATGTGACTCTCTGGTGTTAACTACAAGAGATGCGATTCTTTTCGCTTTCATCTGACTAGGGCTAATTAAGAGCTGCATAATTAGACGCAGAGGTCACCTAGTTTATGACTAGAACAAAAGAATTGATTAATGGGAATGTTCACAGGGTAAATGAATTGAAATAAAACCAGAGAGATAATGAACTCATTCTGCAAAGGAAGTGAACAATTTAATTAAAGCTAAAATGCAAATGCTCTTGTGTTGTGTTGTGGCTGTGGCTGTGGCTGAGGTTTGAGGTTACGAGCTCAGGCTCCATGATTAAAGCAATTGACTGCGCTCAAAGTGAAAGTGCGCCAAAAATAAGCGAATAATTTGTAGCTGAATACAGAGATTAATCAAAAGGGAAGTGATTGGAGGACAATGGATAAATTGGGCACTAGTAAACAGTGGTGGAATAGTAGATGAAATCGGGCAGAATTAGCTTTTTAGTTTAGGTATGTACTTGGCTATTGTTATAGTTAACATAGTCATTGAATTTATGGCCCAATTTTGAAGGTTTATTTAGAGAATTTAACTAGAGAATTTAACTAGAGAATTTAACTAGAGAATTTAAAGAACAAATAACTAAGTAGTCTTATACAATCTGCAATATGTTTCACATTTTCTCACTTTACAATAATCAGAACTTTCGTTTGATTGTTATACTTTGTCCTATACTCTATTCTATATTCCATTCAATACTTCATTCTATACTCAACTCTATACTCTACTCTATTCTCTAGTCTATAGTCTACTCTATACTCCATTCTATAATCCACTCTATACTTTACTCTATACTATACTCTATACTCTACTCTATACTTTACTCTAGTCTATGCTCTACTCCATACTCTACTCTGCTCTATAGTCTACTCTATACTTCACTCTATACTCTACTCTTCACTCTATACTCTTCTCTATACTCCACTGTATACTCTACCTTATACTCTACTCTATACTCTAGTCTGTACTATACTCTATACTTCACTCTAAATTCCACTTTATAATGTACTCTATTCCTTAACTTGGCTGCTGTGACCTTCAGCTAGATTAGGCCTTATCTAAATAAGTTACCAATTTATATATTATATCATCCCTTCTTAGTTTGTCAAAGACTTCAACTTACTATTAAACATAATGATATTTCTTAGTAGAAAATCTCTATAAACTTTTTACTCCAATTCAAAGGAATGAAACTTCTCTTATACCCAACTAATAAGCTCAAGAGCTGCAGCAGAAATTTGCTGCACTCAATCCCATTCATTGCCCACTGTAAGCTCGCTTTAGTCTCTGCTCAACTTTCAATTAAAATGTCCACTGAAGAGATTTGCAGAGTCTCTTCATGTTTGCTGCTAACAAATGGGACAGAACTTGCAATTGTTTGAGGTCCCCCCCTCTGCTCCAGCCCCTCTGCAATTTATGCATAATCAAAAGTTGCATTTTAAAGAGGCAGCAATTAAATTTAATGGCAGCTCATTAAGAGTCAGCATTGGGGGCGACTTTTGGCAATTGCTGGCAATTACATTATATGCAGTTTGTGTCTTTCCCCTCAGTTTGTGTCATTCCCCTCCCTCTATCTCTAGTTACTGCAGAAATTATTGAGGAAACAGCAGTAAAGGCTGCTGAGCGGAAATTGTCATAATTTCAAACGTTGTCAAAGAGTGCCTTGAGAGCAAAGGGAAAAAACCCTGAAAAATGTCATTAAAAAGTGTGCGAGTTTTTGCGCCAGTCCCTGGCAACAGGACAACAATTAAAATGCAGCCTGTGGCGTCAATAAAAAGCACAATTGTCAGCTAGTAAAAAAGGCGCTTTACAGGAACACTACCACACATCAGTTGTGCCTGGTTGTAAAGGGATTACAGTGTAAGCATTACACAGCTGAAACTGAGCTGATAAAAAACACACTTGCGAGAGGCTTTAAAAAGTGTGTTCGATGTTCTGGTAAAAACGCGACAAGTTGACGGTTTACACAGGGATAATTTTATGCAAATTTAATTGGGGAAACAAAAGACTAATTGGGGTTTTATTCAATATATTTATGTGATTATATAAAGGTATATTTATTTGTGTATTTATGTCTATATTTATATGTTTATTTATATATTTATTTATATATTTATTTATATATTTATTTATATATTTATTTATATATTTGTCGGCAACTAAATGCAATCGATCGAGACATGATAAATTCCAGACTTTTGAAGTTAAGAATCTTATCTTTCACTTATAAATTTTAACAATTGTCATCTCTTATTTGTGGATTAGATTATAGTATCTATTATTTATCAAAATAGCCAGCAAAAACCACTTTTTATTAGATGTTTGAGCTAGAGAACGTGCCCTAATAATGCCATTGATAACATCAGGGAAGTCTTAAGAGTATACAACCAGAGGAAGAGCTGTAGAGAGTGGAAAACGTCAAGATAGTAGTACTTATATGACAATAGAAAGAAAAGCAAAGATGACTATCTCATAAAGAAAAAAGAAGATTGCAATGGAGAGAGAAAGAATAATAATAATAATAATAAAAAAGAAAAATCCAACAAAAGAAAACTTGATAGCATTTTTGCCATAACATTCTCAACATCAACTCAAACTCAAACAGAACTCAATTTTCTGAATCAATTTTCTTCAAAAGAAAATTCACTTTAAATTGAAGGTGAGCATTAATGTGGTGTGCGAATGCTTGGAAAAGAAAACAAAGTTTTCATTGTTCGCATTGCGTGCGATTCATGCGTGCATTTCGCTCATTTAATCGACGTGTAATCGAATCAAGGTTGAGGTGTGATGCGATTTCTGATTGGGCTGCTGCCAGGTGCAGGTGTAAAGAGTGTGTGTGTTGTATGTGTGTGTAAGTTTGTTTTAACTCAGCATGCAAATAGTGTGCTTGCCCTCAAACTGAATGTATACTGCGTCAGTTGCAACAGACTTCAGAGCACAACTGGCATTAGTTGAACTCAAAATAAAACTGGACTGAAATTAAAGACTATTATTAAACTAAGATAAAATTGATTAATAATGGAGCAGAGTAACGGTAGAAGAAGAGCTTAAGTTTAAGTTAGGTGTAGTAGCTTTAAGAGCAGCAGCAGAGCCTTAGGTTGAGGGTGAAACTTAAAGGATACACTCCATCAGTGGTGCCTAAAATAAAGCTGATAATAAGTTTAATATTCTGTTAGCTCTGTTATAAAATTACTATTTTAAGCTGTGTATGTTCGTTAGCTGAGCAAAAACGATTAGTAAAGGTCTTATAGACTTCGTCTTTCATATAGTGTTGACAAGTGCGAGGGTGTCAAAGAGGGGGTCAAAAGACTATAAAGCTGTAAAGCCCACGATGTGTCAGCTACATATGAGTAAAGCTATAATGATAGGTAGAACAAAGGTAACATCAGGTGATTTTGGTTTGTGGGTATCTAACTCTCTCTCTACCTAGTACGTAGTATCTCTTCCCTCAGTCTGTCTGCCTGCGCCTCTCTCCCCCGCCCCGTCACTCTCTCTGTGCCTTATGCAGCCTTATCGTTGTCGTCGTTATCGTCTGCTTCTTGTCTATTGCATTTTTCATTAATTTCTTCACATTTGCATTTCATTAATAATGCATTTTAATTACGACGTAGCTTCCCTTATGCTCCACACACACTCACACCCTTTACCCCTTATCCCTGCTCCTCCCACTTCCCCTTTGCCGTGTTGATGATGATATAATAAATATTTATAACAACGTCACGAATGCAATGCGAAGAGAGACAGACGGACAGACTCACTACACTGAGCTATTTTAAAAGTGCAATTTGTTTATGTTGCTCGCCCCCTCTCTCTGTATCAACACCCACTGCCCCCCCTGGTCATACTCTTTCGCCCCATTTTGCCACTCTTCTTTGTGGTTTTTTCCCTTGTTGTTTTTGTTGATTCTTTTGGCTCAATTTCCGCACAATGTTTATGCTTCAGTACACTTTGGCGGCGTGTCGATGCGACTGACTCCGCTTCCTGCCTCTCTGACTCCCCCGCTCCCCCCTCTCCGACTATCACTCGTTTTGCATAATTAAATTTATTTGCCGGACAGTCGGTCGTTAGTACTGCACCTACTACTACTACTACTATTACTACCTGGCTTCCTCTCTTTACTACTAGAGCAAGTGCAAGAGATAATTAAAGAGAGGAGAACAACTGAGACAGGCAGAATGTGAGTACAGTGGAAACTCGCTTAGGCAATCTTTGTGTAGTTACTTTATTTATTCAATTATATTTTATTTATTTATCAACTATATAGTTGTCGATTGATCCATTTAAACTTCATTACTTATTTTAAATTTTATTTATATTTAAATTAATAAAAAGGTAAAAAATAAAGAAAGTCATTTCCCAAATTTTAATCTTTACCATAATTGATTTGGTTTAATTCAGCAAAAATATAAAATCAAATATTTTTTTATGGTTTTTTAATCTAATTTTTATATCAACTTATTCTTCAAATTTAGTTTTGAATTATTTTTTTAACTACAAATTTATTTGCAATTCTATTCACAAAAAGTAGGGAAAGCGACAGTCGGACGCAAAGCTACAGTCGGACGCAACCGACAGTAGGTGACCCTGTACTTTGATTTGCCCTGGGAGTCCATAATAGTCCGTAGAGTCCATAATAGCAGCAGCATATATGTACATACTCACATACACATACACATGCACTTATACACACACACATACACTTATTCATACAAATATACACTAAAATACAAACAATCAGCAATACTCATACAGAAATTCAAACTCACAATAAAAAATTACGCATACGCCCTAGTAGCCGCGTACAGTGTGGCTTCTCCCCTCCCCTACCCAAATGCCTAGTACTGAAAATTGTTTGTCAAATATCTCCGGTGTTTCTTATCCGATTGGGCTGCAACTTGCACCAAACATGCAAAGCATCTAAAGCTTTAATCCTGCGAATGAATGAATCCAGTGACTCTAAAACTGTATATACTAAGAACATTTTTGTAAATTTGAGGGGGAGGGGGATGACTTTTCAAACATTTGAAACAAACTTGACCTGCTTATGTAATACACAAACCTAACAAAAAAAAAATGAAGTCTCTAGCTCTAATAGTTTCCGAGATCTAGGTGTTCATACAGACGGACGGACAGACGGACAGACGGACAGACGGACAGACAGACGGACAGACAGACAGGGCTATATCGACTCAGCTCGTCGTCCTGATCAAGAATATATATACTTTATGGGGTCTGCCACGCCTCCTTCTGCCTGTTACACACAAATGTCATTTGCACAAACTTAATAGACCCTTTTGTACTTTTTTAAAGTACAGGGTCTAAAAATGTCTATTAATTTTTTTTATAACCAAAAATTTCTGTAAAGTTTTTTTTCCCAAATTATTAACAATATTCCTTATAGTTCCCACATTACAAACTGTTTTATATCGCCTAGTTCTCACTGTAGTTAGTTGACAGTTGGGAGGCCAACAGCAGAAGGCAGCGGGCAGAGGGCGTGCCAATAAGGGGGCGTTTGATTGCCAGTTCAAAGGGTAGTTGGAAAAATAAAAAAATAATAAACTTTGTGAGTGAAATTGTTGAGAATTTTCCGCCAAAGTTGGCATAGTTAATGAAAAACTTTGCAAATAACGAGCGTGACATGCAGCGTTGCCCACTTGCTTTGTGCAGCGTTGCCACATGAGCGGCAAAGGCAAACACTTGTGCTTATCGATAAACTATTCGCTGGCATTGACCTTCAGCTTGTGAAACTCTACACTCGCATTGACAAAGTGACAGGTTGACGAGGCAAAGTGACGGCATTTTCATTGAATTTTCAATTAAATTTTCGCTCCTTATGTTGGTTATTAAACAGACTTTTCTTTGCTTTAATGCACGGGGTGCAGTCACATTGCTTTTCGTTATTCATTTTACCCATTCATTTCCATTAGTTTTATTGCAATTGCTTTATAAGCGGATTGAGTTGAGTTTTCTTTTTGTGGCTGAGAGACAGACAGGTGCAGTGCAGACGTTGACAATTGCGGTTTAATTGCATTTAATTATGCGACAAGAAAATTGCATTAAATGCCATGAACTGTGCACAATTTACCAGACAAAAAACTGAAAAGCCAAGGAAAATCTGTGTAAAATTGTTGCCCCTTGTTGACAACTGACAACCGTAGAAGGCGCTGGAATTTCCACATAAATTACAGTTATGCAGCGGAAACTCCAGTTGGCAATGCTAATTCCTTTTGGCCAGTGCGTTTCCTTTTGCAAAATGAAGAAAACCGAACTCATTTCCCGCCCTATCAAGTGTTTTTTAACAACTTTTTTTCAATTAGCGCAACGAGCGGAAATCAAAACAAAACCAGCGCTTGAAATACAATTTTCTGCACCCACTTAAGGGGGGCAAAAACTGAACAAAAAGTATCTTGAGCTTGTCTGCACTTGATTTTTCCAATTTTCACCTGTTTTTCTTTTTTATGATGTGGCTTGGCTTTTCCTTTTATTTTGTGTTTACTCAACGAGGCACAAAAATTTCACAGCTTTGCGCATTTTTTTCATTAAATGCAATTGAAATTCAATTTTGCCAAAAATCGAGCATTGTGCTGCACGCTTGTTAGCTTTTACCTTAATTTTCATTTATTTCGAGTATTTTTCCTATAATTTTCGTGCATTTTTGATGAATTTCTGCTACGCACAATTAATTTGTTTATTTGAAGCAGGAAATTTACAGCCTAGCATGCGTTTAACAGCGCGCTGTTAAGTGCCCAGCTTATGCAATTTACTAATTCCTCCC
This sequence comes from Liodrosophila aerea, assembly GCA_035045005.1. Taxonomy (NCBI): domain Eukaryota; kingdom Metazoa; phylum Arthropoda; class Insecta; order Diptera; family Drosophilidae; genus Liodrosophila; species Liodrosophila aerea. The sequence continues at coordinate 395,503 of JAWNNL010000689.1, forward strand.
ACTCTTTTTCTTCTCTTACAGTGGTCGCTCGTACAGTAAGGACAGCCAGAAGAGCTCACACAGCGATCTGAGTTCGTTGTGCAATGGCAATGGCAGCGGTTCACCCAAACTATTGGCAAAAACTCCAATGCGTAAGTGCTTAAAATGTTTTTAAAAAAATAAGGAATATTTTAGGTATGATTTAATTTACAGAAATGAGAAGAAAAAGTCTTGGTTGCTCACTGCAAAATTGAAATAGACTTTTGATAGCAAACTTTTATTCAGCTCTTATTTTCAGCTGCCCAAAAGTATGCTACACTTTTAAAGCAACGATCACAGCTGCAACTGCTACGATCTACTGCTTACATGCAAGCAGCGCATACTGCCAAGCAGTGCCTTTGTACGCCCAGCAAGCAGTGCAACTTCGTATGTTGCCAAGCAGTGTCAGCGATCAAGCAGTTCAGCTGCCGTGCAGCAACATGTTGCTAACATAAACTTAAGAGCGCATGAATTTCCCTTGTTATTGTTGCTCTCTCCAAGCTAGACTTGAACTAAAAGCTAAACTTAAAGAAGAAGAGAACAGCAGCAGCCTCACACACAGCGAACCGGCTTGTTAGAGCACACAGCTGAGCTGGGCTGAGTGTGTATGTATCTAGATACAAATGTGGCTGCAACGATAAAACGGCACAACACAAATTCCATTTAGCTCGAGCACAATTTCGATCTCTTTAGTCTGCGGCGAGTTTTCAATGTTGTCGCGCCGCTATCGCTCGCTTGTTGTGTGTTCTATTCGTCGTCGTCGCTGTTGTTATTATCGTACTCAGTGTTGTTGTAATTTTCATGCGTGTTTATGGCGCGTTCTTCATGCCAAGCATTTCGGCATGTGCAATTCACACGTGCCAAACCCCTTACAAATCATGTGATGCAACTGAAATGCGTCTGAATATATTGCAAATGAAATAATTACAGTGTAAAGTGAAACGTTTGTGACAATACTTATAAAAATTATTATTGAATAAATGTTAAAGTAATTTCAGTATTTTAAGGATCGATTCATCGATTGCCGCCGTTTCAATCAAGCCAAAATTCATGGAGTATATATTCAAACGGGTTTTCTGTTTTCTGTTTTGTTGTCCATAGAATATGCCGGTTTCTGAAATGTATTCAGCGAATTGAAAACAAATCCACAGCAAAGGCAAAAGCAGCAGAGCAAAGTGAACTTTAAAAATTGTTAAGCTTTTTTTCTCAGTCTGTTTATCTGCTTTGTGCATTTGACGTCATTTCAAAGTCAGTCTCTCATTTTTTTTTTTGGTGAGGGTTTTATGTTCATAAAAAACTGTAATGCATTGAGCAAAGGTATTTCCGTTGCCGCCAGCTGATCTCATCTGTGGACTTTTGTATGCAAATCAGCTTATGGATGCTTACTAAACAGCTGATGCTGGCTTTTGTTGCAATATTTGGGAAAGTGGGGGAATAGTGTTTGAGGTGAAATAAAATGATGTGGTATGATGTATTTTTATATATTTTTTCGAAGTGTTATGGCCCACGAAACACTATATAAAACTGCATCAATAGTTGCTCAAATGTGATTTAAGTATTCATTTGATTCCAATTTAGATTTAAAACTAGAATATTGCCTTAATTTCTAGCCAGATCAGCTGACGTCTTCTGGCTGAATAAGTTCCAAGTTCTCCTTTGTATAATCATAATCGATAACTCTATTATTATTGCCAAATCTTTTCCTTGGAGTAGTACTTCAATTCGTCTATACACAGAGTTTTTCTTCTATATATTTTCAGCTATATGTCTCTCTTAAGTTACCACCCGTAGTGCACCCAAGCGTTCGTCTATTCCCCAAACTCTGTTTGTTCTTCAGCTACTTCTTTGTACTTTTATTTTAGCACATTTTTCTTAAGGCAATTGTGCTACGTTCATTGAATAATCAAAAAGCAAACGAAAAATCGCATTAGCTTTCGCAGTGGTTGGCTCTTGTGGCGCTTTCAATCAAACAATCTATCAATCAATCAATCGGCCAGTCAGTCAGCCAGCTGGGCAGTTAGCTGATTCGCCGCCTTTGCTCTTGTTAACGTCTTGTCTTGGCCATAAATTATGCGGCTAATCATTTTGTTACAGTTTACAGTTTGTGGCAGTATTTGCTAGTAGTATTTTTTCTACAATTTTTCCTTATTTTTTTTTTAAGCAACGTTCTCACGAGGCCGCAAAATTGTTTTAGAAATTCCCTACCATAACTCTGGCTCGCCTTCACTTCAGCATTTGTTCGCTCTCCTCACTTGCGGCGTGCTTTAAGCGCCGTTAGCTCGGAAAGTTCATTTACCTAGAGACACCCAAGCTCTGGGCTTAGCCAAGAAACGTGCCTCATTCTATAAGGTTCGAGATCAAATTCATTAAAGAGGAAGTTCTTAGGTCGAATACTTAATGCTCCCGATCGAATATGAGTGGGCAAAGGCTCTTAGAGGGAGTCCAGGAAATATTAAAAAAGAAAAGCTTTACAACAGTAACATAATTATAATAGCCAGCAAATGGGTAGGCTATAGTCGGAAGTAACTGATGGTGGAGTATTTACGATGGAGGTAGTAAAAGTAATATGGTTTTTTAAGTAAATAGAGTGAGTTTAAGCCAACGAAAATTAGAGAAATTTGTACATTTTCCTCTTACACTCATGCATACCCCTTGTGCTTTCTAGGTACAGTACTAAAATTTAATGGAATATACAATTAAATATGTAGACTTTTTTCTACATTGCATTCTACATTGTCTATTATATTTTATGGACTATTGTCATCAAGTTTTTAGATTTTGGATATATAATTCAAAAACAGAAACAGGTTCTTTCTTTCTGCTTTCAACTTTGACTAGAGAACTGTTCCATTTGAGAGCTGACGCCACGCTTAGACCATGACAAAAGCCACGAATTGAATTTCATTCTTCTCTCTTTTGTGTTGCTCCCATTTTTATGCACATAGAAAAAGCGAATTCTAATTATAAGCAAGCGTATAAATCATATAGAAACCACAGTGTGCTAGAAGATAAGGGCTAATGCTCGAAAGTTACGCTTAAATGTGATTAATGATGATTAATTATTGATTGACCAGACGTCAGTTGCCTTGAGCGAGTTGAACTGAATTGAAATGGCATTTTCTATATAATATTTGAAATTATTATAATTATTATTATTATCATACGTCTGCTTAACAGATTGCAGTTGGCAATTTGAAGAGCTCACTCTTATTCTTGGCTGTAATAATGTTGTTAGTAATAGTTCTGTTGGCCAAGTGCGAGTGCGACACCTGTTTCCGGCATTCGTGAGGCTCTCCTGCCCTCAAGTGCCAGCTCGGCCACAAACTGACTGCTTCACTTGCAACTGGAGCTAGAGTCTCTCTTCTTTTTTCCTATCTGCCATCTATCTTCAAGCTCTGCAGCCTCTATTGCCGCAGAGTATCTGTGTTTTGTGTGTGTTTATCACTGCAACGCTGCTATTATTTTCATTATGTAGTCGAGCGTCTCGACTGACGGTTAGACATGCTCTGTGCTGTCGCTATAAAATACCCTGTAAATTGTGGCTGGAGTAGGGTAGAGACGGATGCAGAAGATTGGATAAAGAATTGGTTAAAGTGTAGTGCAAAACTGTTTACAGATACTTTTGTGTCTTATAGATACTTTTGTATCTTATAGATACTTTTGTATCTTGTAGATACTTTTGTACAAAGTAAAGGGTCTGCTACTATTGGTTGCGTCCGACTGTAGATATCCGGGCTTTTTTGCTGGCTCTTTCTTAATTTTCACTTGACGTGCTGTGGCATGCTTTTGTGCTTTGTGCTTTTTACATTATTATTATCATATTTGCATTTTTGCCGTCTCTCTTTCTGCTCAATTCCCTCACACTTGTTCCCTCCCCTCCCTGCCCTTCTTCACTCACTCTCTTTCTACAGCTGAGCTCTGTTGTCTGTCTCGTCAGCCGGCGCTTTGCGCTGTTGATGTCGGCTTTTCTTTCATTGCATTGCTGAATTTCCACTATTTCGCTCTGTGGCGCTTCATAATTATGTGGGAAATTCGCAAATTCTGCTAGACAGAAATATTTTTGTTGTATTTTATGCATATTCGTTTCGTTTGTTTTGCTTTTTCTATTTTCCTTTCATTTACTGCAACTCTTTGTAAAACACTTTTATATACTCGACTTTTTTCCTATTTTTCCATAATACGCTTAACTAGGCGAGAAAGTGTTGTGGGCGTTGTGTTTTTCATACTTTTCTTTTAAGCAAGCAAAACTAAAAGTTTTTGCCCACCATGCAAATACGAAATGTAAAAATAATTCCCTGTAAAATAAAAATATGTTTTAATATGCGAGAAAAAACGAAAGAAATAGTTTAGTAACTAAAGTTGGCTTTGCTGTTAGGAAATGCAGAGTATTTCTCAGTGAGAGTGTGGGCGAAATAACTGAATTTGTTGTATTACCTTTCATGTTGATCGGTCGTAGAAAAAAGTTAGTTGTGTAGGCTACAGTCGGACGCAAGCGACGGTGGGAGAGACTGTATATAAGAGATGTTATTAAATTGAATTATAAATGAGTTGCAGTTGACATTAACTAGCTAAGACTATGACTAACTCTATATGAATAAGGGTCTGTCTATTATGGCCTTTACTATAAAAGCTAGTTGCATAGGCTACAGTCGGACGCAAGCGACAGTGGGAAAGACTGCATAAAAGATATGCTATTGAATTGAATTATAATTGAGTTGCAGTTGACATTACTGTAACTAACTCTGACTATGACTAACTCTATATGTATAAGCAACTGTCTATTATAGCCTTTACTATAACTGTCTAAGACTATGACTTACTCTGTACAAAGATATGTCTCTTATGCCCCTTGGCTAGCAGTGATATTCTTTTCATTTTGACTCGTTATAGCCAACTCTGAAATTATCAAATCAACAGTTGTCCAAAACTAATTCAAGTTTACTTTTCAACTGGCACTCTTTTCTATCTGTAATACCTGTACCTGTCCATGTTTCATTACTTACTCTTACTTCCAATTCAGCCGTATCAAAAAGCTACATTGAACTTCACTTGTTAGAGTCAGACTATCAATTGAGATAATCAGCTCGTACCACCCAACAAATTGACGCCCTTTTGCTTCGTTGTAATTGTAACTTCACCTGAGGAAACACACAAAAAAAAAAAAGAGGAAAACTGACAAAGTGGAAAAAGGCAACAACAAAGTGAAGCACAAAGTACCCCTGTCTACTTTCACTTGAATAAGGCAACAAATGCATTTTTGTTGTTGTTGTTATTGAATATGTTTGGGCGGGTGAGATATATATACTTTTTTTCTTCAGCTTGCATCGCCTTTGCTGATATATTATGCATAATTTCGCCTGCCTTGGGTCTGTCTCTGAGGTAAAAAAAACTAGTTTAGAGCGTTTAAGCTGCATCAGCTGTTTCTGTTCCATTTTGTGTCTTTTTACTGCTGTGGTCAGTGAACCAACAACTTAAATCTTGGCTTCATTCACTGCTGTTAATCTTGTTTCCATTTCCATTCTAGCGTGTTCGAAATAGTGAACAAGAGAAACAAAATAAGCGAACACCAACTGCTACTGGCTTTAATGACGAACGTGTCGTGCGTCAACTTTTGTGGCACACTGTATCGAACTGAGGCAATAAATTAGGCATGTTTTATGCGGCTTTATGTTTGTAACTGAACACAGATATTAACCGAAGTTTAGATGAGAGCGAACTAGGCATGGCGAAGGAGATAGTGACACAGATGTGGCTACAGATGAAATGCGTAATAAAAATCAGTCAAGAAATGAGCACATTAACAGTTTAGACAATTCGCTTTGATCTGCCAGATATCAAACGATGGAGACATTAAAGCGAATCAAATGAACTGCAATAACAACTGATGTATATGGCTGAAAGTGGGAACTGTATAGAGAAGAAACTGGAAAGGTTTAAGTAGAGCAGGCTCAATTGGGGAGAAGTATCTCTAAATTGTCATAAGTAAAAGTATATATAGTGGAAATGCCCATAGAATCAAGCCTTTTAATATTTCTCTATATTTTTTATGGTTAGTGCATCTGTTAGTCTTTATAGCCAGATATTAAAGTGGACTAATACCTACAGTCTTTCTGTCGGCAGATGCAGTTTGTGTTTGATTGATCGCAGTTGGGGAAGGGGGAGGGGAGGGGAGTACGAGGCGAGACGCCAGCTGGCTGCAAATGTTTGTTGAGTTGTTGAATGGCCACGCGATAAGAGAAGCAGCTGGAGTTGAAGTTGGGAACTTGCAGATGGGAGAGAAGACCAAGATCTGTTGATGTGTGGCATCAACTGAGATCTAACATGTCTTTCCAGCATGTTTCTCTATGCAAAGGCACGAATACGCAACGTGGCTAATTTGCATATCAAACTAAGTCAAAGCCAAATGCTTTTAGACTCCCAAGTGATGTGCGTGTGTGTGTGTGTGGAGGGAACTCAAGTGCTTTCCACTTGGCTTAAGCTATCAAAGTGCATTTGCTCATAGGGAGGGAGGCCATAAATTAATAGTGTCGTTAGAGAAACGCTTAGCCAGAGTCATTTCCTCTCTAATAGCGGCAAGAGCAATGGCATTAACAGTTATAGTAGTAAAAGTAATACCATAAGCAATTGTTATGCATATTGTCAGTCAATATGTGCGCCCAAAATAGTAGTAAAAAGAGTAGTAAACAAACTGTTGTGGTAGTAGTCGTAGTAGTATTGTCTTTAATCAAACCTCTGACAGCCGGAAGCAATTGACCAACAAGTTGTCGCCAGTCATTAGACTGGCCTAAAAGTACTCACTATACAGATACATGCAGCCAAATCTTGTTTCTTGTTTCTCTTTGCCTTGATCGAACCGTTGTTGCCAAATAGGGCAGAGACGAGGTAAGATAGTATGAGTAAGCTACACAACTCTCTGTGTACTCGCAGTATTTCCTCTTGCCATCGACAGCAAAGGCCGAACAAAATTGCAATTGGCACAAGGCAAGAGACACAATGGGGAAATGATATTTATGCCTTGATGACGAACGAAAGTTGGGGCAAATCTTTAGCGGGCGATGACTGAAGAGTTTCCACACACATGTGTGTGATGGGAGACGGGAACTAACTCGAGCAATTCTATTGGAAACGATGGGAGCTCTATATAGTACGTGCTTGATAACTAAACTAGTATTTGAAGCATCAGAATATGACGTAGAATAAGATGATATCAGACATGGAATAAGATGATATCCAAGACAAACTTCTTCTCTCCGATACCAGATATGAGCTATCCAAGACCACCAAAAAGTAGTCATTTGTCTTAACCCTTCTTTGGGAAGGTATTATGGAGACCATTAAAGTTTCAGTGTAGTACATAGCAATAGAAAGACATCCAGGCCAATTGCAGCTTCAAAATGTTGGTACATAATGTGGAAATTGTATTGAAATTCTGTCTGAAGATTCGCTGCAATAGTTCTGGTAAGAGGAGTCATCGACTGCCCATTATGCCACTGTACATAATATAGTATAGTATAATTTAGTATAGTATAGTATAGTATAATATACAAGTAAAAAGCCAGATGATCACACTTAAATCTCTTAGAACCCGAAGGTTTCACTCTATTTAATTTAATGCATTGCAGAAGCCAATTTGTCAGTCCTATAAATTAAAAATGTCGAGAGAGCATCTCAGATATTATCAGCATTCGTCCAAGGATTTGCAAAATAGTACTTGATCGATTTAGCAGACTTTTCTATCATCCCTAGCTGCTTCTAGGCAGAATTTTGGAAACCTTGCACATTTCAAACAGAACTCCACTACGTCCTATAGTTACATTGGAATTAGCTTCAAGTACTTGGGGAGTATTAAAGATGAAAACACTACTTACCGCACACTTCTCTTCGCCGCAGCAGACGCTAAGTAGACACGCCCACACATACATGTACGCCCCGAAGCTACTGATGGTAAACGCACCGTTTAGAAATATGAATATCCAAAGACAACAGTTCGCTGATTTACACATTTTTCAATTATTTAAAAAAGAAGTGGAATTAATCTATTTTCAATGAATGTAACAGCAAGCCGTAGGTCAATAAGCAAACTGAAAAGTCTCTTTTTAATCTTTCGAACTTCAAATTCTTTGCTTACTAAGTTCTTGACAAAGAATATTTACTAAATTTGCTCAAAGGGTTCATCGGGACCTAGAGAATTCTATTCTACTTCTACTAGACCAAGAGTTCCTCCATCAACCAGATGTCTTGCCAATCTTCGGTGTCTTCTACGAGCTAAAGCACTAAGCTCTCTGATGCTAGTATATCTGCAGATTTCTCGTCCCCTTTACAAATATTCATATAGACTACGATACAATATAACTTGTACTCCCTAAGCAGAGCATTTTGCTCTTAGCTTTTCGACTGCATCTGCGAAACTGAAGCAACTCTTCATATTCACATCTACCTAATGAATAAAATGTGTTTGCACTTAGGCGTCCGCGCTTAATTTATTACACTTTCTATAGATTTATGTCCACTTGAGTAATTTTGTAGTACATGTATCTCAGGAGAGGACATCTTCATCATTTGGTCAACTATAGTTACAGATCTTTTTCCTCGAGGTGTTTAGCATATTCTCTTGCCTGTTTTCATGCCTTTCCAGCAGTACGCTGGAAACTCTGCACACAGTTTTAAATAGTTGGCCGCGCTCTTGAATGAAAATGGAAATAGTTTTAATGGGTATGCTAGAGCGTTACTTCCAACTTACATCAAAGTTGCAGCAGTGGGTTAACAGATAGACATAGACATACAATTGACAGCCTACAACACCCACTGTCCATGAGATAAATATAAACAGGAGGAACCAAATGAAGGAGTTGCAGCAATTAACCATTGTCTGTTTGACTTTCAGATATTTATAACTGAATAAAACAATATTTGAATACCGATTCGTAGAACTCACAACTAATTTCTCGAGAGTTGAATATGAAATGAAATAAATCACAGAGAACTATCAACTTTATACTGAATGCTGTCAGAATTTTGAATGTTTCGACTGAAAGATATATTTTGTAAATAAATAAATGACTTTTTGTGTTGACTTTTTATGGATTCATAATTCCATAGAATGGGAGATGGAATCACCCTAGTATCTGCATTAATTTGCTACCTAAGGGTAAACTTAATATCATCTCATGAAAGGGCTAGGTCGCTATGTCTTGCCGTTTGTTAATCAGTTAGTATATAGATTTACTTTATTAATTTACATCAAGTTTACGAGTTATGCATCGATTTTGTTCCTGCAGAGAGGACTGCACTTGAAATAGCACTCGAGGTAACGCCTAGGATCGACTACGGAACTCCAAAAGGCATCGAGTGCAGTCTGTAGAAGCAGATTGTTGTAGTCAGTTATACCATTAGATGATGTGAATATACTTACCTCACATCCACTGCATTGCATGAAGTAGTACACACGAGTGAGAAGCATCAGCAGCATGTAGGAGACGTACATGAAGACCACGAAGAAGACGCTGAAATGTTTGAGTTGCATTTTGAAAGAGTTCCAGATCTCACTTAATAATTTCAGTTGGAAATATTTTGATAACAGTACTGATTCACTAAGCTCAGGTTGCTATATACAGTATATTGAAATTGAAGTACTATATATAGTAATTCAACAATGATAATGACATTGACTCTGCCTCAAAAGGTATTTCAGTGTCTTAGCAATGACTTTATTTACTTTGTTTTATAAATGCCTAATGGCTGGATGATCCATGTTTATTGAGCTCTGTCATGCTGGCTTTTTGAGCTTTCATTGTTGCCCTGCCAAATGATCTATCAAAATATTGTGCCTACAAATTGAATTTTGGTAGAAAGTGAAAATGCTGTTGTATAGAAATGTGTGGGAAATCTATATATAGAACTGAAATTGAAGTGAAACTGTAAGTCAAGTAATACAGCGGATGTCATAAGCTGAGAAGTGTGTGTGGAGGGCGAAGCTTTGAATCAAATTTGTCTTAAATTAAGATGGGCTTCAGTTTGAGGTTTTCTTTAAAGCTATGGTTTATTGAGACTGTAAACTGTTTAGTTGGACTGTGAGATGTAAAGCTTTCATTGCCTACATGCTATAGAGTTTAAAGATTGTGAACTAGGAAACTTTAAGAGCAAAGCTTTTCAATTTTCTATCTAACAAGTATAGCTCTAAGCTTCTCTATACTTTATCCACTAAAACTTTCTGTATCTCTAGCTCATAGAAGCTGTAAAACTTTGCCTAACAATTTGACTACACTGTAAACTAAATTTGATAATTATGCTTGCCATTATGAGAGCATTTTGTTTAATTTTAGTGCATTGTCAACCTAATTTTCCGCTAAATTACGCAAAATTGACGGCCACTTGTTCTCGTCAGAGACTGAAATGAGGTTTATGTCGCCTGCAGTAGACACACACAGCTGCAGTAGACCATTCTAATTGTGAGTGTGTGTGAGTGTGTGTGTGCATGTCATTAGCCAAGTTAAAACTGGGCAAATATGCGCTCCTCTATTGGCTTAATAAATTTACACATTTGCCTAATATCTGCCATCTTCGCTTGGACCACAGTCCCTCCCTTCCCCTCCCCACCCCACCGCTCTGTATCTCTGCCTTGTCTCTGTTGTGTCTTTTAATATGCAAATGAGTATTTTTATAACAAATTGCCGCCACTTGCTTAGCCAGAAAGTGTGCCAGGAGCTACATTGAAATGAAAGACCAGAGGGGAAAGACCCCTCTCCACCCTCCTCCTTCGACTGTAAAAGCGAAATGACAGCCAACGATGTAAAAATAAAATTGCATTATGAATGCATTTGCAGTTTGTCTATGCGTTGCGCCTTTTGTGTGCAGTAGTCGCTGTTTACTCTACAAGACACGAGCTGACTGAGTGAGATGAGGGCGTGATGAGCTATAGAGATACCCTAGAGAACTTGGGCTTAATGTGAGTGGAGAAGTTGAAGAGAAAGGGGTTATTGAAGAGGAATTACTATTCATTGTTTAGGGAAACATTATTCTTAAATATGAGAAAAATGATATAGGAAGAGAATACTTAGATAAGACATGAGTAAAGCGCACTCGACTGTACTATACCCCACACCCAATTGAGCTTCAGTCATTTATTCACACACACTCATCTACAACAGTTAGAGCTACTTCTGCCTAACACTTGAACCTTTGCCTTACTCATTCATTCATTCCTCTCAACTCTACTGTCTTCAGTCTCACCTACCCCTTTTGTTCACCTCCTACAGGGTATTTTTCAAAACACACACAAATCTATGTCAACATCTAAATTTGTCTTGGCCCTGCGCACAGTTTACATGAATTTTACTGGAGCAAAGTGCACACAGAGGGGGGAAACATTCTCAATGACATCATTTTGGCTTAAATTTCATTTCACTTTACTTTTTACTGCCAATGTGCAATTTAAACTCTTTTTCTCTATGAATTGTATACATATTTAGCTGAAATAATTGCAGGCAATTGGTGGAGTTTTTATGATCAGCTACCACGGCTGGCTACACCGTTGTTATACAGAGGAGTGGTTGCCCCTCCCTCCCCACCCTGTTATTGTCCATTTTTAATGGTGCACATTTTTTATATTTATGCACGGCACATTAATAAATAAAAGCGCAAGACTTTTGCATGGCAATTATTTAATTTTATTGACCAACAGTTGGCTCTGCATTCGTTGTGGAGAGTTCAGTGAACCCAGCTACAGTACTCAATACGTTTGTAGTTGTAGCTGGAGATCATAATCGTCAGACAAGTCGTTTAGGTTTAGCATATAGAAAGATAAAAGCAGATTTTTCAAATCAATAAAACACAAGTTGAGCATTAAAAACTTAATGAACCATAAAACTGCAGGGATTGGAATTAAAGAAGATGATTAAAGGCTGAAATGGGAATTGTTGTAATGAAATTGTTTAATTAATTGTGAAAATTCTGATGAAGAAACTAGGAATAGTACACTGCAAACTAATTGACTTATGAGTACACAGTGAAACATTGCTTATTATTATTATTTACATTATTAATTTAAATCAAGTATAACAATATACTAAGCTATAGTAGCTAAAGCCCTTAGGTATATTAGTATTATTATTATTTTATGAAAGGGGAAGACTAAAGGCATATGAAATGGAGAATGTTATAATGAAATTGTTTACTTGATTCTGAAAAGTTTGATAAAATAACTAGGAGTAGAAGACTGCAGATTGACTGACTTATGAGTACACAGTGAAAGACTTCTTATAATTATTATTTACAATATTCACTTAAATTGCATGTAACAATATATTATACTAAGCTATAGCAACCAAGACCTTAAGCTATATTATTTTTATTATTTTATTAACCAAACTTCATAACACTACTAGTATTTCTGTTTACAAGTTTAAGCAGAGTCGGGTAAAGTTTTCCATTTGTTTTCTTTCTTCTTTTGCGTCATTAATTCGACTTGACTCTGTTGACTGTTGTTGTTTCAACAGCTTGGCACTTGCCACAGAGCGTTGCCAGCGTTTGCCACAGTGTTGCCACATTTACCCCTGAATTATGCATATTTATGCACACCTGTATCTGGTACCCCACTCTCCCTCCCTTACGCTCCATTAATGGCTTTTCCTTTTGGTTTTCCTCTTGCCTGCAGCAGCGAGAACCAAACGACGCCCACGCAGAGTCAGAGTCGGAGGCAACGAGGCAACTTTTAATTAAAAGTTAAATTCAATTTTTGCATATGAAATTAAATTCGCCGCAGCGGCTACACATTCATCAGAGTGGAAGAGACAGATGAGGAGAGAAGTAGTAGTAGTAGTAGTAGTGGGAGAGTCTGATAAATGACAACAACAACTACAACAACAGCGAATGCCCTTGAGAATGGCCTACAACTTCCGCTTTTAGCTTGATATACTTCCGGCATTTGAGAGTTTTACATCAACAGCTGCTGTTAGCATTGTTGCCCATTCAATCATGTGCCAAGCATGTGAATTATGCTCCTACAACTTTTCCAATTGACTGACTGACTGACGCCGAATTTAGTGACAACAAACAGCGCACTTGCCATACTATACAGTGTCTCGATTCCCCCCTTCCACTCTGCTTGCCTTTGTCATTAGTTTCAGTTGAAGTTGCCTCAGTCTTTCGAACACCTTTCAGCAATAAATGTGCCTAATTATAGTGTTGCTTGGGCTTGCGCTGGCCGAAATGACATTTCACAGGGCTGACGCGTTGACAGGCCAGGCGAGGGTTGCCCAAGAGAGTTGTGAAGGAGGAAGAAAGGAAGGAGGAAGAAGTCTAAAAGCAGGGGAGAATGAAAGGAAGAAACAGTCGTAGTCAAGTTGATGTATAAAGTCAGGTTATAGTTTTATTTGTTGTATGAAAAAGATTAACTAACTAATCTATATATATAAAACTATGTCCTGACTGACTGACTGACGTAGTGCTATCCAACCCACAGCCCAAAAAGTAAGACTTAGCGACCCAATTTGTTTTGCGAGATGGTGCCTTATAGCTCTTAGATGTTCCCCAAACTTACAAATTTGCAGAAATCATTTGAGAATTTCTTATTTCGATAAATCATAATATACTCTTATCCATATATAGTATTATATTTAAGAACTCTCCCTGCTAATCTTTTATTATCCTACTTCTCTGTCGTAATATAGTTTTTCCTTTTTACATCTCTTTATCTTTCTTCATTCACATTTTCCCGCCACTGCTTCCAGCTTAAACTCCTCTGACCACCCTCGCTCTGTAACAGTTGAAAATAGAGAACGCAACATGCACTATTTATAGCAATGAGGTTGCGCTTCGCCTGCCACACGCTGCAAGTGGCAAGCATGTAGTATTTCCCTATCAGATTTTCCTCAGCCAGCTAGCAGGGAAATTATAAGCGGGTTTTCCTTTCGGCTGCTCCAAATATTTGAAAGCACCTACCAAATTGCACTCGAGCAATTTGTCAACTCTTTTCACTTGCGTTGGGGTCGGCACTTGGGGCTTGGCTACGTCTCGGGGTTTCGGGTTTTGGATTGCATTTGCTTTAGCTAACTTATGATGACATTCAGAGCTGTCAACATGCCGCCAAATACTGCGCTCTCTATAGTTTTTCTTTTCGTTTCACATCTTTTTTCTTCCCGGCGCTACAAAGATTTATTTCGGCCTGTTGCAATAGCTTTTTCCGCGTCTCTAATCTTTTTTTTGGGGCTGCACCTGCCAGACCAGACGACTGCAGAAATTGAGGTCATTTCTTTAGCTGCGGCAATTTATCAGCCGAGAGAGGACTCGACTCACACGACATTTTTCAGTTGCGAAATGCCGCTGAAAAGGGGATGTAGTATATGAAAGATGGAGTGCTTAGCTCTGGGCTACTTTACAGATCGTTGCAGTGACAGGTGTAGTGCCTTGAGCTTTGGGAAATGTGAGCAAGAAATTATGTAGATTTATTGAGTGATTGCCCCTAGGTCAATGCGAGAAAATAGACTAAGAAATATGGGGTATGCTTGGGCTAAGTTTAGTAAGAGTTGTTGCTGAATAAGCAGAAGTTCTGTATACGATACTCTACTGTGATTCAATGGTGTCCGACTATAGCTTCTCCCATAATATTCTGCCTAAGACTTACTGCTGTGAAATACCAAATCAAGTACAGTCTGAACACCTTCTATAAGCAGTCTTAGATGCAGACTAACTTTCCATTACATATATAGCTGTATCTTAAGATAAATATACCAAAAACTACATCGTATTATAGCAAATAATCCCCAACCCATTTCGAGAACATTTTCGTAAACATTCCAAAATATTCTGAGTATTTCGATTGAGAGATTTGTGTGAGGTTTGGATTTGTCATTGAACAGATTCTTTACACAATGTTTAAGCACATTTTTTGTGGTCATAAAAGTTGATTAATATGAGTTGAGGAAAAGCGGAAAACTTGACCCATTAAATGAGGCGGCTAATTGAAACGTTTATGGCGGCAATTAACGGTTATGAAATGTGACAAAAGCAAATTATAAAAAATATGCTTTAATTAAAAGTAAATGTGAATTGCAGTTAAATCTGTTGGAAAGCGAACAAAATGAAGCTGAAATAATATTAATAAAAAAGAGAGGAAAATCACACTGGCAAAAAGTGACAAACAAAGAGGAACAACAAAAAATGTGAACAGGCAACAACATCAAATTAATGTCAAAGTCTCCCACTGTGCGGGTGTCGCTAATTGACTGAGCGGGGCGAGGGGCGAGCTCTCATGTGAAAGTAAAAACTTGCACCGAGTTACTGTTATAAATAAGTATATAGCAATCAGTTAAACTAAACGATACAACTACACACTCACACACATCATGGGTGCCCATAGCTCAAAGGAGAAATTGTCACGTTCGTACTCGGAGCGTTACATTCACTCGCAAATGATTGAGCGCGAGAGATTCGGCAGCTTCGGCAAACGTACCAAAGGCCTACCCAAAGGTAAGTGTCCCCAAATGAAGAGAGTACTCGTTTAATCGAGACGGGGGAAGGGGAAAGGGTATCCACAGAGTTGCCAATTCAGGGTGTGTTTGACTAATGAGATTGGCTAATGTTGATGGCAATGGTGATGCTGATGTTGCAGCTGATCATGGTGAAGCACCCACACTCACACTCGCACTCACACACAATGCCATTTGTTCACATAAAGGGTGTTATGTAAGCTAAACAAATTGCGAATTTAAGGCAGCGAGTGTGAGTTCACACAGTCTGCTTAGCCTGGGAAAGTTGTGCAACTCTCTGGTGTTGCAAGTTCTACACACTCTAGAGATAGATGGTAATCTGCAGCCAACAGTTGTAGCTGCAAGTAAATATATAAATGAAAGGTGAATATGGTAAACAATTTGAATAATATAAGCGAATAAAATAAATGAAATTACTATAATGTGAAGCTGAATAGAAGATAATATAAATAACAGTTTAATAAATAAATAAAATAAATTTAGTCATGAAATGAGTGGCAAAACGTTGACATACCACAGTGAAGTAGTATATATTGTTAAAAATGTATTAAATATATTATTTGACATGAATCAAAGTTCATTTTTAAACCCCATACAACTTGTATAGTTAATTAAGTTAAAATTAAACGAAATGTTTTATATTTTTATGATTCTCCAAAGTTTTTCTTCTCTTTTTCCAAAGTGGAAACAGCCTTATAGTAGTATATGAAGTTGACATGAATCAAACTCCATTTATATTGCTGCTGTTGCTAAACTATTTATTCTTTAATAATCTCTTATTGATATAATATTTATTATAATATATTTCTTTATTAAATGTTATATTATAATATATATAGACTTTTTATAAAACGTTCATATATATTTTAATAATTTTCCTAAAGCTCTTTTTTCTACAACTATATCCCACTTTGGCATCAAAAGTTAGTTTCTGCATCAACATTTCAAAATCTAACCGAAATGTTGGCCTAATTTGTTGACTGTGGTTTTAGCTGTAACCCACATTGCCATTTCACTTACACAGTTGCATTCCGTGTGGTTTGCTTGAAAAATTCATTTAAAATTTTCGACTGTGGTAAATGTCAAAAAATGTATATAAGCAGCATTGAAATTTGTCGCCTGACAAAAACATTCTGCGGCTTCATTTTTTTTATGATAAGCCCCAAAGGGATTAAGCAAAAGAGGGTGGTGGGAGAAGGGAGAGAGAATGAGTGGAGACTAGAGTGAGCGGAAATAGAGATGACAGAAATAATGGGAAAAAGAACTGAAGAGAAAGAGGTAGGAGAGCGGTAAGGGATCCATGTGGTTAGACACATTTCGCACACTGTTAAAAAAGTTGTTGCAATATGCAAAAGTCAGCTTTGGTCTGTCTAGCCCTGAGTCAGTGTCTGACTTTGAATCCAGCGTAATTAGCCGACAGCTAAAAATAAAATTTATTAGATTTCATGCAGCTGTGCAATTGCCACAAGTTGTTGCAACAGTTGTAAGGGGCAGACAGCGTTTAACACGTTGATGCCACAAGACTTGAGGTAGTTCTGGCTGACAAGTGCAACATTTGCAGCGGCTAGAAGAAAGGGAATGAGAATTGCGTGGGAAGTTAAGGCTGGGAAATGAATACTATGTTCTGTATGTAGAAGATTTAGCAGAGATAGAGAGATGGACAGAGGGACGATAGGTAGATGGAGAGATAGATAGATGGACAAACGGAAGGACAGATAGATTGGATAGATTAGATAGATGAATTGACATGAAGTCATGTCATGCCATGTCATTTCATTAGAGTTTATAGTTAATGGCAAGTTATTCAATTGAGAGGAATATTATGTATTAAATTCAAGTGAAAAATTCAAATACATTTCTTGAAATTAAACAATTTATAAGTGAAATATCATAGTAAAAGATACATACAGTTAGACTTCACCCCAGTTACACACACTGTAGTATACATCTATGCCCTCTACACTCACTTGTTGCAAGTTCAAAACAAAAGTCAAGCATTAATTAAAAATTTAAAAAGTTTATGAAAAACCTCGCCGCGTCTGCAAAACTTTACAGCAAATAACATCCAGCTGAGAGGCACTTAACATCGCATAATACTACTCGTGTTTGATCTCTCTCCCATGTCTGTTTTTTTCGTAATGGTTTTTGGTTCTTTTTTTATGACGAGCGCCCCCTGGCGGCGGCTACATGCACTCGCATAATATTAATATAATTTTCACCCCTTCATTTCTCACACATTTTCATGGGGAACAATGAGATGAGTGGCGAGACGAATGAGGAGGGGGAGAGGCAAACAAGAGACACTTCAATTAAATGCAAGTGCTTTGTTTTAATCGACAACATTGAAACGCAAATAGAGAATAGGATGTGGAGATGGAGATAGAGAGAAGAGACCCTCTCTCCCCCCCCACTCGACTGCAGTTGAAATTGAAATGCCCAAATGTTTTGCACAACGTGTGTATGCATAAATTACATAAATCATTTCATATAGTATTATGTATGCCTTTTCTTTATCAATAAATTTCACACTCCACACTTTATTCTACTCATTCCAGGAGCTGCCAAAAAGCGTGATGTGCGCAATTTGACCATATCACCCACAGACCTGGGACCGCCGCCAAAGACCCAGCAGACCACCAAGGGACAGTCGACGCGCACCAAGTCCACAACGCCAACGCCCACAGCAATACGTAAGTAATAAGAATAAAGACTTGACTATACCCCAATTCAACATCTGTATAGGGTATTGTATAGCATATAGTATACTATTTAGTATAGAGTATAGTATGTATAGAGTGTAATTGTTATTTGAGCTTTTGTTTGCGGTATTTAGCAAATGTTTTGAAGTCAATGGACTTTGGGTTAGTGATGGTAAACAATCAATAACAAGTTCTGCAGTTTCAATAGGCTTTCTAATGAGAGAAGTCATACTTAAAGTCCTCTAGCTTGTATTGATAGTTGGCTATGATTATATACAGTTCAGTTTAAGTAAATTAGCCAACACTTTTGGGCCTCTGATTGCCAAGTGCCAAAGGGTATACTCGCTTTATTCAACTGGTTTGTAGTACACTGACTCTTGTAACTCTTGAGGTTCAAGGGCATAGTTCTTATAGCAGCGACATAAAGTCCAGGGTCATATGTATTGTAACAGAGTCGTTAAGTGCAAGAGTTGTTGTAGCTATAAAGTGTAAGCTGTCGGGTAGGCTACAGTCGCACGTAATCTACAGCTGCTATGCTCTAGCTTAGGCAGTAGACTAAAGCAACATTTAGATCTTAGATCATTTAGACTTAGATAAACATTTTTATGGAATTTTTACTTGGCATACCCTTAAGAATATTACTAATTTGAACCAAGTATTGAAATGAAAAACTCTATAGACCCATTATACATTTGAAGCGCAGGCCATTTTATGCACAATTCTATAATTTCGCCATAGAAAAAGTCTATTGCCAACATTCATTATTCTCTTGCTTATTCATCAATCTTGACATCATCATATCTTCAGCTCAACAAACTCAACTTTCGTGGCATAAAAGCTAAGAGTAGATTTTCCTCTCTACAGATCTCTCCACCTAAAGTAAGGTGTCACCACTGCCGCATCTTCTTCCTCTACTACTTCTCTGATATATCTAACTCCCCTATCTAGAATCTAGAAATTTGTAGTACATAAATTGCGTAATCATTGAGAGCTTCAGGTATACAGGAGAACCGTGATAAGCAATTTCTCTCTTTGCCCGTTTTCAGGTCATGCCCTCAATGATTTGGCACATATTTGAGGGCGTGTCTAATGGCCGTTAGATGCCGCTCAGGGGAGGGCCGCGGGTTGAGCTACTGCGCCACACGAGCGTGGCAAATTGTGGCCCAAATGGAGCTTAATAATTTGGCGATTTGGTCAGATGAAATATGTGCGCGAAATTTGGCCTGAATAGGAGCCAAATGCGGCGAATGAGTCACTGTCAAACTGTGTGTGAGTCATGCGGGAATGTCAACTGCAGACAGGTTCACTTCCTCCTGCTGGCACACATGTAGTACATACCCTGCTGTAAATTAACACTGGGTATGTCGATGCGCCTGACTGGGATTGAGGGCGTGGGCATAGAGGCTACTTAAACATGCAAAAATATGTCGAAGAAACTGATGACTGTCATTAGTATTATATTATTATTTTTAGCTTATTTTTGGCACTCTTTTTTAAGCAAATAATCTCGGCTGAAATTTAAGCTCTCTTGCGTGCAAAGACTTTTAAGCAGTCAGTATTTATTTAGGCATTAATTTTGCAAGCTTATGACTCGAAGTGTCAATGCTTTAGGCACTCCTCAAATATGGGATATTGAGTCGAGAATAAAGAAGTACTAATACATGAAGCAGAAGCTTGGACTTAAAAGGTGTTAAGAGCGAAAACTATAAGAGTCTAAGCATATTCTTTATATGTATAGTATGTATAGTAGCTTATAAATTAGTAAAGTAATTTATCAGAATAGATCATTAGGTATCCACTTAGCTTAGACAGAAGAGGTGTTAATAATGAAAACTCTGCGACTCATCACATATGAGAATAAGGTCGAAAGATTAGGTCATATAGCGTCTTGTATCAGTTTTGACTAAAGTGAGCTGTTCAGAGTGGTTACAGATACTCTGGTCTATGAGCAAAATACCCATAGTCTTCATTCTGAAATCAATGCTCTTCGTTACTTATGACTTCTTTATTACATTTCTTTTACTTATCAAAAAGAGCTTGATATAGGCATATTCCCTTTCGTTCACTGCATGACTTTTTGCTTGCTCATTGCAATAATTTATTGTATTTAATTATAACTATAGCAGCAAGTGCAAAAGGCTGTGTATCTTATCTTACTACACCATGCTATAGATACAATACTATCTACAGACCACAAGTGTTTCACTAAAAGCTTTTCTTCTCATATATCACAACAGATACAGAGTATACAATAATGGAACAGGCATAAGTCTATTTCCATTTCGATTGCTATTCTTTGAGAGTGCATAGACTCATTATGCATTTCATTTCACACTTTTCAGCCAGTGAGTAATTGTTATGCACGTGCAATTGATAAACTATACACATTCAAACAGCTCTTGCCTCACATTTTCATTTAGAAACTCGGCAATTGCATAATACGCCGACTCATTATCTTGTCTGAGTGTTTGGTTTTCCCCTCTGATATGTATAAAACAAAACCTAATGTATCTACATATATTATAGACAACTTTCTTTACAGCTGAAGCTTTGCAGTGGGTGAAGAGTCTTTGGGTTTTGTGCTGAGATCGGCACAAGCATCGGTGGTTCAGTGGTAGAATGCTCGCCTGCCACGCGGGCGGCCCGGGTTCGATTCCCGGCCGATGCAAAGTACATTTTTTATACTTTTTTTTAACTTTTAACTTTTTTTTTATATTTTGTTAAACCTTAAAAAAGTGTGCTCTGAAGGCCTTTGCGTGCTGGGAAGCCGAACAATAGCTGTAGCTCATTTCCTATAGCTTTTCTTTTAGTGATTATAGTGTATAGCATTTGCATATATGCAAAACACGTTTGTCTTCGTTCTTCTCTTTGTAATTCATGTGCAAATAACTGGAAATACATGCGCGATAGTGCGAGTAAATTTAATTTAGTCTGTCCACAGTTTGCGGTGCAGTTTACTGTGGGTAAAAATAGAATGTCCACTTGGCACCGCCATCGGTATGAGGTAGGGCATAGCAGTGTGAGTAGAATGAAGCTGAAAGCCAAGCAAGTCATTTCCAGAGCGCTTCATTTAAGGCAATTTGCTGGGAATCAACGGACAACAGAGCGAAGAAGAAACGGCGAGAGAAGACAATGAATTTCCCTATTAAAAATAATTTATGCAAAGTTGAGAAAATGCACACACAAACCGCAAAAGAATGTCAACAGAAGCGTAGATTAGGAAGGCATAGAATTAAATTATTATAGTATGATAAAGGCACGAATAATGGTAAAGTGAATCAATGATAATTAGCTAAATACGATAGTGTAAATAGTTAAAAAAAAGTATTCTGCATCGGCCGGGAATCGAACCCGGGCCGCCCGCGTGGCAGGCGAGCATTCTACCACTGAACCACCGATGCTTTGTTGGGAGAAGCGTCCAAATTTAGCTTCATAAGCTTAAGATTCGTGGAATCTTTAAAAATATGCAAAAACTATTAGCCAAATTCCACTATGAACTTATTTTTGCATAGTTAAATAATAACTGGAGTTATATGACTTTCTCCTTTGTCACTTGCAGCAGTTTTCTTTATTGAATATTTTATTATATTAGTGTAGTGTCTCTTCAGTCTTTAAAGTATTTAGTGGGAAAAAAAATTAGTATTGCATCGGCCGGGAATCGAACCCGGGCCGCCCGCGTGGCAGGCGAGCATTCTACCACTGAACCACCGATGCTTTGTTGGGAGATGTGGCCAAATTTAGCTTCATAAGCTTAAGATTCGTGGAATCTTTAAAAATATGCAAAAACTATTAGCCAAATTCCACTAGCAACATATTTTTGCATGCCTTATAACTGGAATTATATGACTTTCTCCTCTGTCACTTGCAGCAGTTTTCTTTATTGAATATTTTATTATATTAGTATAAGGTCTCTTCAATCTTTTAAGTATTTAGTGGGAAAAAAATGAGTATTGCATCGGCCGGGAATCGAACCCGGGCCGCCCGCGTGGCAGGCGAGCATTCTACCACTGAACCACCGATGCTTTGTTGAGCTTCAGCCACCAAAAGCCTCAGACAAATGCAACGCTGCAGCTAGACACAAGTCTTTGAGCTGTCTTCAGCTGGTTTAGTGTACACATAGTACATATATTAAACAGTGTTTATTTATTTTGATATAGTATGTCACTATTAGTACTTCAATCTGATGATTGAAGCTAAGAAATGGCCAATAGTTAAAGTGGAAAGTGGAACTTTGAGTGATTAGTGTGAAGGTTTGAAACTGATGAACCTTATATGAATTCATCTGCTATCAAAGACCATAGACTCGTAGCACTTTATAGTAGTTCCTCTTTGCTGATTGATCTTACTTTTCGAATCGAATATTTAACATTATTTAAAGTGGAATTTATAGATTTATTTACACATATTCTGTTTGTAATTCAAGTTGTATCTGTAGAGATATTTCGACATATTTTTTATGGCACGAATATATTATTTCTTCAGTTTATCATTCCCGTTGCGTCTTTGGCCAGGCAGCACTCCCATTAGCTGGTCTTTAGCTGTCATTAATCACGTAATCGTAACGTAATGCACTCGTAATATGCAGTGGACATGAGCGCGTGGTTAAACGTGCCAAAGGTGTGAGTGTGTGTGAGTGAGTGTGTGAGCCCACGTTGAATAAGTATTTTGTTATTGGCCTTAACACTTATTGGCATAATTATTGGCTGAAGAGTTGGCGGCAGCTAAAGAGTTGTCAGCGCGACTTATACCACATACTTATTCAAGCTGTTTGTATTAAGAGATACCGAGAGTGAGTTCCGGTTAGTCAGTGGCTAATTGCTTATCAGAGCAAGTTTAAATGCTTTGCAGATAGGCTGCTGCTGCTGCTGCATCCTGGCCACGATCGCTTGTTGTAGTTGTTGCTGTTGCAAGTTTGCCTTGAGCATCTCAGTTGACATTGGCTGTAGCAGCAACATGGCAACTTCTGTTTTTGTTTTCTGTTTTTGGCGGCGTCTTGTGTTGTGCCTAGGAGTTGTACTAGCCATTTATGGCTTCTTGCTCAGTGCTCTCAGTGTTCCCCCTCCCTCCACCGCTTCTCTCCCTCGCTGTATCTTTCGTTTGCGGTTAACATTGAACAACATGCGACAGCTTTTTGTCGTGCACTCGCAAATTAACTAAAACAATACAACAAATAGAACTAAAAGCCGAGACAATGCGCAGATAATCGACATACACACAGCTACACACATGAGGTCAGTTGTCGTCAGCAGCTGCTTTTCCCTCTGCTTAAGCAAACACACACAGCTTGAATTATGCTAATTATTTTGTAAGGAAACCTGTCTAAAAGAGAGCAACTCTTCGTTTTTTGTACTGTGCGCTCTTAGCAACTGCTTGGGCACATGTTGTGTGTGATCACTTGCTTAGCAACATGAAGTCTGCACTGCTTACCAATTCCCATCAACATGCAGCACTGCTTGCTGTAGGCAGACAGTGCGTAAGCTTTACCACTGCTTGGCTGGCCCATCAACATGCTGCACTGCTTGCTGTAGCTCACTCCACATCAAAATGTTGCTTAGCCACATGCAGCAGCAGCTGAGCAGACTGCTTGACACTCACAAGCAGTTGTTGCTAAACCTGCAGCCGGCAACAGCAACAGGTGTTTTCTTTATTTTCTTTTATTTTTGTAGAATTTCACACAAACTTAAACTGGTTTCCATGTTAATATGCGCCTTTATGTTCCTGTGCTCCCTGCCATTGCTAACACATGCAGCAAAGCAAAGGCAAAAAACAAGGCAATCTTTGCTTTTAGTTTATATAATTTATGTAAAATTATTGGTGCAATTGCTCATATCGTTTTTGTATCTAGAGAATTCTCTTTTTAAATGTTATTGAAATGGGTTTGGTGAATGTTTTACTGAAATTGGTTAAAACGCGTAAGAATGCGACAAAGCTGAATTATCGTAAGTTCATTTTTATTTTTATCCCCAAAACTATGCAATAACTTCTGCACTTGGCAACAGCAAGCAGTGTCAAGCAGTGCAGCTATGCAATGCCCATACTATTGCAGTTATTAACTCACCTTTCACCCCTCTCACTTTGCAGAAAGACGTCTTAACAGCAACTCATCGCCAGCAGCAGCTTTGCATAGCAACACCTCGGCCGTCAAAATTGCCACAAAGTCAACAGCAGCAGCTGCAACACAAATTAAACAACTCGCAAGTGGCAAAAACAGCAATGCGAATGCTAAGCACAGCGTCAAGCAGTTGACAGAAGGTAAGTGCACGAATATATAGACAGAGTGTAATATAATAAGCTACAGAAAGAGATTAATTTTAATTAAAATATGTCCAAATTGTGAGTTGGCAAATTCGTGTTCGATCGAGGGGCTTTGTCTCTTGTTTTTTGTTACTTGTGAAAGCATAGAAAATGCTGGCAATTCGTTATCGACTTTTGTGTGCACTGCTTGTTTGCTTGCATAGCAATCGGCTACAGTTGCGCAAAAAGTTTACACACAGACACGGCTATTGAGCTCCTGGGAGCATTTAGCAACTGTCAAGTTTTCTGTTTCTGTCTGAAGTAGCGCAACTTTTCTAATTAATATTAATGCCACTAATTAGCCATTGGGGAGTGAACCCAGTGCCAATGGGCTTAAGGAGAGCTCTGACACTTGCATGCCCACTGTGCCATACCGTAAATACTGAATACACATGTATGTTGGAATGTGGCTTCACTTTTGTATACCCTGTAATACATTTGAAATGAGTTGTGAATAATGGCAGCTTTTAGTATAAAGAAATTCAGTCAATTATCTATACTCTTGGGGGAACTTGGTCAATCTCTTGTGCTCTCTTTGACTTCGTACTGGCTCAATAGAATTTGAGATTATTAAGATTTTGTTTACTATTAGCAGCAGTTGGTTCCTTCTAAATCTGATCATAAAATTGTGGAGAAGTTTCTATTGAGGAACCAACTTTATTAGCCTCCTTTTGAATCTGTTTAAAACAAAGAATCTTTCGCTTTTATAATGCCAAATAATTCTATTAAATTATTATATACTTTTATAAGTATTTATAGGGTATTTAACAGTCTACTACTTCTCTGCATTCTTGTGGCATTTACTTTTATTTTTCTGTCGTTTGCTTTACGTTTTTCTTTTGCGCTTTTCAACACCTGTTTGAATGGCTAACGCCTCAACGCACTTTCAATGGCAATTTGAGCATTATGTAGGGGGGAAAGACAACGGAGTGTGTGGGTGTGTGGATGTGTGTGTGTACGATAGGAATGTGCATACATATATCAATGTGTGTAGCAGTTTGTTTCCCTTGGTTTTGTTTTTCATTTGAGTTAAAGACTCTTAATTAGTTGCTGCTTAGTCAAGCTTCTGCTACAGTTTCTGTATCTAACTGAATATAGTAACTATATCTGTACTAATATTAGTCGGATATACATATTTTCTAGTTAAATGTAATTCTGAATAAATAGCAATGAAATATGTCAACTATAGGCTAATCTATCAAATTGTAAACTATTAAACACTCTCGTGTCAATTAGTTTCTTTTCAAGTAATAGAATTTAGAATCTTTGTTAATGCATGAATCGAAATATTGTAAACTGCTTGTACTAAGGTGGCCTCTGGGGTCACTCTGCTTCACATGCCGCCTACAAGCAGTGCAGCTCTAAACAACCCACTGCTTGCCCCCTCTGCTTGGCTGCTGAAGGGGAGACAGAAGTGGAGTGCTAAAACATAAAATATTTGCTTTGATGTGCAGCGAGTTGTGCAGAGGAGGGGGGCATACATATATTTAAGTACTTGTTGGTGTGTGCCACACACACACACACTCCCTCTCACACACTCCCCTCCACTCCATCCCAATAGAACAACACTTACTGCCAGCTGGCATAAATTCTGCGCTACATTTAGCTTATTGCCGCTAAATGGTTTGTTTAATGCTAGCCGCGACACCAACCACACGCCGTGCTTAGTCGGCGCACAAACCGCAAGTGACACCCACGCACGATAGAAGAAGCTGACTGTCTCTCTCACTGACTCTTATACTGTTAACAATTGTTAATTTATTGCTTTCACAAGCCCAGCGTATCGCACGTTAGGCGATCAATTAAGTTGTCACTTAATTTGATTGTAGTTTTCAGACCCGCATTTCGTATAAAATCGTCAAGAAAAATCTCATTTAACACGCCAACTCTTTTTTTTGCTTGGTTAAACGATAGTGTGTGTGTGAGTGTGTGTTTGTTGTGCCTTGTGTGTGGCACGCCTGTACGTTTAACTTGTTTTCACTCTTTATTTATTGACTACACACAAGTTCATCGGTTTCGATGCGTTTGCCTCATTTGATACCCTGTAGCAAGAGGCAAAGATGTTTGAAGTGAAGGTGTGGATGGGATTGGGTTACGCTGGCTATGAAAGGAGGAAAAACAAGCAGTGATCGCAAGCAGTGATCAGCTTTATATACCTGCGCACTGTTGCTACTGCACTGCTTGCAGAGTTTAGCTAGCGCTGCTCTGCTTTAGCAAGCAGTTTAGCAAGCATATGTATGAGGAACTAGAGTCAAGGAAATTAATAGATTGACTACTATGCTACTATATTATCGAATCGATACCCACGATTGTTTCGCACCTCTAGCAGCCACAGTTAGTACTACCTCTGCCTCTTACAGGGTACCACTTAGTCCAGCACTTGAGTTGCCAATCAGCCTCTACACTTTTTTATGGACGTTCTTCACGCTTTCGTTTGATTAATTGACAAAAACATTTGTGCAAACAAACGGAACACCGTCGGTGCTGACCCCAAAGAAAAACTACAGCTCATCATTTGCAAATGAGCCAGCAAAGGGAAAGGGAAAGGGGAAAGGGCGAGTGGAGAGTGCAGAGAAAAAGTGGGAGGAGGAGGAGTAGGAAGCAGCAATAGCCATAAGTTAATGACCGAATTTGCTGAAAGAAAAGCAACAAAAGTCTTTCAGCTCGGCCAACACGCACCTTTCAGCATTGGCAATTTTCACTTTTACTTTTCATCCGTCATGCGTAACCAGAGGTACAACACACTCAACGTCATCGTCTATCGGTTATCGGTAATCGAATATCACATTACTGTGAGGTGTTGTTGTTGATGTGTTGGCTATGCTTGAGTGTTATTTATAGAGAGAGGAGAAGTGTGAAGCTAATTTATGTATGATAATTTCGATAATTGCCATAGCGAAACGTTAATTTGTCTAACAAAAAACTGTGGAAATGATAGGGGTGTAAGATAAATGTATAATATTTACAATTATATAATAGAAAGTAAAATAATACGAATTTATTATAAATATATAATTGTATACTTTATGATATATTTATATTGAATATGACTAGACCTAATTGAAAACTTTAAACCAAGTCTGTAAAACTCCAAGTTGAATATTCAGCTCGTACAGCAGAACATTACCCCAATCTAGAGCTCTTTGAGAACTCAATTAAAAAGTGAACTACCAGCAGAATCTGTGGCCACAATAAGCTCTTAAGTGTGTCAACAGTTGAGCCAAGTGTAAGACTGAATTAAACATGAGTGAAACGAATAAAGTGAATCAAGTGAACAGATTTCCGCATATTCATAAGTTTCAGCAGCTTAAAGCATCAGCAAATATTTCACAAGTTTTATTGGCATGACAAATACAAATAAAGCATAAACATGTGCAGAAGTTGTATTCATTTTCTATGCACAACAAAAAGTCAAATTGAAGTCAAAACTCAGAGCCCAAAAGTTGATTGCATAAATTGGCCAAAAAGCATTCCCCTTTTCCCCTCTCTCTGATTTTGTATAATTTTCGGAATATTTTACGGGGCAGCGTGAGAACTGCGTTTGCCTTTGCGTTTTACTTTTATCTGCCAATCACTATTATTATTATTATAATTTTTTCATCTGGGCATAAGGTGGGAAAATTGCAAGCCCAAGCTTAACGCAATCGCAATCGCGGGGTCTAATGTAATACTGCTTTGAGCTCCAGCCCAGGGTGCGGTCGACACTTTCATGCCGTACTCTACTCGATTTACTTGTGAGATCTTATATAAAGCAGATCTAACAGTTTCAAAATACTTTCAATTGGGCGAAATTTCGAGCTGTATTTTGGTCAAGTCGACTCTGGAGATACTCTGAGATGAAGGTATTGGAATGGAGGTAGTTTTTTGACAGTTGAAAACGTTTTTTGGAATGTGTATTAAGTGCAGTCTTTATTTGCTTTATGGCCAATTGAAGTAGTTACAGACAGCATATCAGTTCTATCTTAAGTAATTTAACTTATAGGCTATATTCTCCGCTTTTAAAACGTCTTAATTTCCTTAAACAGATTTATTTCTATCTATTTATTATTTAGTAGACTTTAAGCTCAGAAAATGCTTGGGTTTCATTACCTAAATTGCAATACCAACTATCTTTGGCCTCATAAAAGCCAAACTTAGTATTTTATGTTAATCAAAAATATAAATACATATGTAGCTTTTTATCATTTCGTGAATCTACATCAATATTCTGCATTAAATTATGTTATAAATCTTTTCATGAGTATATTGTTATATTCAATTGCTCCTAAAACTTTCAAAATGTAGTTCACTTTTATGTAAGCTTATCAATTACTTTCAGCCATTATTTTGTTATTCATTTAATCAATTTCATACCTCAAGATTAATTGTATATCTTTTACTGCCAAGCATAAAATTCCAATTTGAACAGAGAGCAATTAAGGTCAAGAAACAGATTGAGAGAGAGACTCGCTATATAGAGCTTTAAAATATATTGATATAAATAATTCTGTGCACTTTAGGTTGAGCACAGTTCTCGCCAAGTGATTTGAAATCTCTTTCGCCGGCATTTCGCGTGCTTGTAATTAAATCTTGATGGAGTTTTTAACTGGAGCGTGGAGCGTTTAATGATCAAGAGTGGTAATTGCTGGTAGCCGGTAGCTGTGGCAATTCTGAGCCAGTTTCCAAATGAGTTAATAGTTTTTTGGCTATTTTTTAGCATGTGGCAAAGGTAGCTGCTTATCCCCATCTCCACTGTTATTCCCGCATTCCACACACTCTCCCTTACCTCACGCTTTGTTGCCAAGTGTAATGCGAAAGTGCCGACGACAACTGCGAAAAGAGAAGTAAAAAATTAATAAAAAATGAAATGACAATGAAGTCTACAATTACAATTCCAATTACAATTACAGTCGCAACCTTTCTTTCTTCCGCTGCTTCCTCTCTGCCGCTTTGGCATATTTCATAAGACTCTCTGACTCCCCGACTGAGGAGAAAGGGGGAAATACTTAAAACACAATTTGCCAAGCCGAGTGAAAAGCATGATTAAAACAATATCTATGCACACATCTTGAGCTCTTCATGCAGATGATCATCACATTACTATCGCTACTTATTAGACACTATAATCCTAATTAAGCGCATTTCTCACTTTTTATATTCCTTTTTCAATTGCCAATTTTACGAGCCAAAGGCAGGGTTAAGGCTCTTTGGTTTTTCCCCCAAGTTGTGTGCGATTATAGAGTCAGAGAGTGTGAATATGGTAGGGGGCAGCAAATTCCGTTACCGGATAGACATAAAAGTATACTTTTATAGTAAATAAAGTACAATTTATTCAATATATATGAGCAAATTAGTGACTTTTAGACCCCTGTTAAGCTGTGCTGTAAATTCCATTGTAAATGCTTGACAAATATAGAGATACAATAATTTATTATATTATCTATCTACATGGTGCTTAAGTACCACTCACAATTGTACTACTCATGTTTCATATTCTTATCTTTCTATCCACATGACTATCTCCCACTCTTCGTACAAGAAAGATTGATTCTTATGATATGCTTTTACATTCCATAGTAAATAAAACTTTGAGTCTGTTGCTTATCAAGGTTTTTGGGTCCTAAAATGGAACTTGGTGTAACTCTCTCCCAAGATTTTATGGATTTTCAACTACAGCTTCTTTTTAACGATTTTCTTGTTTAAGGAAAGTCAAGCTTAGACTTTTTTAAGTTTACATAAATATACTACAAATATATAGGCAAATATATTCAGCATATAGTTTATACTTTATAAACCTATTATACCCAATATGGGAAGGAATATATGTCTGGGATCAGGCACTCACATATATCTATTGGTCCATATTGACAGCGAGGTAGATGTTTATATAAATTCTCTACATAAATCTACTACAAATTCCTAGTCTGTAGAGCTCTATTCTCTATTCTCAATTCAAGCTCTCTTACCCTTCTTAGCCCAGCTTAAAGCCAAGCTTCACTGTACTTATAGTACTAGTATACAAAGTATCTGATGTACAACTCCTATCATTTGTCGGACACGCGTCTCTCCGCCTGTCTGTCTGTCTGCCCAACTAGGGTGGCTTTGTTTGTTAATACATTTCTTCTTCTTCTACTTCTTTGCATAATTCCGTTTAAATTCATTTCCCTCCACCTACTTTTCCTGCTGGCATTAAGCCAAGCTTGGTAGTTATACATATCTACTTCTTTTTTTTGCATTTCTCTTTACATAAGCTTTCGAGTGTTTTGCTGTTGTTTGTTGTGTTGTGTTGTGTTGCTGTTTGTTGCTCGTTTCTTTTCGGTTTGTTTTTCTTTTGTTTTGTGCCTTGCCTACGCCGTCGACTGAGACGCCGACTGCGGCGTTGCGTTGTGCCTGTGGCGGCTTTTGGGTTAGAGTTAGTCGCGCGTCGCGCTTTCAAATCAACAGACGTCGTGTGCGGGGTCCAACCAGGCAGTGTTGTCAGTGTGTTAGTGTTGTAAAGCGTCTACTGTGCGTCGCGTATAACAGCCGACAGTTTGAGAGCCGCTGATAGCAAGCAGTGCGCCTGCGCCTCAGTATGGGCATCAATGAGTTTGTCTCTCTGTTCTATGGGTCCGCACAGAACTTACACGCCAGCAGCAGCAGCAAATCGGCGTCGACGTCAACGTCCACGTATTCATTGCCAACGGTTGCGGACGTCAAAGAGTTTCGACAAATGTTAAAAAATCACAAAAATGCCCAGGCCAAGAAATACAGTTACAAAGACTATCCCAATGACTTGAAGTATGCCAAAAATCTGAGTGCAACGCCGCTGCCAACGATGATGGGCGCCACCAAGAAGCTGCTCAACCACCACCACCACCACCACCAGCACCACAACAACAACAACAGCAGCAACATCAATCACAACAACAACAATCACAACAATCACAATCACAATGCGAAAGTCGCCAAAGTGCCGCCTGCCACCAGCAGAATACCAACCAAGTCGACTGCAGCTGCAGCTGCATCCTGCAGTAGTAGTGCAAGCAGTAGTATGAGTGTCAGTGTCCAAGCAAGCAGTGCAAGCAGTGCAGTTGACATGGAACAGCAACGTAATAAGCAACATGGCAAAGCCACAGCAGCCAGCTCCTTCCTCTGGAATTCCTTTCGCTTGCCACGCAGGCAGAAGCAGACCGCCCCCGCCCCCCAGACGACAGATAAAAAACGCGGAACAGCCGGTGAGTGTGTGTGTGTGTGTGACATTGCGAAAAATCAATGGAAGACAAGTGGAGAAATGTGAAAAAACTGTTGTGTACATGAGATACCCTGTAGGCAGCTGCTAGCGTGTAGTTCGATTGAGTTACTTAATGGGTAATTGAAAGGGGAACAGTGGGTTGTAGGAGGTTTCCATGTTGAAGTAAACTGAGTAGAGTAAAGTGAATGTGCAGTAATGGGAATGTTTATTTAGCACTGCTTGGATTTTAGCGCTTTCCATATGTTGTCATAGTTACCCTAACCTTAGAGCATAGGCATGCCAAACTACGCTAGCTCTACTGTCTACTGAGTTCACTTTGGATAGAGGCTAAGGGGTCTTAAGGGGCATAAAACAAGTTTATAGCTTAGAAATAAAACTAGAATTTTAATATAGGATTATCAGACTTCGCAATATACTTCATATTACAATAGTCCCCTACTACCTAGTTACACTGAAGCGAATGAGCCATTGTGTTGAAAGCTTCATCTATAGAAAGTGCATCTCAATAATATAGATCATAATATAAATTTTAGGTATAGTAAAGGTTTATTTCCTACTCTGCTTTCACTTTAATTTATATTTTATGACTAAAATTGATTGATTTAATACTATAATACCACCATCTATTAGAAACAACCAAACCAGCATATTAAAATAACCACATGCTAAATTTAATTGAGCTAACTTTTCTAGAGACTGAGTTCTCTGAGGTTAGAAGGAGTCATAAGACACTCATACTAGGGCAATTAATCAAATAAGAAAAGAAAATGTAAAAAAAAGCGGGATTGATTGCTCTACATATACTAAACTACAACTATTTGTCAACTTCTTTTCTACTATTCTTCTGGAGATCGAATTCGTTGAAGTGAGTGGAGCTATAGAGAGTCGTAGAAGCTCATACTAGAGTAGTTAGTCGCATCATGTATGTAAATTTGTACCATCACAGAGTAAACAAAACAGTTTAATAGATAGATTGATTGCTCTGCATATTATAAGCTACAACTACAACCATTTCTCAACTTATTTACCCCCCATTTCTGACTGAGTCAAGTCTGTAATAACTTAATCTCGCAAAACGCATCATAAACACCACAAATTCAGGTAGCTGCACAACAAATTTCGTAGCTCCAACGCTAATGGTTTCAGAGATCTATTTAAATGTTATAAAGTAAACAGCGAGCTGAACATCAGTAACGGTCATATCGACTAGACGCATCTTAATATCCCAGTTTATGCAAGCGAAATCTGCACTTAATTGTTATTGCTGTCGGAAATAATCAGCTGGAGTTCATCTCTGGGTTTATTTTGACCCATTTACATTCACTTGAAATCAACTAAGGAGAACAATGGCAATTGTGAGTGTTGCCAGTGGTTAGCCCCGGGGCTAACTTGGCTAACAAGCGAGTTCAGCGAGTTAAGAGCGCAGCCCAAACAAACTACAGTTAATAGCAACAGAGTTGAACATTCTTTTCTCTCAACTACTTAGCGGTTATCTAATAACTACAGGAGACATTAACTTTTATGTCTTATATAAGTTACAAGTTGTCTAATTCTCTCATTTTCTAGTGTGGGGGTATTACACTAATTTCCTGTTCTTGCCACAAACGAACCGTCAAATTGTAGACTTTGAGCCAAAAGTTTCCACACACACGACAACGACTCGACTCGTTGGCGCAATTAGTAACAAAACACATGAGATCTACCCCTACTCTCCCCTCTTCACTCTATTCAAGTCATAATTTTCTGTTCTTCATCTTGTTCTCTACATTCGCCATCTAATCCGCTTGTTCTTTGTGCTCTTTTTTAGAAATAGCATAAAATACTTTGAGCGTTAATAAACTTAATTACGAAATGTTGTTTTGATTATTTTGTCAAGTCATTTGTGCCGAGGGTGGAGGAAAACAATAATAAAGCATCATTTGAGACGCGTAATAGAATTAGAAATTTACTCTATAGTATTGTATTTGGCTGTTGAACTACTTTCTGCACTGCTTGAACTGCTTGCTAATCAAATTTTACATCAATTACAAGTTAATTTATTTTTATTTCAATTGTCTGCACTGCTTTTTTGAACTGCTTGCTCTACTTTATAACTTAGAGTATATAAATCTTCAATTTTCTTTATGTTTTGCACCGAATGCTGTTTGTTTAGACTTTTCTGCGCATGTACGCTATAGATAGGCGCAACAAGAACCTTTCTGAGCCCCCCTTTACTGCTCCTCCTTCCTCTAAGGCTGCTGTGTGGCGCCCACATGTGGCTCTATATGGACCACAATATTGATTTTTAACAGCAAAAATAACTCGACAACTCAAACGGTATATACACAGAGAGAGATAACGAAAGAGCGTAACCAAATATAGCAGTAGGCGAGAGGAATACCTACAAGTACAGCCACTAAGCGGGGTAGTTGTGACTAATGCGCCTAAAACAGTCTTGAGCTCATAATAAACGAGCCCCCTTGTCACCTCCACCCCTCTTCCACCTTTGCCCCAACATACGCTTTGACGATGACTCATCAGGAGACTACCCCAAAGTACTGCAGTGCACAAAGAACAACAGCAACAACAACAGCAATGTAAGCAGTAGCAAGGCGAAGAAGCAGTGCTTGTAACAAGAGCAAGCAGCACAGCAAGCAGCGCTCTCTTACTGCCAGTATAAGTCACTTTCTCTCTCGCAGCATAAAAATTGCATAATTTTGCGCTGTATGTGACTGAGTGTGTGTGTGTGTGTGTGTTTGCCTTTTGACACACTGACACTTATCGTTTGCGACAGAGCGCGCGCTCTCATAGAACGCAGTTTGAGAGGCGCACCAGAGAGCGCGCGTTCGCACAGCACATGCGCAGTATCAATGACTCTGCAACTGTTATACAAACTCAAACTGTATACGGCTTGTTTACAGTGCAGCGTCAACTGTAAAATGCTTGCAGTTATCAAGTGCAGTGGATAGGGATTGTTTTATGGGTTTCGAAGCTATTGTAAATTAATTAATTATTTAATTTGAAGAGTATATATTGGTAGAGTATTGTATATAGTATAAGCTGTAGGGTAGGTTCTTTTATTTATTTTTATTTACGACAAATAATTAATATTAAAATGCAAATATTACTGCCATATCTACTCCGTTTTAAAGCGTATTTTAGTAGACTCTTATACCCCAATACCGCATCGATAAGTGTGCAATATCTATACTTAAATTAAAGGGCACTTTCATAGTCTCACATACCCCACTAATGAGTTGATTATGTCATACATTGAGTATCTGTAGCTGTATCTGTGTCTGCTCTGGCGATTTCGCAGTCTTAAGTGCGATTTGCTTTTAAAATGCCATTAAAAACGAAAGGGGTGGGGTGAAAGAAATCTCTGGTGTTGCCCCAATCGATTAATTAAAAATATTCAATGAAAAACAGCGTTGTAAAAGCATAGCATAATTAAATCAGAGCGTGCGTTAATTAACGGTACTCGTGCTGAAATTAACAAAGTGTAACCACACACACACACACACACACTCGCACATGTGTGTGGCGCCTCCAGCTGGCGCTCTAGTGGCTGCCCCTAATGGAGTCAAGTGCAGGCAGGCAGGCAGCCTCGTCGTAACGGCCAATGGACAATGCCTGCTCCATGGCTCCATGGCTAATGGATAATTCAGAGCAACGCTGAGCAAACAAACCCGACTGTTGTACTACCCCACCCCTCGCTGCTGTCTGTGCAGCTAAGCGCAACAATTTGTTGCACTCAACTTGGCTGCAACGACGCATTGATTGATAACCGCCTTTTCGGACAGTCTCTTCCAACAGTTGTTGGCCGTAAGCCAATTGGCCAAAGTGCCGGTTGTTTGGCTTTAACTCGGGCCTCTACCCCTCCCCCTCCCCCTCCCCCTCGCCCTGCCTCTGCCACTGCTATCGAACAACGGGGCGTATGCGCAATTTGCATGCTTAAGATAAGCAAATTTGTTTTAAATGTTGATGGCAACATTTTTCACTCTTTAGTCCACGAGTGTGTGTGAGTGTGAGTGTGTGTGTGTGTGTGTGTGTGCCATTTGCATTGAACTTGTTTATTCGCTGTCTTTGCCAAGTGCCAAGTCATTGCAATTCACCAAGCATTTTCGTCTAGCCCATAATTAAGGTCGTGTGCCTGTTAAAGTACGAACAGTGGCAAAAACAGAGGGGGAAAGAGTGTGAGGGGCGTGTTGTGGCTAGGTGTGTGGCAAACACTTTGTTTACTTTTTAATTAATTGCGCTGGCAAATGCCATAGAGTTTTTTATTAGAAAATGCTGATGGCATAAATGAGTAGGGAGAAATGTATGGAATATACTGACTAACTAACTACAAGCGACTGGAGTCTAGTCTAGTCACTAGACAGTGGCTTGTGCTTTATGGCAGGAAAAGCAGACCACACACCAGGCAGCTTATGTGTGGGCAACTGCTTGCTGTGATACGAGTAATGCAAGGCAACTGCTTGCAGTGATACGAGTAATGCAAGCAGTGTACTGCATATTAGAGTTCTGAGCAAAGACTGTTGGTATATTTGAAATGCAAAGCGAAAGCAAAACCAACTAATCTAGGTTAGGTTGATATTAGGTGGATATAATTCGCATAATCGGCATCACAACGAGCCATTTCAGGCCTAAGTGAGCTAAGCACATCTTATTTTTAGCAACAGCCTAATACTACGAGTATAACCTAATCTATTTAAATGCCTTTGTATATTTTAGTATATTGTATATTGTAGTTATTTTGATAGATTTTTAATTGTAACTTATTATTTTATTCCACGATCTACTTTCCAATAATTTGCATATATTTTACGTCATATTTGAGTATATATCCTATATCCCCATGGCATTAATTTTATTATTTATATATAAACACTTTCCTATACATGAGTATATATATTCATAATTAACACTTTGCTATTCATATTATGTATATTTATTCATAAAATAACACTTTCCTATACAAATGTACACATAGTACACATATACATATCCATATTCGCATAACTCTTGTAATAATTATGCATAAAGCATAAAAAACTAAAACTAAAAACACCAAGCCACTAAATTAGTTCATTTCCTGTTGGCTTTCCTTCACACACACACATACACTCGCACTGTGGGTGCCATACATACTAGTGAATATTATTTGCCTATTTTCTTTGACTACATTTTAGTGGTTTTTATAGAGTCATGAAAATTTGCTTAGTTTTCGCTTGGCTGCGCCTTTCGTCTACTCTTTCCTTTGTTTGGGTTTTATTTAGTTTTCCAAGTTGACCAGATTGATGTGGCCAATCCAAGCCAAGCCAGCCATACGCACAGTGGGCTCACACCCTTTGTTTTTATCGCTCGCTGGCGTCGCAATTAACACTTGTTGACAAGTTCAGTAGGCCAGGCGATTGTTTCTCTCCTCCTGGCTATTCTTTCTATTCCAATTCATTTCGTTTGTTGCGTGGCAATTCAAACTTAACATTCGACGCCCACGCTGTGCCACAGCGACGACCCTTGGGCAATTGGGGGCACAGTGGCAGTGGCAACAACAGCAGCTGCTGCTATGATTTGAGGCGATTAAAGTTTGATTTATGTCGACTCATTAATTAGCCGCCGTCACTTGCTACGATTTGCTTTAGTTTTTGCCAAAAAACCAGAGGAGTATTTCCCCATAGGCACTGTGGTGTGAGTGTGTGTAATAAATGTGCGCAATTAATTGTAAATTATGCAAGCATTTACATTGGGAACGGGAACTATAACAGTTTAATTGATGATGTTTTAATAGGATTATAGCGTGGACTAGCTACTATTAACTCTTGCTCAATATTAAGTTTTCAATTTCAATTAATTGTTCGAATATCCCAATTTAAGACAATATTAAAGAAAAGTAAACTATTTATTATAAACTAGGGAAATATATTAATCATCTTGCGAAAAAATTAGGTCTCTATGTCTTACCATTTGAGCTGTGCGTTGATGACCCATCAGTCAGTCAATTAGTCAGGACATAGAACTTCTTTGTCTATATAGATTATGCAGGCATTTACATTGGGAACTATTACAGTTTAATTAATGTTGATCTAATAGGATTATAGCATGGACTAGCTACTATTAGAGTTTGCTCAGTATAAAGCTTTTGACTCCAATTAATTGTACGAATACCCCAATTTATAATAATATTAAATAAAGTAAAATATTTACTATAAATTAGAGAAATATATTGATCATCTCTATGTCTTATACGAGCATTTATTTTGCGTTCAATTGTATCTAAATTCACTAAATAGTATTACAGCTTGAATTTAGATTTAATTTTTAGCATCATTTATTTCAATTTACATATTAAAATTCGCTTTGGTCACACTTTCTGCATGATTTATTTGAATTTACTCGCTTTGGTCCCACTGTGCATGCCGTTGATATTAATTAAGCTTGCGACTGCCGGCTAAACCCATTAAGTGACCCATTGAGCGACCTCTCACAGCTTCACTCTCAGCTGCAATTGTCAACAGTGTGCGCTCTTCCCCCTCTCCCCCCTCTCCGCCAACCTCCTCACTCTCCACCAACCTCCTCACTCTCCACTGCTTTACCAACGTAACGTCACTTATGCTAAGCGAGCAGCACTCTCTCTGCCCCCTCCTCTCCCATCGCATTGCCATTGCTAATTAGCTGACTGTGTTTTGTTTTTATTATATCCAAATGAAAACTCAGCGATCGTCGCATACTCACCACACTCACATACACACACCACGCACTGTGTGGTGAGTTGGACTGGGCGCAATTAGCAAAACGAGCCAAAGGCAGCAGCAGCGCCTCTTTAATTTGTATTTTATTTTGTATAGAAATTCATTAACAGTTTATGTTTAGAACATTGCGTAGTTGTTGTTGTTGCTGTTCCTTTTGTTGTTGTTGTCTTTAGCGTTGAGCGATCGCCGTTTGTTGTGCGGTTTTCAGTTGTCGTTGACGCCTCGACTGACCAACAACAAATCAAATCGTCGCGAAATGTGTGCGCGCAACAAAGCAGTTCAATTGTGTGAGCACTGCTTGCGTTGATTGTTTAACAAGTTTGAAGTGCAAGCAGTGTGCAATTAGTTATATTGCAAGCAGTGCCAACATGTGCGAAGCCATCAAATATCAGAATTGTGATTATGACAATGCCGAGGATGAGGGAATTGGCGGTGAGTCGGGGGAAGGGGAATTATTTTCTAGCGGCGACGCAATTTCCTTTTCTACAGATATATGTAGTAGTATATGCTGCAAAATGAATAAGAGACAAGCCAATGGCATTAAAAATTAATGCCCAAAGCAAAGGAAAACATGAGAAAAGTATACGAGCTGTGACCTAGAGCGTATTTGTTCGAGTAAGACATATTGTTATGTGGGTATAATGTATGTATGAATGTATGCGTGTATGTGTATTGTGTATGTTAACTTTTGCTTTATGTTTATTTTACCTTCAGTCTATCTACATTAGTAAAAAGTAAACTGTTTGTTGAGGGAAATTTACAGGGAATTTTTCTTTATGAAATGTAGATAAGGGAACAAAAGGAATATGCTCCGAATATAATGCTTCTATATTAAATTCAGTAAAATAATATTCATTGAATTTCATGCTAATATTATTAGTGTATTGGCTTAGTCGTCTGATTAAAAAGGCTTTTTATTTTTGCTCTTTTACCTCTCCCTGTTCTCCCTCACATTTGCTCTTAATCATCCCACCGCAAGCACAAACAAATACTAAATACTACATATATCGTATATAGTATATCTTTATTATTATTATACACATATGCCTGGCAGATGATGCTGTTATTATAGGCAGAGTTTATGAGCAGTTGGTCCCACTGTGCCACACACACAGTGGGCTATGCTGTAACATTTTACGTTGTTTTTACTTAAAATCTGTCGTAGTCTATTTTATTGTGCCAAATAAAGTGCAAAACTAAAAGCATAAAAACTGAATATCGAGTAGGCTAAAAATAAGCATTAGAACTTGTGCCAAAAAATAAAAACAAAACCCACAAAAAGATAAAAAGAAATCCACGTATAAATAAAGTAAATACGAATGCGACGCGTGGATATACTTGGCCTTTTTTCTAGACTTTATTTTTGTTGTGGTTGGGGACACGACCTTGAATTACGCGACGTCCAGTGCGACGAATGTAATTTCAAAAGTGTAATGTAAAAGCATATTAAAAGAAATGTATTAAATGTGGTGGAAACATATAGTGTACTGAGGGTAGAGTAAGCGAAGATACCCTGTAAAAGCTAGTAACTATTAGCAGGCATGAACAAGTCACTGAACTGTCTTAAAATGTAAGCTAAATACTTATTAAAGCTAAGCACAAGCGTATATAGGACAACTTAGCAAATTTTAGAACCAAGGGAAATTTTAGGGAAATTTATTAGAGAGTCAGGAAGGCAAGGGATTTTGTGGTAAATTATAAGACATTTCTTATTGCTTTCGTTCTGTTAACTAGTTTGCTTATTATACACCTCCATGTCATACACACTTTACAGGGTATGCCGTAGTCCAACTCCTCTCCTATTCACCTTAAATTTAACCAGATGTCCATGTCCATCAACAGCGGTTCAACAGTCGTTGCTACACTCATTCATTTGTCTGTGAGGCCCATCATAGGGCTGTCATTTGTGGCTCTACGTTTCTGCTATATATTCTTCAGCTTTCTGATTGACATTCAGCAGAGGCATTCATTCAATCGAACACACGAATGCGAATACGAATACGAATACGAATACAATTCGAATGCGTATAATGAGTACATAAAGTACAGCATTTGCCTCTGACAAGTTCTTCCGCTCTGCGGTTGCCTTTTATTAGTTTCTTTTCTCATTTTGTTTACATTCGCAAATTGTTTATGAAAATGTTGTATTGATCTCGCTTCAGTTTCTTTTTCATTTCACAAATAAAAACGTTAAAAAACGTTTACAATTTGATGCCAATTTCTTTAGTTTACCGGGAAAAACATTTCTCGAAACTCGAAAAGTCTTTTGAGTACGAAATGTTTATAGGAAATGTCAAATTGTTGTAAACTCTTTTAGCAGAAATTCGTTTATATGACGCGTTTATGGCAGACATCTTGTACACATTTTTTAAAGTAATTTAGATTGTTGTTTCATATGATAAGATCTGTAATGTTTGAGGTCAGAGTTTGACCTCATTATGTGAGGAGTGAGTGAATGTAGTGAATGTAATCAGGTCTAATGAGTTGCTACAAATGGGTACTATGAATACTTTAAGATTGTATGGCACAGTATGACGAATGTATGGCAACTACTCTTACCTGTTATATCATATCAATCGGACATATGACTACGTATTACAGGAGTTTGGTATATGTCTATCATACATATGTCTATCATATAAATACGGTAAGATATAGGGTATATTTGGCAAGCCAAATACTACTCTGAAATAGTGAATTAATAGGGGTCATATATATGACCCTTAGCAGTCATACAAATTGGACATATGACAACGTATTAATGGCCTATGGCAGACTATATTATACTCTAAAATATTACATTTATTGGTGCTATCTATATGAACTTTGGCTGTCATATAAATCGAGCATATGACAACGTATTACTGGCATGTGGCATATGTTTATCATATGTCTACCATATAAATCAGTCATATGGCAGCTTATAGCGTATGAACAGTTAATTGTTACTGCTTGTTAATAAGTTAAATAAGCCGTTGACATGCAGCAATTATATGCTGCATCTGCTGTCATACATTATATGGCATATGCAAATAAATTATTCGCATTTGAAGCCACAATTAACACTCGACGCCTACTGGAAGACACTCGACAGCTCAATTGTTGGGGGATTAGACAATCTCAATGA
Organism: Liodrosophila aerea; assembly: GCA_035045005.1. Classification (NCBI taxonomy): domain Eukaryota; kingdom Metazoa; phylum Arthropoda; class Insecta; order Diptera; family Drosophilidae; genus Liodrosophila; species Liodrosophila aerea. Next base: position 437,070 of record JAWNNL010000689.1, read on the forward strand.
GCGGAACTGAACTCTGGCAGGCTGTCAGTGTGTCTGGCAGTATGTCAGCTGCGGTATGGCAATAAATACCATGCAGTTGAATATTAATTGAAATATTTGCTAAATGAAATGAGTAATAGTTGAGATAAAATTGCAGAGGAATGAGGTGTAGGCAGTAGGTCTCAGATGCCTTACTCTAATACTACATTAGGTTTGTTCTGTGTACCCTCTTCCTCTCAGTTCCCTCCTTCTCTCAGTCCCCTCTCTCAGTTCCCTCTTTCTCCCAGTCCCTTCCCTCCCTCTGTTCCCTCTTTCTCTCTGTGTGTCTCTCACATCTGTCATAGAAACCCAACAGCAATTCGGGTTGAGTTGACGTTGAGATTTCAAGTGAGATTTTTATGCCGTTTTAGCGAAAACAACAACGCATGGAGCTAATTGAAAATGCCAGTTGCCAGTTGCCATTTTGAAGTCTCTGTTGTTTTTCTTTGGATTTTCATTAGAGGTTTTCCAGTTGTAGTTTTAATTACGTGCATTTTCAGTGGACTTGTTTTTGTCTCAGTATTTTGTGGGTCGCCATGGGCCAAAGACAGCTTGCAATTGCCAAATGTGGCAAGAAAACAACAACAACAACAACAACAATCATGCGTATGCGTGTGAGTGTGAGTGTGTGTGAGTGCATTCATGAATACTAGCAAACACTCAGTCAGAGTCATTCACTCTTACAGCTGGCTAATGCCAAATAAGTTTTTAGTTTTTGGAATTTCAATTATTTTGCTGTGTGTGTGTGTGAGTGTGTGTGTGTGCAAGTCCGTGGTCAGTGTACACTGCATGACACTGCTTGCAGCCCACTGTGCCGCACAGTGTGACGGACGGACAGACTGCAGGCGTTTGACACATGTTGCAAACCCAAGTAGAAAAAACCGCCATTATCAGCTTGGCAGACCAAATATCAGTTAGCATGTGGCAAGTGCTAGCTAAAAGTAGTGGAAACTAAGGCTTAATATAATACGGGAATTAAATTGAATTTATTAATGAAATATTTATTATTTGAGCTCAGCTTTTATTTTAAATAAAACCAATTAAAAGCAAGCTAAGTATAAGCCAAACTAGACATTGTCAAAGGGTAAAAAACACTGCTTAGAGGAATGGCACATTACGCGCTGCTTGCAGCTTGGCATTTGGCAACTGCTTGGCAGCAGCTTATACAGCATATAAAACTGCTTGAAACTTCTGCTGGTTGTTGTTTTCTATAGAAGAAGAAACTGCTTGACCGACAGGTGTAACGTTGTAATAAAGCTATAAAGTAATTAAATAATAATAATATGCAGTCATAAACATAATAATAGTTGCAAATATTGGTTAAAATAACAATAAAATTATTAGTAAGAATAGTAATAAAAATTATAACAATTTTAGCTGCCTTTTAGATTAGTTTCTACTACCATTTCTGCTGCCCCTACTACTATTAGTATCACTATACCACTCTTACTACTACCACTACCACTACTTCAACTACTTCCAACAAACTGTCAACACCTTCCGGCAGAACTGACCTGCATTTAATTCTCACAGTTTATGCCAGTCCAAAACCGTGGGGAATTCCCTATGCCCTGCAGGCAGGAAAACTTTGCTGAATGAAAGAGTCTGTTGGGTTTTTCCCGCCGCTCATAAAATACGCAAGTGAAAACTGTGTGTGGGAAAAAGGAAGAGAATAAAGCGTAGAATGGAACTGAACAACTACTGCGGTGGTTGCTTTGTGACTAGTGGGTCATAAACTACACAATTCTCCTCTCTGTTCGCGCTCTTTGGCAATTCTCTCACGCAGCGGGAGAGCGTCGGGGCAACACTTGTCTGACAACGGCGTGAGAAACAGGAGAGAGACAGTTCTCTCACTGGCAAATGTTTGCAACCTTGTGCGTAATAGTTAGCGATTAAAACGTCGTGTAACTAATGTCATTTAATTGCGATTGAAGAATGCAGATGGAGTTTTCCACCGAATGCACGGCGTGTGCCAGACACACTCTGAAAGAGACTCTCTGTCAGCTCAACAGGCGTGTGGCATTGAGAATGCAGCACTTGCATCAGGTGTGTGCAAATATGTTGAGTATAACTGGGAAATCTAATGATGACTGTGTGAGGAAGTGAGGGGAATACCCTTGCTGAAATTTTATACACATTTACGGCAACATTAGACAAAGACCTTTAAATTGTTTTTCTAAGCATTATGTGTGTTATTTTAGTACACATTTCAATTTGTAAATAATATTAATACTAGTAATAATAACGATATGAAACACAGCTGTGTTAGGGGCATTCCCTCTCATATGAAATGGCTGTAGAATTTACTACATTCTCTGTGAAACACTGACTGCCAATAGTTGTGGTCTCTAGTTAGCTAGCCATGTCAATGATGATCACAAGTTCAGTCTGCTTTAGACTGAGACTCTACAGTTTGAACTGCACTGCACTAAGCACTATGCTCAGCCTCAGCTTCAGCTTCTGCTTGAGTTACAACTATAAGTAAAGGCAGACAAAAAGAAGCGTATTGCCTCATACTCTGCCACATATTTTACTACTTTTTATAGGCATTTACACAAACTGATTATACCCCACTTGTGTACCCCTTCATATACTACTATAATCACCTCTTTGATTAGCCTCAAATTTCCGTCAAACTTTTCATTTCATTTCATTCCATTTCATTGGTAATTATGGCTTATTATGGACTGTAGCTCAAATTTGTTGATTGAAATCTACAATCATCGAATTAAGCAATAATTTCGCTTGTAAATCTCCAGCGTGAGTAGGAAATGGCAGAGTGGGAACACAAAAAAGAAAGAAAAACCCAAAGCATGAAATGAAACTGCAGCAGGTACAGGCATAACTCGACTACAGGTTGTACTGGTTGGCGTTGACAGTTTATAGTGTGTACGAAACCTGAGCTACAAATCTCAGAGCTTGTAAGGAAGTCATGTATGAATTATGGTTGGACAGATCGATGGAGAGACGGAGAGACAGAAAGACAGACAAATTATGGGCCTAAAGCAAGCGAGTTGACTGACTCCATATCATCATATAATATACTATAAACAAGCACAAGTTTATTAGCTGCCCAGCTGACTCAATCAGTCTCTCTATCAATGCCAACTAATAGCTGCAGCCTCTGCCTTAGTGGGCGTGGCAGCATTTACACCTAAGTGGCGTGAGTAAGCTGAAGACATCATCATGTGAGTGAGCTCAGAGTGCTTTCCCTTGTGAATGGCGCATCGTCTGTCATTGGTCTCTTGTCTACGCTTTGTGGTTGACTCGAGCAGCAATTACTCATCCTCAGTTGTGGCTAAACTCGGCTCAACTGAATCTCAACTTTCGCTTACAATTACGATTATTATATCATAGTTTCATTAATAATATCTCATCTTCTCTTGCAGAATCCCTGCGCTCCGGCGTGGACCAAACAGAGCTACAGGAACTCAATCAACTTGGCCTCATACTAAATCCCGTTACAAATTCCACACAACAACAGCAGCAGCCGCAGCAGCAACAGCAGCAGCAGCAAACGCCACGTGACTCGAAACGCGCCTCCATCTGCAATGAGCTCTGCTGCGACTGCGCTGCGGCGGCAAGCAGTGGCAGCTGCAGATGCGCGGCAGAGAAGGCGCCCAAGCAGAAGCGTGCACAAGAGCCAGAGGCAAGCAGTGCACAAGCAGTGCCAGCGGCAATGCCCAGCGAAGTGGAGCTAGCGGAGACAACAACCACAGCGGCTATAAACAGTACAAATGAGGTAAGTAAATGATAAATAAATAATGAAAATGAACTAAATTGCTTATATATTTTTCACAGTGCACAACACAGCCCACTGTAGTGGCAGCTGAGCAGAGTCTCGCTACAAATGCCACTCTGAAATGTTATATGGAAAACGGTTACTTGAACTACGAGCGATTGTCCCAGAGCCTAGAGCAGGGCAAGCAGCAGCAGGAGCAGAGACAATGCCAGTTGATGGGACTCGCCATTGTGGTGCAGTACATGTCCCAGCAGGTGAGTGTGCGAATATGTTCTATCCTCAACCGGAATGAATGGCTTAGGCCAGAGCTCAACCTTTTGAGCAAGGGACAAGGGCAAGCCTAAGCAGCGGATTTGGCAGAAGTAAGCGCCAGGGTAGACAAACAAAACAAACGAACGAACGAACGAATTGCAGGCAATTGAAATGTTTTCCACCAGTTTTCCATGTGCTACAGCAGCCTTTGTCTCTTGGCCAAAAGCGCACTGGGTTTGCTCTAATAAAAGACTGCATTTCAGTCAGCAAAATCTGGCTAGTGATATTTGCCTTAAGCTGCGCTTAAATTTCAACTAATTTTCTTTAATTGTTACAATTTTGGCTAAGTCGGGCCGGGTCCACTTTTATTGTTTGCACTAATTAAAATAGCAAAGGCCACACAATGGTTGCTAGGCAGCTTAAATCTGAACTATATAGACTACTATATAGGCTATATGCACCCTAGAGTCTGCCTGTATCTCAGCTCTGTGCTTACCCTTTGTCCTTAGCGAAAGGGTGTGAGTGCTCTGCTCTACATACAATTAATTGTCATCATTTTCCCAATGCGAAAGGATTTACACTCTGCATATACTATATACTTTTCCATCTGGTGTTAGTTCCAACAGTTTTAGTTGCTTGAAAGAGGTGGAAGGCGAGAACTGAACTTGCTTATAAAGGAAGGATTGAAGTACTATAGAATTCTGTCTATCCGTTCTTTGTGTGGCATATTATAGAATGAATACTCATAATCACACTCGTTCTATAATTCATTCTATATACCTACTCATTCTATATTCTTATTCCATATACTCTTGACATAAAAGAAAGGTATATATGGTAGTATATACTATATACATATCGTCAGTGAAAGTTTCTACTACCATTCTTTAATATGCTATAATTTCCAATACCTCTTCTTTGTTGCCTAAACTTGTCTGGTTTTTATGATATAAAATATACAACAACTTCAACATAAACCGCTTTATATATATGCGAATATACAGTATTATATATCTCCAATAATTTCAAAATTGTCAAACTGTTTAATATACATATTATTCATATTTGCGCAAATGTAATTAAGCATTCATTCTACAGTACTCAAAATCTCTATACTTTATAGATTTTTATAGCAACTTCCATGCTATATAAACTTAATTTGTAGCAAATAAACTAAAAGACTCTTTCCTTATATCAAAAGTAGACTTACTTCCCATTTTTGTCTACTTCTTTTTAAGTCTTTAACTCGCAGGTAGTCTAGGTAGTTCAATCTGTGCATTTGCAGTTCTCCTCCTCTGCCTAGACTCTGTTCATGTTTTACCTGTTGAATGCAGTTGTGCAAAAACGATTAAAAATCAATAACAAGAAGGCAATAAAAACGCGACAATTGCTGAGAAAAACATTAACTTGACATTTGCATAGTGTTTAAAAGACAGGGATGAGGGAATAAGATTGGGTTTGGGTTAGGGATTGGGTTGAATTTGGAACTGGTGAATCGATTTATGATGTTGTGCCGTCTGCTGACTTTTCAACCACAGAAACGTGGCTCAGACAGGTAGAAAACTGTGAATACTGTATACAAATATTATAAAAAAGACGATGAAAGGAATATGAAGAAGAAAAAGAAGTATGCCCAGGTTCTTTAGCTTAAAACGATATAATGTGAAATGCTGAAAATGTGAAGTAAAGTGAAATCAAAGAGGACAGATTAGAAATGCCAACGTAAATTAAATATAATAGTAAAATGGAGTAAAATGTACCAATCTATAGAGTTTACTTGCAAGTAGTAAACAAACTAGAAAGAGTATTAGCTGCTATAAAAAAGAGCTGCTCTGTGCTTCGCTGTGTTCCTCCTCCACTACCTTTAACACATTTGCTACACATTATAATCCCAAGTGAAAAAAACCCCCTTAGACTCTGCTTAAACCCGCATTCATTGCACAATCTGTTGAGTGCATTCAGAAACACTCATTTGCCGCAATATTTGAATAACTTGTTGCATGTGCGGTTGTTGCACAAACATCACAGGAAAATTCCATGGAAATGCAGCTAAGGAAAACATAAATATTTCCCACTAAAAGCCTAAACTGCTGCTGTCAAACATAAATATTTATTTAGCCATGAGAGATTTCGCAGTTCAGTGTGAAAACCGGGAAAAGGACACGCAAGGACATGCACATATTTTAGGGCTAAGCACGTGCTTCCATTTATTAGGATATATCAAGTGAAGGACAACAGTGGGAGACCCAGAGACCCAGATACTCTGCAAATGGCAATGCAATTGCGAGACGATGGAGTTTAGACAGAATCTGAGGTAGTCAAAGGCTTAAATGGCTGCAGGTAGTCAAGGATAGGAGCAGGAGTAGAGTGACTAGAACTGCGACAGAGTCATAAGGCCTAGACAGGCATAATTACATCAAAATTATAGCAGACTGACTATCTAGGGTGGGCATCAATAGCAGACAGAGTAAATTATGCACTTGAGTAGGGTTAAAAATCACTTGCAGTTGGAAATACATTATGGAACTAGCTATTATATGTATATTTAGAAAAGGTTCCATTCAAGATCTATATACTTATGTAAGCTAGTGATATAGATAGTTAATAGAGAATAGATTCAATCAGTGGCAAATTATAGCAAACTCTGCTTGAACTTGCAGCTCAGCCAATGCAGGAACCACTTGAACACTGCACGCTTCAAGCTTCGGGTGTGTCTGCGTCGAACTGCTTGGAGCACCACTTGATGCAAGCAGTTGGAGATTTCTTTACGCCTGTAATAAAGTCAATCAAAGACTGTCGCAAGCAGAGTCAAACAGTGCAACTGCTTGTCAAACACTTGAGCTAAAGCAGTTGGAGACTTCTTTACGCCGATAATAGAGTCAATCAAAGACTGTCGCAAGCAGAGTCAAACAGTGCAACTGCTTGTCAAACACTTGAGCTAAAGCAGTTCGTTACAGTTTACACCCCAAATGTTTCAAGTAAGGAGCGCAAATTGCAGAGCATTCAGACAGCCCTCAAAAAACTAGGGACTGCAACTAGAACTAGTTAAATACTGTGACTAATTTCTTAAGTTGCATACAAGGCAAACCACATGACGTGGTGGGCAGCAGAGATTAAGCGAGACGCTTTGACTTTTAATTTTATACAAATTCCTGCAGCAGCACGAGGCGTTGACGCTGACCGATGTCCAAATACGCCCACATTGGTGCACCAGCTGCCACGCCCTTACACGGTGTTCCATCTGAATTCTTTTGTATACATTTGAGCTGAGAATAGAGATTCTCTCTCTCGTCCTAGGAGAGAGTCGAGAGAGTCCTTTCTCTTGCTTCCTTTTACTACCTGTTGCTGCTATAAAAGCGGGAGAGATCCTCGCGTAGTCCTCAGTCTACTCTGTGTTTTCACCGTGTTTAGCTCAGCTCGAAATGTTTGATGAGTTTGTGTTTCCCAGCGAGAATCTTTCCGCCCAGACGATGGACTTTGATCTCATCAGCTGGACGTTGTGCGAGAGTAACAACAACAGTGATAGCGGCAACAGTGGCAGCGGCAGCTTCAGGAGTAATTGTCCATATGACACTGAGGTAAAGCGAAAGTGAAAGTGGGACAGCTTTAAACTGGTGTAAAGTATAGAACTTTCTAGGGAGTTTTTTGCATTTCATATGTGTAGAAATTGGTGTAGTTAAGTGAAGTCAAGTGAAGGAAAATGATAACAATATACGGTGAAATATCTACAGCTGAAGGAGGTGTTCGCAATGGATAGGGCTTGCTTAAAAGGGGGTGTCCCCATAGAAGAGGTGTCTGCAGAGGGAGTTTACAATAAATATTGTATTTAAGAGTGATAGGCAAATCTTGTTCTATATCGAGTGCATAATGTATAAAGTTTTTTGAGGTATTTTCTTAGCAATATTTTGGTCTAAAAACTCCCCTAGTTGAATGCAGTGACTGCAGTGATTTCAGCTACTTCTAGAACTAATTCAAGTGTATTTATTTCTTCAATTGATGCTAGAGGTATGGAATATTAAAAGTGTAACCTTGGCAGACAGAACTAGGCATAAATTCAGTCTAGAATTTAGCGAAATTTGCTGGAATTTATGATATAGAAATTTCCTTAAATTATTGAACATAAGTGTGAATGAATGATCCCCAAGAATCCCAGAGACAGTGATAATCTAAGGCCTAGTATTACATTTGTTAATGAGGTAAAGAAAAAGTGATGAACATATATTATTGAATGTGGTAAGTGTGAATGAATGATCCCCATGAGTTCTGGTTGCAATGACAGAGATAATCCTAGGTTATTGAGGTGAAGAATATGTGTTGAACATATACATATGTTATGGAATGTGGTACTATGAAAGGCACAATTTGTTAAGCATATATTGCATCTAGATATTCTAGATTATGCTAGAAATAATTGTGGGTTATTTACATGCAGAAATGTCCATAGTTAACTGCAGTTGAGTGAGTGATGTAGTCACTAGTTCTAGTACTAGTTCACATTGAAGACTGACCTGACTATGGAACATAGGTATTATATCTTGTATAAAAAGTCTATATTGCATAGAGTTTTTATGCGAATTTGCAGTCATATATTATACATACTCTACCCACATACATATGTATGATATGTCTATAAAAATGAGTGGAAACTTCACTTCGCTTCACACTATTAAACAGCGATTAAAATATGTTTAAAGCGTCGCCAAGTAGTCTCAAGGACTCGCCATTGTGTACTAGGGTCATAAAACTCGCTGGATTGAGGTAGTAAAAGGAAATGTGTAGAGCGTAGTCCGCACTTCCTGTGGCACACTGTGAGACAGGGTATTTTGAGGGATCATAAAAAGAAACAGCAGAGGGAGAGGGAGAGTAGGGCTAAGAGCTCAGACAACCTCATAGACAAACAGGTAGCAGCATTAGCTTTACCCAAGAAAACTTGTAATAAAATAATAAAATAAATAATAAATAATAAATAATAAATACTCTACTCTCTACTCATCTTTCCCTTCAGATGGACAAGCTGAGCTGTGTGGAGCGCAAGACGCACTCCACGCTGGAGCAGACCATGTCACTGTTGGAGCAGTCGAAGCAGAGCTGTGAGAAGCTGCGCGAGCAGTTGGATGCACAGGAGGAGCAGCGGCACGAGCAGATCAACGAGCTGCAGCAGGGTAAGTGTAGGAGTTGAGCTCTTCCAGCTATACCATACTTACTCTCCACTCTCCCCTCCCCCCTCCAGCTAAAGAGAAGGCGCAGGAGCTGCAGCTGTTGGCCAAGCAGCGTTTCCTTGAGCTCGAGTCGCAGCTGCAGAGCAAGGACGAGGAGAAGAAGCAGGCGCTGGCCTGCTATCGCCAGGAGGTGGAACTGCAGCTGCGCAACAAGCAGCAGCAGCTGGAGACAGTGGAGGAGCAGCTGACTCAGCTGCAGGCACGCTACGAGTTGGCGGAGCAACAGCAGCAGCAGCTGCAGGAGCAGTACACACGCCAGGAGCGGCATCAGGCGGAGCAACTGGCTGCAGCCACACGACGCGAGCAGCTGGCCGAGGAGCGTATCAAATCGCTGAGCAAGGAGCTGCAGGCGCTGCAGTGCCAGGCGGAGCAGGAGCAGCGCGAGCTAAAGGATCGTCTGGTGCTGGCGCAGGATGAGCTGCAGGTGCTGCGGCAGAGCAAGCAGCGGCACAGCAGTCCAGTGGCTGCCGGCAGCAACTCGGAGCTGAATCGCCTGGCCAGCGAGGCGGAGAGTCTGCGCTGTGTGCTGGAGCTGAAGCAGGCGGAGAACTCGACGCTCAGCAAGCAGAATGCCGAGCTGCAGCGGGAGTCGGAGATGCAGCGCAATCTGAGCAGCCGACTGGGGCTGGTTGAGGCACAGAACGAGATGCTCAAGCTGGAACTGGACGCCAAGACGGAGCGGGAGAAGTAAGTCGAAAGTTTGTCCAACTATGCTCAACATATTCATTAATCCTTCTTCTCTCTCTTAGGGATCTACAACGCCAGATGGAGGAGATGCAGAAGGCCTTCAACCACGAGAGCTACAAGCGCAAGCGTCTCACCTGCGACAAGGAGCAGCTGCAGTATCACCTGAAGCAACGCTCCGAGCAGATCACCTTGATGCAGGCCCAGCTATGCGATCGCAACGGCAGCTGCTCCCTGGACACCAACAGAAGCTACAGCCGCTGCAGCTCCCTGCTCGATGGCAGCAACGCCAGCACCAGCTCATCCCCGCCCGCCTCGCCCGTCATCAAGGGCGTCATTGAGCGCAACGATTCGGTTAGCTGGGTGCTGGAGATGGACGACGACTCGCCACAGGTGGCCGCCTCCAAGCTGGTGCGACGTGCCGGCTCGCTGCGCAGCACCCAGGAGCGCAGTCCCACACAGCGTCGCCAGCTCTCGCTGAGCGCCAATGCGGCACATGCCCATGCCCATGGACCCAATCCGCTCTCGCAGAGCATGTCGGCCACCGCACTGCTGCGTGGTCAGGGCCAGGAGCCCGTCTCGCCGCGTCCCCTGTGCCGCGCTCGCTCGCAGTCCATGTGCAGCAACAACAAGGCTGGCACAGCAGCAACAGTTGCTGTCGCAGAGCCAGCACATGCCGAGGAGGAGCTGGAGTGGTCGCGCAGTGAACTGCCTGCCAGTTCACCACAGCCGCTGCCACCGCCACCCTCATCGCTGTACATGAAACAGCTGTGCGATCTGCCCGCTTACCCCAAGGCGCTCAAGAAGTTCCAGGAGATACAGGAGTCTGCCGGCGAGGCCATGGTGTCCGGTGCCAATTCCGAGGATGAGAGCTGCTCTGCCTCCTCGGAGGATATGCGCAGCTCGTCCGCCTCCAGCACTGCCTCGGCGGCAGGTCTAACGCTCTCCAAGCGCCTCAAGCAGCCATCGCGCATGTCCATTGAGGAGGCGCTGCAGCTGGAGCCGGAACTGGTGCACAGCCTCAATGGCACGCCGATGGAGGTGAGCTGGTCCGAGGATGCGGCCGATGCGGATGTTGCCGTCAGCCACAGCCTGGCATGACAGGGCGTCGCAGTGGGCGTGGGCATGGGAGTGGGCGTGGCATATGAGGAGCGTGCTGTCATAGAGCAGATAGCGGAGGCAGCCGAAGAGGCTTACGAGATGGCCAGCGATGCGCAGCAGGAGGAGCTGATCGTGGGGGAGGAGGAGGAGGAGGACGAAGATAATGATAATGATTACGATGAACTAGATGATGATGATGATAGCTTTTAAAGCAAAACAGAGCGCATATAGATTGTAGAACAATTTAAGCATAGCTTGGCGTGTGGCTAAGATGACCGCGAGTCCAGATGATGAGCCAGCAGATAAATCATATAAATGTAATTTAGTTATTAAAGATATTTAGGAGCAACCAGAGGAGAGGATGAATCCAAGTCAGGGGTGGACCAACTAAAGCAACAACAGTTCTATTTTAAAATTAAGCTCGTACACTGAAAGAAAAACGAACTCGGTCTCGGTGCAAAATTGTTATTGAACACCCCTGATGAAATCGATGTAAATACGTGCATTTAGCAGCAGATGCAGAAAGCGAGAGGCAGACACAGTAGAAGAGTACACACGCGTATAAATACATATATTTTACATTTTGCAAATATTATAAATAAACCGAAAACGTAAATTTTAAAGGCGGCATAGCATTTGGAGTTGCAAGTTGAAGCAGAATCAAAAGTAACTACCAGTATAACAGCAGCACAGATACAGATACACACTGAAGCTAATTCTCTCAATGTACGTTATATGTTAGGCAGCATGAAATATATTATATGTATATCTATATACTAGACACGATAATACAACTCTTATACGATATATGCTAATTATACGACAGTTCAAGTGTTATACGCCTCCACTCAAGTGAAATTGTTAGTCTAACCCAAGCTCAAGCTCAAGCTCCTCCCCAATGCATGTAGAAAATGAATATGAACTTACACATACCCTATAAACAGAAAGTACTCTAACATTTTATATTTACTACAGCTTTAATTGTATTTGAGAGGGAGCTCACTCTTATTTATTATTTAGTTTTTTAGGCTCATCCTTGTATGCTGTATATGTTAACTGATTTAGTTGTTAGTCTAGTATTTTATAGCCACTAAGTTAAGCCTATGTTTTTAAACTGTTATATAAATCATTGATGTATTCGTATCTATTTAAAGTAATAACCTTAACTCTAATTGTATCTAATTGCGAGTCTTGTAACTGTTAAGATAAACTATATATATAGACAAGGCGAAACTAAATCGTCTATGTACTATATATGTGTAACACACAAGCAGCATTGTCATTAACTCATAAGTCGGATACCGAATACTGAATACTCTGCATGTTATTTTTTATGTATGTGTGCGTATGACAGTAAACAGTAACAGATGCTAATGCATATACATATATGAAATGAAAAGTAATGAATACGAAATCTAAAATATTTTTTGCTATAAATCATTTCAAAAGAACCTACAAATAAACTAGCAATTGTTTCAACAAAATAGGGTGTTGTTTCCTTTATTAATTTGAATTAAACCGCGCAGTGTAAAAATTGTGTAGCATACTTTTGGTTGCGCTGAGAAATTAAATTGAAATTTGAATTTAACCGCGCAAAGTACAAAAAATTGTGCAGCATACTTTTTGTTGCGCTCAAAAATTTCTGGGTCACCTGCTACACATTTCTGTTAGTTCTACCCTGAAAGTATGCAATGAAAACGCATCTTCCAAAATGAAGACAATTTTGGTTAAATTTAGAAAATCCTTGATAACTCTGTTATTTGAAGGACGATTTGGATGTCCTTTGGACAGTTTGTAGTCCTTAATAATCCGCGTTCGTTGCCACCTATTTCGCCAGGATCAAACAGGATACGGCGGAGTTATAGCGATTTTTCTCTAAACAAAAAAGTCCTGCTAACTCGGCTCCCTGAAGGACCTTCGTCCTTTTGATTACAGATTATGATTCTAGGCTACAAGCTGCACCTGTGTGCAAAAGGACATCGTCCTAGCTCCTTAAATGGCCAGGATACAGCTGTTTTTGTGTTTTTAGGGTCAAATTTGCGACCCTACCCCTGCAATTTTTTTGGTATGGAAATTGCATACAAAAATGCAGTCATGAAATGTTCTAGAGTGTTCTGGATTGTTCTGGCACTACAACAACAACAACAACAACTACAGAAAAAACACGGATTGATTTTCATGACTTTGCAGTTTTTTTATTCATACAAAAAATTTACAAAAACAGCCGTATCCTAGCCATTTAAGGAGATAGGACGATGTCCTTTTGCACACAGGTGCAAATTATATCCTAGAATCATAAACTGTAATCAAAAGGACGAAGGTCCTTCGGGCAGCCGAGTTATAAGGACTTTTTGTTTATACACAAAAACAGCCGTATCCTGGCCATTTAAGGAGCTAGGACGATGTCCTTTTGCAGAGAGGTGCAACTTATATCCTAGAATCAATATCTGTGATCAAAAGGACGAAGGTCCTTCGGACAGCCGAGTTATAAGGACTTTTCTCTGTACAAAAAAGTCCTTATTACTCGGTCATATCCTGTTTGATCCTGACGATCCTGGTGTCAACGAACGCGCCTTACTAAGGACTACAAACTGTCTAAAGGACATGTAAATAGTCCTTCAAATAACGGAGTTATCAAGGATATATATTACATATTTTTTACTATCATCACAAAAACCTGCGTATCCTGGCCATTTAAGGAGCCAGGATGATGTCCTTTTGCACATAGGTGAAATTTGTATCCTAGAATCATAAACTGTTATTAGAAGGACGAAGGTCCTATAGCCAGCCGAGTTATAAGGACTTTTTTGTTTATACACAAAAACAGCCGTATCCTGGCCATTTAAGGAGCTAGGACGATGTCCTTTTGCACAGAGGTGCAACTTATATCCTAGAATCAATATCTGTGATCAAAAGGACGAAGGTCCTTCGGACAGCCGAGTTATAAGGACTTTTCTCTGTACAAAAAAGTCCTTATTACTCGGTCATATCCTGTTTGATCCTGACGATCCTGGTGTCAACGAACGCGCCTTACTAAGGACTACAAACTGTCTAAAGGACATGTAAATAGTCCTTCAAATAACGGAGTTATCAAGGATATATATTACATATTTTTTACTATCATCACAAAAACCTGCGTATCCTGGCCATTTAAGGAGCTAGGACGATGTCCTTTTGCACATAGGTGAAATTTGTATCCTAGAATCATAAACTGTGATCAAAAGGACGAAGGTCCTTCAGACAGCCGAATTATAAGGACTTTTTGTTTATACACAAAAACAGCCGTATCCTGGCCATTTAAGGAGCTAGGACGATGTCCTTTTGCACAGAGGTGCAACTTATATCCTAGAATCAATATCTGTGATCAAAAGGGCGAAGGTCCTTCAGACAGCCGAGTTATAAGGGCTTTTTTGTTTACAGAAAGGTCCTTATAACTCAGCCATATCCTGTTTGATCCTGACGATCCTAGTGTCACCGAACGCGCCTTGCTATGGACTACAAACTGTCCAAAGGACATGCAAATCGTCCTTCAAATAACGGAGTTATCAAGGATATATTTTACATATTTTTTACTAAAAAGACAAAAACAGCCGTATCCTGGCTGTTTAAGGAGCTAGGAAACTGTCCTTTTGCAGAGAGGTGGAACTAGTGTCCTAGATCCATAAACTGTGACGCAGAGGACGAAGGTCCTTCAGAATGCCAAGTTAACAGGACTTTTTTAAATATAGAAAACTCGCTATAACTCAGTCATATCCTGTTTGATCCTGACGAAATGGGTATCATAGAACACGCCTTGCCAAGGATTATCAAGGATCCTTAGGGCACAGACTAAAAACAACGATTGATTTAATTTTCTTACAAGTTTAACATTATTTTAAGGAAATCCACAAAGACAACCGTAAGTTGGCCATTTGAGGAACTAGAGTTAAGCGCGTTTGGCACTGCGCTCCGTGTGCTTGGCGAGAAATGAGCGCTCGAACTCCTGGAGCAGCTTGAACTTTTGGATTTTGCCCGAGGTGGTCTTGGGGAATGCATCGATGGGCACCACATAGTGTGGCACCTTGAAGTGGGCCAGTTTGCCATTGGAGTACTCCCGCAGTGTCTTATTGTTAAAGGACTTGGGGTCCACATCGCTGCGCAGACGCACGAAGGCGCAGAGCTGCTCACCCAGACGCTCGTCGGGCACACCAATCACCTGGAAGGAAACACAGTGCCTTAGTAAAGATTGCATCTACGTTTGCGTTGATTACTTACATGAGCTTCCACCACCTGCGGATGCGCATTGAGAAAGTCTTCTACCTCTTTGGGGTATATGTTTTCGCCGCCTCGTATGATCATCTCCTTGAGGCGACCCACAATGCGACCATAGCCATCGGCTTCCAGCACAAACTGATCGCCGGTGTGCAGCCAGTTATCCGCGCCCAGTATCTCCTCCGTCTTGGCCGGATCCTCGTGATAGCCCAGCATGCGGGCATAGCCACGCACGCAGAGCTCACCCGGCTGGCCGAAGGGCACCAGACGACCCTCACTGTCAATGACCTTTGCCTCCATGTGATCGGACAGATGACCCACACTGTGCAGGACCCGATCCTGTGGCTCTCCGGGCACCGACTGAAAGATCACAGCTGTTGACTCTGTCAGTCCATAGACGCTGTGCATCGTCTGCACACCCAGAATCTCCTTGATGTCCAGGATGAGCTGTGGCGAGACCACTGCTCCTCCCGTGATGGCCTTCTTGATGCTGCCCAGCGGCACCTTCAGCTGTCGCTGTGTGTTCACCAGATCCACGTGCATGGTGGGTGTGCCATGGATGACCGTGCACTTCTCCTTGGCAATGGCCTGCAGTGAATCCGCCGGACTGAAGCCGGCTGTGGGCAGCACCAGTGTGGCACCCTCTGCCATGCCGGCCATGATGGTGATGCCCACGCCATAGGCATGGAACAGCGGCACCTGCACACAGATGCGCTCGCCGGCCAGCTCATTGCGCTGAGCCACCTGTATGCCATTGTTGACCAGGCCGTGGTGGGAGAGTAGCGCCGCCTTGGGATTGCCAGTGGTGCCAGAGGTGAACTGCACATTGCAAGCACTCTCCGGGCTAATGTCCCGCTGCAATTGGGCAATCTCCGCCTGCTCCGTGGCGCTGCTCAAGTCCAGCAACTCATCAAAGCTTAGAGCACCCTTCAGGCTCTGCTGGCTGTTGATTATGACGCTGCGGAGGTGAGGGAACTGCTGACTGCGCAGCTGTCCCGGTGTTGCATCCGCCAACTCTGGACAGATGTCCCTGAGAATCTCATAGTAGTGGGTGGTCTTAAACGACTCTGGCGCCACAATGGCCTTGATGTCCACCTTCTTCAGGCAGTAGGAGAGCTCGTTGGCCTGAAACGCCGGGTTGATGCCCACGGATCGGAGTCCTGCTCGCGCCGCACCCACCATGGAGAGGTACCAGTGCATATAGTTGGGCGCCCAGATGCCCACGGCATCGCCTCGCTGCAGTCCCAGCTTGCGAAAACCCGCTGCCACTCGATCCACATCGCCGAGCAGTTCCCGGAATGTGTAGCGCTTGTTCTCGTGGCACGATACTATCGCCTCTGTGCTGCCATACTTGGACACGGCCAGCTCAAACTGCTGCCCCACGTTGCGGTACGCCAGCGGCTCCTTGCCAATGTGATGCAAGTAGCTGTAGCCAGTCGCTGAAGCGAGACTGCAAAGAGCAACAGTTCATAAGTTAAATGAGGTAAACCGTTTAAGAATTTAATAAAGGATATGTGTCTACACTGAGGCGTGTCTTTGCTAAGGTTAACCCCATACGAGTTGAGTTGCTGTCTTGGCTAGGTGGCAATACAGCAGTTGAGCTTGTGTCTTGACTAAAACGTCTCTGCACTTGGGTTTGATGTCCTGGCTTTGCAGTATACGCATACGGGTTGTTGTCTTGAGTGATATGCGTCTTTATTAAAGGATATGTGTCTTCACTGAGTGTCTTTGCTAAGGTTACCATGATTCCCATACGAGTTGAGTTGCTGTCTTGGCTAAGTAGCAATACAGCAGTTGAGTTTGTGTCTTGACTAAGGCGTGTCTGCACTTGGGTTTGGTGTCCTGGCTATGCAGCATACGCAAACGGGTTGTTGTATTGAGTGCAGTGCTATGCGTCTTGACTAAAAGCTACTTCGACTCTTTAGCATATGTTTATAGCTTTCTTCTTGTATCTTTTCGTTTTGTTGTTGCTTGCTGTTTATTGCTTTTGTTTTGCTATAGCAATTGCCATGTATTTTAAGGCTTGTTAATGGCTTTGATCAGGCGTTTTGCTTATCAAAGAACAAAACGAGATTATGCATGGATTCAAATGAATTCAATTGTCGTACTAAACACGTGTAAGAGTTGTACTCATAAATATTGCATATTAATGCACAGAAGAGTGACCACTACTTGACTTTTGGCATCTAAAAATAGATAGTTGTTGCTGCTTATGGAAAATTTTGATTCAAGGGCTGCAATAAAAGTTGCTGCGTAGTTAAAATTAGCAAATTTTTATAGCTGGAAATTTTTGGCAATTAGCAGCGTCTGGCGGGTGTTTAGAGAAGTGTGTGTGGAACTTGCCAATTTATTAGTTGTAAAACAAAGCTCAAGTAGGGTGAATATATAGCAAATAATTACTATTCGTGTGGCTTGAAGTTGCGCAACTTTTGATCTGTAATTTGATCGATAACCGGTTTGTGTCTATCATCAAGTGCACAAATCATTGTTGCACTTCACTGGGTTTGTGTCCGCACTCACTCACCTACGCACTGCTGTGTAAGCCGTGCTCTGCCTGAGCAACAGCTGCTTGGCCATCAACTGCAGCTTCTTGTTATACATGCTGGAACACACACTTCACGATACCAAACAAAAACAAAAACAGAAAACACTTGCCTAAACACTTCACTAAACACTTAATGATAACACATCACTTTTGATTACACTGAACAATAAATTGCATCGGCGTATAGAGAATTTTAATTCCAACTCTCTTGAGCAGCACACGCGTCCGTCACACGCCGAGTTCTATCGCAGACTAGAATCGCAGTCACTGCGAATCTCTTCACCTACGTATTGTTTGGCAGAGATAAGCGAAGAGCAGAGAGAGCAGAGCAGAGAGCGGGCTGCGTTGGCATACAAACACACACACACATGACATGTGTTAGTGTATTTGCGCATATGTTTGCAGTGTATTTCGCACTGCTTTACGCTCGGCTGATCTACTCTTTGCCTCTCTCTGTTTGTTTCTGTTTTGTTCATTATCAACGCTTCTGTTTTGTTCGACGTTTTCGTCGCGAGAGTCGACACGTGTCGTCAGCGTTTATTAATTGCTGTTTTTAATGTTTAATACTTTTTATATTTATGCGTCTTTTTATAGCATACCCTGCAAACAGTGTGCGTAGAAAGGGTATAATATCTTGGTATGTTGTAGGCAGAAGCAGGCGTCAAACACCCTATAAAGTATATATATTCTGGCTCAGTATGATAAGCCGAGACTATCTACCTATTTTATTTTAAAATTGTTCTTTATAGAATAGACAAATGTATCTATCTGAAATTCTGGTTGCTGTGGTTTAGTGGGTGTGGTGTGGGGGGAAAGAATTTCACCTCGATGTTGACCAGTCAGTCAGTCAGCCAAGATAAAAAATTTATAAATATTCATATCTGTATATATGAATGTATGAATTTGTTATACGTATGTACATGCATATGTAATGGGTGTCTGGTCGCTTGATCAGCATTCATATTCGCTCTTGTTAGTTCATATTGTTTGCCATTGAATGTGGTACGAGATTCGCATTATCAAAAGAATCATGCCACAATTTGTGCGGCTTTATGGCATTTATGACACAAGGTCTGGAATTTTAAGTAGAGTATTGTTTATTAGAGGCACTTGAACTTGATACGTTATCACTTAACAACCGATTGTGCCTAGTATAACATACTATACTTTGTGTATGCATAGATTCTATTGGGAATCAAGGCGCGTGGCACCAAGCATTATTTCTCTGTTCTGTTTGCCTATCAGATCGATTCTTTGTGGGATTTGCCGAGCAGAATACTCCTGACAGTTGGCAAGGGCTGATTGATGGCTGGCTTATCGATCTGCATCTCGTCCAGCTCGTAGAGGACGTGTGAGGCCTCGGGTCCACGTGCGTTTATCATGCGTATAAAGTCGCGATCCGTGCTCTTGCCCTTCCTGAAGCAAAAGTCCTTGACCTCGGTGCACTTGCACTCGGGTGGCACCATGCCCACCTCGTAGAGCAGGTTGGCAATCAGCTGGACGTTCAGCTGGTACTCATCGCGGGTCATCGACTCGTCCACCTGATTGGGCTGCGTGTGGATGGAGCAGAAGGGCAGCCCCACCACATGCACATTGGCCATGCAGTACCGACGCAGTTCGTTTAGAATGGGCAGACAGACATGCACCGTGTCCGGTATGGCTGGCTGCACATTGTAGACGCTCTCGTAGGCACGGATGACCACCTGATTGTAGGGGGCGCTCCTGCGAAAATTCAAGGGGTTCAGCTCATCCACAGCCCGCAGATAGGCGCGATTCTGACAGTTGAGACTGCGATAGGCTCGATCGAGATGCGTTCTTACCACGTGGTTGACGTACTTGATGCTCTGATCCGGCACCAGTCTCACGGAGAAGGTGCCTATGACTTTCGTGGGCTTGTGGAAGTCCCGACTGCTAACGCCTTGGCGACAGTCCACGCCGTGCAGCGTTAGGCTGGGCATGCACCACCTGTGCTTCAGGTGCTCGGCATGGGACTCCTCGTGGAGCAGTCGTGTGGCACCCACGCTCTCCTTGTACTCCGTGGCACCCAGTTCGGCTATGTGGAGTATATCCCAGTCGTGCTGGGTCACGGGCAGCACATGACGATTAAGTTCCTCCAGCAGGTCACCATATCTTTTCTCTGTGAGCGCATTCATCAGCAGACAGAGCTCCGCCATGGGCTCATGCATGGGACAAGTGTCTTCAGCTTCAGGCTCTGATTCCTTCTTCACCTTCTTCTTTTTCACCTCGAGCTCAAAGTAGACGTAGCCACTGAGGCATGTGGCCACCATGGGCATCTTCTCGGCAATCCAAAAGTTGGTGGTGCTCGCCAGCAGATCCACATCCTGAAAGAACTTCTTGCGCGAGTGGATGAGGTGCCGCATCACCCGCACACTCGAATGCTGATTGCTGTTGATGATGAACCGTATGTTGACCGGCAGATCCTCGGTCACGCTTAGCCAGCCCTCGACGGCCTGTATCCAGGCACAGGCCGGTCCCTTGGAGCTGGTCAAGCCCATGCCGTACAGGCGCTCTTCCTCTTCGCTTAGCTTGTAGGGCTCGTGCTTCCAGGCCTCTTCGGCACGCGCGAGTCGCACATCCACATGGCAATAGACGAGCATCACATTCTTGGCCGGAGTCGAAAAGTATTCGGCGAAGATTATATTGTGCGATAGTTCCCCTTTGCTGGCCTTAACACTCACGATCTCCACATCAAATTTGAGTTCGATTAACCGCTGTGCCAGACGCTCGACGATCTGCTTGTTCTGCCCCTCATACTCATCATTGTTGGCTACGCTCCTGATCTTCAGCATATCGTCCAGTTCCGTCATGTGGTTGTGGCCATTCAGATAGAGATAATCCTGCACCTCATCCAGCTCATGCGGTTCGACCATTATCCGCTGCTCCGGCTCAAAGTCTCTGATGCAATAGTCACGCAGACAATCGCATCGATCCGAATTGGATCTGTCGATGAAGACCCCGCAGGAGTTGCGTTCACCCCAGCAAATCATGTTTAGGCCGAATTACAAATTTACAAAATTAAAAATTTTAAATTTTGAATTATCGAAATGTTGATTCGAAATTTTATACTAAAATATGTTAAATGTCAGAATTGAATAGAACCCCAGTTAAATATACTCGTAACTTGCTCTAATTAACAGAAAGATACAAAAGTATCTGTAAGATACAAAAGTATTAGTAAGAAACAAAAGTATCTGTAAGATTCGAAAGCATCTTTAAGTACAGAAGTATCTGTACGAATAAAAGTATCTATAAGATACAAAAGTATCTATAAGATACAAAAGTATCTATAACATGCTATAACATCTAAAACACGCCAAAGTTAAAAACTACTTCTCTGATCTTTCCCTTTTTTCATTTATTTAGTTAATATTTGAACAACATACTGTTCGCCTCATTTTCCTAAAATTTAGTTAAAATGTAATATTTAAATTTGGTATTAAATTTCAACTAGACCTTAGGAAAAGAAGCCGTCAATTCTAATTGGTCCAAGGGTTAAAAGCAAGACGTTTGCTATACGAGAGCTGCAGTGCTAGGTTTTGCCCTGGGTTTGACCTGAATTCCTGGCTTTTCCTTTTTGAAAGGGCAGGCAGAAGAACTCCTTGATGCTTTTCTTAATCTTTTCCCCTTGTGGTGATGATTCCGATAGACTCGTTTGTGGTCTTGTTGGTCTTAGGGTTTTCTTGAGCTTAATCAGTTCGCCTAGACGTTGCCGCTTGGACGGCTGGGATATCAGACTGCTGTTGCGTTCGGAGGCCATACGCTCGGCCACGCCACGAAGATGACAATACTCGGGTATGACATCGCACTTGCAGTGGACATACATCATCGAGATCTCGTGCAGCATGAAGGCACACACCTTGGCGTGCCGCATGAAGAGCTCCTGTTGAATGTTCTCGTTCTGGAGCACATGACTGTCCGTCCGCCTGGAGTAGGGCACAAGTATGATGGGCTTGTGGACGAGCTTGCGGAACACACTGGCTATGGGTATGGTGGCGGCAATGCCGGCAGTGGCCACTGGTTCCCGCTGGAATATGGAGTTTATCACATGCGTCAGGGCCCTGGTGGCTCTGGACTCTGTGGACCAGGAGGTGGGCTCGCAGGCGTCCAACAAATGTACCTTCAACTTGGTGCCCATCTCCAGATCCCTGCTCACCTTGGTCAAATAATCTTTGACCATGCTGTGCACGTGTATGAGCTCCTGATCGGGCACCAGCTTAATGGAGAACTTGCCCATCACCAGCATGGGCAGGGTGCTGCTGATCTGGGAGCGATGGTCGGCGCCCTCAATGCCGTGGATGGTCAGCTGGGGCTTACACCAGCGATGCTGCAGCAGGTTCGTCTTGTTATCCTCGTGCCGGAGTCGTCGGATCTCGAGCTCATCTTTGTACTTGTACGTGCTGAACTCGACGTTATCCAGCAGCTGCCATTCGGCTACGGACAGACGCTTCACCTGATGCTCCATTTGCGGTATCTGTATTTCCTGGTGGTCGTTGACCAGGCTGTTCATCAGATGACACAGATCTGTCATGGGCTCGAAGACCAAGCCTCCGGCTGTGCCTCGCTCCAGACTCTTGCAGGCACCACGCACCTCGACTCCAAAGTGCGCCCAGCCCGTGAGGCCGCAGGGTATGATGGGCAGATCGGGAGTGATGAAGCAGTTGGTGTCAAAGATCATGTAGTCCACGTCCAGGAAGAAGTCCTTGCGCTCCACTATGTAGCCCGGCAGTCCAGTGCTGCCCACCTCGTGTAGCATATCCACTATGAATTTGATATTCACCGGCAAATCGTCGTTGATCATCAGCCAGCACTCAATGGCATGCAGCCAGCCCATGAGCATGCCCTTACCCGTGGTCACTCCCCGCCCATAGAGCATGCGATCCGATAGGGTGAGCTCGAAGGGTTCGTGCAGCCAACAGTCCCGCTGGGCAGGCACCACATCCACATGGCCATAGATCAGCACCGTGTTCTTGGTGGGCGAGGAGAAGTAGTTGGCGAAGAGCACCTTCTGCTGTGGCTCCTCGAAGCAGCTCCCAGGGCTATTATCAATCGGATACTCATTGGTGCGAAACTTGAATCCGGCCAGACGATTGGTCACCCACTCCAGCGCCTTGCAACAATCCCGCCGCAGTTCTGGCTCCACCGAAATCGACTTGAACCCCACCAACTTCTGCAGATGCCGCAGAGCCTTGTCCATGGACTCATCCACCAAATTGAGCACCGAACGCAGCTTAATATCCAGATGGAAACGCTCCTCCGCCGTACGCTTGTGCGTGTGCCGTAGCTTACACTGTGCACAACGACATCGCGTCGGCAGGTGAAAGCTCTCATCGTCGAGACTCCTAATCGATACGTGCGATTTACTCTTCTTAGACCTGAGATTAGTTGGCCCAGAGGTCTTCATGTCCCGCGCGGATGGAGATGGCTTCATCTTTAACAATAGGCTAACTTTTCGCTTGGATGACGAATTTATACTTTAATTTCTATACAAGAGAATTTCGACTGTTGACGCTTTGAATGTGAGATTATGAAAGCCTACTAGAGTTGACTATTACCTTAATCAAGTTGAGATAATATGTTGCTTTATTACTTGAAAAAAAATATAAATTTTGAATAAAGGAAATACAACAAACGTTTTTATTTCACTGAACCAAAGGTTCAATATTCAAAATAGAAGCTAGAAACGAAGCTGAACGAAAGCGAAACGCGATGTCCAAGTACAGAACCGCATTTCATTAAAATCGTAAGTCGATTGCACGAGTTTTAAATTATTATTTAATTATTACTAAATTATTATTTTTACAGTAAAAACTTTGAATAGTACTTACTGTGAAGTAATAATTATTTCGTACTGTAACAAATAATAAGCAATAATTTAGTAATCATTATCAATCAATTAAATATTATTATAATGGCTCTAACAATAACGACTATAATTTCATCATCGTTTAATTTCAAACAAAATATAGCCACAATTTCATTTTAAATATTATTATTTGAATATTATTATATATTTATAATATTGCAACTTGTTTTCTTCGACATCAGGTGACAGCCTAATCTTGTTGTACATAGAATAATGAATTCTACTTCCAAGAAATATGCAATTTGTTCTGCCATCTCCCAATTAATACTTTTTATTAACCAAAAACAAGTTTAACTCGATTGTCTCATTAACAACTGATTGTGCTCAATTAAAAGCACATTTATCAACTATAATGACGGTTTTAATCTTAATTAACTGTTTCAAGTTTTGTGGCTTTTAATTGTCGTCAAACATTAACTTTATTTTAATATAATCTGATGAGAGGTCTTCTCATTTGGGGGAATAAAGTGTAACCTAAAAGAACAGCAAAGAAATCACAACTACAGTCAAATTCTCACATCTAATGATGACTTAGTTGAGACTCTTCATATATTATTTTAATAATATATTATTTACAAACTTCTTAACGACATTTGAATAATCAGAATCAATAGAAGCAAAGCCCAAAGAATTCTAGAATTATTTTAGCTTGTAATCTGAGCAAGTGATTTTGATATAATACATCCATTTTAAGCCTCTTTAAACTGAAAATTATCAACAATTTATTAGCTAATATCTGTAGCAGATCCCACGATAACAAATGGCAATGCTCTCCGCTCTCTGCCATCTCTAGGCTTGGCAACTTGACGAACCTACTCGACGCGCTGCTCTTGTTGATTTCGCGCCAAAAAAGTGTGTCAGTTGAGTCTGTATTTCTTTTCTTGTGTTTTTTGGCTACTTGAAGAGAGCGTAGTGGAATCAACAATTGTAAACAAACGCCTGCGCTCGAGAGAGGACGCCACAGACGGTGGCAAGTTGCAGGAGTGCACACGGCTTTCGTTGGGTTGCCAAGGTGCGCGCGATTCCTTTTCAGAGTCTCGCTTAAGAAACACTAATTTCGAGTCTGGCAAATCAGAAACTCGCTGAAGCTCGTGGCAAACGGTTGTTGTGTGCAGTGCTCTGCTGGCTAGAAACTAGCTGAAGTTTGGCCGTAAACTAGCTGAAGAAAAGTATAAAAAGAATGCAAGGCGGATGAAGCGTTAAAGTGAGAAGCGCACGCAACCAAAACAATAAAACAGAGCCTAAACATATAAAATTGTGTAGTAAAAGTGAAGAGAAACAAAGCAAAAAACCAACAAGAAAAGGAATAATAATAGCAAGCGGATGTGTTGTTGTGGTTGTTCTTCTTCTAGTTGTTGTTGTTGTTGCACAGGAAGCACACGAAAAGTGGGGTAAAAAGTAAAGCAGCAAACGTTTGTTGTTCTCTGACTTCAATTCCGAGTGTGTGTGTGTGTGTGTTGTTGCCAATGAAAATGCAAATTGTTGGTAACAAATATTGGTAAAATGCGGAGGCCAACAAATTATTGTGCAATGCGAGTGCAAAAACAAAAGTATGCAGCGCAATCAATACCGAAATTATTTGCATAGAAAGCGTGCATAAAATTATAAACAAAATACACAGAGAGAAACAGACAGACACAGAGAGAAAAACTAAATATATCGCCTGGTTGTGTAATGGCGACTTAAGCCCAGCCCAGCCCAGCCCCAACTCCTCCTCCTCCTCCTCCTCAGACATGTCACAGCCGTCGAGAGGCGGACGCGGTGGGCGTGGCGCTGGCGGTGCGGGCGTCGGCCGCAAGACGCCCTCATCGCTGACGGGTCCACCCGATGACTCCGCCACGGGCAGCGAGCGGGCAACGCCGGCCAGCAAGGCCGACTCGGATCCCAAGGATGATAGCTCGAGCAATGGCGATAAAAAGGATACGGACAGCTTTCCGGCACCAAAGCCACCCAGTGCTGGGGCCTCCATACGGGACACGGCCAACAAGGTGCTCGGCCTGGCCATGAAGAGCGAGTGGACGCCCATCGAAGCGGAGCTCAAGAAACTGGAGAAGTATGTGGCCAATGTGGGCGAGGATGGCAATCACATACCACTGGCTGGAGTACATGACATGGTAAGTACCCCACGAGCAGTCGAGGAGTTTGTAAAATCAATTTTGGAGTCGAGAAGTCCGAAGCGAACATAACTGAAGAGACGTCGCCCTTATCAACGTCGTCCTGGCGGCATTTTATTTCGTTGGTTGTTTACCAGCCAAAATAACGACACAGTACCTCAGTAGTGACTGTGTGTGCGAGTGAGTGTGTGTGTGTGTGTGTTATTTGATAGCGCGGCCCAAATGTTTGGCTGCCAAGGCAATGGCACGACTCTCGCGGCAACTCTGTGTGTCGTCCTGCCACAAGTTGCGCTGACTACGCCGTATAAACTCATAAAGCATCGAAATTGAAGCCGCTTCGATTTCAATTTACCATAAAAATATATATCCAAACGCAAGAGTCGTTGACATAAAATTAACGTTGCCTCCCCCCACCCACCATTCCGTTTCCCATTGACTGACAATAAAATGCAAGTAGGCAAATGGCAGAGACAGAAACAGAAGCAGAGGAGTAGCAATCGCACTGAGGAAGTGAATATCCTCAACTGAAATGTAGACAGAGGTACAGGCAGACCTAGAGCTGGAGCTAGAGCTGGAGCTGCTCTTGGCAAAGGGTTCGCCTCATAATGCCATGCAAATTATTTGGCTGTGCGAAAGGCATCATTAACATAGAACAGCGGTAAGGCTAGAGCCATTGATGCCCTGTAGAAAGTGTGAAACCCATGTGGGATGAGATGTGCTATAAGATAGCAAATGTCTTATAGAGTATTTGAAATACAATTTAGAGACAGATTAATAATTTATTTAAACTGAAATTTGTTCCACAGTTTTTGCTTACTTTTTTCAAGAATTTACCTATTGAATTAATCACTGAAGATATTAACTGCTTTATGTATTTATTATATTATTTTATATATTAATAAAGACTGAAATTTAATTACTAATTTGTATACTTCAGCTGACTGTATTTTAGTATATATATCTTCCAACCTTCTGGCTGCCTTTTCCTATATTAAGACTGTTTGCGTTTATTTTTGCCATGTTTGCTAGACAGTTTATTTGTTTTGGACTTGATTTCGTTTTAATTAGCAAAATTACGCACATCAAATGAGGTGAAAATGTAGGCCTATCAGGCGAAAGTGTGGGTGAAGAACAAGTGAATACCCTATACCTAATGATGATTACCAACAAAGTTCACTAAAGTTCGGCAAGACTCATTATGTTATCTGAATCAATAGCTCTCAACACTTGCAAACATTGAAAACAATGTGTTTATATACAAATTAAAATATAAATTGAGTGATATATGTATGGCAGTTAAATACTTTTAATTGTACAGGTATTGTAACCTTAAAAAGTGTATTTAATGTTGAACTGTATATGAATAAAATATTTAGAAAATAAAAGTAAAGTTCAGCCAAACATATACACTCTGTGAAGCTTAAGTTCATATAAAACAGATCGTAGTAGCTTATTGATTTCTTTGTATTATGCATATCTATAGTATCCATTCCATTGCCAGTAAACTCACTGTCTATTCCTATTTACTCTAATCATAGAACCTTATCAATTCCATTCTTTGAATTCCATTCTTCTATAATATCAATACCATTCCTAGTGATCTGACTGACTTTTCCTACTAGTACTACTAATTATAGAAGCTTACCAAATCCATGCTGAATAATTCATTATAAATTCCTTTAATATCAATTCCACTCCTAGTGATCTCACTGATTACTCCTACTCTAATCATAGTACTTTTTCAATTCCCTGTCTAATGATCTCCTCTCTTTATCCACACAGAACACCGGCATGACACCGCTGATGTATGCCACAAAGGACAATCGCACGGCCATAATGGATCGCATGATTGAGCTGGGAGCCGATGTGGGTGCACGGAATAATGTAAGTATAGAGTTATCGGGTTATCGTTCCATCGTTCGACTGCTTAAAGCCACAAGAACTCGTCTTAAATTACCAAAATGTATGAAAACGAAACGTAATACTAGTACAGCTGAGCAAGCAAAAGGCGGCGAAACAAAAGAAGCCGCTGGAATTGTGTCAAATCGATAAAAACCGCATAATTAAATCTCACGCGGGGGCGTCATTGCACGAGGGGTTAAAGCCACAGAGAGTGGGCAGAGGGGGCAACAACGGTCCACGCACTAGCCCGGCATACACGCATTGCCGGGCAAAAATCACCGGCACACCACAACGGGACTCTCAACTGCCACTTAACGCTCGCTGTGGGTCAACCGAACAGAGCTTGGGCCAACTGTGCCACTTGACCACTTGACCACTTTGGCTCGAATTGAGTTTCAGCTCACAATTGTTACGATTTGTGGCAACACGCGACTCTGCGAAAGCCGCAAAGGAATTTCCCTCAGCATGTGGCAGAGAGCCCTGAGAGACAGGGCTAGAGAGACCATAGAGTATCATATTCTCGACTCAATTTTTATTGCATACTTTGGGGCGCCAAGTGGAGGCTATATTTAGCGCGATGTGTGGGCAAGGAAGGAGGAGCTGATGGCTTATGGCATAGCTGGGATTAGTTGATGAATTCAAGAAGATAAAATATGAGTTTTTGTTGAGCGACTTTGCTAGTCAGAGAAGGTTTGAGCTGTAGATAAGAGTACGATATGATATAAAGAGTTTTAATGTTGGGTGTAATGAAATGATGGGAAAGAAAGTTGACTTAGAGTGGAGTATATTCCAAAAGGTAAGATATTCCATGTAAGATAATGTAGGAGCCTGACTCATATCATGCATTCCATATTAAAATTAAGTTTATATGAACAACATTTGATTAGAGTACTCACTAGGATAAAGAGTACTCCCATGAGACGATTGCTCCTGCCTCCTAGACAACATTTTAGAATACAAAGCAATGAATTATTCTCAAACTTCAACTCTCAGACATCATTTTATATCTTTGTAAATGAATTATTCGCAAATGCAACAATAATAGCTAAATCTATATGAAAGTAAGCAATTTTAGTGGATACAATCTCGTCGTCCACTCAATTGGCAATTGCCAATTGGCAGTTGAACATTTTGGCATTTGAACATTATGTTCGCATGCCGCAATTACTTTACCACATTTCATTTTGGCCAAGTGGTACATGAAACAAGCGATAAAAATCCTTGACCTAATTACAAAATAATTGCCAAAGTCACCAAAAAACCGAAAAACCAAGGCAAAGTCAGTCCAAAATAAAACGAGAAAAGTTAGCAAAGTCAGCGAATTTAATTACCAAAACAAACATAGAAATTGTGATTTCCATTCGACACTCTCTCATAAAAACAATGTAGAAAATTTCCCAACTTGTTCGTCATAGGAAATAGTAAATATTTCTTTATGAAATGCGAAAGGTTAAGCTCTGTGTAATGCAGATGAATGTGAGTGTGAAAAGGTGTGTTTGAATATATTAATATGGGCATGAGGACTTGGATGCCAAGCTCATAAGTTCTGTACTTATCTTTATGGACTTGGTATGAGGTATTTTTAGAAGAGTTTCTGCTAGAATTTCAATCAGATTTGAATTGAATTGTATATAGTTTTTGTTGCTACAAATAAGGTTATAAGTTTATTATAAAGAAAGTTGTCTTCTTTTGATGTAAGAATAGTCTGTGCTTTATGTTTCTTGTCTTAGAAATCTTAGTCATATATTAAACCCATCCTGAGCTGCTTAACAGAATGGAAAGATAAAAGACTTATACCTATGTACATATACTTTCATCTCATATAAAAGAAAGAAATTTCTGAAGTTTTTACTATTCTAAAAGAATAGTTTGACACTTTCTTAATCACAATATAATACTGTATATTCTTTTATATAAATTCTATAAAGTTTTATGAGCACTATATGACTTGGGCAGTAGTTGGGACAGTGCCAAGTTTATTCCCATATAGATGATATCTTTCTACTCAAATTTATGACTAACTAAATGGTAAAAACCCCACACTATCATGACAAAGACCTCAGGGTATGCGTCATGCGTTATTTTAAAACAGTTCCTCTTATGATTTCATCAAATTTGTCAGCTGGGTGCAGTCTGAGTTATATATTTTATAACAGTGAATAAACACCTGCTGTAATTAGAGCTAATTAGAGCTGTACTTTCAGCTAATGAAGAACTGTTTGTGGCGTTTGCTAAATGAAATGTATTTCTCATGTTGCATAATATCATTTTAGAGTTGCTTATCTCCAGAAATTATACACAATTCGCACGACACCTGCAGCACGTGAGTGAGAGTCGAGTGATGTAATGAGTGTGGGTAATTAGCATTTACAGTTGAAGGAGTGGGAGGTGGCATAGGCTGTATCTAGAGAGGGCATCATTGCAACTTAAAAGTCAATTAATCAAGCAGCACTGACTTCAAATACGCCCAAATGTTGACCCTCCCCTCCTCACTGTTATACACTATTCACGCTGACCTTTGGCCCAAGACAAATGGCCAAAACGAAAGCGAGCAGTGTGTGAGCTGATGGCACCAAAAATGGCGTCATTAATATGCAATTTTAATTAAAACAGACGCGTACTAAATACATACTATACGTACTATATACTATACAGTCGAGGAGGCACAGCGATGACAGCGTGAAATTCTTACATTAGCCATTAACTCGCCGCCCAGACACAATTTGTCAAGTGCTCTGCGTGGCGTGCCACATGCGGCACTCACGCACAATTGTATGATTGTGGCATGGAATTACTCATACGTCATGCTGGAGGTGAAGTAAATTTATTTAATTAAACGCAACATAGTGCTGACATCAGAGCAATGAGCAAAACTAATTGTAATCAGATGAAGTGTATTTTATAATTTTCATTTCTCCAAGTGTCTTCTCTTTTCTCTTTTGTTGTTTTGCGTGTGAAAATGACTTCATCTCCATCATGCAGAGTTTGTAGCGTACTTTGTTGCGCTTCCGTGGTTTACACACAACAAACAATGAAACTGGGTCGCCTCACCTCTCACCCCACATCCCTCTAACCCTACCCCTGACCTGACTGACACCCCCATCCCCCATCCCTCCTATTACGGCTTTGCAGGCGCAAAAATGTGCTGGAAAATTTTGCGCTTCCGTTTTTGTTTTGTTTCCGGTTTTTGCTTTCGTTGCGCTACAGCCCAAACACACACACACACACACACACACACACACACACACACACACACACACACACATCTGAACAGGCTGAAAACTATGCAAAACAGGCGCGTGAAATATTATCTGTCTAGCATTTGGTTTATACGCTCGCTATGTATGTGTACTTTTAGCAGGCACTGTATGTGGCCCAGGGCTTTTGTGTTACTTTTCGAATAGTACACGTATTTCACAGACCGCAGGAGCCAAACTTTTTGCACCTGGACACATGTCAAAGCCGTCGACTTAAGTTTCAGCATTTTTTCAGCTTTCTTCCACTTCTCTGAGCTGCTTTCCCTATGCAAAACAGCTAAACCTGCAGCCAGAAATAGTCGCTGTGAATAGCAGCCACTATAACTTAATCACTTGTCAAGTATTACGTATACAATTGGGGTGTTTAAAGAGTTCTCTGAAGTGCAGAGAATGTTGGCAATAGTAGAGGCATTTGATGTGGAATTAATAAAGAGAAACTTGTTGTAAAAGTATTTCCTTAACTTGTTGTATTATTGTGAGAATTTGATGGAAAATATGTAAACCATAATATGATATGATTGTAAATATATATAGTTGTAATATATACATAAAATAAAGCTGCATTGAAAAGTATTGTTAATAACAATTGAAGAATGAATTGACTAAAATTTGATCAATAAAAAATTTATATTTTTTATGGCACATTTTTGAGATAGAAGAGGCGTTTATAGTATATTCATCATTCACCCAAGGATCTAGGCCTCTTTTCATCGAGTCAAGAGGCTGGTTTCGAAGACGCTTGAGGGAAGTAGGAACTAGCTAAGCAGATAAACGTTCACTGCTCACTTTGAAAACACTCTCCTCTCCTCTATACTCTATTCACCCTACCATCCATCACAATGGACCATTATGCCTCTGGGTGATCCCTCGATTATATCACCATGCATCATGCATCAACTAAACCAACTGAATCCGTATATCAACAACTAAGAAATAGTTTCAATAGCTCCTACGATCTGCACTCCTTCATAACACACTTTCTTTAATCTACAGTAACAAATGTAGTTCTTCTGCTCAATAACAAGGTCAGCTGGCATACACACATCCATCTGCATAAATTATATGCTTAATGGCGTTAAGTATATGTTACGTACCGCATGACAGTGCATTAGTGCCCCAAGCATGTAGAGCGAGGCATATAAAAAGCCCAACTCACTTCCGTTTAGATATAAAGTAACGCTGACCCATGGGGTGAAGTTATAAATTGAGTAAATCCGTACAACGCGGCGTATGTGTAACATATTTATATTGCCTTATGTTATGTAAGGCAACTGGGGCACACACGTGTGTGAGTGTGACTCGAGTGTGACTCACTTGTCGCCAAAAATTGTGTTGTGGCTAGTCGTTATCTTTTATATTAGTATTTCCTAAGGCCCGCTTGATGCAATGTTTGCATGTGAGTGTATAGGGGAAACGACTCGGCCCTCATTAGGCAGGGGCAGGGGGCCGAGTATGAAAGTGAAAGTGCACATGCAAAGATTTTATGTGGCATGCAGCACTTATAGTAGTACAAACAAGCCAAGCCAAGGGGTCAGGTAATCAGCCGCACCTTGCTTGGGATTGGGCTTGGACTGGACTGGACTGTGTGGCATGCAAAGTGGCACAGTCCTCTGCACAAGGGTTAAGGCGTGGGCGGGGCCAACTCGACTCGACTGACTTTGACCCATTGAACAGCTGTTGACCTGCACTGATTTCCAATTGATTTAAAAACTCACCCACTAATCTCGCTCTCGCTCTGGTACTCTCTCTTCCTTTCAGGATAATTACAACGTGCTGCACATTGCGTCACAGTACTCGCGTGAGGATGTCGTCAAATTGTTGCTGACAAAACGTGGCGTTGATCCATTCTCCACTGGTGGCGTAAGTATATCTAGTATACAGTAAGAACTGTGCACTTATTTCCTTTTATTCCTTACTTATTGTGCCGTGGCATGCAAATTGTTGTGGCAGTTTTAATTAAATCCAGCAATGTCAGCTGCAAACATATGAAATTTTAATTTCATTTTAATTTCTTTTTTTTCAACAGTTTCTAAGAATTTATTTAAAATTTTCTTGGCATTGTTACAATGTAATTTGTTGAATTGAAAGTTCTGTTTAGAAGTATAGCTGTGTTGGTTTGAGTCTAGGATTGAACTGGATTGAGCTAAGAGTCAAAAGAGGTTGCTGTCTTTGCTTGATCAAGCATGAGTTCTGTACTGCTCCCTGATCTCTGTTGGTTTGAGTCGAGGCTTGAACTGGATTGAGCAAAGAGACAAAAGAGGTTGCTGTCTTTGCTAGATCAAGCATGAATTCTGTACTGATCTGAGGCTGAGCTCTCGGTTTGTGTCTTGGTTATATGCACATTTTACGGACATTCCATTTAATTGTTATTTTTTCCACTCTAACAACTTTACAAATTCTTTGTAATGGCCTTAAAGTCACCCTGGCTTAACCCTGCAACAGTCTAATTTGT
Source organism: Liodrosophila aerea (assembly GCA_035045005.1). Lineage (NCBI taxonomy): Eukaryota > Metazoa > Arthropoda > Insecta > Diptera > Drosophilidae > Liodrosophila > Liodrosophila aerea. The sequence continues at coordinate 470,491 of JAWNNL010000689.1, forward strand.
CTAATTACTCAAGACCGACCCACTTGAGCCATCATTTAGCTCAGACTTTCACTTCACTTTCGAGTGTTTAAAAAAATCAATGCATAATTTTCGGCTGTCGTCATTTCTTTCATTTTGTTGCCAGCACTTTAAAGCCCATTAGACGCATTTTTGAGTGCAATTCAAAGGTCAGCAAGAGCCACACAGATGCCCCTATGTGTTGCATGTGACTTTGCCACATTATAGGGGCTAAGGGGCCAATTAGTGGCGACAAGGTTAAGACTGAAGTGAAGCTAAGCTAATGTGGGGCCAACACAAGGCCCCTAATTTTGTAAAAAGGAAAATCCCAGCCCGATGCTTCCCAGTCGTTCGTAAGGTAAACAAACTGCGGTTACCAGGCACCCTCTAATTTCGCTATACCCAGGGGTAAGCATGGAGTGTGGGTTGTATGACTGATGAAGCAGATTTGTTCAGAGAAAACTTAGGACGACTATAGAGGAGGAGATTCTATGGTTTTATTAGAGTTTGAACTACATTAAAGTTTGTTAATATATAAAAGATGAATATGCATAGACAGAGCTAAGGAAACCTATACTAAATCAGAGTCCATTGTACAGAAGAACTTGAGATGACATTGCTGTTAGTTCTCTAAGTAAAATTAGCTATTCATTTCTTATAGAACTATATCCATACTACATTTAAGTTTACTCAGTTTTTTCAGTATTTCTTACAGGGTATATTCACGTGCATCACTTTTAAAACTGCTCCCTTTTTAGATTTTAATTTTCCTTTTTTTGTGTGTTTGCCGCAACGTATTACAGTTAGAATGTAAATGACAGGGCGTGGCCAGAGAGCCTCATAGCCGAAATTACTGATGTTTATCATCCGAGTACTTAGAGACAGCACAGAGTCACACACACTATCACACACACACACACCCTATACACACACATGCAATGCTCAAAGCTCTCTCTAAAGGCAGATGTGTTTAGTTTTGTTTTAGCAACAGCCAAGTTTGAAGTGGGCGCCTCTCCCCCCCTCGCTACTATAGTGTGTGCGTGGTGAAGCAATAAAAGCAACACCTACACCCACTAACACCCGCTCCATCCCCTCCTCCACCCACCACACTTGCCTGTTAGATGTCAGGAAGTTTATACGGGGCGCTGTTGCTGTCAATCTGTGATATGAAGTGAAAAAGAAATAGAGAAAAGTGACACGAAATGTGTTTATAAACCCAAAAGCTGAGCGTTCTTTTATTCAGTTGCAATTTGGATTTTGAAGTGAAGACTATACACACAGGGTGGGCGTAAAGTAAGCCACATAAAAAGAGCTCGCATAAAAGTGCGTGCCAGCCACAGGCCAATTATTATGATTTTATTTATGGGCAAATAAAAAGTGATACACACATGACTCCCCATATTCGATAACTGATTTGATTCATACTCTCTTACTCTACTTGCAGTCGCGCTCTCAAACTGCGGTGCATCTGGTGTCCAGTCGACAAACAGGAACTGCCACGAATATACTCCGAGCTCTACTAGCGGCTGCTGGCAAGGATATACGCTTGAAGGCAGACGGTGTAAGTGTACGAGTGTCTGACTGAGTGTGTGACTGAGTGAGTGTGTGACTGAGTGTGTGTGTGTGTGATGGAGCCACAAGTGTTGTAACTATTCATAGCAGCAGTCCTATACTCGACATTATGTGAAGTACTACACTCTCGAGCAGAAGTAATGCTGGTGCCAGTCGGTGCCAACGTAAACAAAAGTTAAATAAAAATCAAAACAACAATGGCAACAGCCATAAGTGTAGCCATACTGTGGCTTACTATGGTGAAAAATCGATAGAGCCACAAATGCATTCCCTAAAACCCCAAAAATAATGTCAGAGCTATACGCTGATTAACTTGCATTCAGGAGCCCAAAAAAACTGAATGGAACATAAAGCAAAAACCCCGAAAGAAATCAGACAAAATGCGGAACTATTTGTCGCATCACGTGCTTCAATATTTCCACCACGCACGCGACGCCAAGTGCATAAATTTAAGCCTCCCCCTCACGAGATACTCTCTCTACAGTGGGGGTAGGGGTAGCCGATTGATAGTCTAGACAAAGCGACTTGGCGATTTGGTAAACGGTAAACTTGATTTAAATCAATTAGATTGGGTAGCGAGTGCCTGCCTCTCCGCACGGCTAATGCCACTGTCAGACGAAATTAGCTGGATAAAGTATTTAGCTAGAGCAACATCTACCACTACTACTACTACTACTACTACCACTACTCGTGCCAGCGATATCTATTCCCATTTCCATTTGCAACTCCACCTCCACTATCGCATTCATTTCCCATTTCGATTTCGATTCGGCAGTTTGAATAGGCTCCTAACAATGACAATGGCACGCACATTATCAGAGCCCAATGCTCCATATACCACAGAGTCTACTACTATATAGACGCGCTCTCTCTGGAGCTTCGCAGAGGGCGCTCAACTCGTTGCCAACAACAAACACATAATAATCGAAAAGGGGGTCACAACTTTTGCTCTACAACTTGATTTACTTTGCCACTGTGGCAGGGGGAGGGGGAGCGTTACGAGTAGTGGGGGAAGGTTCGCCCCTTTCATGCTCCTTTGCCAGTTCAAAGTTCGCGCGAAAAGTTGCGAACTTGGCTCCAAAAATAGCAAAACATGCAGCCATTAACACTTGAGGCATGAATTGGCTAATTGGTTATTTATGATTATGTGTGTGAGCGAGTGTGCGAGTGTGTGTGTGTGGGAGTGTGTGTGTAATTATGTTGCCAACTAAACTTTACACATCTATCTACGACTAGCGTGGCAAAATCCCATTGCTGCTGTCCGTCGAGTCGGGCAATCAGTCCATGTGTAGAGAACTTTTAGCTGCACAAACGGCGGACCAACTTAAGGTGAGTTCAACTACTAGTCGGAGACTATAAATATACATACTTTAAATGGCAAATTAAACTATCTAGATAAGTGTGGAAAATTTGGTAAAGTGTTAGTGGAAGAGTGTTCCAAATTTAGTTTAAAATGGGGTAAGGGTGCTGAGTTATTTAGTCAGAGGTCTCTTTGCTTACTCTACAGTTTAACTGGCGGGTCAGAGGGTTAAGTTTAGTTATGAGGTATTGAAAGATATAGATACATTATCAATAATCTGAAATATCAGAAATATACTTAGTATTTTGACTAGGTTAACTTGTTGTCTACTTTAGAATGAGAAAGTTCCTAGAGAACAGCAAGAGACTAGTAGAGTTCTTTAGTCTAGTTCCTAAACAGATTAACAAAGAGTTAAACCTATGGAAGTTATAGAAAGATATATCTATCATTTGTGATTTTCTATTCTAGTTTCAAAACAGTTAGCTAGAAGTTCAGACTGCGATATTTCCATAAAGATAACTAAATTGTTTTACGATTTACATATGCCATTTCCATTACTCCACTTCTTCTACAAATCAAAGTCCTAGCTGATGAAATCTCTCTAAAATCCGTCTGTATACTACATCAAATTTGTCAATCATTTGCCAAGATTGACTTGAGCTGATTGTCAATCAAAACTTCCAGCAGATTTCACAGCGCTATCGTCCAGCAGTAATCTTGCCCTAAGAGGCCAACAAATCAAAATGTAAATACCTCCTGGCAGTTTGTCCAGCTTTAACTGTTGTCAAACTGTCAAAAAGCGTGGAAATATAAATCAGAATAATGTAAATTATTGCAACTGCTGTGAAGTGCGGCAACAGCGCGGCAACAATGCAGCTGTACTGCGACATTGGCAGCCAAAGTTTTCTTTGTCGTACTACAAGTGTTGCTTTCAATTTGCACTTGGCCAAATGGAACAGAGTGCGTGCTGCTCAAATTAACCGAAAAAGGGGTTAAAGTTAAAGCCAAGAGTTGAGAGTCGAGAGTCGAGAGTTGTGAGTTAAAGCCAAAGTTCGAGTGAGTTTGACTTTGGCCAACAGTTGAGCACGCAATCAGCCGGTTGTAGAGGGCTTAAGTGGGTCAAATGTGTTGCGAAAACGCAGTTGAAAATTGAAATAAGGAAGCAGTCAGCAGTCCTAGGGTGTGGATAGGGGGGAGTAGCAGTTAACCTTGTTACTTGCCCCAGCTGATTTGCATTTTCCAAAATAGAACCCTCAAGGTGTGATGGTCACTCTGCTGGGTTTGCAATTTTTAATGTTCGAGAATTGACTCTGGTTCACTTCCCCCGCAGGCAACGACGGCCAATGGAGACACGGCCTTGCATTTGGCCGCCAGACGGCGGGACGTGGACATGGTGCGCATCCTGGTGGACTATGGCACCAATGTGGATACACAGAACGGCGAAGGACAGACACCGCTCCACATAGCCGCCGCCGAGGGGGACGAGGCGCTGCTCAAGTACTTCTACGGCGTGCGTGCCTCCGCCTCCATAGCGGACAACCAAGGTGAGTTCGAGTTCGATCTATATCTATATGTGTTTATAATACTCTTCTCCTGCTGTTCAGATCGCACACCCATGCATTTGGCGGCGGAGAACGGACACGCCCATGTCATCGAGATACTGGCGGACAAATTCAAGGCGAGCATCTTCGAGCGCACCAAGGATGGCAGCACACTGATGCACATTGCATCACTCAATGGCCATGCTGAGTGCGCCACGATGCTCTTCAAGAAGGGTGTCTATCTGCACATGCCCAACAAGGACGGTGCCCGCAGCATACACACAGCCGCCGCCTACGGTCACACTGGCATCATCAACACTCTGCTGCAGAAGGGCGAGAAGGTGGATGTGACCACCAATGTGAGTAGACAATGGGCATATGCAACTAATTCTGTCTCAAAGAGATAAAGTAGAGTTCACAGACTCTAAGATACAAAAGTATCTGTAAGATACAAAAGTATCTGTGAGATACAAAAGTATCTGTAACCTACAAATGTATATTTTTATCACCGCAGGACAACTATACAGCGCTGCACATAGCCGTGGAATCAGCCAAGCCAGCTGTGGTGGAAACTCTGCTCGGCTTTGGCGCCGATGTGCATGTGCGTGGTGGCAAGTTGAGGGAGACACCACTGCATATAGCCGCACGGGTGAAGGATGGTGATCGCTGTGCACTGATGCTGCTAAAGTCGGGAGCGAGTCCGAATCTAACAACCGACGACTGCCTGACGCCTGTGCATGTGGCAGCGCGACATGGCAATCTGGCCACCATGACACAGCTGCTGGAGGATGGCGGTGATCCGCTCTACAAGTCGAATGTGACGAACACATGAATATAATCAATCCATAGATGATATTTCTAATCCACTCTCTCGTTATAGACTGGCGAAACACCGCTGCATATGGCGTGTCGTTCGTGTCACCCGGAGATTGTGCGGCATCTGATCGAGACGGTGAAGGAGAAGCACGGACCGGAGAAGGCGACGACGTACATAAACTCCGTGAACGATGATGGCGCCACGGCGCTGCATTACACTTGCCAAATTACCAAGGAGGAGGTCAAAATACCCGAATCCGATAAGCAAATCGTGCGCATGCTGCTCGAGAATGGCGCCGACGTGACGCTCCAGACGAAGAATGCCCTGGAGACGGCGTTCCACTACTGCGCCGTGGCTGGCAACAACGATGTGCTGATGGAGATGATCTCGCACATGAATCCCACGGACATACAGAAGGCCATGAATCGCCAGTCATCGGTGGGCTGGACCCCGCTGCTGATCGCCTGCCACCGCGGGCACATGGAACTGGTCACGAATCTCCTGGCGAATCATGCCAGAGTGGATGTGTTTGATACGGAGGGCCGATCCGCTTTGCATCTGGCCGCGGAACGGGGTTACCTACATGTCTGCGATGCGCTCTTAACGAACAAGGCCTTCATCAATTCAAAGTCAAGGGTGGGACGCACTGCTCTGCATTTGGCGGCCATGAATGGATTTACGCATCTGGTGAAGTTCCTCATCAAGGATCACAATGCCGTGATTGATATATTGACGCTGCGCAAGCAGACGCCGCTCCATCTGGCGGCAGCTAGTGGACAGATGGAGGTGTGCCAGCTACTGCTGGAGCTGGGCGCCAACATCGATGCGACGGACGATCTGGGCCAGAAACCGATACACGTTGCCGCCCAGAACAACTACTCTGAAGTGGCCAAACTATTCCTGCAGCAGCATCCATCCCTGGTGAATGCCACCAGCAAGGACGGCAACACCTGCGCCCACATCGCTGCCATGCAGGGCTCCGTCAAGGTGATCGAGGAACTCATGAAGTTCGATCGATCCGGCGTCATCTCGGCCAGAAACAAACTGACCGACGCCACGCCCCTACAACTAGCCGCCGAGGGCGGCCACGCGGATGTGGTCAAGGCGTTGGTGCGTGCCGGTGCCTCCTGCACAGAGGAGAACAAGGCTGGCTTCACCGCTGTCCATCTGGCCGCCCAGAACGGACACGGTCAGGTGTTGGACGTGCTCAAGAGCACCAATTCGCTGCGTATCAATAGTAAAAAGTTGGGTCTAACTCCGCTGCACGTGGCGGCATATTACGGCCAAGCAGATACGGTGCGAGAGCTGTTAACCAGCGTTCCGGCCACGGTCAAATCGGAGACGCCCACGGGTCAAAGTCTGTTCGGTGACCTGGGCACAGAGTCGGGCATGACGCCCCTGCATCTGGCCGCCTTCTCCGGCAATGAGAATGTGGTGCGACTGCTCCTCAACTCGGCGGGTGTGCAAGTGGACGCAGCTACCGTAGAGAACGTGAGTGATGAAGCAATATACTGGTCAAGGAGTAGAAGGTATCCCGCTGTGTCCAATCACTAATCCCCTCTTCTCCAACAGGGTTACAATCCACTCCATTTGGCTTGCTTCGGTGGACACATGTCAGTGGTTGGTTTGCTTCTGAGTCGGTCGGCGGAACTCCTGCAATCCACGGATCGTAATGGCCGCACTGGTCTGCATATTGCGGCCATGCATGGCCATTTCCAGATGGTGGAGATCCTTCTCGGCCAGGGCGCTGAGATAAATGCAACCGATCGTAACGGTTGGACGCCACTGCATTGTGCTGCCAAAGCCGGCTACTTGGACGTGGTCAAGCTGCTGTGCGAGGCGGGTGCCTCGCCCAAATCCGAGACGAACTATGGCTGTGCAGCCATATGGTTTGCCGCCTCCGAGGGCCACAACGAGGTGCTGCGGTATCTGATGAACAAGGAGCACGACACCTACGGCCTCATGGAGGACAAGCGTTTCGTCTACAATCTGATGGTTGTGTCCAAGAATCACAACAACAAGCCCATACAAGAGTTTGTGCTGGTCTCCCCAGCGCCAGTGGACACGGCTGCCAAATTGTCCAACATCTACATAGTACTCTCGACCAAGGTAAGGAATATGAATACATATATAATAATACTTTTAATCGATATAAACTTCCGCTCCTTAGGAGAAAGAACGCGCCAAGGACCTGGTGGCTGCTGGCAAACAGTGCGAGGCCATGGCCACGGAGCTGCTGGCGCTGGCAGCTGGCGCGGATTCGGCGGGCAAGATACTGCAGGCCACGGATAAGCGGAACGTGGAGTTTCTGGACGTGCTCATAGAGAACGAGCAGAAAGAGGTCATCGCGCATACGGTGGTACAACGATATTTGCAAGTCAGTTCAAGGGGTAAATAACTTTCAATGAATCCCCTGATTAATTTAGATCTGATCCTTAGGAACTGTGGCACGGCTCACTGACGTGGGCCTCGTGGAAGATCATGCTGCTGCTGGTTGCCTTTATCGTCTGTCCGCCCGTATGGATTGGCTTCACCTTTCCGATGGGGCACAAGTTCAACAAGGTGCCCATCATCAAGTTTATGTCCTACCTCACCTCGCACATTTACCTCATGACACACCTGAGCATTGTGGGCATCACGCCCATCTACCCGGTGCTGCGTCTCAGTCTGGTCCCCTACTGGTACGAAATAGGCCTGCTCATTTGGTTGAGCGGTTTACTTTTGTTCGAGTTGACGAATCCCTCGGACAAGTCGGGATTGGGATCGATCAAAGTGCTGGTACTCCTGCTCGGCATGGCCGGCGTCGGTGTCCATGTGGTCGCCTTCCTCTTCGTCTCCAAGGAGTACTGGCCAACGCTGGTCTACTGCCGCAATCAGTGCTTCGCCCTGGCCTTCCTCCTGGCCTGTGTGCAGATCCTGGACTTTCTATCCTTCCATCATCTGTTCGGACCCTGGGCCATCATCATTGGGGATCTGCTGAAGGATCTGGCACGCTTCCTGGCAGTGCTGGCCATCTTTGTGTTTGGCTTCTCCATGCACATTGTGGCGCTGAATCAATCGTTTGCCAACTTTACGCCGGAGGATCTTCGCAGTTTCGAGAAGAAGAATCGCAATCGCGGATACTTTAGCGACGGTAAGTCCAGACGTTTGCTTTGCTTATCGAAATCTCTTTTTGGTCTTTTCAAGTTTTTGGTTGAGTTTTCTGTTCTCGTTTTGGAATGTTTTGATTTCGAATTTATTCAATGTGTCTTGATAAGTATCTGTATCTGCCTTGAATGAAACTGTGTGCTCAATGTGTGTTTCACCCACAACTATTTACTACTATGAACTAAGTACAACTACAACCACAAAATACAACAACAATTGCATGCTGTACAACAACAAATACAATATTATGAACCCCAACCTCAATCGATGTCGTCATGTGCTATTGAATACCCAACTCCCCACCACTTATTCCTCAGCCCTAACTAACACCACTCTCTCTCTATATATATACTACATACATATGCTCCCTCCAGATGATATGCCCACCCCTCGACCTCCGCCCGTGGAGAGTTATGTCGATAGTCGCTTCAGCGAATTCCGACGCAAACACAAAGATGATCGTAAGTTTCGCTCGCTTCCTTTCAACTCGTTTCCGCCTTACTGCATGGGTCTTCCCTTACCACCCAGGGGAGCTCCCTCTCATATACATATAGTACATATATATACATATATATCTGCAGGTCGGTCCCGGCTTTATGTATTGGGCACCGACCGTTTGTTCCTTGCCTTCAATGTTGTGTGTAAACAAACGTTTGTTCTTATTGTCATTTAACTTATTTTCCAGTCCAATGGAAAAAGCAAATGCAACAACTCCCACACGTACTCAAAATACTCTAACTAATAATACCTAATCTACTATCTATTGTTAGCCTTGTTCCTTTATGTTACTTTCGTTTCGAGGCATGTTTTATTGGTCTTGGCCAGCGGATACGTTCTAAGTGTTCGTGCATTCTTGATGTTGTGGATTCAATGTTCAAATAGGTATCATACGCCACATTCTTGATTTATTCAATATTCTATACTTTATTTCTTGCTTTTATTACTTATTTCGGCTTATTTGAGCTGCATGCATTTTGATTTGGTGTAGTAAAAAGTATTTCATTTAATTAGAATTAATTTAAACACAATTCAAATTGTATCTAAAGCATTAATCAGATTGTGAATACTCTAAAAATTCATTTAAGGCTTAACCTTAATATTGTTGAATCATTGGGTAGGCTAGGTTACGTTAAGGTGGCAGCTAAGGATCATTAGGGATCTATAACTCACTTAGACCACCTAGTGGCATTAAAGCTGCCTATAAAAATTACACTTAGGTGTTCAAGTTTTCCTTCTAATCTACTTCTGCTGTAGATCCCTTTAAATTTGTATACCAAATAAACTCTATCCTTTGGAATGCTTCAATAAAATTCATATTTTCTAGATCTCTCTGACTAAAACAAACTCCACTCTGTATAGAGTCTTATCCCGAATTCCTGCCGTTTTTCAATGCCACAAATGGAAGATGGATTTACATATTTCAAGCAGAGTAATTGCCCTAAATTAAAGGAGGAATGAAAACTAATATAGCTCTCAATATAGACTCTTGTATATACACATAGTGCTGTGCATAGTTGTTGACAATATATTGTACTTAAATCTATTGCAATTTATGTTGTAAAGACTCTTTAAATACTTTTATATTTTATTCATATTTTTATTCTACTATATTATTGAATTCTTTATATATTTGATACGTATTTTTATTCTATTAATTCTTTATATATTTATTTATAGTTTTATTATATTTTAATCGATGAAACTTCACACATTTACTTTATAAATATATCATGCGCAACGTGTTCAATTCAATCTGGAATTCAGTCAAAGAATTCACCTAAAACTCAATTCAAACTACTGCATGCCGATGTTTTGCAAATTACTAGCCAAATGATTAAATCAAATGTCACAAATTATATTAAAAATATCTCAACAATTCATGCCTCATACGACTTGCCGCAGGGGCATGAAGCTTGTGCCGCTGCCGCCGCCGCTTGCCGCTCCACAAAAAGCCACAAAGAAAACAAAAAACCAAAACAAAATGCTGCACATAACGGCGAAACGAATCATATGATGAGTAAACGTAAAGAGATCTTATATCGATATATCTGTATATCGATTGCTCGTATGTGGCTGCTGTCGTTGTCGTTGTTGCTGCTGCTGCTTTTGATGTATGTACACCTTGTCTCTCGTACACCCCCATCTGTTGCACACACGCCTGTGCCCCATACAAGTCTACTACTACTACTACTACTACTATATCCATCTGCAGTATAAGCAAAGAGCAAGCAATAAGCAAAAACTCACCAGCAAATAGCATTTGATGTGCGTAAATCTATAGTATAGACATTCCAGACTACTATTCCATTATAACTCTAAACGAAATCCGCTGTTAGGACCCATGACACCGTTTTTGGCTTTCGAGCGATTGTTCTTCGCGGTGTTCGGACAGACAACAACTGTGGACATCAATCCCATGCGACATCTGCGTCCCGAGTGGACCGAGGTGCTGTTCAAATTTGTCTTTGGCATCTATTTGTTAGTGTCTGTGGTTGTACTGATTAACCTGCTAATAGCCATGATGTCGGATACTTATCAACGCATACAGGTTTGTATTGTTAATGCCAAACAACTAATTACACACTTCCCCCCGCTCTCTTTTCTTCCTCTCTCTCGTATCTCGTATCTTATTATCATTTATTTCGATTTACGCTATTTGATAACAACCCTGATGTATCTGAAATCCGAACTGCAATTGGTTTGCCTTGGGGTTGGTCGATTCTCGCCTCGATTGACCAACAACCCAACCGCATTTGGGCGTCCGTTATCTTTTTATTTTTCACAACCAATTTATCAATGTGGGTGTGTGTGTGCGTGTGTGTCCATTGGGGGTGTGTGGAAACGGAATCATGGAAAACGGAAACGAAACAATATGACACAGTGCGCATGCATCCGATTAACTCATTCGAGTTACTCTTCTTCGCCGTGTTTGGCCAGACGACGACGGAGCAAACGCAAGTTGACAGAATCAAAAATTTAGCCACGCCCACTCAACCCTATTGGGTCGAGTATCTGTTCAAAATTGTCTTTGGCATATACATGCTTGTATCGGTGGTTGTGCTCATTAACCTGCTGATTGCTATGATGTCAGACACCTATCAAAGAATTCAGGTAGTATTACTGCTAACGGCGCTTGCTCACATTATTTCCTTTACCTACTACTACTACTACTCCAACAATAACAATTCTTGCTCGATATTAATAATAATATTAACTGTAAGTTATGTATAAGCTAATGATTCATATTTACTGATTAACTCTCAAGTCTTTTTCAGCTACAAACAACAAAGAGAATGCATTGAACTATTTGGGTGATATAAATGGGAGATAGTGATAGGTTTTTATTAGAATTAGAATACGACTTTTCGATATTAGATATGACTTATTCTAAAAGAAGTAATGACTGATACCAAAGAAGAATTATGAAGGGAATCTTACAGTATTTCAAATTAGATTTCATGTAGTTCAAAAACTGTTGGATATTTGATGAATAAAGTAAGAGGAAAGTCAAGAAAGTACAACAGAAAGTTATCTTTACTTTAGCTTTATGAAAAGAATACATCAAGAAGAGCCTAGAAAACAGAATAGTAAGTAAAGGATACCTGGAGAATTGACTAAAAATCATGCAAAAGAAATGAAGGTAGAGAAGGTAGAATAGTATTTAGCTTCTGTCATAGTTATAGTATATAGCATAGAGGCATCTACAAACATGTGATAAGGAAAAGCAATGCATTTTCAATTACTTTTCCACTCACTGCTCACCGAATGAAATATCTTGACTTTATAGTATTTCTTTCTCGACATAATGGCATATATTTTGTAGATCCATCAACTGCCCAGACTTGCAACTTCCAGGTTTTTTCAAAATCCCAAAATTTTACAGCTGCATCTGTGCGATACACTTGCGTATCTTGCGATGCGATGCAAATGTATCTTGCAGATGCGACACCAGCTTATAGATCCAATTACTAGATGAATTAGTCTCTGTAACTAGCTTAGCTTTAGAACTAGCAAAGTGCGTAGCTTTTGTGAACAGTGTTGAGCAACTCTAGCGACGCGAGCCAGTGTTGGCAAATGCATGCTTATAACTAACCTCAAAATCATGCTGCATGTACTCTATGTGTCTGTTATGTCTCTCTATGTGTTATAAGTCTCTCTGAAATATACCAATAAATGCGTGGGGTTATGTTTAGCAATTTCTACAGAGTATCTGAGAGTTGAAGTAAGAAAATGTTATAGAAATTGTTAAGCAAAACCAACGTGTACATTTGTGTATTTCTCTTACGAACTTTGTTGCAGCTTAAGCTTAAGTTAAATTTAGTCAAACGAAGAAATTGCTCAAAAGTCTCATGGAAGAAAGTCATTTGTGTAATTGTTCCTTTCCTTTGTTCTATTCTACTCATGTCTCATCAACATCAACATCACAAACAATATGTATGTTATAAAACCTATGAAATACTAGGCACAATCCGACATCGAATGGAAATTTGGTCTATCCAAGCTTATACGCAATATGCATCGCACCACAACAGCCCCATCGCCGCTTAATTTAGTTACCACCTGGTTTATGTGGATCGTCGAGAAGGTCAAGGTAAAATCTTCACAGTGTAACCAGCCAACTACAGTTAAGCCCCTCGATAACTACACTGAAAAAAACGACCAGCAATACGATGCTAAATTGAATCGAAATCTTTTACTAAATCTAAAGTTTTCTAAATCATGTTGTGTAACAACAAACTGTCGTTTTTTTCAGTGTATTTCAAAGTTTAAAAGTTTGTTAAAATCTGATCAGAACTCGTGTAGTTTGCTGACCTTTTCCGCAAACCATTTAAAGCAATTTGGCAACAAACCGAACACAGATCTTATGATTTAGATGTAGAACGAAGAGAAACTGCTTTAAGTGTGTTTGTTGTGCTGCACTGAGAAAAAGCACCCTGTAGTTGAATGTACCACTGTGCACATGATTAGACTGTCTGCTTTTGATGTTGTCTATGATATTAATGCTCAATTCTCGCTCGTTTTGTATCGTTGTGTCTTCCATTGTCTCTCGTCTCATGTCTACTGTCTCTTGTCTGTGTGTCCAATTGCCATAACACACATGCCACACTGTACACCAATACACACATGCCACACACACACACACAGGCACGCATGAAGAAAAAGAAGCGTCCAAGTCTGGTACAGATGATGGGAATACGCCAGGCCAGTCCACGCACCAAGGCCGGAGCCAAGTGGCTATCGAAGATCAAGAAAGGTGAGCAATGTATGTATCGCAGCTAAAACGAGTGTAGTAAGTGCCCCCTGTGGCAGTGGCAAGTGCTCAAGAGTTTTTCTAGCTGCAAGCGTAAATATACTTTTCTCTTTTACTACTGTCTATCTATCAGTCTCAATCTCAATCTGTCGCTCTCTCAACTGTCGCATCTCTCCCACTGGCTTGCTCTAGCTCAAAATTCTTTTTCCACTTCCAACTTTCATAATCATATAACTCAATCAGTATTATCACTAACATCACTTAACTTAAACTCTCAGACTCGGTGGCCCTGTCGCAGGTGCATCTGTCGCCTCTGGGCTCGCAGGCCAGCTTCTCGGCAGCCAATCAGAATCGCATCGAGAACGTGGCCGACTGGGAGGCGATCGCCAAGAAGTATCGCGCATTGGTGGGCGACGAGGAAGGTGGCTCACTCAAGGACTCGGATGCGGAGGGTGGCTCGCAGGAGGGCAGCGGTGCCCAACAAGCGCCGGCACAGGTGGGACGGAACGTTACAAATCTAGAAAAAGTTGTCAATCCTAAATGAATACTAGATAATGTTACACGAATTACTTTAAACGATTATATACGATTTTGTGCTATGGTATTAAATGAGTTTCGCTTGCAGGTCTAAAGATCATCCTCCTCTGCTCTACCTACTACTACCACTACTACTACCTACTACTATCTTCTACTCTTCTATCCAATCTCCAAACTCCAAACTCAAACTCTCTTCTCTACTTCCCCAACCATCTATACAACTCTCCCATCTCGACTGTCTTGCCTCCTCTGTACTTAAGTCCTCTATCTCTAAGCCGCACTCTCTAGTATCTAAACTAAGCATCACCTAAACTTACGACTAATTTAGCTAGAATATTGAAATTGTTTTTGGTAACTCCTAAGCCTAAGCCCTATGATTTACATTTAGTTAAAGAACAAACAATTTTTGATATGAGAATAACAACGACAACAAACACAAGTTTTCCATAAACATTCGACCTAAGTAAGACATTTTTTAAGTCCTCCGCAAAGTCATCCAAACAAATGCCTAACATTTTTTAACAAAGAGATCCTTAGCAATTTAATAAAAAATTTATAATTAAGCTGAATTCCAAGCTGACGATAAAGATAATTACGACGACGATGATGAAGATGATGATGATGATGATAAATTTAGCATTATTTATATTCGTATTTGATAGTTAGTAAGTTTTTAATATGAGCTTCACTTGACGAAATTTACTAATTTTAAATTTACTAAGCTTTTGATGTGTAACTAAATGGAAAATATTTTATTTCTTTTTTTCTTTTCATACAAAATGTGTACTTTAATTATGTACTTTTGTAATTCTCAGTGTAGTTTATTTATTTATTTCAATTTGTTAAATGTATGTGTAAATAAATAGTCATATTTGAAAAAAGCAAATGGTTACCGATGTTCTTATTAATTTGACTAACTTAGAGACGAAGGAGAGGAAACCTGCCACTCACCACTGGTTGCTGTCTTGGCTAAATTACTCCGTCAGTTGCTGCTGCTAAAAGACAGCGCCATCTACTGGAATCTTATATTGTTACAGCTTGTTAAAGGCAAACTCAACCGCAAACAAAGAAGAAAGGACACTTTTTTCGAGTGTTTCTTGTTGGTTCTGCGCTTTCATAAGGCTTTTCTCTCCGTTTTAGGAATTAATTATACCAGTTTTTAGTGGTTTTTTCTTCCTTTTTTTGGTACCGAAATGAGATATCTTTTGTAAACAAAATACGTTGCAATCGAGCGGAGACAAACTCGCACACTGTGCCTTCAAAAACTTTTCAACTAAACTGAAAGAAAGATGGCGACACCTTCTTCTTTTAACAGTGTTTGCGATATATAGATGGCGCTACTAATTTTTGCAAGCGAAATCGCGTGAGCAACCGCTGGATGGCGCTAGCAAGGTTAACACTGCCTGCCGCTGATGGCGTTTCATTGCTTGCGATTATTTTTCAAAGACTCTCGGAAAATAAACATTTCTGGATTGAAATCTGTCAAACACAACAGCTGGATTCAGTCCACCTACTGTCTGACCAATATCCGCCCATTATTAGGGGTCTTTCAATGTCGATAAAGTATATAAAATTAAATGAATAAATTTAACATCAAGTAGCAGAGTTTGAGTTACCAGTCTTAATTGGTAAATGACTAACTGCATAATCTTGTAACGCACTTTTTCGTATTACTTATGCTTCATAAATTCTAATTGAATTAGAATATAATTTATTTTATTTTTTAATTATTTACTTTTATTTACTTTATGAAAATGTTTTTATGCACGTTTATTTCCTATTGAAATCCTGGCAATATCCGCTTATCAACAGCTTTGGCAATTATCTCAGCACACACACACACACACACACACACACATGTCAAGAGCTTAAATTCACGAAGGTGTTGAGCAGAGCAAGTGAATTTTAATTTGCAACAGCAACAGCAGCAGCAACAGCAGCAGCAACAATTGCAGGTGTCACATTTTGGCTGCCAAAGTGTTGAAAAGTGCAAAACTGGCCAGAAAACTGGTCAAATGAATAGCTGTTGTTGCTGTTGCTGTTGTTGTTATTCCAGTATTTTATTATAGATAATTGCCTTTTGCTGCTGTCACTTGATTGTTGATTGTTGACATTCCTCTTGTTGCTGTTGCTGTTGCTGTTGTTGTCGTCGATACTTTTGGCCAGATAAAAGCCAAACAAGTTGCCACAAGTTGCCGCAGCTTAAAGTTTATGGCCACAAGCTTGTCAAATAATATAACAATTAGGCAGTTAATAAACTTCAAGCAGGTCAGAGCAAATGATTAATATCGGAAGTGGGATTGAAGGAATGTGTGTGTGATATGGACAACTTTCCTTTTAAGCCAACTACGAGTGTATTCGAATGCAATGAATGAATGTGAATAACTGCAGACAGTGTACATCATTCATCAGCAGCAATCATTGCAGCAGCAGCAGCAACAACATGTGTGGCTCTGGCACAGCAGGTGACATTTTCAGACCAGGAAAAGGCAATGAAATAAATTAATAAAAAATAACAGAGAAGAAAACATGAACAAGCCATGGAACACGACATGGAACAAGTTGTAGTTGTAGTTGTTGCTGTTGCTCTTTGATATGATACAAAACACTTTTTCATATCGAAGTTTGTGATATGTTGTGATTAATGGCAAACGACACAAACACTTAATTTGACGCCGTCTCTTGGCGCTGGCGCAGGCGCCTTAAGTTCAGCAAAACCATACCCAAAAAACCCGAGTGATCTTCACTTTGCCTGGGAGCAAACAACACTGAAATGAAACCATAATCTCGAGCAAGATTAATTATTGTAATCACATCAACAGCAGAAGAAGAAGCAGCAACAGCAACATCAGGTCCCACAGCAGCAGAATGATCAATGATCATTAAAAGAAACTGAGCAAACGAAGAGTTTCTGTTGATTTTTATAGTGTGTGTCTGGGTGTATGGGTGAGGGTATGGGTTACACATTTCATTGGCTAATCAAGATGCTAATTTGAAGAAGATTAATTTGTGCTGCGACTTGTCCAGAGGCCAATGTCTTGCAGGCCTCTTGCACACACACAGATTATCAGTAGAATCCAACTAGTTGTCATTTTCATTAAATACTTTTGCATTTAGCAGTTCTCCACTACACTATGCTACACACTATGTTATACGCTTTTGTTGTTGCGGTTGTTGTTGTGGCAAAAAGTGACACGCAGATTAATTGAAATTTTATGAGTAGCGCAGACGTAAACAATCAGCGAGACCACCTTTTGCCAGCCCCTAAGGTCATAAGAGCCTGTCTACAGTCTTCGCTCTTCCTCAGTCTCTACACTCAAGTCAAGTCTCTGCTCTGTCTCCGCTGTCTTCTACGGGGTGGGGTGTGTAGCGTCTCTGGCTTAAACAGATGCAAACTGTTGCTCAGAGTGCTGTTGCTTCTAGCAGCAAACGCTATGAAAAATCGACCTACAAAACAGGCACAGTGGTCAAAAAGAGTGACAAACTTGATGAACTGAATACATATCAGCACAAACTAAATTTATATCTCGACTAAAGCTTATCCATAGTCACAGATTTGAGTTTATCTAGGGCTAGTTTACTATGGGGAAGAGAAGTAATTTTCCTGTTACTATTGACATTTCTTTTTCAGGAATTTTTTAAGATATTTTTCAGAAAGTCAAATACATTTAATGCATTTTTTAAATATTATTTCAAGCATTCTATTGAATTTTTTTCAATTATTTATTTAATATTATATATTATATATTTTTCTGAAATTTTTTAGATATTATTTCACGAATATTTTAGAATATTATTTTTAGGAATTTCTTACTGATATTTGCCACTAACTTTAATCTCATTTATTCAAAAGTGAGCTTACTCACTTGAGTTTTATTTTCAGCTATTAACTCCTCTCCATACTTAATGTCTTTTATTATTTTAATTTCTATGCAATTTATTTGCTACTCTTACCACTGTGCCCTCTAGCTACAGCCTACCACGCTGACCATGCTAATTGATAGACTGTGAAATTATTTGGCAATGGACAAGAAAGTGAGCTCAAGTCGAGCAACTCCTGTGCTTGCAACACAGTCGCATCATCAACATCAGTTGAGAGCCACAGAGTTGGGATCGGCAAAGAGCGTTTGGTCTCGCTGCCGCTGGCCATATGTATATACTAATATACTAGTGGACAGAGGTTGAAGTTGAGCAGAGGAAACACTCAGAGAGAACGATCTTTAAGTGAAAAGTGTTAAAAAGTGCGACTTGATGCGGCTCGGCTATGGCAGGTTTATAAGACAAATGAGGTACATCAACGAAAACGGCATTTTTGACATTTGCGAAATTTGAAATGTCAGCCAAAACATAGCCATAGCCGCTTGACGAAGGTTCCACAGGTTCCACAACTGAGGCAGTATGGGTGGGCACTCACTGGAGCTGGAGCTGGAGTTGGAGACTTGGAGACAGCGTCGAAGTCAGACTATGAAATGTTACGCTTAGGCGGATAAGTTGCGGGCATTTAATTTAAAACTCAGGTGAAAGGTTATTAATTTACCAAATGAAACTGGGTTGTTGTGGCTGTTGTTGTTGTTGTTGTTAATATCTGTGTTGTTGTTGCTTTTTGGCATGGCTCATTTGGTTTAATGTTGCTGTGAGTAGGGGCACTGAAATGTTGACAAATGAAATGACACTGACAGACGCTTGGCTTGTGAAACGAAATGAACTGAACTGAGCTGAAATGAAAGCGCACAATGCGCAGACATCGGGCTTTCCTTAAACATTTCACAACCATTATTTACAACTTTAATGCCGAATGAAGTATATATGCTGTATGGATGCACTGTTAATTATGAAAATGAAACCAAACCAGAAGCTGCACAAGTGTGAAGCAGCTGAGTAGTGAAAGCTTGGCAGAAGATCTTCTTTCATTTTGGGTATAAGTGAAGGAGTGTGTAGAGATGACTGAGTAGAGATGACTGAGATACTTAGTCTAGGGTTGTAGTGTGTCTATCATTAATACTAAATTCAATATCCTATATAGACAAGCCCAAGGCATTATACAACCCTGATTGATGACTGATTCCAATAGCATTGATATTATATTCACACTCCTAATCAGTTGACTATTTAAGAGTCTTTTCGTCGTACTTTTCACACTAAAATATCTAATGAAACAACTTCTCTTTATGCCTAATACTTCAACATTGTTACTCCACATCATTTTAGGCGTAATATCATAATATTTTCAACTACAGTTGCAACTGCAGCTGCAATTTGAATGCTGACAAACTCACACTGCCTACATGCATGAGTGTGTGTGTGTATCTGTGTTGTAACTTATGGCCAACATCAGTGGCACAATTAAAATCATTTAGAGGCCAATTAAATTTCGTTAGCGGCATTAAAAATGGCAATGGACAATGCATTCCACACACACACACACAGAGTCAGAGGCAGAGTCAGAGTCACATGAGAACAATTGCATAAGCGAAACGAAAGAGTGTGCAAGGAAAGGGGGAGGCAGGGGGTAACAGGGTCTCTACATGCAGAGTCACTGCAGTTGCAGTGGACAATTAAAATCACGAAAATGGCTGTTGATGTTGCAGCAGTTGTGCTCTTATCCAATGCAGTGAACAGGCTCTGCCCCACTTGCAATGCGAGTGCGTGCTCTGCTGTGATTTGGCTTAAATGCTGACTGTATGTGTGTGTGGTGTGTGTGTGTGTGTGTGCGAGTGTGACTGCGTGTGGCAGCTGGGATCGCCATTAGTGTCGAGTAGGCTCAGCCAGCTCAGCACACACCACTCGCCACTTTTCAGTAATGCCTGGGAATTTCAATTAGAAAAGCCCCAAAGAGACGCACCACAGGGAGAGTGACTGAGGAGGGAGGGGAAGGAAGGTTGCAATTTTTCCCATCACTTACGACTATTTGCTGCTGCCGTAGACACTTGCTGATTTCATCTGCTTTTGCCCAAATAAAATGTGAATAAAAACAATTTCTTTCTTTATAGAAATTCAGCTGAAGATGCCGCAGAGATTACACATTGGCATCCGTGTGCCGCCTACGTGTTGCACTGGACATTAGGCTCTCTATGTTGCTCATTATGACATATCTATGTTGCTCATTATGAAGTTCCAGGTTCGGCATATAATTTTCTACTGATTTGCCACTCTTTCTCCAGCGATTCGACTTTCACAGCTTCTGCAGTAAGCCTCTCAGCTCTGGCTGATTATTAGCTTTTCTTTTGGCCAAAACTATTATTGGGAAGCTGCATTTTTTACGCCTCCAAATCGCAAATAATTTTGCGCATAAGTTATGGTCACAGTTACTTTATGTATTTTCCATTGTTGTCGGCTTGTCGTGCGTGATGAATTCCCACTGTACCCGTACTACTACTACACTACTATGCTATACTATGCCTAGTGCTTACCGTTACCAACAGCTCTGCCTGCCCATTGGCTATAAGAGAGTGGGCAGACGGAGGGGTGGAAGGACAAGACACTGGCTAACTCTGGCCACGGCTCGTTGGGCTACCAACTAAGCGCTAAGGCCGGGCTGCAGCCGTGGCCAAAGCATCAGGCATATGGCCCAAGGGCTAAGGCCAAAACGGTTGCCCTATGCGGTATTGAACTGCAGACAACCCTTGGGTTTGGACTCTCAGTTAGGCTCAGCTCGGTTCGGTTCGGTTAGCTAAGCAAATTTCACACTTAACGCAAGAGCAAAAAGTATTTAAAAAAAATATTATAAAATGGCAGATTCTGTGCAGAATAAGGAAGACTTCTATAAAATACTACATATGTTAAAATTATTCTAGCTTAATGAAAAATATTCAAGCAATAAGTCTGAGTAAAAAGTTTCCATAAAAAAATAAAATTCAGGAAAAAAGAAATTATATAAATTTAAATATAAAGTATCAAAAAAATTGAACAAAAGTTCTATAAGAAAATTTAATAAGGTAATCTTTACTTTCTTCTACAAATATTCTACAAATATTCAATATTTTAATTTCTACAAATATTCAATCACAGACTAAAATATCAGGCTAATGACTTATTGAATTGAAACAGATGGCTTTAAAAATGTTAAAATATTGAGGAAAAAATTATAAAATAATTCTGAAACATTCTCATAGAATATTTTATAAACCATATAATTTCTTTAGTATTATTTCCAAAAGATTTAATAGAAATTTTAGTTAATATTTTTAGGACTGTAATTAAACTTATTCCTTGTCCTTAAATTGTTGAAACTCTCGATAAGTATTGCATTAAATATATATAAACCAAGATCTAGAGCTGTTGATTAATGTAATTTACAGCATTCCTCGGCATATTTATTTTATATATTGTATTAAGCTCACTTTTAGACACTCTTGTCTCCCATGCCCTTTACTTATTGGAGCATTACAATTGCTAAACATTCAACGCCAGCAAAAGTCCTCAGCATCCGCCTCTCAGCCTCATCCTCTGCCTCTGCCTCAACCTCATTCTCGTCTCCTGATTCTTCAGCTTGTGCATTCTCTTCATCGTCTTGCAGTTCCTTTGATCTTATAGCGCCGATCAAATCGATCAAATGTAATTTTCGCAGCACGAACGTGCGGCATGAAGCAAAGAGAGCGCCAAGTGTTTTTGTGGCCCTGTTTGTTGCTGTTGTTGTTGTGGTTGTTGCTGTTGTTGTGGCAAAGTACATTTACACCAATTGCACTGATCGATCTGGGTGTAAGTTATATGCAACTGCAGCAGCAGCAGCAGCAGCTCAGCCACCACCGCAGCGCCTTGGGACCGTGCCAAATTCTTAATAGTTGCGAGCCTACTATGAGAGCAGCAGTACACACACACATGCACACACACACTCAGTCAGACGGAATACTCCTCGCCTTCAACGAGTGTAAACAATATGCAGCAGAGAGGAGCTTGAGCAACAGCAACAGAGCGATGATAAAAGCGTTTTTGTGGTTTAGACAGTCTCCGTGGCGGTTTCGCTATAATTAAGGACTTTGGTGTAATTTGTACACCTATTTAGGATCGCGTTGATTACAGGCCGGCATTTTATTGCTTTTGACACCTAAAGGGTACAGGGAACGACAACAACAACAACAACAAAGCCCTGTTGCTGCTGCTGCCCTCCGAGTGCCAGTGGAATGGCATCAAACTCACATTTTGGAAGCTGTGCGAATATGTATAGAGAGGAGGAGAAGGGAGAGGAGGCAGAGTAGGGGAGAGCCACACTCGTGGCTTGATCTCAATCTTGATCTCGTCGTGGCTGATGGCCAGATTTTGCTCTTGCTGTTGTTGTTGCTTTTGCTTTTGCCACAGTTGAAGTGGATTTATTGGCTGACGTGAGTATTTAGTGTTGACGGCATAGAACAAAAGAATTCACGGCAGCCGCTTCTTGGCGGTCGCCGATCGTCCGCCCGCGCCTCAGGCTCGCTCTCTTAGTCAGCAGCACCTGGGCATCGAGCAACTCCCCCCACCCTCTATGCCTTGACCCTAGCTAGAGCTGAGAGTGCAGAGAGCACTCTAGCTGCTCATCAGTTGGAGTAGTTCTTAATATAGCTCAGCCTCATTGAGCCACTTGATTTTGGACTTGAAAGAGATCTCTTTTGATTGAACTTAGATTGAAAATGTTTGACTGCAGAGTTAGTACTTTGAATAGTAAACAATAATCCTAAAAATCACGTTCTTATTCCAGATATTTTCTACTAATAATACTAATACTTTTTACTAGCTTTCAATAGAATATTTTAGAATGGTTTAACCTTCTGTTAAATCAAGTCTAAAGCTGCTCGTTTTCACCTCAAAGTTTTTGTATATTTTGCATCTATTTTCAGTTATTCCTGTAGTTCAATTTATCGCTTAAAATGAAACATTTAAAATGTATAAAATATGTTATTGAAATATTTGATTTAAAGCATTAAAAACTCTAATTTATAACCCTATATTTTATGCATACATAAGCTCAACTTATCTACCACAAAACCACATCGAATTGGATTAGCGTTTTCTATAGTAAACTAGTGTAAAAGGCAGGCTTAACATATTTCAATATGCTCTGGTATTAATCATAGTTTTAATGACATCAAAAATAACAGCAAAAGGTACAAATATTAGCAAATATTTTCCATTAACACAGAGGCCAGTCGAAAAGCATCAAGTAAATGGCCATAATTCATTAACGCGCTTAGACAGACTGGGAGCAACAACAACAATAAAAGTGGCTAAAATAATAATAATTATTCTAATAATATTCACTAGATTGTCTAGACTGCGGAATGGATATAATAATATCATAAATAAGTTGTCAGCAGTTTGCCAAATATGTGAGAGTTAATCGACAGCAATTAGTTGCTCGTGGGCAATTGTGCCACAAATTCGCATACAAATTATACAAATATATCGAATATATAGTAGTAGATTCTTATCGGCGTCAAAAACAATCGTCAGCATGGCATGTGTGTGTGTGTGGGAGTTGGGCGGGGTGTAGAGGTGGCTGAAAGCTTTTGTCAGCGCTGATTCCACGAAATGTTTGCTCACAGTGTAAATACTCCCACACACACTCGCACACACGCACACTCCTTTATGGAGGCAGCTCATTTCCAGCGAACTGCGCCTGCCACAAACTGTGGCAAGTCGCCAGTCGCGCGCATCACAGCGGGCGAGCGTCGATTTTGACACTCGAACGCAGGCTTGAGGTTAGCTTATAAAAAATTGCGGATATGTCACACGATTTTATGGCTATATAAACACAGATACGAACGAGCATACCCCATGCCTCATGCCACATGCTCCAAGCCAAAAATCCTAAATCATTTCATACTTTTGCATACTACGTTTATATTAATCGCAACAGGACTTGAACTGTCTCCTACCATGAAACAGTTTGCTATTGTACACTGCGAAAAAACAGTAATGATTTACGATAATAAAGATTATAATATTCGAAATATCTACTTCATTTACTTGTTTTACTATCTTGGCTTGCTCTTCCTATGCCATAGCATTTACTAGAATTTTCTGTAGTTTTTTTTCGAGTGTATTACATTGATTTCACACCTCAGGGAGTCTGTGCCTATCGCCTGCCCTTGCTGCCTCTTACGCTAATCGAACTTGACTCACTTGCAGCCATATTTATAGTCACATACTCACTCTGGCACTCACACTCAGACACTCGTATTCGTATTCGTATTCACTCGCATTCATATTCATATACCTGACAGCCGTTGGGGCACATTAAACATGATGGCTCCAGCTCTAATGGGCTTGACTCTGACTCTGTGGGACCACCAGCTAGCTGGAGTAGTTCCTCTATCAGTCTGTCTGCCTGTCCGTGGCATCATTTATGCATTTAGTCACTTAGTTAGTCTCTTAGTTAGGAGTACTCTAGATTAACGCTTTTATTAGCCAAATGCACAAATCGCATGACAACTGCACATCGTCCGCTCTGACAAATAAGATGGCAAAGAATGCTCCGACTCTGACTCTGATTCTCAGTCTGAATGGGGCAGCAGAAAGAACCAGCTGAAATATTTGCATAAGTGTTTTGGCTCAGTGCAAACTAATGATTAGAGCTAGTAATAGTTCTCTTTGAGGTGCCGCAGCTTAAATACTACTATGCTCGAAAGTGGATGACAGTTGTCTGGATGCTAGAGTAATTACGTATGGAGAGCTTAGATTGAATAGCTGACCTCGCAGGGAGGTTTGAATTATTAGGAAGTGGAATAAGAAAATCTTAGAAAATGTATATAAATTTTATAGATATATATTTATTATGCTATAGTGCTAGAGTTGCTAAGGTAAACAGCTGACAGTGATATACTTTTTAGAGTTACTGTAAGCGACTTTTCAGTTGCCAGTTAACGCCATTTCATGCTCTGAATTTATATCAAACACACACACACACATACCTGTATGTAATACACACTCGCACACACACACACACACACACACATTCGCAAAGTGTTTGCCGCATGCAACATCAAAGTTAAAATTAAATGCGCGGTAATTTGGCAAAAGGCTCAAAGGATGCCGTTGCCCGATGTGAAGTGGCGGCCCCAACCAACCAGGGGCAGGCTGTGGCGATTTGTGCCTTTAACATGTTGCCGCCAAGCACTGCAAACTGCACACTGTACACTGCACAGGTTTCTTTTTGCTCTTCAGCAAATTGTGTTTTGATTGAAGCGTTGCCCCTCACAACTCACAAGAAAAACCAGCCTCAGGGACTGGCCAGTGTGTGGAGGGGGTGATTCATTTGTAAAAATGTAAATTATGCCTTGTACTTGTCGGTTGATTTGCGGTCAACAACAACAACTACAGCAACAACAACAACTACACTGATAACTCTGTTTTACACATACTTTTCACAGGGTATCTCTGTTGAGTGAAGGTCGCCTGAGAACGAATCAAATCTGCTGCAATTACTGATGCCAACTGATATTTGAATATACTTTCATTTTATAAAGTTATCCCAAGTGGGGAGTACTATTGCCATTGCGTGCGCCTTGAGTCCATCAACAGACTTCAGCAGACGCTTTAGGGCTGACAGTGAGCACTCATCAAAGAGCCAGTGGTAGAGTGGTAGAGCTCTGTGTATGTCTCTGTTCTCTCCTTTAACAATCTTGTCACTCCACAACATGAACAAGTTACTACTACTTACTAGTACTTTGTCAGCTTGCTGAAATGTGGTTTAGTTGTAGCTTCAGTTCAGCACATATTCAATTTTATATGGCCTTTTGACAACAGATTGGAAGAGGGAACTTAAAATTACAGACTGTCAAATGCTCATTTAAATATATATGAATATTTAAACTATAATATAGTAATAAAACAATAACATATTTCTAATATAATTTAAGGGTATTGAAGAGCTTAAATGAAGATTCAAGAGCCTAAGTTTGTAGAAGGAGTTTAATAATATTTTAGGTCTATTGTTATTTTGAATGAAATTTATTATTTACTTGAAGGAAATCTAGATTGAATGTAGATTCACATTTAAGATTCAATTTAAATATTTTATTTGAATAATATACATATATTTGTTTGCAAATTAAACTATTTTGTCTGTGTAGATTGCTGTCAGTTGATATTGAATTTAATACATAATACATACTAAATTAGGCTAAGTTTAGGTACTTTCTAGCCTATATATTGTTCTTAATTATTCATCCAAATTTAAAGAATTAACTAATTTCATTAGACCCTGTACTTTAAAAAAGTACAAAAGGGTCTATTAAGATTGTGCAAGTCCGAAATGTATGTAACAGGCAGAAGGAGGCGTGGCAGACCCAACAAAGTATATATATTCTTGATCAGGACGACGAGCTGAGTCGATCTAGCCATGTCCGTCTGTCCGTCTGTCTGTCCGTCTGTCTGTCCGTCTGTCCGTCTGTCTGTCCGTCTGTCCGTCCGTATGAACACCTAGATCTCGGAAACTGTAAGAGCTAGAGATATCATATTTGGCAGTTAGATGCCCCTATAGTGTAGGTAGATCAAGTTTGTTTTAAATTTTTGATACCTCCCCCCCCTCCCCCAAAAACCGCGAAAAACTGCCACGCCCACAATTTTAAAGACACAAACTTGTGTTTTGGCGTACGATAATCTTATGATAATCTTTATCTGCGCTGTGAATTGTGGCTCAATCGGATAATAAACACCGGAGATATTCAAGATTCGATTCCCTGCAATTGGTAAGGGGGGAGCAGCGCGAGCGTATGTGTGGTTGCATGCGACTTTACGATATGTGTGCATGTGTGAGTGTTTGTTAGCGTGTGTGCGAAGGAAAGTACAGGGTCTCCTACTGTCGGTTGAATCCGACTGTAGCTTTCCGAGTTTTTTTTATTCATAAATTATTAATTATTTAATACCGAAATAAATTTTATATAAAATTCAAATTCAATTCAAATTTAGTCAAATAAAAAGACTCATTATGAGAGTTGGAAACTTTACAACTGCTTTGATTTAGGGCCAAGTTAGGGAGTGACCTATAGCAAAGCTCAATTGTTTAAAACATAAAAGGCAAAAAAATGATGAGCATTTTGATTGGTGTTTGTGAGTTGCACGAAAAAGAAGCTAAAGAAAAAAGATAAAAGACACAAGCACAGCGTAGCCAAAATTACATTCGCCGCTCGTCAATTTGCCCGGAAAGTCGTCATCAGTGTGGCTGTAAATCTCAGTGTGTGTGTGAGTGTGTGTGTGTGTGTGTGTGTGTGTGTGTGTGTTGTTGTTGCTGTTGCTGTACCGTTGACAACATGTTGTTGGCGCATTTCGAGCGGCAGGCATTATGATAATTTTATGGCCAATCATTTTGTTTACAGCGGCGTTTCAGGTGGGCGCTTCACTTGGCTCTGGGTGGGCGAGGGCGAGCAAAGGGGCGAGGGGGCGTGGGCGCGGCGTGTGGTACCGTATGCCGTCTACTCAGTGTGGGGGCGTTTGGCACATGGGCGTGCCAGTAAAAAGTTTACACAAAATGCTGTGAATGATTATCGATTTTACATGGCAAATTGCTGGCAATATTTGTTAATACCTCGACACGAACTCGCGCTCGCGTCTCCACTGCACAATAATAATGACAAAGGTGCAACATTTACTGCATGCATTTATTATTTATAGTGTCTAGCATTTAATGAGCGGTTTATTAGCATATCTGCTTAATGATTGCTTTTAGCTAAAGCGGAACTAAGACGATAAGTTGCACAAATCTCCATAAAAAAGCAAATAAATTCTGAGAGATTGCATCTCACATAAGCTATTGGAGTAGCTATTGATA
This sequence comes from Liodrosophila aerea, assembly GCA_035045005.1. NCBI lineage: Eukaryota > Metazoa > Arthropoda > Insecta > Diptera > Drosophilidae > Liodrosophila > Liodrosophila aerea. Next base: position 498,394 of record JAWNNL010000689.1, read on the forward strand.
TAGATAATGCAATAAAATAAAATATTTTAGACTATTTGTATAAGAAAATATTGTAAATATATGCAATATATAATTAACATAACGTAAGTATATTTTTATATTATTTTCTGTCTTAGTTTGTTACTCTACTATTCAGACCCCTCAAATGCCGTCGGTGGCTGCTCCATTGCAGAATCTCTCTGCCCAGTTTAAAGCGTCTCAAGCCACACAACGAGATTCTCTCCAAAAAGAAGAAGAAGAAACTTGCCTCTCAAGAGTCTCGAGAGACAAAGTAGGCAGAGCCATAAAAGATTCACTCAAAATGTGTGTGTGGATCTGGTTTGATGTGTGGGGAGTGTGTGTGTACGTGGGGAATGGGTTTTCCGACTGGTCCAACACTTTAGTTTTTGGAACGAGCGCTAAAGAGCTGCTGATGCTCCAGCCAAGAGAGTGAGACGAAGAGCCAAGAGTCAACTGCAAACCAGTTTACTTAAATACCAAAAACGAAACGAGTTAACAACAACACTGATCACATTTGGCGAGTTGAACGAATCAGTGCCAATGAGCAAAAGGCTGGCACTATAACTAACTGAAAGAACCGAGTAGTAGAGCAGAAGACTTCAAGTAACGCCCACTCCAAAAGGGGGGAAGAAAAGCGAGAAAATGGCTGCAACTAAACTCAGCTCCTTTTCTCTTAGACTCAACTACTTATAGACTGAAATGCGTAACAATTTTCATGTGTTTTAAGCTGTAATTAATTTTACTAAAATTTCCAAAACAGAAAATAGGATTAACCAAGAGAAATTTCATGTCTAATGTGTGTGTGGTTTTTCACACATTTCCTTCTATATTTTCTTTTTTTAAATATACTATTTCCACTTCACGCCTTGCACTTGCAGAGCGGGGGGCGTGTCCTGCCTGTCTTTCTACACAATTTTTTATGCTACTCCAGCGTCTGATCCGTAAATGGAAATTGAAAATAGAAAATTGGAAATTGTAAATGGAAATGGAACTTTCTTTACGCATTAAGCACGCTTTATGCTCAATTTTTTCTCAACTCTAGTTCACGCATTTCACTATGTAAAATGATGCCACATGTGTCTTGTCTGAGTACAATGTATCTGTATCTCTAGCCTCTTCTTCTGCTTCTTCTTAACATATCTGTAACTGTAGCTCTCGTCTTGCAGCGTAGGATCGATTTTTGCTCGCCTTTCAGTTCACAATAGCTGTAGTATTATGTGTGTGTGGCATGTTGTGCATCTTTGCCGTTGTTTGTGTCGTCTCTCTAATCCCTTTAACAAATATGAAATTATCCGAGCTGTCATAAGTCCCAAGTAATAACTTGTGAGTACTAGAACTGTTTTCACATTTTGAAGGTGTAGTTTTTTATGCTTTTTACGGCTACAAATTGGCTGCAATTCATAGCCTTATTTGATATGGCATTTAGCGTCAAGATGTGCTAGATTTCATAGTAGTAATAATAGCAAATCGTTTAACTGGAAATACAAGACATTGGGCTACAAACTATGTACATTTTTTGACTTTGATAAGAGCTTGAACTTTAGAGTGGAATTATGTATGTTTACTTTGTTTATTCACAAACGAAATACAGAGACTTCTATTATGATTTTATTGCAAACATTGCTATACTTATCAGCTTACTCTACTGAGATTCTTTTAGATTAACTTCCAACAGTTCCTTGCTAATAAGATTTCAACTTCACATCACTTCAAAACTTGACTTTATTTGTGCCTTGACAGCTCTAACTTTCCTATAAGATTTTCTCAAACAGTTCTTTGCTCTAATAAGATTTCAAATCCTTCTGCCCTCACAATTTACTTGACTCTTCCTTATGCCCACAATTCGTGCCACTTGGACCCAATCAAATAATTTCCACCCACAACTGATTTTACACCTGGGACAACGACTGTAGTCTTTCCGAGTACACGAACCACAGCTAGACATAAAAAATGCCAGTTGAATGCCAGAGTGCGCTATACAGTAGCCATTGGGTACCGTTAGAGCAGAGGTGAGTGCCGTTATTTCTGTTAATTTAGCGGTTAAACTACAAACGGAAACGTATCCTGGGCAACCCGACAGGAGAGCGCTAAATAACAAAGGTAAAGAGGGCCTAGAGTAGGCAAGGCAAACGATTCAGTCTCAGCAGACAATGAGGCAACAACACAAGGAAAAAAGTCATTAATAAGCCAAAAGCCATAAGTAAATATCCTTAAAGGATGTGGCATAAGCAGCAGCAGCAGCAGCAGCGGTTCCTGCTCCCAATGTGTTCAACAAATAAACCCGACTTGCTTATGGCTCTACCAATATTTATGCATAATAAAAATTGCCACTATTGTGGAGAGTGTATGAGTGTGTATGGTGTGTGTGTGTGAGTGTGTGTGTTGTTTTGTTGTGGCCTGTCACTGCAGACAACAGGGAGACAAAGCGGCGTCGTTTTGTTTGCACACACAGTATGTAAAGATAAAGAGAAAAAAAGCAAAGCAATTCGATATTGAGTTCTGGATGCAGGGCATCCACATCTCTACACTCCGTCTATCCGACAGTCCGTCTGTCCTGTCCAGTGGCTCAACTGTTTCAAGCGGCGCACAGCAGGATCCAGAGGACCACATGTTGACATTATTTTGCCTCTCCTTTGGCCTGCTGTCTCATGGCACAAACAAAAACAGGTGTGAAGTTTGCCTCAGTTGTTGTGTGGGTGCAGCAGCATCCTCATACACTTCTCAGTTCTCCCAGTTCTTAGTTCTCGGTTCTCAGTTGTTGCTCATTTCTCAATTCTCACATATCCTGCGAAAACGCATTAATTTTAAATATTATTTTGGCAGTTTTTGCTTTCTTTGTGCTCTTTAATAAATGAAATTTGCCAGGGTTCTGTTTGTTCCGCTTGTGCTCTGCCTCTGTGGCATCTTTCGACAAATTGGCAGCAATTTCGCTGCGTCATTTGCTGTTAATTTATTCCAAAGATAAAATACAAAACATCGCATAAAATACTGCATAAATATGCCAGTGTTTTCGGTAAACAAAGTTTCAAGAGAAATGCTCTTGGTACTTTTCCAAAATTCTTAAGAAAAAGTGCATTAAAAGTTCTACACTGATTTTTTTATTAGTCTTTATATTTATATTTAAAAGTATACTTTAAGTAAATCCATTAAATTCGTTCTCTAAAACTTATAGAAAATATAAATTAATATATATAAAAATATTGGGTATTTTCTTCTATTTTAATAATTTAATAAATTGTAAGAAATATATAAATAGTTTGAATGAATTGGAATGGAGGAATATATTGATCTGCCTTCTCTATAAAAATATTAATAAATATGTGAAAAAGATGTAAATGAAATGGAGAAACATGTCTTCTCCAATAAACATATTAACTAGATTATAAATAGTATAAATTTCAATTTAAAGTGAATAAACTAAGTAGCCTTCTGAGTTACTAAGCTCAAACTATATAGTTTCCTTGGAAATTTACTATTGAATATAAAAATCCTCAGAAGACTATTTAAAGTCTTGGCTAATTTGTCTTCGAGCAGAGAAGAGATATTCTTTTATTATAGTAATTATTATTATTATAATACAATAAATTAACCTCAATTAATTAAATTTTTACTAAACAATCATATGTTCTATATCTTAGCATATTATGGAAATGGTTGTCATTAATAGATCTATTCAAAATGCATGCTTAATATTGAAGTGAAGTGAGCTTAGTTATGACTGATCTCAAGTTAAGTGTGGTCTCACTTTAGTTTCATCTCCGCATTCCACTTGTGTATTATATCTATCTGTCTGTTTGTCTGCCTGTGTTTTATGCTTTGTGAAACTGGAAACAATAACAAATGACACTTTTAATCATTGCATATTAACAAGGTAAACCTTGACAAGCTGCCCATGTGACCCGCAACGAATTATCTCACAAATAACAGAAATATTATAGCATAATTAATTGCCACAGACCGCGAACTGTGCCACCAAAAATAACTCATTAACTAAATCCGCTTTTAATAAATGCCAATATATGCTGAGAGCCCCTCCTCCACCCCCTTTAACCAGGCACGTTGCAAGTTTACAGGCCACAAGACCAGCAAATTAATCAAGCTGACGGAACGCGACGTTGTTGATGATATTGGGCGACTGATGCTGACATTGATGCGGCTGCCACAAGCAGCAGCAGCAGCCAGACAATCAGTCAGTCAGTCAGATAGACAGACGGACAGACGTAGAAACAGCAGCTACAAGCCATGCCCCACTGTGAGGCATCAATCTGCTGTGGCTGCAGCTTGCAACTACATACAAGCCAAAGTTGAGGCTGATGTTGCCTCGTATGGTTGTGTTGCATGTCACATGTGGAATGTGCCCAAAAAAACATTATATATATGTGTAGAATCAGAAGCGTTGACATGACAACTTGAGATGCCAGCAGAGATAGGTACAACAATTGCGGCTGCAACTGCAGCTTTCTATGTGGCACGAGCATGAAAAACCTTTTTAATGCGCTTTACAGTACTTGCCTCTGACACTCTCTTTGGTATTGCCCCATACCAGTCATGTTGATTGACCTCTGACTGGTTACCATATAGAGTCTCCTTTACCTCTCTCCTGCCTCTCTCTTGGCCATACTCTTGGCTTGTTTTCACGCTTTTCTTACGCTTGTTGTTGTTGACTCGTGCGCTTAATTTTCAACAATTTGTTTTTCTCTTCTTTTATAGTATATTTGAAAATGCATTGCATTTCTAATGAAAACTTAGCCCTGTGGCTGCTGCCCTCTGTCATTGATTGATTGGCTTGTAAAATCTTTATAAAAAAGCTTTTCACTCTCGTGTCAAGTAAGTATGCTGAAAGACTGTCGAGTTCTGAGCAAGGGTTCGACTAGCAGTTGACCTGTAATGTTAAGGTGAGAATGACTATGGGAGTTGAGAGAGTTGAAGAATGAGCTAGAACTAAAAGGATCACTGGAAATATCTTTACGTTGCTATAGAATCGGTATATCCTTAAAGCAGATAGTTATTTCAGTTTTTAGCTAAGAAATATACAATCTACTTTTAGATTCTTCGTAATGTTAATATGCATATGCTATAATGAGCCTTATGAAGGGCTTTTAATTGAACGTAGGAAAAGTCTTCAAGAATACATCCTAATAGTTGATTCTATATTCATATCTGACGATATCTTTTATACTTCTTTCATGCAAATATCTTTTCTAATTAAAGTGTATGCAATCTCATAGGCTTTTGGCAACTTTTAGTAGCTCTAAATAGGCATGGAATATATGAAATAAAAAACTAGTATTTTGGCATATTTTGAATGAAAATTCTCAGATAATAATTCACGGTATAGTTTAGCATTTATTATACCTTTATTCCCAATTAACACATATAATATAATAATAAATTTCTACTATAACTTAAGCTTCCTCTGCTTGCTACCTTACATCATCTATCCCCTCTTTCTGCCTCTTTACAGGGTATACAATAACTGTGTAACAACTCGTCATTTGCGTTTGTTGTAACACGGCATTTCGTAAGCTCATTTTGTGTACTTGAAACTGCGTAAATGATGCTGACAAGGCATTTGATTAACACGATTAATTGCTGATAAAAATACAGTCTGACAGTTGGTTGCCGTCTCCTATAGTACTACATACTATATGCTCTGTAAATACTATTAAGTAATATGTATGCACATATTTATATGATTTATATAGTAGTAGAGTACTCGTATATTTCACTTGGCTTTTGCAGGCATTTCAATTAGTTATGAAAAATGCATTTCTCAACGTGCAACAGAGCGGCGCATAAATTCATCAATTGCAGCTGCAACATTTACTGTCATTTGTCCAGTTGCAGCCACCACACCACCCATTGGCTACTGTTTGTGTCGAGTGTGTGTGTGTGTGTGTGTGGGGCACAGCATGGTGCCAGCCTGCCTGTCTGTTTGTCTATCTGCCCCACCCAGCAGCAACAGCAGCAGCCAAGTGTGGCGCTCCACTCAAACCCATCAAACGGTGGCAGAGAGTATGGGGTAGGGGCAGGGGGCAGGGACAGTCAGCCAGCAGCTGTCAACTGTCGCACACGACTTGTCCTTGTCAATCCTGATGCCCAGATTCCAGATTCCATGCCAGAGATTCACACAGATTCCTGCGATGCCTTATCCCATAGCCCTGTGCCACAGCAGTTTGAGCATTTTCTATATTAAACTTCACATTTTTTGACGTATGGCGCTGCAATTGGTATGCAAATTGCTGGCGGCACGTTAGCCCTCTGCCCACACACACACACATACTCATAGCTGAAGTTTCGTTGCAACTGGCGGCATCTTCATATGTTGCCATTGGCAATTTTGCATATGCCCAAAATACTGTGGGAGTGGAGGGAAGAAGAGTTCTGGGTTCAGGCTCAAATATTGTGCGCATATTAAAAGCAAATCAAATTAATGAAAATCTAAGGAAAGAGTCGAATGAAAAGAGTTATTATGAGGGTTAGAATAGGTTAAGTAGGTTGCCAACTGAGCTGGGGTTCAGCTGCCTTCGTTAAAATCAAAAGATAGTTAAGCAAACGAAAGGATCTTCCACTTACCATGCCTAGACTGACAGTTGAAGAGTAAGAGCAGATCAGTCGGATCTATTGTGATAGTATTGAATGTGATATCAATCTATTGTTAAGGTTGAAGGAGACTCTTATACAAAGTATAATGAGCAGAAACTTTTTGAAAGGGAGTCCTATTGATAGTTTATTGACAAGAGATTCATAAAAGGCGACTTTTATACCTAGTTTAACGACAAGAGACTCTAGAAAGGAGACTCTTATACAGAGTTTATTGACACTCTTAAAAGGACACTTTTAAACCTAGTTCATTGACAAGAGACTCTTGAAATAAGGCACTTATACTTTGATTGTTGACTAAAGACTCTTAAAAGAAGACTCCTATACTTATGCAGTATATTATATTATACATATCTGCAAGCTCAAAGCGCTCTATCAATATGAAACACTATAGTTTTACTCCTCAGCTAACAGAGCACTTACAGTTGAGTTCAGTAGGATTGTAACCCTTTCATTATTTTAGTTAAAAACTCGTATCTTATATCCACTTAAATACAAGTTCTTAGCACTGAGCTCTCACCACTCTCACTGTATCTTTTTTGACCCTTATCCCTCAAGCTCATCTTCTTTTTAATACGAGTACTCTACACCAAATTGATTTATAAAATTTAGCCAAATTCATGCCACAGTCCTCGCTGAGCCTCAGGACCTCGTCTCAGTCCATAGCATAACAAATATGTAATTTTGTATAACCAACAGAAATGTTGAACCCAAAACGTAATTGGTATATATAATGCCACATAATCTGCCATATTATTATGCATAAATGTTGAGACAGACACACGAGTTTTCGACCACAATTTGGCTACTTCTTTTGCCCCCTTATCATGCGCTTATCATTCACAATTTATCAACAATGAATAAAGTTAAAGTCGAGCATTGCCCATGTTGCTGCTGGTGTCAAATTTGGGTGTTGACCACATGAGCGCGTACATGGTAATCAAACCCAAATTATTTCTTCTTCCCGGGTTCTATAGGGAGTAGAGCTGAAGGGACTTGGGATGTGTTTTCCTTCTTGCCTTCTTGCCTTGCTTCCTTCCGCAGCTGTGGGGGCAATTATTTCAGGTAGAAGCGGCTCTAGGTATGGTGTATAATTTTCAAGAGAGACGACACCTTGCGTAGATTACTACTGTAAATACTATTAAGCGGGAAGATTACGATCGCGGGTTGGAGTAACCGAACTGAACCGTTCATTAAACTCATTTTGAGCAATATCTGATTTCGTGCTCACCTCAAGTAAAAGTTGCGCATGCGCACCCGGCCGCCATTTTGTTTAGTACGAGACATTTGACGCATAATTGACACAGCTTTCTGGCACACATAGATACACACACACACTGCTGACATTTATGCGGCATTTAAACCAACTAATTGCACACAATTTCCCTGGGACGTGAAAACTTTTGTGTCATGTTTAATTATATCCACATTTATGTAAATGCTTTTCATTCTTTTTTTTGTTTTTTATTCGGGAATGTGACCATGGACTTATGCGCGCAATTAGGCCCCAAAAACGGTGTGTTGCGTGTGTTTAGGTGCGCGTGAAAAAAGTAGAAAAAAAACTACCAAAAAACAACTTACAAACTCAGACAATAGACTGACAAAAGTCAGTGGAAAGTTTCGTTCCGATTTCGGTATGAATTTCGTAAATTATTCAACAAACTGTCACGCAATATTCATCATACACAAAAAAAAAGACTACACAAAATCAGAATCAGCAGCAAAAACATTTACTGCCCAATTGATTGCGAGTGTAGCCCCACTCTGCCACGCCCCTGCCTCAGTTCACATGCCGATAATACTGCCTACCACACGCACATGTAAAATGTTCAACAATTTTTGACAATTAGCGGCACTTTTCATGTTTAACCCAGAATGAACATGGCTGGAGTGGGGGAGGGGAGGAGTAACCTGCCTACTTGTTCCGGGAGGTCGTCTGCGTATTGCCCAGTGTTATATCGACAATTTTAGGCGCAAATTTGTTTCAGCTGCCTAAACGCAATTTCACTGCGCGTTTTATATAATACTTAATTGGTATCTAAGCATCTAAATATCTAATTATCTATGTACATATCATAGTACGTGGTGTTGCGTTTAAATATATCCACACAAATGTATGGCCATTGTGCGTAAATCGCTTTTGACATTTAAACGACACTTTGACATTGGCTTAGAGAGCCCAATGATGTGAGGCTGGCTTTTAGATAAGGCTGAAGGTGGAATAGAATGAAAACAAACTAGAAATGTGTGGAAATTGCCAGCAGGAAATTGATTTTAAATATTTGCTAAAATCATAGATAATATGAGAAAGGTTCTCACATAATCATATATCGATATTTGATGATGTGTATTCTTTATATTTATTTCTGAATTTTGGCTGTTCTCTTTCTATAATTTTAACGATTTTTAAGTCTTCTTTACAACCATTAAAAGAGCTTAGAATCATCTGTTATATTGTATTCTCTTAAGATTATATAGAGATACTATTTTGTTGAGGCAATTTACAGACATTTATTGAGCCTTATTTGATATATGTTCATTTAGTTTCTCTGGCAATCGAGTTAGGCATTATTTAAGAATATCCCCTTTACAATATTCCACTAAATTAGCTAAGAGTTTTATAATATTGTTTAGTAAATACTTATTCTAATTGTTCTCAAACAGAATATTCTTCATATGAAGCATTGATCTTCTTCTGCATTATTCATACGGTTTTATTCAGAGATCTTACTTTCAAAGCTCTTCTGAAGTATTTTCACAATATTATCATAAATAGTTTTATCAAAATCCGCTTGAATATGACTTCTGAATCACTTATCTTTACTATCTCATTTTTAATTGATATTTATACTCAAAGTTCTCACATAGTAGCAGTATTTAGCGACACTGACGCATTCTGCAATGAATCACACTCCAGTATGCAGAATCAATCGAATTAAGCAGCAGAAAAGACAGCAAATCAAACAAGAGACCACAGAGCAGGCCACAGGCATAACGAAAGAAGTCGTTAAATCGAAAGTCATAAAAAAGTTTACGCAAATCTGGAGGAAACCGAAAAGCATGCTAAATGGATCAGAGGCGAACAAAAAGGGAAATCTTTTTTTATTTAATCAATTTCTTTTGAAATTTACTGCCAAAATGCTTAAACATGGCGTCGATTTGCTTAAAGAAATTCCAACATGACGAGGTCGACGCACATGAAAGATCAAAGCGAAGCGGATCAATGGAAGCAGAGAGCAGAGAGTAGGGGCTGCGGGAGGGGCGAGAGGATGAGGCTATAATTTTCAATTTTCCACAATTACCGCAAAACGAAGCTAAGCCATTTTTCCGGGCCACAAATACGAATATACTAGTATGTTGTTGTGCGGGTGTGTGTGGAGGGGGAGGGGGTACTAGCGTAATAGAGGCTGTACAAAGTGCAGATAAAATTAATTAAAATTTAATTCAATTCAATTCAATTTCACTTGCGCCGGCGCGAACACACACACACACACACAACAAAGAGATTTATCGCTGATAAACGCGCTGAGAATGGCGAATGGCCAAAAGCTCGTTCCGTTGCCGCCACAGATCAATGGATTGCCCCCAACCCCCACTCCACTCCCCCAACTCCCTCTCATTGTTTCCCTAGTAGTGTGGATCAGGCTGTTGTTGATTAATACTTGGCTAGTTGTTGCTCTCTGGCTTTTTCTTCTAGCCATTAAAATGCCATAAAATTATTAATTAAGCAAGTGCACAGAGAGAAAAAGCCAGGCACTTGCCAGATTTATGGCGCACCCAGTGACGATAAAGTGCGCCTTTTCGGACCGGAAAAATATTGAGAAACCCAGGCGCTGATATGAAACAGGCTGGGCCAAAACAAAAGGCAGTTCCCTCCCCCTCCCTACACCCCTACTCTGAGCCTGTATCTAGAGTGCTTTGGCCGGCCAGTGCTTCAGTTCACATGGAAAGCATTATGGATTTTTAACGAGTTTTCAATTTATTTGCGCGCCAGTCGAGTAGGAAAATGTTTCGAGTGCTTTTCATACAGACACTTGACTATCAAGTGCTTTATTTTCCTGTGCATTTCTCTTGCCACATGACGTGGCACGGCCAGTGGCTGTGGACTAGTCAGCCAACAGATCAGCAGATGCTAAAGATCACAGAATGCATTGACAAAACACACTGACTACACTAGGCTGCAAGGTATGGGATTGGAATTAGTAAGAAGTTGGAAGATATCCGGCAATATAATGAGTTATTACTGATGAAGTTTAACTAGACATAATCATTCATTCATTTATGATATGAATGATCAGCAAATGTTGTATTCTATATCTATTAAGTGTTAACTGGCATTGCTCGGGTTGTTCTACTGAAAAATTTGTTGAAATTAAACTATAGATCAAAATCAAACCATGATTGACTTATGAAGATATTTACATGCTTATTTGTATGTGTATTTCTCTAAAAATAAATAAAACTGAAAACAAATTCAAAACAAAAACTTTAGCCTGTCATAAGACCTACTTTTTCCTCTGTAGAATCCGTATTTAGAAAGCTAATTTGGAATGTAGAAGAGAGCTGATTACATATTCTTACTCGTAACAAACCAATATATAAGTCAGACATGTCTTCATTTCGAAAGAACTCTACTACACAGGCGAATGTGACCTATAAAAAGTGACCTTATATTAGAGATTTTCTTTTCGTAAAACGCCAACCGTGTTCAAGCACAGCTTCTTAGCACTCTTGTCTCTCAATTGTGTACACTTTAACACAGTATTGTGATTACTTCTTGAATATAAACACTCGTATGCATTTTATAGGTTATTGCTTCCTGCCTGACGACACCGAGAGAGAACCGCGCATAACGATTATCTGCTTAAGGGCGCTCTGAGGCCAGAATCGTGTCGGCTAATAAACCCAGTCGAAGGAGAGAAAGAAAACAGAGTGTGTTGTTGGTTGGCTCACAACAACAACACAATAGTCAATAAAACATGACTCAAATCATGTTTATCGCATTGATTTATGCATTTTTAATGTGTTGCTGTTGCTTATCGGCAATGCGCCTAAATCAACGTTTCCACTTTCACTGCATCTGCAGTTCTCAGCTGAAGCCGAGTCTACACTCTACACTCTGCAGTCTTGCACGTCTTTAGTCTTTTCGGGTGGACAGACAGACATTTCGCTTAGAGCTACGTTAATTTTTAAATCTCACCGCCTGATTAGTTTGCTTTTGCAGCACAATTGTTGCGCCATCTTGATTAGGTTGCAAGCTGAAGCCGCAGTTTGTGGTCGTCGTCGTCGTCGTGGTGCATCTTTTTGGCCATTGAGTGGTGCTGTGGTACTGTGGTGCCCTGACTGCAGCATCAAAGTGAGCCGCCTTTGCCGCTGCCTTTTGTCTTATTAATAATTCACATTAACGCTTTGCGAGTGCGGCCAGGTTACCGCCTCCATATCAGCCTCTTTTTCCCTGTATTTTGGCCAAACTTCAGTTTCAGTTTCAGTATTCAGTATTCAGTATTGCCTTTGCCTTCATAGTAGTAATCGCAGCGCTTGCATCTCGTTTGCCATTGCCTTTGCCTTTGCTTAATTTTCTTTATGCTCTTTTGGTACATTTTGACATAAATGCCGAAAGCGCACGATATGCCCACCGAAACACACACACACACACCACACCGGGGCCAATAAATAAGGTGTGAAATAGCAAAGTGGGACGGACTAAAGCAGCAGAAGGACAGACACAAATTTGCAGTGCCTGCTGATCAGTTAAGACTACGAGTGGGCTAATGTTATGCCGTTTAATTGGAGAATAGATGAAGTAGTAGTAGATGGCTGTAGTTTGAATTGTAATTAGCAAGGCTAATCGATAGATTTGATAGCATTATTATGAATTTGATTGGAATTGATTGACGATGGAACTGTACAATATCTTAGTGAAGTTGTCAAGCCGGGATCAACGGCTCTTGACACCCACATGCATTCCTTCTTAGGATTCCACTTGAATGCAGATAAGCAACAGTTCCATCATATGACCAACATCAAGTTCAAGTTGTGGTTCTAGAATGTCAAAGTCTGCTTTATAATATAACTAGATACCTTAAACTCTTAGAATTCTGAAATCCTGTATTGTGTCCATCATAATTTGATTCATTTGTATAAACTTTTAACAATATAATGTTACTAAAATCAATCTTTGATTCACTTTTTTTAATGCAGAGATAAGTCTGCTTTACGCTAAAAACTAAATACTCCATTGCGTCTAATAAATTTCATTCTTTCTATGCAATCTTTCATCCATAAAATTTAAGTTAAATCAATCTAGGATACACCATTATGACCACAGCTAAATCTATAAGGCAAAAACATACTTATATCATACACATTATATCATATCATATTATTATACCTCTATCTATAGTATACACCTCCCTGTAACCGTAAAATGATCCCTATATTTTGTCAATATTTCACTGCCTCTGCAATTATGTTTATCCCTTAATTTCTGAGCCTCAAACCGCCCCGTTGATTTGACTCTGAAAGGTCGTAACGTCTGTCACATTTGCACGCCGTTTGGTTCTATTTGCATAGTTTCATAATTGCAGGCAGAGGCAAGGATTACTCTTGTCAGTGGGCTCATTTGCATAGGTAAACACACCGGCAAAAGGAGTTGAAATACACTCTATACTCTGTCGGTTTGTCGCATGTGTCAAAAAGTAAACAAACTCGTCATTTGCATAAGCAAATTAAAATGGATTAATGTCAGCAGAGGCAGGACAAACACGACGAAAAAAGTGTAGCATACTTTCGAGGGAAACGTGCCACAGCTTGAGGAAGGAATTGAATTGGATTGGTTTTATGGTTTCGCTTAGGCTACACGCTTAATTGGCAAAAGCGTAGCTAGAGGAGGGGGAGGGGAGTAGGAGGAGTGTAATCAGGCAGCACGTGAGATTTGATTAACAAAGGGGTTTTTGCCGCCCTAACAATTTCTATGGGAGATTTGCTCGTAAATCCCACAGTGGCAAATTAATGGGGCGAGCAGAGTCAGTCATTCATTGTGGTCATGTAGCATCTTAGTCCCTTAAATGATGTATAAAAAAAACTGTGTGGAGGAGGAAAAAAATGAAGGCGAAACGATATGGCCATAAATGGATCAACTCGCCGCCGTGCGCACCTGAGGCCAAGCAGGATAAGCAGCAGCAGCAGCAGCAGCAGAGGACTCTCAGTCCACTACAGCCACGGCAATAATAGCCAGGACAAAGAGTGCCTCTCGTTTTATGGCCCAAACATGCCACGCAGCATGGACTGGAGCATGGACTGGATGGGGGAGGAGAGGTGAGCGGGCAGCTGTTGGGTTTCGGTTTCAGCTGCAACAAATCAGTGCAAGGATTTTTTTACGATTAACTGCGTAATTGAGTCGTTTCGCAGAAGACGCACAGGACATGGCACAACAACAGCAACAACAAGGGCTGAAATTTAATTAAACTGTAATAAAGCAAATCCTAGTAGCGCCCCCGCCCGTAATGAGAGCTAAATCAAGCTTAAGCCACTCCAAAAAGAAGAACTAAAACGGGACGAAAAACAACAGGAAAATTGACATGAAACTTGCCTTTGATAGAGGCCAGACAAAAGGTGCACAATAAGCTAAATAATGCAATAGGCCAAGGGTGCCACGCCCACACTGCCCACTCTCACCCACTCCCACTCCTGTCCGTCTTCTTATGGCAAATTGAGGCAGATTTATCATCGCAACAGAGTTGAGTGCCATAAAAAAGTTTATGCCTCGGCAAGGTGAACCACAACAGCAGCGGCAAGAAATTGCGGATAAGCGCCAAAGATGTGCCATGCAAAGTACTTTCAGATACAGATACACACCATATATATACAGATACACACACACACACACTATGTGGGTTGTTTTCTTACAGTTGCTTAAGAGCTCGCTCGTGGAACCGCAAAATGGCTGCTAAACTGACAAGCGAACTTTATTATTTCTGCTTTTCTTTTGACTTTTTTTTATATTTATGCGCCTGTTCCCCACCCCCTCCCCTCCTTCCACCACTTTAGCTTACAGTTTTTCCGCAGCTTCAATGTGTTGTTGTCTTTTCCCGCAAGTTTTGCCGGGACACAGATGTTTTGACTAAATTGTCCTGTGCTTAAGTCTGTCGAGCATTTAGAGGGGCATCAGTGTGAGTAGGGGGAGGGGAGTGGAGTGTAAAGGGAGGGGGCAGTCTGTTCAATTTGCTGCGAAAAAAACGGCAAATGTGTTTATGCGCAAAGATGTCTGTGAAGCGACTCGCGTAACAGTGGAAAATATGCAAAATGAAAGCAAATTGTTAAATGATTTGCCAGCTCAGATTAGTCGCAGAGCTCATAAGCATGCAATTCCTGCAAGTGATTGAGCTAGCGATTTATTAATATTCATTTTTTATTATTCTTCAAAGTATGCAGTTGAATAGCATCAATGAATATTGTAGGTAGTAGGAAGTATTGCAGTTTGTGTCTCATTTGAGGGAAATTTCATGGAAAACTTCTTCTAATAGAATAATACTGCTCTATAGGAGGACATTATGACAGTCTCATTTGTGTAAAGCTCCTAAAGTATTTATATACAGAGACGAAATATATATATTGGAAAACTTACAAACCTCGTTCCAAGCTAAATTAGAGTCACATTTCTTTAAGTATGCCATACGAAGGAGAATAATGAGATAGATTATCATCTTGATGAAAGAGTTTTGTAGACTTTCTATAAGAATACCAAGAGCAAATTTTCATTCACATCCAATGAATGAATGAATGCAACCCTTTCGTTTAAGATCCACTTAATATTTATAAATAAATAACAAATTCTTTCTATTAGGTCACATTTGACCTTGCTTTGATATTGAAGTTAAGAAAATGTTAAATACTAAGAGTATCACTCAAGCGTAAACTACAGCCTTTCTGAAATGCTTCTCTCTTTCAACATTCTCTTCAGTCTTACAGCTGTACTTCTATGTAATCCTTTCAAAGTGTTTACCTACTTCTTCTTATTCAAAGCAACCCACCAAATGGTAGCAGTCTGTCTAATAAAACGCTCTGTCAAACAGTAAAAACTCCATAATTTTATTAGCCATGCCTAATGCACGCCTAACTTGCATTTATTTAAAACGTTTTACTACTCGTTTTAGCCATAAAAATTTGCAATTAAATCTAACATTTATTAAAATACAAGCACGCTAATCATAAAAAGAAAAAAATGCATCTGAAAATATAATTATTTCAAGTAATTTCAGGCAATTAGAGAAAGCCGTAGCATACTCAATCGCTATGCATTTCTCACATGTTTCGCGTTTTAATTGCATTTTGTTTTTTTTTTCATATTTAGTACGTCAATTTTCGCATTTGATTGAAATAAAACTACGTCAAGTGTAATTTCAGCACTTTGGCTCTTCATTACGTACGTCGGACTGTAATTACACACATGAAAGGCTGAAGAGTTGTTGCTGCTGCTGTTGTTGTGGGGATTCGTGTGAATTCACATTTTACAATTGCAAATTGCAAATGCAAAAATTGCCATTTTTTCAACACTCCAAATGGCGTCAATTGTTCCAGCGAAAATAAAAGAAGTAAACACAAGAAATACTCGAAGACGACGCTGTCAAACACATGTGGAGTTCCATTTGTGAAAACCTGTTAATTATTAACAATTTTCCACAGGGGGAGGGGGGCACAGCAGGGGTAGCTGCTGCGTGTGTGTAATTAGCTGCATTTCCATTGAAAAGCCAAGTTGCAATTAAAAAGGAAAAAGAGTCCAATACACACACCACACACAACACACACGCATCGCATCGCATCGGCAACAATTCAAAGTGTTTCGGTGCAAAGTGTTGCCAACTTAACGTACAAAATTATGACACAGAAACCAACGGACCAACATTAAATACAACTTGGTGGCAAACTGAATAACCATGGACTGTAAAGAGAAGAGGTGTCTCGGTGTCTCTGTGTCTAATGCCGCATGCCGCATGCCACATGTTGCTGAAGGCTATGTGCCTCTAATTGTCTACGCTCGATTGTAGTATTAGTTGTAAACTGAATTGTGGCATCTTAGAGTTGCAACAGTCTTCGATTGCATGTAGAATATATGTATGTGGGTTGCACTTAGCTCAAGCTATTAGAAAAAGCTAGAAATTTAATACATAGTGTAAGACAAGTTGGCAATGGAATGGGGTGTACTACAAGCTGTATAGAATGGAATATAGTATATAAGGAAAGTGTATATCCATATAAGTATAATAAAATACGGTATAAAAGATGTTGTATGGAATAGTATTTAGTATATAAGAAAAGAATATTTATAAAAAAGTATAATATGATAGGGTATAAAAGAAGTTGTATAGAATAGTATATAGTTCTATAATGAATAGTATTTAGTATAAAAGAAATGTATATCTATATTTTTAAAGTAGTTTGTCCTGACTATAAAGAATATATGTATAAAATAATAGCAATAGTATAGAGTATATACAGCTCTACAATGAATATGTAAATATACGATTAATAAAAATCAAAAGTAGATAAAGCATAATTATAAGTATATTCCAAAAATACCATACTAAAACTCATAGATAGTGATAGCAAGTTCGCCTGAGTTTCAAAGCCAACTATATATTTAATATATTCCGTACTTTTGCTGACTACAAAACCAATACATATTATAGTTATACTAATTTCCCGTAACTTGCAATAGACTTATTAACTCTGGCACATTTACACGCCCATATCAATAACCCACAAGAAGATATATTATCTCAGGCCCACACGCAAATGCTGGTCAGCAGCAACAACAACAGTAACAGCAACAACAACAGAGCATAACACACATTTTTCCACACTCGCCACGGCACATAAATTATAGGAAACGTTTAGTGCCCACAAATTAATCGACTAACATTAATTTCAAATACAATACGAAAAAATGAAGGCAAATTAATAAACAATAAACTCTGCGAGACGCGAAGGCTAAGCTTAGAATTTTGTGGCAATGACCAGCATATGTCTGTACGTATGTCTGTAGCACCACTAGCACCACTTGGAGCACCACTTCATTTACAACTTCATTTTGGCGCCATCAACGGTGCAATGTGTCGAGACTTGCTGCACAATTGCCTCTCAGTCTACGTCTCTTCCACTTCTCCACACTCTCCATTCTCCACTCTCCACTCGTCAAGCTCTTCTCACTCCTACTCCACTTTGCGTTTAGCTATAATTATGGCAAATTAAATGCAAAATGTATTTAATCTCAAATGCCTTACTTCCCTCTACAGTGGCCACAAGCTGCACTTTGATTGCCCTGTAAATTTGTTGCCGCATAGCGCCTGCTCAGACTCTGCTCATACCCTGTGCTGGAGTATATTAGAGTTGAGACAAGTTATGGCAGAGTATGAGGTGAGTAATGAATGAAGTTTAGTGAGAAATGCAGCAATTATGTAGAAGAGTTGGAGATAGAAATTCAATTTATATTAGTAGTTATACTACTCTGAAGTAGCTTAGTTCTAACTACACAATTTTCTATATTTAACCGAGTATTTGGTCAAGAAAAATTCAAGGAAAATCTATTAGTTCTTTTACAGATTGTAAAGTCCAATTTTGGCTATATATTTACTACATTTATTCTATAAAAATGTTTAAAAATACTCTATAAATAATACATAAGTAATCGTTCAACGTTTCTATTCAGTCTTCTCTTAGTCTACTCATCAGGTAGTCTACTTTCTGTGTAGAGTATTCTCTATTCGCCTTCAGTTTCTTTTACACTCTCATATCTAGCAACGATCGTGTTTTAGCTGCAATTATAGCGGGTTTTTGCACGCTAATCAGCGTAATATGCCATGTATAACTATAGGCAAAAGTCAACGCATAAATAATTAGGCAGGGGCGGACAGAGTCAGGAGACAGACAGACGGAGTGGACAGACAGCTCAGACTCTGCGTTGATTATAGTAAGAGTGTGTTCGAGAGGACGGCGTTTGACTTTATTGAAAAGCAGACTGACAATGAGAGCAGTTCCAAGAGCAGCGTAACCTCCTTCAAAGGAGGCAAGACAATAAAAATGCCACCTTAATTAAACCAGAGCACAAACTGGCCAGCTGATAGGAGCGACAGCAGGCAGAGAGAGGGATCAGCACTGAGAATAATTTATGAGCAACTTAACAAATCAAGCGAGAACATAAAGAGAGCTCTTCCATAGTGGTATCACTCCCCTCTTCAGCTCTAGCTCTTGCTGTGTGTGTTGGCATTTCATGTGGTTTACCCAAAAAGGAACAGAACAATTGCAGTTGCTCGACTTTTATTACATTTGCTCATTAGTGCAAATAGTGAACAGTTCGATCCATTCAGGCAATTCACATGAAACTTGTTTGCGGCTTTGTGTGCCTTTTTGTTTATTGACACAGCTTGCCAAATGTTTTGTATACTATAAACATTGATCCTCCATCCCGACTGGCCAGCCAGTCGAGAAAGGTGTTAAACTGGCAAAAAGTCACCTTTTGCGACTGAGTGTTTCGCTGAAAAGCTGAAAATCGCTGCAGACCGCCTGCTCAGTCACAATGGCCAGGGCACTTCAGCAAACAACAACGACTGGAACCCCCTCTATTGTTGTAGGGTTCATTTATCATGCAATGTCCCCTAGAACAGAGCCTATTGATGACTGTGGCACGATCTGCCACAGCACAAAGAGATTGGCTAATGATCAGCCAGAATTTGCGTAAGAGCACGAAATGTAGTCAAGCAGTAGAGGGAAATTGTAGAGAAAATCTCTTTAGTTTGTGGGGGGAAAAGTCAGGGAAATACTAACCATATATTTGACTATAATTCCACTAGTATATTGTATGATTTTACTCTCTTTTCTAATGAACATTTGCTTTGGTAAGTTCAAACTCTCTCTCTTATATTCTATCTAAGATAATAACCTATTTTGAAAAAGTACTTTGTGCTGACTGACTGACTGATCAACATCGTTCAACCCAAACGTTAAGATATAGAGACTTACTTCATTCGCGAGATGGTACCATTTAGGCTCTAGCTCTTCCCTAAGGTCGCAAATTTACGATATACTGCAACATTTATGGTGATATTAGGACGATCCGCCTCCGTTCCACGCCACTGTAATGGTTGTGGCACTACCAGTGGCATAGTCTTCTTATTTAAAAGTCTAGTATTAATTATATACTCGTCCCTAGCTAGCAGATTTCCGTGGATTCATTTCAGAAACCTTCTGCAACTGCCATTAATCTCTTGCTCTATTCACATCAAAGCAAACTATATTTAATAATTGTTCAATTTAACAGTTTAAACGCAGAAACTGTTGAAAAGATTTATTTCAAATCATTTTTAATAAGAGAAAGATGCTGGCTAACAGTCTCGCAGCTCGATTCCTTTCGCTGGACCCCACGCACTGGCATACCTGAACCCGAACCCACACTCAAACGGTAGCCTGAACATGTGTAAGGGGCTGCACCTTTTGTATTAAGTAAATGAAATACGAAATGCTTTGAATTCGTTTACAGCTTCGCCCTCTGCTTTCCCTCGACTCTCCCAATCTTCCACTAAACGATCTTTATCGCTGCGTCCTGTTGTTGGCCAGTTGGCGTTTATTTTGACCAAATAAATGAGGCTAATTTGTCACTAGGGACACAGAGAGACGAGTTAAACTCTTGTTGCATGAATTTTCATTTGACAGGCATGGACATGCGTAGGTCGGAGCATATTAATAAGCCAAGAAGTTTTTTATACATTATTTCCCTGGTTCTTTTGTTTCTTTCTCTGGCTCTTATATCCTGTCAACTTAGGCGCGTAACAGCAGGCTGGTATGCAGCTCGCAGTATTAGCGTTTTTGGACAGTGATTAAGCGAGAATTAAATGTCAGTTATGGTCGGTCGGCAGGTCGAAAGGAGCCCTCAAATTGGTTAGGCGTGTAAAGTGGTAGAGTCAGTCAGTCCCTCAGTCCCTCCGTTGACTAATGTGAGCTCAAACTGTTATTCATACTATAAAACGAATGCGAGAGAGCATTCAAAATGTATTCATGAATACGCCGAGACGTCAATCAACGCAGCATCAGCTTCCAGCTGCCAACTGGCAACTGGCAACTGCTAACAAAGCGAACTCAGGCAAATAAATATAAAAATATATACGCACAAATCTGAAGTGATTAAAAAAAGATTATAAACTGGCCATAT
The DNA here is from genome assembly GCA_035045005.1 of Liodrosophila aerea. Classification (NCBI taxonomy): domain Eukaryota; kingdom Metazoa; phylum Arthropoda; class Insecta; order Diptera; family Drosophilidae; genus Liodrosophila; species Liodrosophila aerea. The sequence goes on from JAWNNL010000689.1 coordinate 519,200, forward strand.
AGAGGCAGCCAGACATATATCTGGCGTATATATACTATACTATCTGGCATATGGCAATGGCAATGTCAGCATCGTCGTTCACTCAACTCCAACTTGGACTTGTGCCTCATTAAGCAGCCATGACGAATGCAAATGAAACTGATATATGACTCGAGTCCAAGTCGAGTCTCTCTGCCTCTCTGCACACTGTATATGGCAGCTTGTCTGGCTTAGTCTCAGTCCAGACAGTCTCTCTGGCTAATCATTTGGGTGGTCTGCTGCTGATTTAAAGGTGACTTGGCGTGAATTTGTTAACTTTTGCTTCCAGCCTCATCTGGCGCTTCTTGATGGACAGCAGCAGCAGCTACAGGCTCTGTATGGCTAAAAAGCAGTAACTGAGAAGAGCAACAGCCTCTCAGTCAACTCAGCCAATCCGTTCGAGTGTCATAAATAAGCAGAAGCTAAATGTGTAGCGTGATAGACAGCTTTGGCAGTGCGTTTATGCCGTGTATGGAGAACATGAAGTCAGTTATAAGAGACAGAAAACTGAGGAGAAATATTCTGAAAGCTGAAGATCGATTGAGTGTCGGAGTGTTTTAGTTTTCTAGCAACAGAAACCGAATCTAAACTGTGGGAAAGAATTCGAATCTGAGCATGAGCCAATATGAATTGATAGATTTCTAACTATATTATATAAGATATATAAGAGACATACAACTGAGGAGAAATAAGCTATAGTTTTAACACAAAACTAGAAAAAGATTCAATAGCAAAGTATTTGACTTGTCTAGTAACACACTTCGTACATAAACTGGTATAGAGTATTCAAATGTGAGCATGAACCAATAAAATGCTTGATTTTAGGCATATTTATATTCATGTATTTTATCTTCTTACACATGTATTATATAAGGAGTTATAGGAGACTTAAAACTAAGCTCAAATATACTAGAGTTTCGCCGAGTTTTCTTTGAGTTTGTGAGGAATACAAACTGTATCTTAACTGGGGTAAAGTATGTGAATTTAAACATAGACCAAAGCACAAAGCATAGACTATTAAAGGTACCAATTTCAACATTATATGCTAGATATTCTACATATTTCTGTTCATTTCTATTCTCATCCTCAACTTCCATTACTTCCTTAACACTTTCCGCGCTTTCAATCCACGTGTAAACCTACTCGCTCTGCCACTCACAACTTGCAACTGTAATTAGCTTGCTGTCAACTCAAACGCACGAGCAGCTACAACATTTCGCAGCATGGCTTTCCCTGCAGCCAGGCTTTCTATCCACTCCTACTCCAGCTAAAAAGGAATCTCAAAAAAAGGAAAGAAACTGCAGAAGCAAAGCACATAAGCAGCCTCCTAATGGACGCTACGAAATTTAATCAAATCAGGTAAATTTGTCATAAAACATCACACAGAGCTAAGCAGAGGAGAAGCGAAAAAAAAACTAATTTTGAAATGGATTTCGTACGCAGTTTTGGGCACAAATTGCCAAGGACTAAGGACTAAGAAGTTCCACTCGGACTTGGGTGTTTTATTCAGTTTAGTTTTGTTTCGTTGTCCGTTGTCCGTCTGCAAATTATGCGAAAGCATTTCGAAATTGAACGCATGACAGCATGTCCCCAGCAAAGTGCCCTTCCACTGTCCACTTATCCATTATGACATTGGTCAGCACAAAACTTGCAAGTCATGGAAATGACTCCCACTGCCACCCCACCCTGCCCCCCTTAATAATAAAACAGCCAAGACACAGCATGAAAAACTAATAAAACAAAAGTTTCTTATTTGTTGGCTTGGCCTTTTTTTACCTTTTTATGTTAAATCACCGCAAGAGCAAAAGGAAATGATATGGTCCATAACACATATGTGTCCTTTCACGTCAGGACCAATAAGCACAGCCGCAGGACCATTTCAAACTTGCAACAACAGAAAAAAAGAGAAGCTGCCACACCCCATTGTTGTGGTTGTTTGTTGCTTGGGTTCGTGATTTGCTAAACTTATGAAATTACTTTACGTGTCCAGTCCAACTCCTACTCCTCCTGCTCCTACTCCTCCCCCTACTTGCAGGCAGCTTTTCCTGCATTTGGTCAATTCCTGCGGCTGTCATTGTGCTATTCCGACGCCTTATCTCTTCAGGATTTACATACCATGTGCTTGGATGGGTTGCAAAACTTTTACGCAACTTCATATGTTGGATTAGATGTGCTTTTCTATGAGCTAACAGAAAAAGAGAATGGGAGCAGAGTGCGGAGGGTGTATTAACATTTTCTTTTACTAAAAAAAAAATGCCATAAATAGCAAATCACATTAAGTTTCGGTAAACTCTCTGCTGTCCTGTATACTGTCCGTTGTTTGCATATATCCATATGGCTTTCCAGATAAGCATTGCCAAAGTTGAAGTTTACGACTGCCACGTTCTGACTTCTAACTAAATCACAAATAACAAGAATAGAAACAAAAAACCGAAAGTTCATTTCCTTTTCTTATTGGCTTTTTATTGACCATGCACTTTGACTGAATTATACTGCAAATATACTATATGGTTTGGCATTAAGTTTCGTGTATCTATTGAAGATGTAATCACAATTGTTAGGTTTTTAAATTCATAAACTTACATACAAATATCAGAGAAAGATCTTATATAAGCCAATATATCTAATAGGTTCTTCAAAATTTATGTATTATAATAGTAAATCCCTGCTCGAGCTCTATCTTAACAATTCTTATATTTTTCTTAATATTTCTACATTTTTTCTTCGAATTTTGTTCAACCAATTGAATAAGAAACTTCTAGGTCATATTCTGCTACCATTTTTGTTCAGTGGCTTTAGTATAATGCCTAAGAAAGGAATTATTTAACTCAAATTCTGTAAATATATTAAAACTTTATCTGAGTGATTTAAATTCATTACATTCTATATGAAAAAGCTTATTTAAAATGTAATAATGTTAAGTACTCTAAAGTTTTTATCTTTCTAAATGAATTCTACTATTTTACATAAGTGTATGCTTCAGTCTGTCATTATTCAATCAATAAATGTTTAAATTCATGGTATAAGTACTCTCATATATACAAAGTTTGAATAAGAAGTCGATGAGCGTCAATGTTTAAATACTTTCTATGAACTTTTGTACAAATAATCCTCATCATACAACATAAACATCTATGAAATGTGTGGAGTTTATCAATCTAGATAAATGCAAATAAATATTTTGAATTTTTGCATATTTTTATTGGGTTTTTTCTCTCTAAAAAGAGTTGGCTTCTGTGCGTAAATTACTCCTTCGACTCTTTTAATGGCACTTGCAGCTCAACAGGGCAGAATTGACACGCTTCTTTATGTTTGGCACACTGCAATTTACGAACTGACAATCTAATATTTCTACGCAATTTACGCAGGAGTCGAGTCTGAGCCGAGCCGAGTCGAGATGAGATGAGATGAGCCGAGGCCGAAAGGCAAACTTGCGATTGGCTTAATAAAAGCCCAACGAAGCGTTAAGAAAAAGCAGTTAGCAGTCAAATTGGCAGTGGACGGACATTGATTGAGATGAGAGATCCAAACTGGTAAAAAAAAGGATGACAAAGTGTGGGGAGAGGGGAGCTGAGGGGGAAGAGGGTATCTTAATTTAAACAAATATTTTGCCAGCGTGTAATATTGACTACAAATGCAAGTGCAAATGTTGCCACGGTTTGAAAGGATATACTATAGAGAGAGAGTGTGTCACAGGCTGTGTGTGTTGGCGTGGCTGGCGTGTGTGCTGGGGGATCAAGGAAACAAACGGATTCGGATACGGAAAAACAACAAGCAAAGCAATTTCGAAAGCCAGAAAAGGGTGTCACATGTGCCAAATGACTTTTGCGTGTGGAAATGACAATGATTTCTGTAGTCTGTGCTATGTAGACAATAACGAAATGCAAACAAAGCAAAGGACACACATATACTATACACAGGACATGTGGCAACTTCATCGAAAGCCGTGACATTTGCATTTGCCTGCCATATTTGTAAATGAAATTGCCACAGCTAGTGGCAGTGGCAGTGGCAAGCACAAGGAAAGGGAAAACTTCAAATTAGTTTCGCCAAATAGTTTCAGCCAGAAAGCAAAATGATTAAGCCAGACTCCTCCGACTCCTCCTTCTCCTCCTCCTCCTCCTAAGGCAACTGCGACACATGTTGCCTCATAAAACTGTCACAAAATGACTTTACAACTTAATGCAGCCACGTGTGTGGCAGCAACTGGGGAGCTGTTGCACCACAGCCAGCACAGACATCAATCACATCGAACACGTCAAGCCAAACAGCCAAACTACAGACTGCTGCCACATGCCACATACTACTCCACCACCAAAGAGAATGCGATTCGCGATCTACTCGTATTCAGTGCCTTCAGTGCCACGCGAGTGTCATTAGCTGGCCACAAAAGTGCACAAAAACTTTCCTAGTGTCCTCTCCTGGCCGTGGCAGCTGTCTAAGCGTCTCGCGACAGCTTCACGGCTTCACATTGGCTGCCCAGCCCAAGCCAAAGGCCCAGGCCCAGGCCCAAGTACTACTACTACAGCGAACCCCAAAGTCTAGTCTAGTCAACTTGCCACGTGTGGCAATGTCTACGCTAATTTGATGTCTGCCAATTGTGACAAAAACACAACAGTTGAATTTGACTTACTTGTCAAAATGTTACGATGGCTGAAGTAAAGCGAATAGCATGGGGAATGGAAAAAGAATAGAGATATAAAAACTTATATATTTTGTCTAGAATTCAAACACATTTAAACAAACCCATTCGGAGGAAGATACTAAACAATTAAAAGCTATAGGAACCTCTATTACTTTGTAAGAATATCGGCTTATCTTTAAAGATATAGAGAGAAAACTATATAGATATAAAAACTCATATATTTTGTATAGAATTCAAACAAAAGTATTCAGAGGATACTAATAAATACAATCTAAAGGAACCTTAACTATTTTGTAAGAATTTCGGCTTATCTTTAAAGATATAGAGAGAAAACTATATAGATGTGAAAACTCTTATATTTTGTATAGAATTCAAACATATGCTAACTCTTTTTGTGGACGACAGAGCCAGATACTAAACTATAATCAAAAACTAAGGGAATTTCAAGTATAGAATTTTGTAAGAATTTCTACTTCTGTTTGAAGATTAATATCTCAACTTTTAATACAATTTTATATAGATTTAAATACACTTGTAAATATGTATGCTTACCTCTCGCAATGGCAGTTCATCTTAAAATATATTTACTAGCATTTAATTAATTTAATGTTAATAATTTAGTAGTTAAAATTGTTTAGATTTAGTTTAAGTAACTTGGAGATGTTTTCAATATTTTTAGGTATATTTAATAGCCTTAATATTTCTTGCTTTATTTTCCAAGAGTTTTTAACTCTTTTAGATTTATTCTATACACATAGTTGTAAAGTATATACGAGTTTAAATGAAATGAATTGCGTACTGAACAACAAATAATTATGCAAAAATAATACAGAAAATAAACCATACAATTCAATCTATTCTTGGGTTAAAGCTTCTAGTTCTTATAGCCCTTAAAACCTTATCAAATATCATAACCAGCTGACTTAATTCTACTCAATATTCTTAACATTTCCAGACATCCAAAACTGTAAACAAATTCTGCTATTTACAGTTTATAAATACACATATAAAACTAACGATTTAGGCTTGTAAATAAAAACAAAAGCGAAACTAACTCGGTTGTCATAGTAATACCAACTCTCATTGCCAATAATTCTATGCAATTTGCCAACTTTTCAATTAGCTGAGCCAACAAAGCGGCAAAAGGCAAAGCCATACAAAAAACGATAGCTAATTTTATGGAGAAATATAAAAACAAAAGTAAATAAAAGAACCTGCTACAGTACAGTAATTATATCATGGCTAAGCAAGGGGAGTAGTGTATAGACATTTTTAATGGCAGCTCCATATCGCACATTTGCACTCCCACATTGCATGACAATTGCAGATACAAAACTTCAGCTGCAAAGCCATAGGCTATAATTTAATAAAAAAAAAAAGAGGATAAAAAAGATATAGAAATTGTAGTATATGAAAATTATACAAATGCAAACACTTTGCGCTCTAATTATATGGGCAGACGAGAGACTACACACGACAACAAAAGTCAGCTAATAAAATTGTCGACTTTGTCACTTGCTGCTTCGCGTAATCTAATTGCCGTGGCCAAAATCCGATATACCCCACGTGTATATATACCCTATACATATGTGTGTATATGGTTTATATATATGGCTATGCATCGCGTGAATTTGCTAAAGTTTAGTGCTTCATTTTGCCACTGGCTTTTGCATAGAAATGAAAATGATGAAAAATGTCGCGACACGAACTTGGCTGCGGCTAATTGCAGTTGCACCTGGCTGCGCTTTCAAGGGGCGTCTCTGGCCTGCCAGTGGGCGTGGCGCCGCCTAACAAATTGAGCTGTTTGGCTGAGGTTGGTATGTGCTAGCAGTGGGTATACCCTGTAGAGGAAGGCTGGCTCATCAAGGGGTAACAGCTAAGGGGTAAAGAGTTGAAGCAAGTTGTTTAATATATGGAGTAGATAGTGAGGCCTAAGCCAGCGGAATATATAGCTGAAATAAGTATTGATTTATCCATTTGATATATAATATTATTGTAGCAGGATTGTGCCGATACTAGCACGGCTATCGTGAGAGCTATTCCTTTGATTGTAGGTTGGTCACTCTGTAAAACTCAAATGACTCTGTTAAACTAACATAACTATGTAAAACTCAAACGGCTCTGTTAAGAAAAGTGCGCGTCAGTCTTGATTGTACGCTCGAAATAAAGAGACATATTGTTGAAAAAGCGGCCACATTATATATATCATTTATGAATATCAAATGTCGCTGTTTCCATTCATTTAATTCCTTACTCTCAAGCGAAAACCTGGCTATTATTAAGAGATTTAACTCCAGCTAAACTATGCCTCATTTACACTGTCAAAAACTCAGCTCAACTACAAATTAACTGCCATAAGTATTACCTCTAACTATCACTACTTTTACAGGGTATTCCCTTAGTCTAGCAGCTCTTTCATCCGTAGTTGATTGCATCTTTTGTCGCATGAGCTGAGCTCCAATGCCAGCCAAGCTTTTGTGCCATGTAATTTGCCATTGACAGGTTTTTGGGCGCCCAAAACGAAGCCGTCAGCAATATGGCGGACACACACCCAGCACACTCGCACACACTCATACACACACTCGCACACACACACTTGCATCCGGCTCGCGTGCTGCATGTCAACGCGTGTGTTCCTCGACTGCCATGCAATTGTCGAGCTTTGATGTTAAAAGATGGCGTTTGGGGCAAGAATTGCAGTGTGCTTGCAACACGCATATCAAGTGGCTGCAACCTATGATTAATTGCCATGCCGAGGCAATGATTGGTTCCCAGTAAACAGTGCCACAACACGCAGCACTTCCAGTGAGCTGCACACGAGTACTTCCAGGAATCGGCCAAAGAGCCAAAGAGTGATGCTGCTGCCACAGACAAATCAGCGTCTTGACCCGGATAAGTATCTACCGCCAGCTAGTCTATTGTCCTCGGGTTGTTGTCCTTGCAACACACGATATGAATCGCATTAATCACGACGTGTGACAAAAGGCGCAAGGTGTGAGCGTAGTTTTGACAGCGACAATGACAAGTATAGAGGAGAAAATACAAATACAATAAAAGGCAACTTGCCACAACAACATTTGATTGAGGCAGCGCGAAAGGTGCAACCTGTTCTATAGAACTGTCACGACATTGTGTCTGCCCTGGCCATTGTTTGGAGTCTACTTTCCCATGTCTTGAGCTCTCTATCATGTGGGTGGCTTATAGCTGGAGAGTTACCTTTCGCATGATCACCATCTCCTCCTCTCTCTAGACTATCTTCTACCCCTTTGATGTTGCCGTTGAGCTGGCTTGTTAATTGCCGCCAATTGCTGGCAGTTTAAGACTCATAAATTTTGACAGCATTTGATCTGTGGCTGCCACAGGATGTGTGGCATCGTTAAAGCGTTTAGCATTTGATGTGGCCAGCTCCCCATCCACTGCCCCTTGCCACAGGAAACTCTGTCAGGCCTTAAAACAAATGCCTTCTCGTCTTGCAGCATCTGTAGACTGCATGTATCTGTATCTATATGTAGCTGTATCTGTATCTTCAACTCGAGCATTGCATCTGTGCATTTGCATCTTTATTTCCAGCCAAGGCGAATACCAACACCTGTGGGCGTGCAGCATCATCAGCAATTTTAGCATATTATCAACGCATCTGTGAGCCGACAAAGTCTTTTCAACGCTTTCGGTTACAGTCGAGTCTCTCTCTCTCTCTCTCTCATCTATCTCTCCCCTCTTCTTTCGCTCTATCTGTATCTTCTTCTACTTCCTTTTGCTCATTTCTGGCTTATGATACTAGTTACGGCCCTGATAGGCGTTGCCCCAGCTGGAAGCTGCAAGATGGAGTCCAAAGTGTAGCATCAGCTGTAACTAAACTTCAATAACTACACTGAGCGAAAGACGCTTAAGAAGGCAAGTGAAATCAATTATATAAATGGAAATTTTCAGTGCAGTTTCCTTTGCTGCCAAAACGAAAAGGCTTTTGTTTTAGGTAGATACATAACTAACTTCCAGTCAGATTCACAGATTAGAAAGATTTATAAGAGGACATATTAAAGAACCTTGGGAGACTATGTTATACTAAGCCAAAGTAGACAAGTTCTAATTGAAGAAAAAGTAGTAGGAAAAGTGATCAAAATCAATGAAAATTCTTGACAAATTCTCCAAGGTACACAAGTTTGAGTAGAAGAAAAAGTTATCAAAAACAGGGAAAACAATATTTAAATCAAACTAAAAGTAACTCAAAAAATCTACAAAAATCGTAGATAATTTTAGAGCATATTACTTTGTTTTTCAATTTGAATCGTCTCTTTTAACAAACGACTTTAATGCTTTTTCTTTATAGACTACTTTATCAATGCTGATCATTATCCCCTAGTATTATTCCCAAATTCCTTTCAAATTTTTCTCTCAGTGCAGCTGTGATTTCGCTTCGATTAATTTTCGCATTAAGCTCGGCCACAGCTCCGCCTCTGCTGGCACTGCGCTGCCCTATCGCTGCTCTTGTTGTGGGCGCGGTAATGAAATCAAATTAGCCAAGTGTTGCATCAGCAGCAGCAGCCGCAGCAGCAACAGTCGAGGCATGTGGCATGCAACAAGGGCTAGGCAGCAGAGAAAATAATGCAATATCAGTTTGGAGTCGAAGTCTCAGTCTCAGTTCCAGTTGGAAGCTGGAAGCTGTTAATTGATTTGTGCCGCACTTTGTAGCCTTGAGCTCTAATCGACTTGAGTTGCGGGAGTGTTGTCCTTGACTGGGAGAGGGAGGAGGCAGGTAGGGGTAAGGAACGACACACACCACCTGCAAGAGATTACGCAGTGACACGCGCAGCGACTCAAGGCTGCGCATAAAATTCAATTGCTCGCAATTATGTGCAGGTTTTTTCTACAATTTTTCTACATTTTTTTCATTTTTTTTTCTGCAAAGGATTAGAGCACAAACAAAACCATTTGCAACGCACAAATAGTATAGCGAAAGGATAACAGTGGGCGCACACATGTTGTTAGTTTTTTGTCGGAGGCAGCAATAAAATTGATAAATCTAGTCTATCTGCAATATGGTTAGGGCTTAGTTTCAATTTTCCACATTCTCTTTGCTCCTTTTGTGTCCTTTTGTGTCCTTTTGTCCTTATTGGCCATTTAGCGCACGTAAGCGCAAAAAATAGTGGTATTCCCCGCTTGCTCTACATATAAAAACTAATGGCATTACCAACTGAACAACAACAACAACCTCCACTTCATGCCACAATCTGTGGCATTGACTTTTGTCATAATCCTGTCAAAGCGTAAACAAAAATTGTGCAGCATTTCGATTTCTTTGGCATTCGAAATTGGTTTTAGGCAGGGAATATACTATACATCTAATAGATACTCTGCAATAGATGCTCAGCATGTGGATGAATGTGCCCCATTTGGACTAGCAACAGATTGCGTAAGGTAAAAAACAAAAACAAGTCCAGTAATACCTCAAAACTATTATACTAAAATTTTACCTATGAGGAGATGGAGACAGCGGGCAGATATATGTGATATGTATGTGTGTTTGTAGTAAAGATTGTGTGTACTGCAAAGATAAAGCAAAGATAAAAATTTTGATTAGTAAGCAGCATATGTTATTAATAGAAAAATAATAATAAGAACATTACTTGAGACTTATAGAAAAAGACATTAAGATACGTATTAAAATGTTGCATAATTGGATAAAAAATAAACAGAAAAAATTAAATAAAGTATAGCCAAAAAAAGATAAGAAACTCTTTTACTGATATGCAATTTGAAGAAAAAAAATGTCATAAAAATATATTCTATTGACAAAATAAATGTTTAAATTTAGAAAACAAATCACTTTCTGAAAACTCTCTTAGGGGATATCCCGCCAATAGGGTCACCCCCTTTTTAGTAACCCTTTTTCTTCGACATACTTGTACTTTTAGTTAGAGCTCCACTCCACTCAGCGAACAACAGTTGGTTGACGATGAGCCTCAGCTATAGATAGTTTTCACTGTATTGTTCTAATAACTACTAGTTAAAATGTTGCTAATTTCATATTTTAAGCCTTAAATAAACTCAAAACGAGAAACACCTTATTGAAATCGACACAGAGATAATAAATGCAGTAGAATGAAGCAGGAAGTCCAAGTTGAATATAGAATGTACACTTATGTATGTATATTCAAGATAAGATTGATATAAGTCTATATACATACATATGTCTGTTCCTAGAATTTTATGAATATTTTGTACATATTTTTCTAAGCCATTTATTAAAGAATTTCATTCAAAATTAGTCAAGTCTGTTAGTTTACTGATTTTTAGTATGCAATACCAGATATTTTTCCCTCAGTTAGTTCATTTAAGTCTCACTTTTTAGAGCTGTTGCTAGCACTGTAGCCAATACCCAATTAACCTAAGCAGTTGACTCAATCGTTTAGTACAAACTAACTTAATTAGTGTCTAAAACACTCACACTAAACACGCCCCATTTTAATTTGATTTAATTAAATGTATTTAAAGCAATCAAAGCACACGATTTGCCAATTTATCAGAACAGAAAGAGAAGTAGACATGGAGTGATTGGGTGGAGGGGGGTGGTTAAGTGGTGAGGGGAAGAGCACAAAATATGCTGGCCATATGCAAATGAGCCAAACGAAACGCGGCAAGCAAATCATTGAAAAATTGTCACCGACTTTAGACTGAAAGAAAAAAATAATGACAGCCACAGAGAGCTACACCCTACACACAGTCCTGCGGCTACCCTCCCTCTGCTATTTACACTGTGAGCGTGTGTGTGTTTGTGTGTGTGTGTGTGTAACCATTAGTCGCAACCACGAATCGCATGCAAATGAAACCGCAGAAGGAGCTCAAAGCAGAGACAGACAGACAGACAGCAGCAGCAGGCGCCGCGCATCCTGCCCAGCCTAGGCTATGGGGCGCAGCTGACGAATTGTGAAAAAAAAGATGGCAGTGTGTACTTACACACACACGTACATACTGGGTAGGGAGTGGAGGGGGTGCCATACTCTACAGTTCGTCCTGGGCAACGCTATAATTTTCTGCTGCGTTCACACGCCATCGTCGCATTTTTTTTTTCCAGTTTTCAGTTTTCAATTTTCCATTCTCTTTTCTTTTTGCGCGTTTAAGTAAACATTTAAATTAAAAACATTTACATACAAGCAGCAGGGCGAGGCATGCAGGGTGTGTGAGTGTGTGTGCGTGTGTGTGTGGGTAGCTCTGATATTCAATTATGATACAGTTACAATACTCGCACAACAATTGCTGGGGCGCGACAGTTTTCAGATAAATTTCCTGAGTTGTGAGATACTTTTTTGTTGTGTTTGCATTGAACCCAGCATATTTTTTGATGCATTTAAATGTTCCAAGAAAAACATGTTTATTTATAGAAAAAACGCTACATTTCAGGGAATCGCATAAATATGCCGTAAATTATGAGGTAAAACGAGGTAATATGTGGCTAAAAAATGATGGAAAAACTTATATAAAATATTTCGGTAGATAAAGAAAGGTTTGAGCAATGCAGGAGAGTGTCACAGTTTAGTTACAGCTGTAAATAATTTATTATTAATTTATTTATTGAAAAATAATACCATATAATAAATATAATATAATAGATTAAATGTAAGGCCAATTATTTAAATTTAAAACTTAAATAACTTTAATATCTTAATTTAAAAATCTAATTTTAATTTGATTTAATATTTTAAATCTAAATGTTTTGATCAACTGTACTTAGTTGATATTATATTATATATTATGTATATAATAAATAAATATACTAATAATATTTTGCGTCAAATAATTTTTTATGTATTTTTTTCATATATAAAATATAATTTTTATTTATGTACCATGCAGGATATATTATTTTATACATTTCCTATATAAGTAGTATTTCTTTTCTATAAATTAAAAGTAAGTAATATTATAATTTCCATTTCTAATATTACTCCACATATTCACAGCAAATAATAATAAATATTTCATAAATTAATGATCAACAATAATATAATAAATAACAATTAATTTCCTATACGCAATCTCTTTAGCACACACTCAATTCCCACATTTCATTTCATCAACAACTCATTTATCCCTGCGCTACTCGCTCAACTACACTCAACTACTGAAACCACTAACTTCCACTCAACCTAACACAAAAACCACTCACACTCAACATTCACACTCATTCTCAACTCGCTGGCGGAACGTGGTGAGTTTCAAGCGCAACGCAATGGAAGTGGAACGGAACAAGTATGAAGCGGGAAGTTTGAATATGTTGCTGTGAAATTTAGTGTGCTCAATTAATGATACACTTAATTGTTAATATGTATAAATTAATGAAAATATAGCAAAAATATTAAATAAATTCCTTTATGGTTTATTTCATTATTTATTATAATTTTACTAAGTATTTGCTACATTTTTACTTTTATTTATTTATTATATTTTTCTCTTATTTATTACCAGCTAAATCACTCAAACAACAAGCAAACTTGTAAATAGCCGACGAAATGTAGCAAACACACACCCTCCCAACACACACACACACACACCCATACACACGCAGGCCTAACTACGTTGCTCACACCATGGCAACAACAACAACAGCGGCAGCAGCAGCAGCAACGCAAGCAGCGCAACTGTCAACAACAAAAACAAAATGACGAATTTATGAAACTGTTTGCGCTCGCGAGAGCGAGACCACACTACTAGCTGCTGGCCCGAGAGAGCGGCGCATAGTGTTGGCTCGCTTGCTCGCAGCACAGCTGAGTGAGTATGGGAATTTCGTATTGGAAGAGCGGGCAAAGCATGAGTTATGTTGACGTCGCTGTCGCTGCATTGGAATGCTGCTGCCGCTGCCGCTACCGCTGCCGCTGCCGCTGCATACGAGCTGACTCTTTTGCACGCTTGTTACTGTGGTTGTTGTTGTTGCCTTACGCTTTTGTCTGTCGCTTGCGGTTAACCGCTTTACGTTGCGTGAGAAGCTTACGCTTTCCAGCTGCCGCTCGCTGCTGGCGCTGCTGGGCGTAAAGCTGTTGGAGCCTCAGTGCTGTCAGGTATTTTGCGCTTGTCGCGCAGAGCCGGACAAATAGACAGCACACTCACACACTCTCACACACACACTCGCACACACAGAGAGAAACGTTCAACGTAAAGTGCCTTAGACTCGTTAGTACGTCAGGCTGCTGTGCGTAACGTAACGCGCGTGACGTAAGACGTAGTAATTCTGAACGGTGTTGAAAACTGTCGTAAGACGACGAGTCAGCTGTGCGCAGCAGAGAGTGGGGGAAGGGCAGGGGGAGCTAGCTGTTGGCTGTTGGTAGTGGAACGGCGGGGGGCGGGGGCTGTCGGGCTTCGGGCATTTTGTTGCGAATGCGTTTACATGGCAAAAAGCAAATCGCAGCCGCCACAAATTCATTCAACGGTCAGCTGTGCGACTGTAAAGCGGTTTTCACGGCAAAACGCAACAAACCAAATACAAATACAAAAATATCGCAAACATCGCCAACATCGCGAACATCGCGCCACTCGACAATTTGACAAGTGTGTGTTTCGTGTGTGTGTGCGTGTGTTAAATATGTGCTGAAAAATTATGCAAATTAAGAGATAATATTCCCATTGAAATATTTGAGATATTTAGTTAATCGAGAGCAGAGGCAGCTTTAAACATGCTACTAAGCAATCAACCGGCAAAGCCAGCAACAACAACACAACCACGGCCGCCGTCGCCATCGCCGCCAACAACACCAACAGCAGTAACAGCAGCAACAACAGCAGTTCAGCAGAGTTTCAAAGCGAAACTGCAGCAACAAATTGCCGTTGCTGCTGCCGCTGCTGCAGCAACAACAAATTTAGCCAATGGACACAATCACAACAACAACAACAACCATCATCTGAACAATCATCATCATCTAAACAACAACAATAATCATCATCATCATCATCATCACAATCATCATCTGCAGCATCATCCGCATAATATTTCCTTTGCCACGGATTTCTCAATTGCCGCGATTATGGCGCGCGGCGGAAACGCCTCAAGCAGCCGCGAGCCATCCGAAAGGAGTCTGAGTGAGTAGCAAAAGTAATTGACAACACACACACAGTTACAGATACATACTTAGATACAGTATCTATATCTAGTTCTACACCTTGCTCTATTACATACATAATACATTTATAAATAGCTCAACTGACTAGAGAGCTCTGAGCATTTGCTGTGTTCTTATTTCTGGTATTTGAAGTAAACAGTTGCTAAGCAGATTAGCTAGAGCTCAAATTGGGAGTAGCAAAATGTTTCAGCTGAGATGAAAAATATTAAGGATAGAAGTAGAATTTTGAGGTAAGAGGGAATCCTTTTTGATATGTGAATATATGTATACAAGATCAAGCAATATGGTGTCCTCTAATCAAGTTACCTATAAAGAAAGGTAATACTTCCATTTAAAAGATAGTGGATGAATAGTTAATAGATGGATAAAAAGATACAAAGAAATATGTAGGAGTGGTCCGGAAATATATTTAATGTTAACTTGAATAACTTCAATGATTAGACGAATTAAAATACGCATAGAAACTTGAAAAAAAAAAATAGTCTGGAAATATTTGTACAATTAACTTGAATTGGAAAAAGTAACACACCTAAAGACAGATAGATTTCTACAATCACATATAGAGAGACATGTAAAATCATAGATGGATAGCTAGGAATATATCTCAAATATATAGATACTTAAGTGGGATTAGTTATTCCTTAAAAGAGATAATAATAATAGTATAAACTAACTAAATAAATTAATATAGTAATTGAACTATGCAAAACTTGAATGAAACAGGAACTTAGAACTAATAACTTATATATGAATACGAAGTCCATTTATTAACTTGTTTTCTTAAAAGTTATAGTTCGTAATAAAATCAGCATAGCAAAGTGAAATATTTGATTAAAATGCCACTTATTCTATGCTTATTGAAAAACCATTAAATGTTAAGCCTGCTTTTTATACTTGCATACTCAGTTCAGTCTTTCACATATGTATCTATCTATTATATAAAATAGACCACACATGACAAAAATCACATGCAAAATGCTGAGGCTCATTCTATACTATATAGAATCTATACTATAGAATCTATACTATACATAGATTCTATATCTATACTATAGATAGATTCTATAGCATTTGCCTCATTCATTCACACTCAAACTGTAAAAAATCTATCGCTGATTTTATTGATTTACCTCTGACTCGTGCTTTGGCTAAATTTGAATTTCACTAATCGCTTGAGGTGTGAAGTTTTATTTCCTCCTTTGCATATTGAGCAGCAGAATTTATGGTATCAAATATACAAACGATGCTTTAGCTGCGATTTTAAGTTGGTGGCATAATTTAACCATTATAAATATTTTAATTTCTATGGAATTCATTTGCCAGGCTCAAATATCAAATCAAATTTTATTGATAAATCGAATTCCGTTTAACAAATTTGTAAAGAATGTTAAGACTTGTTAATAAAACTTTACATAAGACAATTTTCTTGTAATAAAAAAGACTTTCAAAAGGGTTAGGTTAGGTTTAACCGACGGACCTACAGAGGGGGATACCGTTCAAACTCTTGAGCTATATACAGATCGATACTGGCAATAGGCGATAGGCAATTTCTATTCTATTTCAATTTTAGGCAAAAATTCAAAATAAAAGAGGATTGTGATATTCGTATAGATTCTGTGTAAAGTGTAATAAAACTCAACATCTGTGCCCGTATTCCACACATGTACATAAACCCAACTAGACGAAAACTAAGTCAGAGCGATTGGCAAGGTTATGCATAGATACAGATACATCTGCAGTTTATTGGGTCAGAATAATATTTTCTCAATTTGCCAGCAAATGCACAAATAGCACAGTGTTTTATTTGTATGCAATGTTATCTATTTCTGTGGAAATGAATCACAATTGTGAGCAAACATACAACCTTTTAACAGTGACGAAATCAGTGAATATATAAATTTAGCTAGAATATTGAGCAAAAACTTCATATGTATATGCTTATAGACTTTATTGGTATTCCATTAAAATATAAATAAATAAAATTAATAATTTATCAGCAAAATGCATCATTTAATACATTATTGTTTTGAAAAGATACATTAAAAATATGTATTAAAATATTAACATACTTTTCAATGTATTTATCAAGAGTATTATAAACATCTTCCCTTTTGATGTTTAAGAAATATTCAAAAATATTCACAAAATATATAAATTTATGTAGGAAGTTTAATAAATGAATATAATATTTTTATAATGCCTACAGACTACATTTGTACTCTGTATAATTTAGTACTAGCTTTCATTTAATGTTCTGGCCTACTCCTATAGCTTTATCCTATTTATATAAATACATCTATGATTATAACATTCCTATATAACTCTACTGATATTTAGCTATTCATTTTATTGTACTCTAAATACAATAAATAAAAATATATTAACATATGCTTGTGCAGTTTATAAGGTATTGATATTAGAATACATATTTTTTATATATATTTTTTTTCCATATTTCATTTACAATCTTTTGAATTTGTCAGAATTATTTTAACCACTTTTTCTCTACTTGAACCTATTCTATTTGCGAGGATTCTAAACTATACTAAGCACTGCTTTACGCAACTCTCTTCACATTGATTTCACAACGACCTTACTCACACTCTAGTAGTAGTACTGATATTTCTGTATCTATATCTCTGTGTAACTGAAATTTATATGGATTTTTGTGCGACGCATAAATTGCAAATTGATGACAATGCAACGTTGATGACTTGATAATTGCGGCAAATGCGCGGGCAATAAAATAATCAAAGCCTATTTGAATGCACGCCAGCAGATGGAGCAAGAGTGTGGCAAGGGGGAGGGAGGGAGGCAGGCAGTAGAAGGCGTGGCTGTCATGACAAGCACAGACAGACACACACACACACAGACAGATAGAGATATAGTATATGTGTAGCGTATGTGCACAACTATTTAGATGCCATAATTGGCAACAGTTGCTGCTGCTGCTGCAATTGCAATTCATTTGGCGAAACAATGGCAATTACAGCAGCAGCAACAACAGCAACAGCAGCAGCAGCAAATTAACATATGAAATTGCATTAAAAGAATATAATTGAATTTTTTTGGCGTATCTGTTAAACGCATCTGTGCGTCAGCAATGCTGCCACATGCAACATGTTGCTGCCACAACTGATGCTGATAACAACTCTCTTTAACTCTTTCTCCCTTTGTATAGGTCCTCTGTCTGTGGAACGCTACTCGACGCAGGATGCGGACGATGATGTTGACGTTGATGTGGTTGACTGCAGCGACTCTGAAACGCCAACAGCAACAGCAGCAGCAGCGGCAGCAGCAGCACAGGCAGCGGCAGCAGCAGCAGCGGCGGCAGCACAGCAACATGCACGTCATGCATTGCGTGTTGCACAGAGACAACAGCAACAGCAACAGACAACAGCACATCCTCAGCCACATGCAACGCCAAACAAGCAGCGACAACAGCAGCAGCAGCAGCAACATCACAACAGCAACAACAACAACAATCACAGCAAATCGAGCAGCCATCGAGGGCGTGCCACTGCCACACCAACATCGGCTGCAACTGTTGCCGCCAGCACGCCCTCACCGCCCGGCGGAGGGGGACAGGGGCAGCAGCAGCAGCGCAGCTCCAGCGCCGAATTGCAGACAGAAGACGAACGCCTGTCGCCCGAGGAGCCAGCGCAGGTAACGAAACGCCACAAAGTTAGCACAAATCCAATTCCAGTCTGTTAAGACTGCTAACAAAAAGCACTCCCCACTCATCCGTCTATACCGTCTATTCCCCCTGCTCGGCCACGCCCACTACTTACAGCTGCCCACGCCCAAAATACTCGGCTCGTGCAATTGCGATGATCTCATGCCGGTGCAATGCCATCTGGAGACCAAGGAGCTGTGGGATAAGTTTCACGAGCTGGGCACCGAAATGATCATCACCAAAACGGGCAGGTGAGTGGCCAACGCCTTTCTCCTCTCGATCTTCCACTTCTTATTCTACTTCTTATACTGCAACTTAATCTGAAGGCAGGTGTAACACACGTCAGGTGTAGACTTAAGGGTATGCTGAAGCTAAAAGTTACAAATGTGGAATCGTATTTCCTTATTGCTCAGTCTGAATTGAGAATAGAGATCAATCTGTTCGCACTTAATACTCCGAATACTAGACTGGAACAATTGTAAATTGAAGAAGAAACACTAAAATACTTATGAATTCAGTTATCCAATTCAAGCAACTCCTTATCAACTGCCTCAGTTAGAATGTGATCAACCGAAGAATAGCTGACTGTCCATTCGCAGTGTGTATGTATCTCTGTAGATACGAATGTATTTAACAACTAAAGGAAATAAGCTACTTTTCACATGTATTACAGGGTAGTACAGACTAGAAGATAGATGTATATAAAGATTTCAGTTCTCAATTCAAGCTACTTCTTATCGAGTGCCTAACTCCTCAATTAAGAACATGATAATCTGAGAAATTTCAGCCTTTATTTTCTCAGATACATCTGTATCTATCTGTATATCTAACTAACAGTTAAAGGTAATTTAAGTATTATATACTCGCAGCTATTACAGGGTATTACAGACTGAAAGAACACTAAATTGTAGAAGATATATATTACGATTTCAGTTATCAATTCAGGTAACTCCTAATCCTTAATTAAGAATATGATTAACTCAAAAATTTAACTTTAAAGACAGACTATCTTTTTCCACTGTGTATCTCTGTATATTTCTGTATGCCCAACAGCTAAAGTTAATAAACTAATTTACTATAGACTCGCCTGTATTGCAGAGTATTCAAAACTTTAACCCAATTACTTTCAATCACTTCCATCAATCATAACAGTGAATCATAGCAATCGCAGCTCACTCTCTCCGACTCTTATTAGTTTAGTTGCTTCTCTTAAATATCAATTAGTCGCCTTGAGACACATGCCACAGTCGGTGACGCCCCAAGCAAATTGCCTGCCACACGCCCACTCAATCGCCACTAATCAGAGACTTTAGCCAAAGAAAAAACAACATCAAAGCCAAATCAAACTATAAACTCGCTTACTGCCTTTCACTCAGCTCATAGTTATACTCACATATGATTCACTTATTCACATGCATTCGTTCATATTCACATTCACAACATTCGGCTAGTTTTCTTCGGGTATTATAGTTTATAAAGGCGACTTTATTCCGGCTACTTTTCCTCCTTAGTTTGCCTTTTATTCTAGCTCCTCTTTCGTCTCTCTTTCCTCACCTTCCCCTAGCACTTTGATTGACAAGGCATCGAAATAATTTGCCGTCGATTTTTCGATTTTCGATTAGCAAAAGGCAAACCCCAAAAGACACACACAGCCAAACTGGCGACTCTTGCTTGTCAGCTGTTTCACAGGCAGCACACACAGATACACACACACACTCTCACACACACACAGAGTGCTTAAACGACTTTTCATTCGCAACTCAACAAAGTCGACTTCAAAATATTACCGCTTGACGAATGAAAGCAACAACAAGACCAACTGCAAAAAACAATTGCAAATTTCAGCATTGATAGACTAGAATATACTCTGTAAATATATAATACTATGTAAAGAAGTTTAGCTCCAACTTAAGAGGTAGCTAAGGATACTCTTTACTTTACTTAGGCCAAGGCAAGTTGAGATGCCGCGTAGACTAAACTTTATTCCGACTAATACAATGATTAGGCAGCCTGTGGCTTTTATGAACCTTTCTCGATTACTTGGTTATACTTTCCCAAGTTCTGTCAAGTGTGGGAGGGAGTAGAGCAGCAGATATCAGAGCCTGGTTCTACAGAGGACAGAAGAGGGAGCAGAAGAGCTCACTAATATGTAAATAAGAGTGTACAATATTAAAAATATAGAGAGTATCATAATCTAAGAGAGTCCAAGTCTGTTCAAGACGAATCTTCCACACCTTTGGCTATCTTGCCAGTTTCTACAACTCATATCACTCATGTTCACTCTTTAGAACTCCTAATGCCTATTCTCAAGTCTTTTTACTCATTCATCACATTTTTTAGATCTTAGAAATCACTAATATTACATTATGACTATATTATTATAATCCCAAAGTGTCCAAGTCGAATCTCAATTATCTTTGGATATCTTGCCAATATGTTTAAGTCTCAATTCTCACTTCTTTGGAGATCTAATAGTTCACTGAAAACGGACGTTTACTCTTTCGATCATACACTCCCATTTTCAAGTCTTTTTGCTCATTGTTCTCATTACATTTAGTCCTGACTGATCTCTAATTTAACTTATATTATGTAGAACTCACAAAACCGCCTGTTCGCTCTTTCAAGCATACACTGCTAGTTCTTCATATATTCATATTTTTGCTACATACTAAATATTTTCATATTTTGTTTGTTACTATACTATAAACAGAGCTTTTACTCTTCTCACACTCATATGCCTATGCCTGCTGCATGATTTATGATTTACAGGGTAGCAGACATACATATAAACACACATAAATTTCAGCCAAGTTGTTGTTGGTTGTTGTTGTTGTTGCTGCTGTCTCAGTTCTCAATTTGAAGTTCTCTCATGTTGATGACATGCGAAATGCGCATTAGTCGCTAGCTGGTAGTTAGGAGCTCTCTTTTTACCTGCCTTTATTTTGTTGGCGAGTGTAAGTATGTGTGTGTGTGTCTGTGTGTGTGTGCTTGACAACTTTTGTTTGTTTGGCTTGGCTTTGGGCTTAGTTTTTGGTTGTTTTGGTTGTTAACCCCTTTTTGCCTGCTGCTCCTCTCTGCGCATTTGCGACACATTAACAAATTTACTCCTTTCATCCGTGCCACTCCCCCTACGCCCAACAACATACCACTGACAGCTCCACAAAAAGTATAAATTGCAATGTAATAGCTGGCGATTGTCGCGCTAACAACACATTTGCATGTCCTTTGGCATTTCTCTTTCTCTCCGTGGGTTCTTTCTCTGTCATTTGAATGCGCTGGGCCTGTAATTAGGCGAAAGGATACCGATGTCGATGCCCTGAGACTTTATACTACTGCTACTACTACTACTGCAGTGTGTATTTATTTACATTTGTGCGGGCTTAGTGTAGTCGTTGTTGTTGTTGTTGTTGCTGTAGTTATAACCCTTGGCCCGATATCCATCTACATCTATGTCAGCACATCGTTTGCTTTTAGCGGCCCAAAAGAAATACGACTAAAGCCCTTTTCAATTGCGGGTTCTGTTTCAGTTTCTGTTTCAGTCTGATGACTGATACCTTTTAAATTGAAAAAATATATAGTCTAGAGTATTTGCAGAGTTGTGACGTGACTGAGTGTATTTACAGTTAGTTACAGCAACTATTTGTTACAGATGAGATCTACATTTGGGTGAGGCATTAAGACACAAATGGCAGCTGTAATTGTTCATGGAGTTTTCTTGCATTTAAGAGAGAAAAACTGAGCATAGCAATGGGTAGACACTCATTGAGAATTGTTAGCTATATATCGCTAAATGAGTATATCTATAACACTGCAAACTGATGAGAGTTTCTTTACCGAAAATGATAGGAATTTACTAAGAATTGTTAGCTTAATGAGCTTATCTATAACACTATCCAAACTGATGAGAGTTTCTTTGCCGAAAATGATAAATAAAACTCTGTCCATTAAGACACAAACTGCAACTTCAATTGGTAGAAGAGTTTTGTTATATTTGAGAGAGAAGAACTGATAGAAATTTACTAAGAATTGTTAACTATGTATATATCGCTAAAAGAGTATATCTATAACAGTATGCTAACTGCTGAGAGTTTCTTTACTGAAAATGATAAGCAACACTCTGTTCAAAAGATTTGAGAGAGGAAAACTAATAGGAATTGAATAAGAATTGTTAGCTATATGAGTATATCTATAACACTATCTAAACTGATGAAACTATCTCTACTTAAAATGAAAAGCAAAAATCTCTGTCCAAAACTCTCTCAAAGTCTCTATTCAAACTCTCTCTATTCAAACTCTCTTACGAAACCTGCTCTCCGACTTTATGATTTATGACAGAGCCAAAGGATGTATCGAGTGTCCTGTGTTTACCTGTGCCCATACCTGACTGACCTCAGCTCTGTTGTTGCGGTCATTGAGTGTAGAATACCACGTGGTTTTCAGTGATTTTGTCACGCTGTCAGCGGTTTTCTAGACAACAGACATTTGGCGGTAGATAGAGACTCAGAGGCGGCCTAATTGTTCTGCCCAACAGCAGGAGGCAATTGAGAGGAGAGATACAGGCTCACTCTTGACTGTGACTGTGATCATAGCGGGCAGTCCGGGGTAATGTTTGTCAATATTTTAGCGACAAACTCTTCACGCATGTTAGGCAATTGTTCCGGCCTAAGAGACAGTAGCGTTCTCTGCGTAACAATTGCAATTTTCATGGCTCTACCTCTAAAATGCCAGACAGCCCAAAATGCCCCACAGCAGCAGCAGCAGCAGCGGCAGCAGCAGTAGTTAAGAGTATAATATAAAATTTATTAATTTTTTAGGCCAAACAACTTCATTAATATTTCATTGTATTGGGGAACAGCGACAGCTGTATTGTGGCCTAGCACATTTATCAAACGGCAGTCAGTCGGTAGAGAGGGGAGAGGGGACAGGGAAGAGGCAGGGCGAGCGCTGAATGAAACAAGTTAATCCCCTCAGCGAAAGGTGCAGGATCTGTGACAATTAAAACTAAGTTCATGGCCTGTTAACAGCAAGTACACTTGAAAAAAATAATCAGAAAAATTGTGAATAATTTTGAATAATGAAAAAAGTATTGAATTCAATAAATTATTAGTGAATAACTGGACTTTGTTGACTTGCAACTATAAAATGAGTTTTTGAAAATTCTGATAAAATTCCAGAGGCAGAATTCTATTGCGGTCTTCCCTTGAGTCTATAATAGAAAGAAATTTCTCTTCTATGTATTATTTAAAATATTTAATTAAAGTGAATAAAGCATAATCTATATATACAGAATTAAACGAATAAAAATTAAGTTATGAATGGATATAATGAATTATAATCTATTCGTCTATCAATTTTGAAATTTGTTTAGCAAAATATTGCTTTAAGTGTACTTCCGAACTATGAATTAATTAAAAGACAATAATTTATACTACAACAGACAGAGGAAGGTGAAGAGGACACATAGGAATGAGTCTATATAATATTATCTATATAATATACCGTTTCCCTAATATTCTCTTTAATACACTGCCAAAAATGGAATTAGTTTTAAAAAGAAAATTGTACAGCATTTATTTTGATCGGTTTCTTTAACTTATACTCATACTTTAATAGAATTTATATTTGCACTTTTGTCAATTTGATCCACACTTTAATTTAGCTGAATTGCTTTGTCCGATTTTGTTTCCACGTCTATCAATACGATAATCACAGTTCACTACGTCTTTGCCAGAATTTACACTCCTCATTTACTCCTTCTTTTGGGCATTAAGCAGCACTGATAGATAACAATTCCACACGAGAGCAATGCACTGGGCAAACAACACTTGATACTCGAGGGGCACCATGGAGAAGTTGAACATCTGTGCCATGGGCCAGATCATGTAATTCGCCTTCATAATTTGTAAGTAGGTCTCCTGCAGTTGCTTCACAATAGCCTCGTGTTTCTCACCGTTGACAAACGGCACTAAATACGCTATGGCTAGTGTAAATGGCGGAGCGAAGAATATCTGATCGATGGCCATCTTTTTGACCGCTCTCTGCATAAGCGGCTGATCCTTACTGACCGCCCCATCTAGAGTGCCATACCACTTACGCAGAGACGGACCAATAAATACCAGACCCAATGCACTGAAACGAGCTGTCCGTTGGATATTCCAATCCTTGAACGATTTCTTCTCTATTCCCAGTTGGGCAATTGTATCGCCAGCTGCCATGACGGCGGCCACATTAATGCCCTCGCGTATGTACGGATAATATGCCATTGTTATCTTTCTAATATATAATACTAATACTCAATTATAAATTTTTAAAAAATAAACTATTTAGTCCTATTTTCAGTGTGAAATTTTCGAATAAACTGAAGCTTACTTTGTCACTCGTAACGTGATGCTATAATCACACGACTACTGCGAAAGTTTATCGATAACAAAAACGATAACGAAAAAGGCTATTTGTGACTTTGAGATACATTTGTATCTTATTTTTCTTTATCTACTTTTTACAATTTTGACAAATATATAAAGAATAATATTAGAAGAGGCCTATAACTTGTTATAAACCAAGTTCTCCTTTAAATTAAGGTTACTTGTGACCTTGAGATACATTTGTATCTTTTTTTCCTTGTCTAATTTTTACAATTTTG
Source organism: Liodrosophila aerea (assembly GCA_035045005.1). Taxonomy (NCBI): domain Eukaryota; kingdom Metazoa; phylum Arthropoda; class Insecta; order Diptera; family Drosophilidae; genus Liodrosophila; species Liodrosophila aerea. Next base: position 544,291 of record JAWNNL010000689.1, read on the forward strand.
ACCAAAAAACTTCTTACTGCACACCCTTGGCATATATTTGATCTTTATTATAAAGAATTATATCTCTATGGTTTACTATGTGTGCTGTGCGTTGATAGCAAGTCAGTCCGTCAGTCAGTCAGTTCGTCAGTCAGTCCGTTAGACTTCCATACGTATAAAAGATGATAAGCCGCGCTTCATATACTTTTACAAGATCAGCGATAAGATGGCATAATTTTAGTTATGCTAGAGTTGCAGTTAGGGTTGCCACAGAGCACAAAGGGAAGGCGCAGTGGGGGGAGAGTGGGAATAACCTGAGAGAATTAGCATTTAGTTGCATTTATTAACTTGCGAGAGCTGTGGCAGCTTAATTTGCTGGAACTAAGGTGTTGATAATGAATTCGTATTTCCACATGGGGAGCCCCGAGGCGGAAGTGCGGATAAGTTAAGTCTGCCTGCGGATGCGATAGAGTATATTATATGTGTGGTATATATAGGAAAAAAGTAAGCGACTAATTGGGCGTGGCAAGTGGGAAAACTAATTGAAAGAGTCTAGAGTCCAGTCGAGTCGAGTCCAACGGCAAGTGGAGAACAACCCTCCGTTTTTGTTGTTTGAGCAAATGGTGTGTAAACTTCATAATTGTAACCTTTGGCACCTTGGGCGAACGGGCGAGCCCGCAAGAAAATGAAAATGAGTGAAAGCCATTTCCCTAATTTTCCCATAAACAAATACATAAAATCCACACTTCGACCAACAGAGAGGCAGAAACACAGAGAGAACGCTCTACGCCTGGCAAATAATAATAATAAAATAAATATGAAAAAAAATATACTAATAAAAATACTGTGCGACTGCCACGCCTCCCACACCTCTACCTACGCCACAGTGGGCGGGTGGACGGTAGGACGGTACGGGGCGTGGCACAGTTGCACAGTTGCTGAGTTGGCTCGTAAAAGTGTATGTAAATGTTGGCATATGATTTACGACATTTCCGCTGCCAGCCAAATAGCCAAAGGGGCTGAGACCAGGCAGGGCGTGGCAGCAGCTAACTGGGCTCCCTTTCACACATTTATGGACACATTAGCGAGCTATCAAAAGCGTTAGAAACACAAGCTCTAGTCGATTTTTCTCCTGGCCAGGGTTGCCACCTGCAGCGACAGAGTGCAGTGGAGCGACAAGCCAAGCCAAGAGCGATGCCAGCTAGTCGATAAGACACTGAGCACAACAGAACACAACAGCACATTAACTGCCACAACTACAATGGTGCTAATTGTGGCATGCAACCAGCGACTATTACTTGGCCAAATACCACATGACAACCCTGGCCAATTGGCATGGCGGCCAAGTGCAGCAGAGCACGCCTTCATCGAAAACGGGAGACATGACTTGTCATACTACTACTGCTTTATTTACCTAGTATTTTGTATACATGTAATTACAGTCCTGGTCTCTCTGCTTGACGTGATTTTGTTAAAATATTAGCCACACAATTGAGTATGGAATTTTAAAGAGGGAAGATAGAAACCAAAATGAATAAATAACAAAAGGTTTAATCAATGACAGAATATGAAGTATGTTTTGTGGTTTAAATTAAGAAAAGTAATTGAATTATTAATTGTTCTAGAGTTTTACAAAATTTAATTAAACAGAAGCCAAACCATATGATCGATAAATTCATCTACTTTAAATCTATCTCTGGTATTCAAGTATATATTGTAGAGAGAGAATATCGTAGTTCCTTTTTCTACTCGTGCTTCTAGATTAGATATTCTATAACTGTAACTGAACCCCTTAATTTCAACCAAACTTCACTTGAGAAAATCTTCATCAAACACAGAAACTATACTCCATAATATCTTATAGGCATATTTAGTTGGCTTCAACTGTTGTCCATGTCTTTATTCTGATAGCTGACGGCCATAGGTGTAGTATTCTAAAATGTAAATACAAATTCCTGGAGCTCCTTGATACAAGTGTAAAGTAAATAGTAATTTTGTTATAGTATATCTCAATTAATAGTATTAATAATAATACTCCATACTCCTTACTCAAAGTACTTAAGATACTTTCATATCTTGTCATCAAAGATTGATAGTTTTAGTAATATTTTCTTGAGATTTTCATATTAAATCCAGGCAATATGACATTACTTCCTACTATTAATATAGTCTATATACATCGATAATAGTATTAATGCTGTTCTCCTATTAGTTTTTCTTCTAAATCGCCATCACACTACTTCCTTCTACTACTATAGTCTACACATTACTACTTTCCCTGTCCTTTCGTTTGCCCTGATTTCACTCAACATAAATCCCACAGCTAGCATGCATAGTGCCACACTCCATAAGAAATGTAATGCTTTGTACTGTTAATTAGTGGATGATTATGACAAATGTTGCAACATTCATTTACAACTCAACTAAAAGCAACAACAACTAGGCTAGTGTGTGTGCGAGTGCGTGTGTTACATATACTCGGCTATCATAAAAAAGAAACCACAAGATAAATGACAAAAACTGGGCTGGGTCATTAGCGTCATTTACACTTGGGCTAAGCAACAACAACAACAACAACTAAAACTACTACAAGCTCTGCTAAGGTGTTGTTGTGGTCGTTGTTGGGGAGAGGGGGAGGTGGGGTCGGGCGCTGCTTGTACGCGGAAATGTGTCAAAAACGTGCTAAAAGTCATAAAATTAAATATGCGTCTTATTTACATACAACCCTCGCAATGTGCAATAAAAATAGAGAGCAAACAATTCCTTTTTGTTGTATTTTTTCGGCTTTTCTTTCGTTTTCCATTTTCCTCTGTGTTTGAGCTTTCGTGTTTGTGTGTGACTCGAGCATTTCCTTTTGGTCTACTTTCAGGCGCATGTTCCCCACGGTGCGTGTCAGTTTCTCGGGTCCTCTACGTCAGATACAACCACCGGATCGCTATGCTGTATTACTGGATATAGTACCCTTGGATTCCCGACGCTATCGCTATGCATATCATCGCAGCTCTTGGCTGGTCGCCGGCAAGGCCGATCCGCCACCCCCGCCCCGCATCTATGCGCATCCCGATAGCCCCATAAGTCCTGAGGCGTTGCGCAAACAAGTTGTCTCCTTCGAGAAGGTGAAGCTGACCAACAACGAGATGGATAAGAGCGGACAGGTGAGTGGGGGGAGTGAGGGGGGAGTATATATAGTATTATAGGAATTTTATTGTATTTTAATGGCCAATTCATATCAAGCTATAACTGGAACTATACCAGTGATAAATTGAGTTATTAATATAGTGTTAGGTGGATTTTATTATAGATTAATTCACTGATAAACTTGGCAAGTGTAGTGCAAGCTATACCTATATCTATATTCCTGATAAATTGTGTTTTAATATAGAAATGGGTGGATTTTATTATAGGGTAATTGGCAAGTCTAGTTCAAGCTATAGCCAAACCTATATCCCTGATAAACTGAGTAGTATTTACACTCCCTTAACGTTCATTCTACCGAACCTACTTTCCCTTAACGTTGCTCCTTTAAAGCACTCACTATACACACCATTTTGTTCACTCTTTCGAGCCTGCACTGCACTACTTAATATGCCCACTTGACAGCTGAAATTTGCAAGAAAATTCACGCGAGTTTCGCAGTTATTAACAAGCCTGAGTTAGAGTTTGCTTAGGGCCAGGCCAAGACAGTTGGAACAGATAGTGAGAGACTGAAGAAGAGAGACCAAACATTTATGAATAATTTAGACAAAAGGACATAAAAAGCAGGCATTGTCTGGTTGCATGTTGACACAGACACACAGTCACAGATACAGATACATAGAGAGACAGCTTAGCTGAACCAAAGACAACGGCAGCAGCATATGCAAATTTTAAAAAATGAATGAAAATTGTTGGCAATTTGGTGGCAAATGGAGAAACACGCTAACGAAACTGTGAAAAACCATACAGTCCTCTGGTCGAGGACGAGGAAAGCCGATGGAAAGTGGCGACGCTCTGTTTACGAGGCAGTGCTACCGTTTTTATCGCCGTCATAAAGAGGATGCTGTCGGACGTAGTACATATGTACAAAGAGTAGTCGAAGAAGTCAAAACAAAACGCCGACTACTTTTTATTGTTGTAAATTTTTTATAAGTCTCACAAAAAGCAGGAAAAATAAACATTTTCTTATTCTCTTCTTTTATGCTTCTATTTTTTGCGTCTCTTCTTTAGGTCGTGCTGAATTCCATGCATCGATATCAGCCACGCATACACTTGGTGCGTCTGAGCCATGGCCAGAGCATACCCGGCAATCCCAAGGAACTGCAGGATATGGATCATAAAACCTTCGTGTTCCCGGAGACCGTATTCACGGCCGTGACGGCCTATCAGAATCAATTGATTACAAAATTGAAAATCGATTCGAATCCGTTCGCAAAGGGATTTCGCGATTCGTCGCGTCTGACTGACTTTGATAGGTGAGTCTTATAAAAAACTAAAACTACAACAACTACAGTCGTAACTACTAAGTAGCAGTAGTTGACCCAGCGTCAATTTTATGACCCCAACACTCTTCTTCTTCTTTGCTGCTGATTTATAACCCCATTTATGAGAGGCAACAACCTCGATTCGATTTGTGCTGAGGGCAAACCTTACAGTAGCTCAAGTTGCCACTGATTAGCGAAAACGTGTGAAACCCGGCATCAACACACACATGTGCCACTCAAAGGGGACTCCAATTAGTAGCTGCTTCAAAGTGGAGCAGCAGGGATTTATGATAGAGAGGGCTTGAGCAGAGACTCTTATTGGGTCAATTAATACTTGAAAGTAGACCGATTTCTGTAGGTTCTAGAGTATTTATTACTGTGAAGGTAAAACTACATTTTCTATGAATTAAATACTTAAAGAAAATATAGTAAAATAATATTATGGTGAATATAATTCAAGGGAAAATATATTTCCTTATTTTCCAAGAGCTGTTTTAGTAGTAAAATTAGTCTACTAATGCTTAGTCTGAAGGACCTATGACAAATGAGACATTCAGCTGAACATTAATTTGTTTTTAAGTTGATATTACTATAAATATTTCTTCGATATTAGAGACTCATAATAATCAGCTTGTTTCAATTATATTTTAATAAATTATTTACTCTAATTTATCTCATATTTAACACTCAGCAGTTGCTCAATCTCATCTCAAACATTTCTCCTTTTAAATTCAATATAATATTTGGCAAATTTGACAGTTTAATTTAATTTTAACCAAATTTTAATGTCTTAATTAATGTGCAGATATTTATCAAAGTCTGCCGCCACAGTTGCCACATCAAGTAACCGGGCAACATGTTGCACATGCGGGCGCAGACTGTGTGTGCCACAGGATTTCGCACAACAACGTCAGCAACTTTTTAGAATACTTTTCGGGTTCTCCTCTGCCCTCAGCCCTTCTCGAACTGTTGTGTTGCCTTTCGCCCTGAGTTCCTGAGTTGGAAGTTTAAAAAGTGTTGCAAGGCGGCGACTACGTGTACTACTATTAAGACAGCAACAGGAACGCAGTCCGAACAGTCGGCCGGCCAGCAGCAACATGGCAACAGCAACAACAACAGCAACAACAACTAGAAGTTATATTCAATGTTTTTAGTCGGCTCGGCGGCGTCTTAAGTGGCGTAAATTACAGATCGGCGCTTTTAACTTTGAAGCCGATTCGTACATGAAATGAAAACACGAAAATAATGAGTGAATGTTGTTGTTGTTCCTGTTGCTGCTGTTGTTGCTGGCGTTGTTGTTGTTGCTGGCGTTGTTTAGTGTCGGCAATTGGCAGTTACTTTCAACGTAATTATGTTATTGCTCTTTGCGGTGCCTCCGTGCTGCAGCAACAAGTTACTCAGCGCTGCGTTTACACTGAGACAAAGCTTAGACTGACAAAACTGTCGGAAACTAAAGAAGAAATATTCTTATAATATTTTTTAAATATTTATGTATATTATTTTAGTAATTTTGACTCTCCATAAATTATTTAAAATCATTTCTGAACTGTTTAAAATATTTCTAAAATACTTTCTTTCATTTAGAACATTTCTATAATGATTCAATTATTTTCACTCATTTTCTTTAAGTGTATCTTTCACTCTCCATCTCTTACTGACACTCTTGCTCTCTCTTCCGCTGCCATTTGCTTGCAGGGATCCCATGGATTCATTCTTCTTCGATCAGCATATGCGCGCCGCACCGTTACGTTTCTTTCCGGATCCGCTGATGTCCCAGTTGACGCCACAGGAGGCAGATGCCGCCTCGCTGGCGCTGCTGGAGAAGGCCCGTCAGCATTTGCAAATGTTTGGCCGCTCGCCGTATACGGAAATGCTGCTGCCCCATCTGTATCAGCGTGCCGTGCCGCCAGCACCACCGCCACCCTCCGCCCTGGGCGCCTTTCAGCTGGGCATGTGGCAGCAACAGTGGCCCCAATTGACAGCCGGCTTTCTGGCCAGCGCCAATCAGCAGGCAGCATTTGCGGCAGCAGCAGCCGCTGCAGCTGGCGCCAGTCGTACGCCACCACCCGGCAACCCACAAGCCGTCGCACCACCAGCACCCGCCACGCCCACATCTTCTTGCGGTTCGGCATCGCCCGATTTGCGCATAAAGACACAGCTAGCACACTATCCGCAGCGTTTCAGTCCGTATCAGTTGCCGCAACATCCGCAGCCTGCCACATCGCCGGCGCCGTCAACACGCGCCGAGAGCCCCTAAGTGGTGCAACCACTGCAACCACTGAAACCACTTGTAATGTATGTGCAATGCCCAGTGAAATTTGTTTGTAAATAACTCCTCAGATTCCCAAATAGTACTTCAATATAGCAGCCGCACCACAGCTGTGTAGCTAAGCATGTTGCAGCAACATGTTGCAAGCACATACACAACCTAGCAGCACGCTTATGCGTGGCGTGGAGAATGTGTGTCTAGTGAAATTGCAATTCAAATTATGCAAAATTAAAGAGTGCAATTTATACATTAAAAAGAATTTAAACAAAATGCTTTCTTGTGATTTTATATGAAAGGAAGTTTATAGCAAAAGTATTAATCTGTCACAGTATAATATGAGGTTATAGATACTGATTTATAATCGATAGAGAAGCGGCATTCCATTCTACAAAATAAATATTGTTTTAAAGTATAGAAAATTATATTATTTTATATAAATCAGCTGCAATAAATTGACACAAAATAATGCCAAAAAATATGAAAAATACTTTAATAAAAAGCAAAGATATTTATTTGACACTATGAAAAATGCTACAAAAATCTATTCATTTATTAACAGTTAGTTATAGTTCATATGTTAAAACTCTGTTAAATTATCATGGCCTAAAATTATTGCTACTGGAATACCCTCAACATTACTCTGGCAGTTTTCTCTGCATCTACTGCTTATCACGCTATCCACGCCACGCATAAACGTACTTATAACGATATATATATATATTTATACATATGTACTTAATGGTAGCTCTTAGCCCTAGCCGTGTAACAGTATTAGTTAATTGAATTAGGCTTAGCTTTAGTGCAAAGAATTTGCCGCTGTTTCTTCTCTTCTCAGTTGTATATTTATATGTATGTATTTCCTTTGTTTAATTTATAAATGAATTTTATTATGTTGTCTACTTGTTCCTAACTGCAAAATGAAATTATTGTAAAAACTCCAATGCTAATTGTACACTTTAGACACGCCCAAAAATCAAAACGAAAACAATACAAAACTATTTAAATTATGTGCAAAAATAATAATAAAAACAAAACAATTTATAACACAAAACAAAAGCTGAAAACAGAAAACCGTGCATTGTTCATTCGAAAAGTATCTCAACAGCCATTATTAATGATGATGATGGTCAGTCGTCAAAAAAAATGCAAGTTGCAGTTGCAGTTGCAAGCTGCTGTTGCACGTGATGCGCAGTCGCGCGTGGCAACAGCCACTGACATTTAGCTGCAGCAAATGAAATATAATTTATAGAATTTTGTGCTCTTTATGAAAGTCTAATTAATTACAAACATCATGTTTAGTGTTCCCCCTCCCCCCTCCTCTCTACACACTACTGTCTATACTGCTATCATATCATTTCCACTTTTCAAGTCGTTTGTATTGTGGGGGCGCGAGTCGAGGTGAGCGGAGTGCAGTTAGTTAAAGGGTTGCCAGTTGCTGCTGTTGTACATCGCATGCAATCAACTATAGCTACAGATGCGGCAAGAGGCAGGGGCAATAGCTGCTGCTGCACGCGACATGCGTCATCAATTTCTAATGATGTATGTCTGCAGCATAGACATTCGTTATTAATTGTTGTTGCTGTGCGAACATTAGTTATTAATATTGTTTAATGCACTTTTTAATTAGTTAAAGATTTGCCTCAAGAGTGCCAGAGTGTGGCTGAACTGCAAAAGATACGTTTGCAGGCATGAGATACATTTGAAGTGCAGCGAAAGTATGAAGAGATTTGAGATTGTTTTGCTGCTACTTTTAGTACTACTTTTGCAACTATTTTAATTAGATTTTGTTATTATTTTTAGGCACTTTTTGGTAGCTGTGAAATAAGTTAGAAGTAGAGTAAAGTAAGTAGAGAATTAGCTCCACTTCTTCTACTGTATCTATAGGGGTTTTTCGTTATATTTCGACGGCGTTTTCTATTCCTACTATAGGAACTAGTTCATTTATATTTATTTGTAGCTGTGAGATACTTTTGAGGTGGAGAAAAGCAAGCAGAGGATTACCTGTAGTTACAGCTATTTCTACTTCTCTTTCTACTCCTATTTCTGTAAGGTTTTCTCAGCTCGTTACTTGCTCCAACCCCACAGAGAATTAGCTATACTTCTTCTACTGTATCTATAGGGGTTTTCCACTATATTTTGACTACCTTTTCTACTCCTACTATAGGAACTATTTCAATTACATTTAGTTGTAGCTGTGAGATACTTTTTAAGTGGAGAAAAGCAAGCAGAGGATTCACTGAAGTTATAACTACTTCTACTCCTCTTTCTACTCCTATTTCTATAAGGTTTCCTCAGCTTGATACTTCTTCCAATTGCTACTCCTACTTCTTAAAATATTTCAATTACATTTCGTTATTATTCTCCGACAATTTACAGCACATTTAAAACCCGTGCTGTCAATCATGTGTAATTACAAGACAAACACACTACAGAGGCCTTGGCACATGGTGTCTATGGGGTATTACTCGTATTATAATAACTTAATTTTTATGCCCATAGGCCACGGAAAATGAACAGCGGAGAGTGTGAGCATTTAAATATGGCTTATATAAGCGGGCTAGTTTAGGTTTTGGCTCTACCTGACCTAACCGATAACTAACTAATAATTATATGCTCCAAACTTGCAATTATAAAATCATTTTTTGACCAACAAGCAGCAGAAGTAGAAATAAAACGTTGTACAACTTTCAAAATGACTTAATTAACAGCCAAGGGAGAGTGGGATAGTGTTGGCCCTACTAGAATTATTGTGAGAAAGTGTCACATTGCCTATCAAGTATTTATGTGGAGTGGGTAGAGTGTTCGATTAAAATACTTTTAATTAAAGGTTCAAGAGGTTTAATTGCCGGCAATAAAAGGGTATTAATTAAAATAGACACATATTTGTAAAGTATTTTAGTTGGTGTACTAAACAAAGTTGACTTTCATTGCTTCTGCTAGAATCTGCTAGAGTCAGAGAAGGTCTCTCTACCCCAAGCTATAGATAGCTCTAAGGCGCTTGTAGATAGCCGCAGATTAGCTGCAATTTTCTCACTCACTGCGACAAAGTCGTACACAAATTATCTCGCCACTAAAAATTTGCCTAATTTCGAACATAAATATGAAACACGCTTATCACAAGCGTCCGATCTGTGCCCCAGCTCCTGTCCGTCGGCTACCTTTCTGTACTCTGCCTGAGCCTGAGCCTGACTAATTTTTGTATGTTTTGTGCCAGAAAGAACAAGCAACAAAACACCCTCAACTTTTCAAATTGGTAGCCAGGCGCTAACAAATTTATGTCTTCTTCTGGCTTAGACAACGCAAAAGGTGCCACTAAATTAGCTGCACACAAAAAATGGGAAAAGGAAAAAAACGAAAGAAAGAAATGGTCAAAGGGACAGGGACTGGGACTGAGACAGGGTCAAGTTAAGGCTGGATAGAGGAAAGGCAAAGGTGAACGCTGCTCAGCTCATTACACACAATTTGCAGTTAGGTGCGAGCATATAAATTTACCTTTAGTCCTGGACTCCTACTCCCACTCCAGCTCCAGCGCCAACTTGTATCTTGCTTATCAAAATTATGCAGACATTTATCTAAATTATTATTTTTTCCGCAGCCTGGCAGGAGGATTTAACATAAATTGTTGAGGGGATTTCTCTTTGGGTATTATGTTATACAAATTAGAACATAAATTTGTACAAAATCCAGCAAAAAGAGAGAAGGAGATATTTTTGGTATAATTTGTATACTTTACAGTTACTTAATAGTCAGATATAAAGTATAGCATTCCTTTCTATGTAAACCCGACTTTATATTCAGTTCCTGCCAGTCACTTATTTAGTTAGTCTCATTATAAGCATTTTAATTGCAGCAAGCGATATTTTTTATTAATTTTATTGTGGGCGTGGCATTCTTATTAGCCATGAACACGAGTTTAATTACGTGGTATACCATGAAATTGATTAAATTTATCAAAGCAACATGAAAGCAAACAAGCGACAATATATATTAGGTGTATGTATCTACATCAAACGAGCGACAACTGGACTTCAATCCACATTTCTGCAGCTACCCTTGTATCTACTAGTATCTCCACCTCTTGCCATATCTTTCTATATCTCTATGTCACTCTCATCATGAATTGGCAGTTTCTTGTTTCGTTTTCAGTATGAAACGGATTATGGTACAAGCATTTAGCGTGTATACAATTTGATATGGTAAGTTAACAGATTGACAAGTACCTGATAGATAGATCAATATCTGACGCCACTTATGAGTAGATAACTGCACTTAATTGAGCTGATAAAAATCTGATAAAATTGGTATATCATGCTGAAATATGTAGATGAATGAAACTATAGAGTATGATAGACGTAGGACACTGAAAAGTATCTTATAGTTAGACAAGTATTCCATGTAAATTATAGGAGAATTAAAGCTATAATTGAGCTTAAAATAAATGACAAAAATTGCTGTAAATAGATTGACTTATACTGGCAAACCATAGAAGGAAAACTTATATTAAATATTACCTAAATAATAGAGCAACAATTATGCTTTAACAGACTATTACTTTATGCATAAAGAACTGGCCAGAAACAACAATTAATTACTACAGATATTGAGCTCTGAATGCATTAGATGGTTTACTCCACAAATCTCAACATATAGCAGTAGAAATTATATAAAATATTCTATACATAATAGAGCGTAAAGTATCTGTTAAATAGATCATTATACACAAAAAGCTAGTAAGTACAATATTTAATAAAAAATCTAGAAAATTGGCCAGCAATCAAAGTATTCGTACAGAGTCAATGCATACACATTTGTGCTGCATTTAATTTCGCAACTTCGTTACGTTAATTATGTTAATTTTCTTATTTATATACACACACACACACTTGGCAAGCGAAAAGCCAAAAAGCCTTTTAACAAGCCGTATATAATTAATTTTACAAGTTTCAGCGGCGGTCGGGCGTGGCAAGAGTCGAGAATTATGCCAAAGGCCTTGCTTGTGCTTGTGCACAGGGCACAAACAAGCGATGCCTACATCACACTTCAACACAATCCGGCAATTTCATCGAATGCCACAATGCAAAATAGTTGAATAAAGTGAGAGAGGGGTAGAGAGAGAGAGAGGAGCATAGCGAGAGTCAACCCTTTAACCCAAATGCATTTCACGTTACGCCAGTTTGAAAATTTCTCCTGTGCAGGCATGCATGTACAGTCTATACCACACACTGCATGAGTGTGTGTGTGTGAGTGTGTGTGAATGTGTGTGTGTTTTGTCTGCATATTGAAAATTTGCATGTTTAAGCATATCCTTGCCAACACTTTCTATGCCGGCCATACTTGTATGCCCATATATGTATGCAGATACATGCATAGTATACATATGTACCTAAGCAGAGGCGTGTGCAGAGGGGTTACTTAGCATTATTACTATAATTTTTTCATTAATTGTAATTTAGTACAAAATACTGTAGTACAATATGCAGTCAAAGCTACTAAGGGGTGCAATAATAGTTAATAATCCTTTATTTTAAACTATAGTTGAACAGAACTTCAGTAGAAGCAACTCTTATGTTACACTATACTTCATGAAAAAGAATTTATTGCGATTTTAAAGTGGATTTTTTTAGGCTGAACATTAATAACGTAATGAAGATTTCAACTGAGTTTTCTCTTTAGCTTAACACTTATACAAAATCCCCTGTTTGGCATACAGTAAAATATATATCTCAAGTTTTCTTTTTGCTTTAAAATCTTAGTATGGTTTTGATCTTTTGAGTATGTAGGTAATGAATACAGCTAAAGATGCTTCTCACAACATTTTCCTCTGCATTCACATACTCAATAAAATATCTCAGTACTTTTCCACTTATTCTCCACACTATATCAATCATAAACCTTGATTCCATTCACTCTAAAATCTCCATAATTTAACCAAAATAAACCATTTTAAGTTCACCCTGTTCCAAGTTCCTTTAGTAGCTCTAGATTTCACGCTACTCCACTGCGTAGGTGCTGGTGTTGTAGGGCATATTGGTGGGGAGTTGCAACATGCCGGAAGTGCGCGCAGTTTAAAGCTTATCGCTGCAATTTAAGTTGCCCAAGGATATGCGACGCCTTTTACATCAAAGGCAAAAGGCACAACGCAGAGAGGAAGAGACGCTATCAAATAAATAAAATATAATTTCAGTGCAAATTAGTTGCAATTTTGTGCACGGACGGACGCAACGTTCAATGAACCCGGAGGAACATGCTGAGGAAATCTTCACACAGCTCTGACTCTGCTTCAGGTTATGCCACATCTAGGAAAGTTGGCTTCATTAAGTTTTCGACAAAACTGTCAAATGGCAACTGTAAAATGAAATAAAGATACCACAAGCAGATAGCTCGGACTGTATCTAGATGCAAACATAAGGGCAAGCTGTTGACTGTTGACTGGCGATTGATCGGTGCAGTGTGAATGTATCTGTATCTCTATCATTATAGCTGCATCATTAGCAGGCGACTTGCTAATGACTATTAATAAACGACAGGGAATGTATCTATGTATCTTTTAGTATGTGCGCATTAAGTAAATGCATGTTGGATGCATATGAAAAATGGCTATTTCATGGCCAAAAAGTATCTGACAGATACGCAGAGACAGAGACTGAGACTCGAGACTGTCGCCTATTCACTCGCTTGGTGTTGACACTTGAGAAATTTGTAGCTCATCTTTTGCTGGCATATCTGAGATGCTCGAAAAAGGCAAACCGGACAAAAACTGCACACACACAGAGACTAGGGGGCAGCCCAGAGTGTAGGGGCAGTCTAACAGCTTTTGCCACTAATTACACACACACACACAGACGGAGCTACACACAAGCGTTTGCCATGTATCTTATAGATACTTTTGGCCAGCAGCTGCAGTCTCATATGTGAGGCAGTCATGCTTGAAAGTCGTGTGTGTGTGAGTGTGTGTGTATGAGTGTGTTTAGTCTATGGCGTGGGGGTTGTGGGCGTTACCACAGTCAGCTTAATTGACTTTGCTCAGTTTTTGGCATTGCGCTTGTAATAAGATGTCAACGCTGTTTAAATCATTATTTCCAGTATAAATATTCATCATGGAGATATTTATGAACAAATTATACAATTTAAAGCAATTACAGACTATAAAGTACTGACAGTTGTTTGGCATATTCATATATATATGTACATACATATGTATGTTAGATAGAGTAGACTGAGTAAGTATAAAGTAAAGTGGAGATGAAATTGCCGCAATAAATTATATATATTTTATTTTATTCTTATTTTATCTTAAATAACCATTATCATTCATTTGTCTTTATTTATCATTGTGATTAAATTATATAAATATTTTAATTATTTAATGTTGAGAACTTAACTTTAGCCATTTCATTTTCTTGTGGTTTCATTCATTAAATTTCTTTTAAAAAATCTTAAAAAATTATAATGAACATTAAAATTCAAACTATTGTAAGAACTCACTCATCAAGTTCTTAGGTTCCAGTTATTAAAGATATAGAGCAATCGAAATTCGTTTTAAGTATAGTTTACTTTAGCTTTTAGTTCACTTTGCTTATAATAGTTTCGAACATTTTATAAAGATTTTATTCCTTGAAAAAATGCATGAATATTGTTAATAATTTGTTTAAATTCTCTTCAAATATTTAAGAAAATTTTTAATTTAAAATATCATCAATAAATTTAACCAACTCCCCAACATTTTTATTTAATTATGTTCTCTGTTTCTACACATCGAACCACAAGTGTAGATTGTGGCCTACTTCTGCCTATTTCCTCAACCTTTTATTTATTATATCCTCAATATATTCTCACTTTAAGTGCCATCATATTTACTGCTACGCGTACGCTTTGATGGGCTGTCGACTGATTTTAATGGCAACAGGTAAAACGCGACTGAAAAGCAGAGAGAAATGTTTTACCAAAACTTTTGCGCTCTACTATTTGATAAATTCTATATTTTTAATGTGGACCAAACAGTTTTTTATGAACTGTGAATTATGTGCGACGAGGCAATTTTATAAATCATATGAGGTGGAATATAACAACAACAACGACGAGAGAATACATAGATCGAAATAAACCTTAATGTTAATCAGGTGCGAAATATGCGCGAACGCACATCAAAGTGAACTGAGGCAGCGGCAGAGGCAGCGACAGCGACTGCGACTGCGACAGAGGCAGAGACTATGCTGCCGATGCGTGCGCTAGCTGCGGCGAATGTGAAATGAAAGCAAGCAAAAAAAAACAGCAAAAATAAACTTGACGAAAAAGGAAGAAGAAGAAGAAGAAGGAGAAGCAGGGGAAGCAGAGTCCAGTCCAGCGAGCGACTAGTTTTGAGTGAGTTTGCCAAAGGCGGCCATTTTGGGAGGCTCAAGCTCAGGCGCAGAGAGAGGGAGAGCGTTTGAGAGACAGTGAGCGCGAGAGCTGGTGTGAGTGAGAGAGAGAACTTGTAAGTGAGAGAGAGAGAGAGCGCGCAGTGGGCATTCCAGTGGGGCGCATTCCAGGCGCAAAAATTATGAAAAGGGGAAATTCTGTGAGCGAAAAAGTTAAGAGTGTGTGTGTGTATTGTTGTGCGTGTGTGTGTGTGTGCTAAGCAGCCAGATGATTGAGGGCGTTGCTTGGCAAAAATGGCAGACAATGTTGAAAGCTTTAACTACAGCCACGCACTGTGGACGACGAACGACGTCTGTGTGTGAGTGGGAGAATTCTCCCAGTGTAAAAGAGAGCACGAGAGAGTGCGCCACATAGAAGGAGTTGGAGTGGAGTGGAGAAGACACACAAGATGGTAGTGCATGCAACGCCAGGCACTGTAGTTTGTGGCAAGAGTGTGGGCAGACAAGTTGCAACTTGTCCGTAGCTTGTTAACAATTGCAGGCACTCAAATAAATGAGCCACAGCAACAGCAACAACAACAACGGCTAAGGCAGGAATGTGTGTGTGTGTGTGTGTGTGTGAGTCAGAGAAATTAGTTTGACTGTAGTTGAGGAGCAGATGAAGAGCCAGTGCAGCAGGGGGGGTGGAGTAAGCAGAGGACGAGGAAGTTGAGGAGCAGGAAAAGACAATGAGAAGAAGAGTCAAGAGAGAGGAGGAGTCAGTGGAAGTAGAAGGAGTGTGGATAAGGTAAGAAAAGAGCAGTGGATAGAGAAATGTAAGGAAAAGGAGTGAAGTGGAGCCAAGAGTTGAAAGTAGAGCCACAGTTGTCACTTGAGCAGAAACTAAATTAGTAATTTTATTAATAGGAAAAAAAACTGAGTTTATTTTGATAATTCTGCATTATTCTCTATTAAATTCTTTCACAATTTTGTACTCTTTATTGAGTGAAAATTATAAAATAAATACCTATAAATTTACTTTAAATAAAATAAGCAAAATCGATTGAAAAACTTTAAAAAGAAATTAAATCAAATATTTATTTTGCCTAGAATAAAATGTTACTTTAATAACCCAAAATTTTCAATCTAGAAACCAAATATTTCAGCTTGTTTTGCTTGGCATAATCCCTAAGGAAAACAGAAGCAATGTCAGGCAAAAGAAAACACCACTTTTCGCACACTTTTGGCACACTGTGGCAACTGTGCGTAGAGCAGTAAGATGAGCAGCAGAAGAAGCAGAAGCAGGAGGCCAAAGGAGGGAGTAGAGACAGTAGAGTGAGAGCATGTAACAGTCTGCCTAGCTGCAGGCAATATACTTAATTAAAAGTCGCACGAGACAAAAGCCAAAAGACACACACACACACACACACACACACGCACACACACACTCATGCGAAGAGTGATTAAAACAAGACAAACATTTTTTTTATAGCTGTAGCAACTGCTGCTGCAATAGCATGGGCGTCGAAGAAGGGTGATTGGGGGCAGTCCATACACTGTGCGTTTTCCACTCTCCCTCTCCGCGTCACTCCCTTTCCCCCTGCTGCTACTCTCTCCCCCCACTCCGGCAATTGTTTGTCACTCAACAGCATTGTCTACCGCTATAGCTTTTTATTTGGCTGCCTTTGAGTCAGGCTAAACGGCTGGGAAAAGGGAAATTGCTCTAGCATATTTCACTTGGCACATCAAG
This sequence comes from Liodrosophila aerea, assembly GCA_035045005.1. Taxonomy (NCBI): domain Eukaryota; kingdom Metazoa; phylum Arthropoda; class Insecta; order Diptera; family Drosophilidae; genus Liodrosophila; species Liodrosophila aerea. The sequence goes on from JAWNNL010000689.1 coordinate 561,085, forward strand.
TGTTGTTGTTGCTGTTGCTGCTGCTGCTGCTGCTGCTGCTGTTGTCGCTGCTGATTATTCACATCGATTGGCATTTGTGAAATTTCACGAATTGGCACTTTTTACCACTTGGGTGGCTCGACTACACTCGCTGGCTCTGGCTCTTCCCTCTGTTCTACGCTAATTCTGTGCACAATTTTTGCGATTGTGTTGTTGCTGTTGTTGTTGTTGTTGCTGTTGCCACATACCCCAAATTGCGCTGCAACCAATTGACAATTCGTTTCACACGTCAAAGCTACATTCTGTGTGGTCGCTGACAGTAAAAATAAAAGCAACAGAAACAAGAAAACCAAATTAAGGCAAGGTAGAATGAAAGAAACAAATTGTATATACGGCAAACACTGCGAGAAATTGTGTATTTCGGATTATTCGGTATAATATTAAGGCATGAAAATAGTAAAATAAAAGTATATATATCGGGTGGAATTGAGCATATTCTATAGGCTATTCCTTTGATTGCAGTTTACAAATATGTAGTAATATATTTAATATATAATCAGTTAATTAGAAGCAAAGAAAATTAACCTCTCATAAGTCTGAAGGACTAAGCTTATAGTTAGAGAAACTTTCCTAGTTTATTTCAAGGCATTTCAAGTATTTTGTTTCATTCCTGCCCTTTGATTGGTTAAGAGTAGACAATCAGCTGTGACTTTATGCTATAGGAAGATACTCTCTGGCAATAGCTCTCGGCTCCCACTGATGATAGTTGTGCTAGTTATGCCTTGATGTGATTCCTGGGAAAACTTCAAATTAGTAACATTTCTCAAATCTATCTTAAATGCTTTATTCCATAAAGTTGCTTTAAAAAGTAGAACATAACGTAATTAATATAACGCCGATGCCATTCTAGAACTAAGAACTAAGTTCAATGTATTAAAGTTTTGTTTCTAGCAATAATTGTATAAGAAAAGCCTAAGAAGTTAAAGTTATTACAGAACTCAAAGTCAAAAGACTTCAAACAGACAACTATTAGCCAGAATTCTTCCCATTTTTATAGGCTAAGTATATTGGATATTCTTCTTGTTATATCTCTACATTAACTAGCCAAACTCAGCTGTACTCTGAGCAGCATTAAACCACCTTATACCCTGTACTACACACACTAGGGCCAACAAGACTCCTCAGCTCTTTATGCTTCCCATTAATTGCTACACATAATACCAAATAAGTCAGTTTGATGACTTTACAAGACTTTTGACTAGCCACAACACACACATCCACACTCATCCACACACACACCTGCCACTTGCAGCTTGTTGTTGCCACGCACTAGCTCACGCTGCACTCTGCTACTGCATTCCCCTGCAGTCGCTACCTCCTGCAGTTTTTTCTAGCTAAAAGGCTCAGAGTAGAGTGGAAAATATTATAGTTTAATTAATTACAAAATATTTGTTTAAATTGATAAATGAATGCAGTAAAGGAGAGTGGGAATGGGGGGAGGGGGGAAATTTATGTGCTAGAAAATAGAATTATCCACCTGTTCCAGTGACGAGCAACCAACATGTGTGTTTCTGCCCCCGAGTCAATATGATGAACTATTCACAATCCATTTGATGTCTATAAATAGTGACAGTGTTGATTAATGTTGCAAAATTAGACGCAGAAACAAAAGCAACGCTCAACCGACTGAAACATGTTTAACAACTAAAGGCATAAATTATTATTTATGTGGAACAAACTGACAAACTGACACACACTCACACACACACACATACAGTGGGTATATATATCCGATATCACATTTCAAATGCGCACATTCAATTATAATGGAAATCTTTCAAATGTTTCGCGTCACTTTTGCGCACGGTAAGCGCTGGAAAATGTGTATAAATCAATGAAGAAAAACCAGAAGAAATATCTCATTTTGGGGCCACACACACAGCGCACAGGCTACAGTGGCTGCCAAAAGTGAAGGCCTCAGTGCAATCGCAACACAGACGCAGTCAAATAAGCAGTGGCAACAAGAGATGGGAGCATGAAGGAAACATGTATGAGAACAACGAATAGTAAATGCTCTGTAGATTAATCAAGCAGAGTCCAGGAATACTTAATGGATTAAAATAAATAGAAATATATTAAGAAATAAGATTTTAAAGCAATATAAAGTTCAAGCTTTAAGTTAAACATTTTTCAAAATTACTATTCTATTTTTAAATTAATTTTTAGCTCAGTCTTTATCTTAAATCAATCTCGATAATACTGATATAATTCCTTGTAATTTTTGGCTTAATCTTAAGTTTTAAATTAATCTAAAAAATTGTGAAATAAATCCTTGTCATATTTGGTTTAATCTATAGTCTTAAATTAGTCTCAATAATTCTGTAAAAAATCCTAGTTATACACTTTTCATTTGCCTTCCATCAGCTTAGTCAGCTAAGCTACTATTTAAATTAGTTTTAAGCTCAATTTATAGTCTTTAATCAGTCTGGATAATTCTAAAATAATTCCTTGTAAGTTTTGGCTTAATCTATAGCTTAAAGCAGTATCAGAAATTCTATAAAAAATTCTCTTATTTTACTTCACTTTTGCCTTCAATCGACTCAGCCAGCTACGCCACTCTCTCATACTCTACCCAAGGATTGGGATTTATATGCAGCAGCAACGCTAATGAGCATAACGAAATTTATGACACTCCAGCAACAACAACAACAACAACAGCAATAACAACAACAACAACATTAGCTCAATGTGCAGTTGGAACTGCATAATTCTCACACTTCGACAGTCGAAACGAGAAACAAATATAAATTGAATGCCGCCAATGTTTTTGGGCTCTCCCTGCACTCTGCCCTCCCCTTCCCTTCCCCTCTCTTCATTGGTCTCTCTTGCAGCACATTGAAATGTCAAATTTAGTTGACAATTAATAAATTATGCCACTGGGCGCTTAAATGGCGCCACAGCAGCGGGAGGGAGGGGACAGACACATACACACACTCACACACACACACACACACACACACTCACGCACACTCTCACATATTCATATTGTCATTAATTTTAAATAATTATGCGGCAAGGCAGACGCAAATCACAACAACAACAACAACAACAATTGCTCCCATTGGGTGGCCCATGTGTGGCAGTAAGTGGAGGAGGCGACTCTGGAGTGGCAAGGGGCTGGGGGGGCAGACTGTGGACTGTGACTGCGACTCTTAATTAACTGCCTGAATATCCTGCGCTACAAATTGTTCACACTTCAACGTTTTGCGCTGCGCCTAGTTGCCCCTCACCTCACTTCCTCCCCCTCACTTCCTGCTCACGTGTGTCTTCCCTTAAAAAAGATGCCCCAAGTATTCTTTTCTCTGTTCGTTTTTTGGGGCATCTAATTGACATGTTCGTGACACATGTTGTACGGGAGAACATGCTCCTGGGCAAACACGACCGACAGACAGAGAGACAGACAGCGCAGGATAGCACAGACAGCTGAGACAGGCACAGGCAGTGGGACCTCACACGCGCCTCCAGCGCAAATGTCAGCGATATGCGAGTCGATGATATATGATTAGGAAGCCCCGATTCGTTAGCCCCGGCCATAACTGTGCTACTATATCGCATTGAAAAGTTGTGACATTTCACAGGCACAAAGAGATGCTCACTCGTGTTGCAGTGTCAGAGGTTCAACAGATGCGCAGCCTGAGAACCAAAGCCAAATACGAGTAGTATACATTTTAACGGCTACTTAGGGTTGGGATATATATGAATAACTAGAGGACTTGGTCTAATCCATTAAATAATTACTACTAAGTAAACTTTTATATCTCAGCCTGACACTCAATATGACACATTAATTCCCTACTACTAACTAATTGTATCTTTCACTTTTGTTCCCTTTTGATCGCTTTTATAAAGTATTATATTCCATATGCTTTATTGTCTGTATTAAGTTGCCTTTTCTGTATCATAATGTACCATATCCATGGCTTGAATAGAGTTGAAATTATTATAATAGCTATCAATATGGATCTTTAAAAATACTATCATCGATTATATTATTTCTATACACATCATTTATCTAAGAATATATTTTGTGGTAATATTTTTTTCTGTATTGAAAGGATTTTATAAATAACCTGAAAAAAAAACATCTATTCTATTTATGATCATATTTTTATTCCAATAAAATTCTTCGATTAACATGAAACCAGTCTAAAAGAAAAACCAACATATTTACCATCCATTGTATTATTCATACTATTTTTCTAGGTCTTTTTACTTAGGAGAAGAAGGAAAAAATGAAGATATTGCTGATTGTAAGGAGCCTCTAGAGTCTACATCAACATCTACATCTCCTGCCCCCTCTTCTACCATATTTATCTACATTTTTCTTTATAAAAGTTAAAGTTTAAATTTAACCCTTTATAAACCAGCTAAATCTCCATTCTCTCCGTCTCCTTCTATCGTAGTTCTGGGCACTCTTCTGGCGATTTATGAATAAAACTATTTATAAAGCACCAAAAGAGTGAACAAAACCATTATAGGAAAAGAAGGAGAAAATGGAGATGTTGCTGGTTGCTAAGGAGACTCACTAGCTAGACTCTAGACTCCACTCACAACATCTCCCTACAGCCCCCGCCCCCTCTTCAAGCGCATCTCTCACTGAGCACTAATCCACAGCGTCGCTCTTCAACGACTAATCCACAAAATCTGCGCTTTCATAGGCCATTAAAATTAACTAGCATGTGGCGAGGGGAGTTTCAATTATAGTTGGATTTTATGCACAATGTCAGAGACAATGCTGAATGAGGGAAGGGTGTGGGGAGGGGGAAGGGGCGTCGGCTTAATACGGTCATGGCGATAATCGCCATTGGACGCAGCACAATAACAACATTAGCTAACTACAATACTGACACCAAACGCCCATGAGACCCGCACACACACACACGCCCACTCACTTACACACACTCACATAGATACACGTGTCAAGCGAGTGTCTGTCTGTCTGTCCCACTGACAGCTACAAATTGCGCTACAAGGCTGAGCTTCAAAATTGGGCTAGGCAAACAGCAGCTTAGGTGGGGGTTGGGGGGGAGAAAATGTAGTCTACCCTCCATTCCACTCCCCCCTCACCCGTCAACGCCAACGTTTCGTGTAACTTTCAGCATAATGACCCAGACACGTGGCTGTCTAATGTGACCAGTCGCACAGCCTAGACCAAAGTGTCAGCATGGCCAAGAGACAAGCAGTAGGAGGAGAAGGTGGTGGAGGGGAGGGGGACTGCCACTGCCACTGCCACTTTTACTCATTGTTTTTCCAGCATTTTTATGGTAAAATTTTGCCAAGGGAGAAGTCGGTCGGTCGGTCGGTCGCTCTTTACGCATCGTTTTTAATACACTTTACTGCAATTTGGGATTTGGCAGATTTTGGGCAATTAAATGCGAGCAAGCTAATTACAAATTGCACTTGATGTTTCATGTGGCAATTCAATTAAGTGACTTGTGATTTTATTTCGTCGTTTAATGTGCCGAAGCAATGCTAGTAATGCTTGATTTTATGTGGCGAATAAAAACAACAATTCAATGAAGTACTTGAATACTCAATAGACAACGCGACAGGAATATAACGATTTTAATTTAGGTAATCAGGCAGGGATCTTCTGCCACACATAGTTAACTATTGATCCCTGGTTACAGCCATCAATTCAATGTAAAGAAGTAGTTGAATACTCAATAAGCAGACAAAGCGAATCCGATATATAGAAATTATGTTGGGTAATCAAGTAAGGATCTTCTGCCTACTGTCATAGTTAGCTATTGATTGATTTCTAGTGATAGATAAATAAATAAAAATATTAATAATATTCTTTATTTCAGACTCAAGAATATCAATTCTTAAAGAAATGTAGTTTATCATACATTAACTGACTACAGAACTTGGTAAAGGGTGAGATACAGATACTTGGGACATCACTAACTGAATAGAAGTCAGCTTCTAACATTGGCAAAACACCCTCGGATCTTAAGTGATGAATTCTCTTCTTTTCTTTGTCTGAATTTTCTTTAGAGATACTCATTGAATACTCTTGGAATTTTGCTGAAAGGAGTTCGCCGATGTAACCTAACCTAACCTAAGCTTAGAGTGGTATGAACTTCTAGCTAGTAGTTTTCTAGTCTCATGACTATATTATTATACATTAATAGTATAATATTGACCTTATCAATACATAAATTATAATAAAGTGATGTCATATAGCAAAGAAATATAGTATACTTTAAAAGCACTGCAGAGATCTCCAATGGCTTTGCTAAGACTAGAACTGATTTCCATGCTACTCCTCTCGAACAGTTCCTTAGTTTTCCTTTTTATACCGTATCTAATACCAGTATTAATATCCATACACTGCCATCATTCCCACATTCCTAAGCCACAAAATAATGCCATTTCATTTGTGCTCTTTCTGGCTGCAACAACTCTATTAGCCGCACAAATGGTTGATCAGTTGTCAATGATATGGAGAGCATGTAGCAATCCATCAATCAAATTTTATGTTTGATGTCAAGCCGAGGGCCTACTACTCCACTACTAGTTTTGTCTAGATATTAATCTTGTGTTTGGCTGGCCAAAAAGTTAATTTATTTATAATTGCCAAGACACACTCGCACACACGCACATACACCTGGTGTATGGTGTGTGCGAGTGTGTGTAATGACTTGTAATACTAGACTACTGAGTAATTCTGCTAATGAGCGCTGCTATCTATAACATGTGTAAGTGTTACGCTAGCGATAAGAACTCGGGCATTTCAATTAGCCCACAGTTGCAGTTGCCTAACTCTCCCCCTTCCCCCCTCTTCCCATCCCACTGGTAGTGAACTCTTCCTGTCGATATTAACGCGCAATAAATTAGCAGAAAAGCGCAAGGTGAAACTCTCCTCTCCTGGTGGTAATGTGGTTCTAGCCGAGACCGAGATCTGCACATTAACATGCAGCACCATTGGCATTGGGGATGAGATTCGTCGTTGCGATGCGCATAATCTTCTCCTGTTTCTTCTGCTTCTTCTGCTGCTTCTTCTTCTGCTCCCAACTCTTTCGACGGTTAATTTCAGTTTGAGATAATTATAGAGCGGCTGCCACCAAAGAGACCTCACCAAAGCCAAGAAGGCCGAGGTAGCATGCGCTTGCACGCGCTCGAATTTATTATTAGGCCTCCTGCTCTTCAGCTCCTCCCACCACCTCTCGTCTCTCTGCCCTTCACACTCGCTGTATCTGCCGACAATCAAGTTGATGCTCCTGCTCTGCTGCGGATCAGCACAGGGCGTTGAGTGTAGTAAGTGATAGTGGGCAGCAGCAGCAGCCTTAGCCGACAGTGCATAATTATACAGTGGAGCGGATAGAGTATATTTCAATAGCCAAACTGTTGGTAACACTGAGCATTTGCTAAAGATACTTCTTACTATTTAGCCACTAGATATGCTGAAAAGTATCTATAGCTTCAGTCTGCTTTATTCGTTAAACTATTAAAGTAGAATTTACCTTAGTAAACTTAGAAATGATTGCTAACTTCATACGCCTCATTAGAGTTTCATAGCATCAAGCTTTATCTGCTAATAAAATTCATAAGTTCCAATAATTCTGTATTAGAAATAACCATAAAACTTTCTATAGTATCATAGCAATAACAACATCTTGAAGTTCTTAATATTCTTAGTAAATTAAGCTGTACCCATATCATTCAGCTGTTGTACATAAGATAGTTTCCCATATACAAGATAAAATTCCTGTAGTGTTGAGTTTCATATCAAGCAGATAATATATCAATAAGCATACCTAGTTTTATCCACATTCTTCATCTCCCACAACTCCTAAACCTTCTCTACTTTATATCTTCCATTTCTTCACTTTCAGCTCTCATATCACACAGCTTTTGTCACTCAGCACACTCTCCAGCTCTTGCAACCTGTTTCTCGTGCGTTTCTTGAAGAATTTTTATAGTTATATTATTTTCAGCATTCCGCGGAGTGAACCAAGACGCAGGCCGTGGCTATCCAAAGCGAAATGCCGACAAATATCAAAGTCATATGCAGCCACGCCCACCAATGGCATGTTGATCTTCATCAAGATCGCTGCGCTGAGACATGAGAGGAGGCAAGGGGCGAGGGCGAGGGGGGCTAAGGGTGGCCAGGAGCTGCTGCTGCTGCCGCTTTTTGGAGTTCTGGGTCTGGGGCTGCCCTCCATGGAAGCTAATCAACAATTTTCTCACCTCTTTTTCGTGAGTCTGCCGAAAAACAAAACAGAAAACAAAAACGACACTGGAAAAAATCTTTGCGGTAGGCGTTTGTCGGACTGAATGTTCTGTCGGCAGAGCCGGATTCGCCCCCAACCGCTAACACGCCGCCCCTTACCCCCGACCCCCTACCCCTTTTACCCTATGCAATTTGATGTTTGCCCTTTGTTTTAAGCCGCATATTTTTTTGATAATAAGACACCAAGGGGCAAGAAGAACAAGAGAGAGAACGACGAGAACTGAACCTGTTGCATGTCGGCGAATCGGGTTAATCGATTTTAAATCGTTTTTATGTTTTCATTTTGATTATTCTCCTCAGATGTGAGACATGTGGTCCACTTGCCCGAAAGATTAATCTGCTGTTAACTATTAGAAGTTCGTTAAGAGTTAGATCAATAATGCCCGACGATTGAGTGGCGGAAGACATGAGTGGATTTACAGTTTGACTATAAGGAGAAATGCTAGAGAAATCAAAGCGATTTGGTAGAGAAATAGAACTAACTTTATTGGGAGTTTTGTTACTGAAAACTGTAATATTGAAGGATTGTAAATGGTAATTATTCTCTTCAGATGTGAGACATGTGGTCCACTGTCCCAAAATATTACAGTTTAATATATACGGAGAAATGCTAGAGAAATTTTAGCGATTTGGTAGTGAAATAGAACTAACTTTATTGGGAGTTTTCTTACTGTAAATTTTAATATTGTTCAAGGATTGTAAATGGTAATTATTCTCTTCAGATGTGAGACATGTGGTCCACATTCCCAAAATATTACAGTTTAATATATATGGAGAAATGCTAGAGAAATTTGAGCGAGTTGGTAAAGGAGTTTTGTTTGGAGTTTTGTTATTGAAAATTGTAATATTGTTGAAGGACTGTAAATGGTAATTATTCTCTTCATATGTGAGACTTTCCCAATATATGTATTACAGTTTAATATACATGGAGAAATGGTAGAGAAATTTGAGCGATTTGGTAGAGAAATGGAACTAACTTTACTAGGAGTTTTCTTACTGTAAATTGTAATATTGTTCAAGGATTGTAAATGTTAACTTTTCAGCTGTTTAATAGTCAGAAATCCAAGGCATGTGTTTTTAAATGTTAAGAGAAATGTGTAGACACTTTTGAGGCGATTTAAAGGAGTTCTTCAATGTTTATAAATTTATTAAAATTTTCTTATATATTTTAATACATACATAATAGTTTACTAATGTAAAATTGACAGCTTGGCACAGTTTATAGTCGCGGCTGCATTGTATGTATTTTAATAAATCGAATATTTCGCTGCCATTCCACCTGAAAATCGCGTGAATTATGGCGCTCGTATTATTGCGGTCGCAGGGACATGTGAACGTGCGTTTAAATCAATTTGAATATATGGCATCGTTAATGGAAATTTATACGCGCTGTTACTTGGCCCAGCAGACCTCACACATGACAACAACAGCAGCAGCAGCAACTTGCAACATACAAGCTGCAACAACAACAACATCGTTGTGGCTACCAAATAAAACTTGCTGAATATTCGCACAGCCAGTTGCAAATTGATGGACAACCCACCGGGCAGAGACACACACAGCAAGCACACACTCTCTGCCCCCTCCCCCTCTCTTTGGGCACTTTGTATGGCGTTGTATTTATTTATAGCTGCCATCCGCTGTGCTGATTTTTCAAATACTCCACTAACTGACAAACGCCTCGAGCTTAACGCCAAAGCCACTGGCCACTGGCCACTGAGCAGGCCAAGCTGTTCGTTCCACTCTTAGATACGCACATGCACACTCGTACGTACACACACTGATGTGACTCAGTGTAAGCGCTTAAAAAATTACGTTTTCTCAATAAGTTTTGATAAAAATCAACATCATTTGTGCTCGGCCCAGTTGGGGGGAATTCCAATATGGTAGCACAAATCCCAAACAGAAACAGCAGCTGAGCTTTATATCAGTTGTATTTATGCAGTGAGAACAGGTCGTAGTTGTACTTGGCTACTCTACGTTTCTATATGTAGTAGATATACTACAACTAGTTTAGTTTACTCGTATTATGATTAAGATTCAATCAGAATAATATCAAGAGTTTATTCATTGAACTTAATATGCAGAATGTTTGGAGAGATATTTCTAATTTACAGAAATATTATTAACCTTTACATCTAATCATTGCAGTATATAAATACATACCGATTTAGAATTAACAAATCTAGTACTCTAATACATTTTAGCTCACTATTTATAGTTACATTAGAAGAATCAATTCCTTTGAAATATATCTCGAAAATTCTCTACAATTATTTAAATTTCATTCACCACTTTCTCACAACTGATATGCCCTACTCGCTTTATTACAGCGCAGAGCTTTCCATAGGACCGTTGCTCATTAGGCTACCCATACGCCCCGTATGTGTGTGGAACCAAACCAGTTAAAAGAGCACATGAGCAGCTACTCCTGCTCCCCCCACTCCCACTACCCTCTCTTTCGACTCTTCCTTTGCCCCCTACCCCTTCCCCTCTCTCCCCTGCATTTCTCTTTTACGCTTTACTTCAGTTAAGCATCGCCCGTTGTTCTGCTTGTTGTTGTCAGCTTAAGCTAAGCAGAGAGATCTCACATCCCATGATCCCCAACAATCTCCAACTCATACACACGCACACACATACGCTCGCACACTCGCACACACATGCTCATGTCTTACGCTCGTCATTTGCGCGATTTTTAAGCTGATGATCAGCGACAAACGATCTTTCACTCGCGTTATGATGGATTCATACCACCAACAAATTTGCCACTGATGAATGGATTTCTGTCTGGGCTATCTCTCTGCCACACTGCGAGTCTCCCCTCCTCCCTGTGTGTGCCTTGTCATTCACGCAGTTGCGCAGTCAGCCGATAAACGCCAACATGGTGCAGAGATTTTGTTCAGCTTCTGGAATGCGTAGCAAGTTGTGGCACGACACGACAGTCCCAAGCCTTAAATCAGACAGAGACTCGACAGTGTCTCTCTCCTCTCAACTCGACTTGGTTGCAGAGTGTAATGCATTGTAACAAATTGATTTGGCATTTGTAGCGACAGCCAAGAGCTGGGACAGTAGAGCAGCGAGTGAGCCTGGATCATATTTAAGATTAGCCTGCTTTAAGGTCATATTAAAGGAATGTTATAACTGGTATTAAGGGGATAAGTCTGACTATTAGAAGTGTAAGGTAATTGTTAAAATATTATAAATATTTACTAATTTCTATAATAAGATACTTTTATCTACATTCCATGCTATCAAAAGTCAATTTCTGTCACATGACGCAATCAATAAAAGCCAATTTATCAGAGCATCGACCACCCACACTCTCACACACACACACACACTCACTCACACAACAATGGTCATCAATTGCCCACTTTGACACTTTCCCTAAGACCCCCTAAGACATTTCTTTTGATATGCAAAGTGATCGAAAAGCTGCACAAAGCGAATGCCGCCAATTGTCAATGAGGGGGATCAAGTCAGTCTGTCTGTCTGTCCGTCTGTCACAAACAGTCGATACACTATTGAAATAGCTAAATTACCAGGCACACAAATGTGAGTGCTCGTAGTCGTATTCAGGCCTAGGCAATACTGCCACAGGCTAATGCCAAACGGCAGACATCAGAGGCGTAGACCGACGGGAGTGAGCTTGTTTAATCGCCACATTTGTCAAACGCGTCAATCAAAAGAGTTCTCGATGTCCAAGTGAAGTCCAGCACGCCCCCAATACAACAGAGAGAGTCTTGGAGCAAACGAGTGCACTGAGCATTTTTATAGAATATTTTGAGAATTTTATAATGAGTGGAAAGTTTATAAACTCCAGTCCAACTCCACAATTTCACATGAAATTCAAAATGTTTGACTGATATTTATGCACTACCAATTCGACTATTTCTTGCAGTGTACTGTCTCAGACATTGCCAGACAGAAAGCCAGAGCTAAGTAGTGAAAAAAATTAGTAACGTTTCCAATTACAAACGAAGTGCGGCCAATACCACAACGCCTCCTTTTCTAGTGTGTGTGTGTGTGGTGTGTGTGTGAGTGTGAGTGGTGTGTGTACTGTTGTTGGCGTGTAAAAAGCGCCGCGCGTTGACGTGTCAGAATTTTCATATGCATGTCAAGTGTCAAATGCTGGAAATCACTCCATAAATGGCACCAGTCATACCCCCACTCCCACTCCCCACCCCACCCACCCCTCGCACGCACCTACAAATCGCTGATTACCGCAACTGTTTCGACTGACTGTTGATTTCGTTTGATACGTCGCTTGTCATGTCAGTTTTGACAGCCAAAAAACAAAAAAAGAATAAACCAAAGCATAAACGAAATGCCGGCTGATGCTGGTCCGTGTAGTAGGGACAGGGGCAGGGGCAGGGACAGGGGCAGTGCCATGAGCAGGGGTAGTGTCCGTCGTGGAGTGGGGTTAGTGGTATGTAGTTGGGCTACTCTCTATATGACACTCACACTGAAACCTAGCTCATTCGTTATGTTTAACTTCAATTAGACGAATTGAGGTTTTCTCTTCACACATCTGCAGCATCATATGAGCCAGGGGTAGGAGCAGCGGCAGGAATAGGGGCAGTGGCAAACCGTTATGGCATTATAATTGCCATTAGATTAGCTGTCATGTTTTAGCGCGAGTTTGCTTTTGTTTTCCTTTCTCTCAATGCTCTGCAATTTGATGACTATGACACATTTTATTCAGTTTTTTGTTCTCGCCCAGAGGCTGCTGATATTGAGATGCTGCAAAGGGATTAGCGATGGCACTGTGTCGTGACACGAAATGTGGTAGGCAGTAGTGGAAAGTGAATGATATTGAGGTGAATTTATCTACCACTTGTCTATGTCTATGTAATAATTTAGTTAGTTTATTTAATTCTAGTTTTATTATATAAAATTTATATACTTAATTCTTCCTTTTAGACTTTCCAATTGTCTATAATATTTTAAAATATATATAATAATTTAAAATATTTTTATAAAAAATCAATAATATTTCTATTGATTCAAACTATCGTTTAAAGAATCTGCTAAACTGTATTCCATCTGAGATTTAATTGTAATCTCTTTGAATTAGCTAGAAGTTAATCTAGACTCAACAACTAGCGACAATTTATTTCTTCTTGATTTCTTTTTCTATTTTAAAATTTAGTCAATCATAGAAAGCAACTTAGTATCGTCTCCCATCTCTATGGAAAGCAATGCTGCCTCTGGATTGGCTGTTGCCCTCCGGCTGCTTGGCTTGAATTTGATTTGACATTGATGTGTCAGCCTGTTAAATGAGCAAATATGACAGGGCTAAGCGGGTCTTGTTATTGTGGTTACTTGTTTTCTTTTCTGTGTGTTTTTTTTTTGCCCCCTGTTAAGCACACCCTTAGCTGGAGGGTTGATTGAGCATTGTGTTTGTGGCCTGTGGCTTGACTTGGCGCTGACTTTCTCAGGATTTGTCAGTTGTGTGTGCATTGAGCTTGATTTGATTTGATTTGCGCAACGAGAAGAGAATCCCCGAACTGAACTGAACTGATCTCAGGCTAACCTTGCAGTCAGAGTTAATTGCAGTCAAAGGAAAGCAATCTTTGCACAAGAGAAAATTAGCTGACTTTGTTGAACCTTGAATGGAGTTTAAATTGAGCGAGAGTATAGTTGACTTGGGTCAAGGAAGTTGCGCTGAAAAGGTCGGAGAAATGTCTTTAATTTGAAGAAATTCTTCTAACTTTCTTCTTATATCTTCATACACCCCTCTTTAACTTCTCTTCCCTTTGCTTCTTACCACCAATAAACTTATCCAGCCGTAATCTCTCACTTTAATCCACCTCCTGCACACTAATCCAAAAGCAAAATCAATAATTCAACTACTCGTTAAGCTGCCACACCCTTTTGGGAAGCGTTTGGGTCACATTTAAAGCATATTAGAGAGATAACTGGCCCGTAGACCCAGACCGAGACATGGAAAATAAAGCAGAAAATTTCGATTTCATGGCGATAATCATGAATCGTGATTTATTTAGCGGAACAATTTGTCAGTGTGGTGGCGTTTTTGGCGGCGTAATACTGATTTCCCGGCTAGCCAAAGGCCACACACACACACACACACACACACATGTAACTGAAAAGGGGTGGCTCTACAACGGCAGTACAACGTAGCAACCACTCACTACTCCCTCTCAGTCGTGTTTGCTGTTGACTTGTGAGTGCTTTGCACCAAGGGCAAAAGGATATGCCGACCGGAGTTGGAAATTCGCGCAACTATTTGTGAAATTCGGCAACATAAAATGTTGTTATCTATGGTCTCATTATCATCAACAGACGACAGGCAGCCAGTGGGCGAGGGGTGCCGCCTGCAACACCCTCTCACCCTCCACACCCTCTACTCCTGCTGGCCTTGGCCGTACCCGGAGTGCAGTCAAGTTGAAAATTAATTTTGTCACAGTTGCGCATCGCCGGATAGTGTCATTATGATATCGACAGTGCCCGGACAACTGACAACGGCGACCACGATGTTGGTAATGATTAGCCACTACCCGAGGGTTGCCACAACCGTTGCCAATGGCTAAGCATACGCCGTGCTCAAATTGAATACATTCTCCGCTAGACGTGCGCCAGGTCGCGTGATTTCAATTCCGCATTTTTTAAGCCATTCGCTGCGCTCGCAATTTGTTTGGCATTTACGTGAAAAGAAACTCACTCACGGGGTAGCACAGAAAACCGAGCTAGTTTTACAGTTTAGACGACTTCGACTTTGCCTTTTTATTATACGTGGGAATTTGTCAATTAATTTAAATGAAATTTTAATTTTATTAGCTGTGCAAATTGTAGCACACTTTGCCCAATGCGAGTAATGCATATACATATACATTTTTAAAGGGAATTTGTGTGAATTGAGGCGTGAGAACGTACCAAAGATGCGATGGGTATGTACTGAGTAGAGTTTATTTGATGTGAGAGCTAGTTTAGTATAGTAAAACCTTGATTGAAAGTATCTGTAGAGTACAATAGTATCTAAAAGACGTAAAAATGGTGAAAGATACAAAAATATCTATAAGATACAAAAGTATCTATAAGATACAAAAGTATCTATAAGATACAAAAGTATCTATAAAACAAATAAGAACCTGTAAGATGCATATCTTATCAGCATAAATTCAATTTTGTTCTTTTATTATACACAATCATTCATTTTCCTCCTCATCTAAAGGCTTCGTCAGGCTATTGCCTTCAGCTTGTCAAAATATCAAATCAAAAATCAAGAATCGAAAATCAGTTTGACACTTGGCGGCATCTTTAGAAGGCGCGAGAGAGAGCTAAGAACTACTTTACACTTCAAACTAATCGCAACTAATTTGACAGATTTACATAGGGATTAGGCCAAGACAAGTTCACTAGACCCTCAAAATCAAAGTCTCAGTCACATGGTACGTATGTATATGTATGTACCTCAGGTCGGTCAGGGCTAAGAGGCCAAAGTACTAAAGTACATATTGATGACTTGACACTGACTGACTGTCAAATGTCACTCAGACAAGGATTACACAAGGGGGCAGGCAAGTGGAAAGCAAATTGGTAAGACGAGTAGACCAACTGAAAACAGATTGCGTTGACAGTGGGTGGATACAGTGTGGAATGGGGAGTGGGGAGGGTATAGGAGGAGGGTATATCTCAATGTAAGTGGGCGTTCAAGCTCGGCGTAATTCACACTTTTGTCACGGGCAGTTGGCCAAGACCTGCTGCAGTCCCAGTCGCAGTGCATAGAACGGATATTGATGACACAATGTTGCACATTAAGTCATTCAATTCGAAAAATGCTGCACAGCTGTGACGATTTTTAGCACCCATCAGCAGCAACAACAAATCAACGACACATCAAGCGCGAAAACAGAGAAACAAAGGGGTTGGGCCCACCGGTATGGTTCGACACAGTCGTGTTGGGGTACTAGAGATGGGTGAGAGAGAAAACTTTACTAATTTATTGAGTGGAATTTCTAACAATGTTAAGAGGAACTATATCTAAAGTTAATCTGCCAAGATTTTCTACAATTCCATTTTTATTGATTTAGAATTTCTTTATTAATTTATTCGTGTTTTTCTTCACAAGCTATCGCCCATCTCTAGCAGCTTGTGCTGTGTTGTGGGGGGCAAGGGGCGCGCCGTCAACTTCATTACTCTGCGTCATTAGGCACTAAAATTGTTCTTGCCATAGAGTTCAACTCTTTTGTTAACTCTATAGCTTGACAGTTGGGCACAAAATATACACATGTAGTATATTGAAACGGTTGCGCTTCACTGCTAAACGGAAGTGCGCATCTTTCAGTCTGTATAGGGTATAAGGTGCGTCAATATAGAGTGCCAAAAGGTTGCGCTTGGTCAGCTCGAACTGATGCCGGATCCACAATCGAACACTGCGCTAATATTGTCGAGTTAACTTGCGCTCAGTAGTTAGTCAATGTTACGGCTGTTATTACTACCATTGTTGCTGTTGTTGTTGTTATCGTTGTTGTTGTTTCTTGGCTATCGTAATTTGCTTTTAATTTTTATGACTCTGGCACCCTTTTATTTTTCTTTCGCCTTAACTGTCAATGCGTTGCCATCAACGCTCAACGCTGAGCAAATTAACAGCGTTAATGATCGATTTTATAGCAATCGATAGTTGTGTGCTACATATTCATCTGGTATTTGTCTACGTATGAGTTTTCCTATTTGACTTTGCCATTGCCAGTTGTTTGAAAGGGTTGGATTGTTTGCTTTTTGACACTAATGGCTTTCAGTGCATGAGATACGGCAATAAGTTGATAGATAGATGACTTGATAGAGAGGTAGATAGGTAGAAAGACAGATAGATGAATAGAGACATTGCTAGATATAGGGATATATATCTATGGAGTGATAGTAAGAGATTGATCATAAATAGATATATATCTAAATACTATAGATACTTTAAATAACATTCAGATCTAGAGAAGGTACTTTTCTCATATTTCGAATATATATAATAAGTATTATAATAATAATTTATATAAATACAAATATAATACTTATTGATTGTCTGAGAAATTTCTTAATTACACACACAATTTATTTATAAATTAAAATGTATTATTCACACTCGCATTCATGTAAATATAATGAATTGCATTATTGCAAAATAAATCATTTATCATTAGAAATCAATTATTAGATGCTGTATGAATTACACACTCTCGCACACACACGAACTTGCTGAGTGATTTATGAGTTATTTTAATGTTTATTATTTCACTCAAGTGGCATTAAAAAGGAGAAAAACAAATTTGCTTTGATTGAGGTGGATGAAATGACCCGAAATTGTCTTGAATTATTTATGATTGACCTAGATATCGCATAGAGACTGAAACAAATTGCCACGATAAAGTTATTAATGCCCAAATCAACTGAAGACCATACCATGCCATACCATAGCATTCAATACTAGCTGCAGTCATGTGTCGCAACTTGTTCTTAACTGGATTTTCTGCCAGTTGGCCGTAACCCGTTCCATTAGCTTTAAATACTTCCGCAGCTTCTGTATTTTTGTTGTTTTTTCTCTCTTTTTTTTGCTGTTGTGTGGCAACTGACTTGAAAAGAAAGCAACAGCATAGCGCTAGAGAGTGTGTGTGGTAATGGGGAGTGATTGACTTGTGGATTCGATTGAATCTGCTTAGATAGATACAAGTAGTATAACTTGAGATAGTAATACAGTAGGAGATTCAGTTATTAATGCATATACAACTTCAGTTAAACCTACAGATTCAGTTATGAATACAGCTACATATTTTAGACACATATATGTATCTAGATATAAAGTAAAGAAACAGTTATAGATACTTTCGAAGGCAACTTCAAACACATATAGAAACAGATGATAAGCTACAGATACAGAACTATCTATTCAAATAAAGTATATTGATTAGCCTTGGATCCATATAGTCATCAAACTCCTCTATCTTTCCCTACTACTTTTTGCTTTATAGCTTTCAACCTCCCCACTTTTACAGAGTATCTACAACGCACACCCTCCAGTCGACTAGTGTTAAAAAGTTGCATTGAAATTCTAGAAACTTTTCAGCAACTAACGACAGACTGCACGATACTCTAATTTGCAGCGACACGTTGAGAAAAGAACCAGTTCAGTTAGTACAAATAGTAGTAGAAGTAGTAGTAGTGGTAGTAGTGGTTCAAGGCAAAGTGTTTTATGCTGTATGAAGGAGCAGCTGACAACTTTATTTTGTTGGCCAAAATGGCCTCAAATTACAGGCATAGATAGAACAGCGCATAGAAAGACTGTTGCTGCTGCTGCTGCAGTCGCATAAATAAAGTTAGCGCCCAATTTATCATATTTGCGATATCTTTTTGTTGCACAAACTCTGGCGCCCAGACGCAGACAGCGACAGACGGACGGAGAGACAGACAGACAGACAGAGGGACAGCTAAAGTTGGCTCTTGTTGAAACCATGTGCATACGCTTGTCTGGGCTTTCACAAATCGTTGTGACTGGCCACAAGCACACAATGGGTGGTGCTGCTGCTGCGGTGCTGCTGCTGCCACTTAATTACACGGAAGTTTGCCTCAGCTGCTCCTAGTAGTATAGCCGACTTAATACCCTCCATCCTGTCCCCTTTTGGCCTGTTGCCACACACACAAAAGACAGTTGGCGGTTCAAGGTTGAGACGTAAACTGATATGCGGCATCCGCAGCTAGAGCCTGAGTCAGCCTCAGAGCAACTTACTCGCTGGGTGGTGATGCAAAAACTAATTGCAACAAGCTTGCAGCAACAACAACAACAGCAGCAACAACTGGTGTGTGGCTGCAACACGCACACGCAAATCGCGTGCAACTACAGATGGCATAACAGCAACATCTTCAGCCAATAAATCAGCAAATATTTCAGCAATATTTCTGCCTCACCCTGACTCCCTCCACCTCCCCCCTCCACTCATAGGTGCCAGCCTGTTGACGCTGGCATTCACGCCTTCCAGCACGCGTCTGTCCACTGCAAACTGAGCTGATCTGGACGCTAGCTATACATAGCTAATTAACAGTCGAACAGGGCAGACAATTCTATGGCATACACTGAGAGAAACTGACTAGGAATGTGAGTAAAATGGTATATAATTTTACTCTATTTGTATCTATACATTTAATCTATAAAAAAGGAGTGAAATTTAGTTGAATATAAGCGTCAAGTTAACTGATTTGATAGAGTGAATTCGATGAAGTATAATCTGAAGGACAAGTTCGATAGAGTGTATTCGATAGAGTGAATTCGATGGAGTACAATCTGACAGACAAGTTCGATAGAGTGAATTTGATGGAGTATAATCTGAAGGACAAGTTCGATAGAGTGAATTCGATAGAGTACTATCTGATAGACAAATTCCATAGAGTGGATTCAACAGAGTGAATTAAATGGAGTACAATCTGATAGACAAGTTCGATAGAGCCATAGTAAAAACTCATTTAATTCAATACCTTTGCTAACATTTTTTCTCCGTGTGTAATTGCATATGCTTCTAAGCGAGGCGAGCGATTGAAACCTTTGGCGAAATTCGCTACTCACACCTTTTGCGATTAATCAAGCAGGCATACAGAATCACAAACAGAATCGTATGAAACCGTGTTGCAACTTCAGCTTCATGCGCTCCGTTCTCGACTCCAGCTGCGCCTTTGACACTGGCTTAAAATGTAATGATTTAGTTGCATCTACATAATTAACGTGTTTCAGCGTATGAGTCATGCGAATGAGCAGCCAAAGGCTGGAGGCAAATCGCAGTCGTCGTCTCATTAACTTTCAACTTGCTGCAACATTTAGAGTGTGGCATTAGCGGCATTTGGTTTCTGCTTTTGTTTTCTTCTTGTGGTTTCTGCCAACTTGCGCCTAATTGAATGTCGGCAACATTTCAAATACCAGTCCCCATCATTCACAGAGCTCAAGTTTGACCTAATAGCCGATCTCAGACTCCAAGTACGAGTAATTCCGGTGTTAATTTGTGCGCAAGATACCCATCAATCATGTGTGTGTGTGTGGCTGTGTGTGTGTGTGTGTGGAGGCAGTAGAGGAAGCGGGGAGGGGAGTGTTACCCCCTGGCAAAGGAAGCGCATTTTTGTGGGCGTTGGCGGTCAAGCTTTTTGTTGTAGTCGGCGGCGAATGATGCGCTGTATCGCGTTTAGGTCAAAAAGGAGTAGCCAGACAGGCCGAGAGACAGACAGGCCGAGACACTACGGCTCCCACAGCCCATTAAGCGTGAGAAAATGAAGCAAAAAGGCAGCAAAAAATAAAATATGACAGAAGAACTTGAAGCTAAAATATTTAAGGTATTTTATATTAATAAACTACTATCAATGTGGCATCATTAAGCCATCTATCTAAATTTATACATATTTATACATATGTATATAAGTCAAAGTTAGGCTTAAAATAAACTCAACAAAGCAATGCAAAAGCTTACCCTAAAATAAACTCTACTTCTGCTGATAGATTTGAAGCTTAAACAAACTATATTTCATTTAGATATTTAGAAGAAAAATATCAGAAGAAAAACTAAAAAAAAATTATTTACTTTTATGTTTAATTTCATATTCAACTACTATTCATATTCATTCATTCAGCTAAGTTTTTGGTTAAGTAGATTAGTTCACACTGCTCGTATTTAAACTGTAAAATATACAGAAATATTTACATATATTAAAGCCAAATAAACATTGTAAAAAATTACATAATAAACTGAAATTTATTCGAAAATATTTCTAAAAATTCTAGTTCATTTCCACTCTCTTAAAAATTGTTACCACATCGAATCTCCACTCAAATTTCAAAGCAAAATGCCCTTCGATTCTGGGGAAAAGCTTCCATTCTGAGTGACAGCACAATTCCAAGTAATCAAAGAGTGTAAAATGTCACAACTGTTGGCCACTTACAGCGGCTGGGATCGTGTCAAGAGATGTGCCCCAAACACACACACACACACACACACTCGAGCAGACAAGACATGAAACATGCCACCAAAATAGGCACAAAAACCGAAACATGAATGAATTGTCATCTATAGCATAGCATCCATACTATGGGCCAAAAACTAACAATCAAGGCAAAATAATTAAACGACTGTCAGAAGAACATGCCAGGGTGTCAGACGGACTCCAAACAGAGCAATGTGGAGCGAGACGAGGGGGCGGGAGTGCGGCGGGGTAGCCCACACACAAGTTGACACAATGCTGCGATAAATTTGCTCATCATTCACTCATTCAGTCGGTAAGTCATTCACGATCGCTGACTATAAATAAAGCGGGCCTCATCAGTCAATGTGGATGGAGAGGAGGAGAGACACTGGGAGTAGGAAAAGCTGCAGCTGAGGCTGAGGTGAGGTGCCAATGATAGTGTGGCACAGGGAAAGCTGCGCCACAATTTTCATGTTGTGTGTGGAGTGGAGTGGAGTGTATGTGTTTCCTCATGCCACACAGTTGCAGCAGCAGCAGCAGCAGCCGCATCCAATTTGCGGTGATCATTCATGTAATGTAACAAGATCATTTGATGCCTCCAGTCGAACTTTGTGTGTGGCACGAAACGAGTAAAAGTGTCAACATTTACATGCTACAGAATGTCAACTTGCCACTTGCAACAACTGACAGCAGCAGCACCAACAACAACAACTGCCAATTGGCAGCAACTGTTGCTCGTTCAACTCAATTTTTCTTCTCTTTACCTTTTTAATTACAGAGCGAGTCGAACATTCTTCTTTTAACAGCCAGGCCATATGGCTGCACCCACTTGCCACAGGTCTAAAGACTCATCATATCATCTTTTTGTACACTTGGTGAGGGTAGCTGGACTTTTGTGTGTAGTATATGACAGTAGGTTGTTCGAAGAGGGGAAGTCTATATGAAATGAAGTATTATGAATAATGAATGCATGGAGATATGATTCTATATATCGTTTCTTTATGACTATTTTCAGTTATTGCTCTCAGTGTATATAGTATCAATACTATTATATTTCTACTTATAATATGAGTAATGAATGCATGGAGATATGATTCTATATATTGTTTCTTTATGATTATTTCCAGTTATTACTCTCAGTGTATATAGTATCACTACTACTATCTGTCTACACCCACAACTCTTCCCTTTCAGTGTATACAAACTTCGCTCAACTTGAGTCAAAGTATTCGCCTGATTCTTGTTTTTAAGCTTGCTTTTCTCTTTACTGTTGTTTTTTTGCATCTTTCGATTGAGTTAATTGTTTTTGTGCCCAGGGGTGCCCCGCACTGACTGGGGTATGTCAAACAACTGTCAGTTAGTTCGTCATCAACGGCAGCAGCCGGGTTAATACTATACTTTGGCAACGTGATCGTACAGACGGGGTTTGATTAATTTGCATTCGTTTCGAGTCGAGTTGATCGTCTTTATTGTTTAAAACAAAATATTGACTCATAACGCTGTTGATTAATTAAAAAACTCGACAATAAATCATAAGTTTTTGCTGCGACAGAGAGCTGGCAAATAGAAGAGAGCTGGAGAGAGAGCTGGAGCCAAATCCAGAGACACTTCTCGCCTGATGAGCTTCAACACCGCTGGCAGTGTTGAAATATTGACACCACAGGTGATTTTATATGGAAGTCAATATACAACATTTTCTGTTTGTTTCTGCTGTCTGTTTGTTTCTCCTCTTGGCTTGTTACACAAATAAGGCACAGCGCCAGGCATCTCAGTATCTCAGTCTTGGCATTTGCTGAGGGCGCCTCAATGCGGGCCTGAACTCCGTTCGGGTTAAGGGTCATTTGTATGCGATAGACAAATATCAGCATGTGCTGTATGTTTATCGGAAGTATACCAAATGAATCCCATTAATCTACCTATATGAACAGCCATCGCTCTCTCTGCTTCTCTCCACTTCTATCTCTTCAGCTGCTAAATATTTCAACTGATTTACATTAATCACCTGTAATTTATAATTTATTGACTTTTAATAAGACATTTCCCTTCAGTTTC
This sequence comes from Liodrosophila aerea, assembly GCA_035045005.1. Taxonomy (NCBI): domain Eukaryota; kingdom Metazoa; phylum Arthropoda; class Insecta; order Diptera; family Drosophilidae; genus Liodrosophila; species Liodrosophila aerea. The sequence goes on from JAWNNL010000689.1 coordinate 584,363, forward strand.
CATGTGAAAAAGTGTCTCTAGATTTCGAATAGCTCAACAAGAGATGGAAGTAGAAATTTATAGATGTTAGTTAGTATAAGAAAGCAGTGAGGGAAAGGAAGTTAAAACAGAGAAAAGTGTTAAAGGATTTCATCATTTAATAGTTAGCTATAACTTGTAGATATATTTGCATTTTGTAATATCTATTTCCAATTGAAATTAACGTTAAAAAATCTATTTTAATATTTGTAAATACACTTCTCACACCGCAGTGTTTTGTCAACTCTTTTCAGCTGCTTTGGCTCTCAACCAGCTGTCATTCTCAAAGCAATTTCCATGCATATTTAAACACCTGACAGAGTCGGCTTTTAAGTAGCTAAAACTAGCTAGCAAGCTCTGCCATTTCAAGCTAATTATCTCGCCATTTTGTACTGAAAATTTGAATAATTCAATTGGCAAATTAGATGTGTGTCGCATGTGCGTTCTGGGCTAGTGACAGTCGCTACCAAATGCACATGACAGTGTGACAAATTTCACATAAAACAATTGAACTCTGCAACAACAACAGCAACAACAGCAGCAAAGTGTAGAGACAGCGGCAAACAACTGTCGCTAAATAACAAACGACAGGCAGTCAACGAAAAAATATTTAATTGAATTAAATTGTTTGCTGCTGTTACCAATCGCAATTGGCCAATTTGGCAACAACAACAACAACAACAACGGCAACGGCAACAAAAAAGCAGCTAGACAAAAACGCAAAGTACAAAATTGTTAGCCAAATGAAAGGCCCCAAAAGGAAACACCAAAAATACAAGAGGAAAGTAATAGGTATGGGCAGAAGGATAGGCTAAGAGATACTCAGTAAAGTACAAAAATACAGATCAGCTTCTTATGTTCACATTTCGCTCAAGTTGAGCGCGAGTAGTTGCAGTTTGAGCCTTAAAGATGGCGCTAGTCCTGAGTAAAAAAGATGGGTAGTTATTTAATATTGTATCTCTGGTATGCTTTAACTAAATGTATTGAAAGTTTATTACAATATTAATAATGAGTTGAGCTAATCACATACCCAATATCACCAACTTATACTGAGAACTATGGGTTCCATTCAATAAAGAAATATTTTAAAAAATATTAGGTAAACAAAAACACATAAAATCCATAGAAAAAGTCTTTAAGAAGATCTGTGAGTTCTCTAATCATACCCCCACTACACTCTCCTCACAGGGTATACAAATAGAGGCACGACAAAAGGTGGAAAGTGGCAGCGAGTGTCGCTTTTATTGTTTACTATCAATCACTTTTCGTCACGAAGTAACAGCAACAACAAATGGCAACAACTACAACAGCAACAACAACAGCCACATAAATAAATAATGTACATGACTTGGCGTTGAGGGAGTTGGCTAACTGTCTATGTCTATGGGAGGCGTGTCTGGCATGTGGGTGGAGATGGTGCGTCATTTGCATAGAGCAAATCACAGCTACACAACACACACACACATAGTGTATAAAAAAACACACAGAGTGTCTTACGCTTGACTGAATCCGTGGACATTGTTGACAAATTGCACATAATGACATTAAATTGAAAATGATTGTGTGCAATTGTTTTTCTTTCCCTTTCGCTGTGGCTCTTCGTCTATTTCGCTTACAAATTAAAATTAATGGGCAACGCAGTGGCGCGTAAAGAGCCTAAAACACACCAGTCGATACACACAACACACCACACACACCCACACCCACAACAACTACAACTACAACTGCCACAGACATTATCTACTTCACCATAAACAGAAGCTGCACTTGAGATTTGATCAATCTATTTGAAGGGAGGGGGCAAAACTACCCAAAAAGCATCTTCCGCTCGCCCACTTACACGAAATACATTTCACTTTGCCTAATGTGCAATTAGAAAACGCATTTTCATTAGTTTCTTTATCGCCATAATTTAGTTTCAGCTGCTGCCAAGTGATTTGCCCTCAGCCTCTTTGCCAATCAGAGCCATAAGGTATGCTCAGAATGCGCTTAATTCGCTTATGGCTTATCAATTTGTAGGCAGCCAAATTTGGATAAAAAGCATAAAATATGAGGCATAAGAAACCAGATGACTAAAAGCATTTACTCTCCTTAATGTGTGTAATTATTAGAATGAAGCGTGCTTGAACAAAACACAAGTGATTGACCCCCATGAATGTGGAAGTAAGTTCAAGAATTTTAAGCTAATGCTTAAGTACTTGGTAATATTTAAAAATATTTCTAAGCATATAAGACAGTTGAGGGCATAAATCACGGATATCTAATTCTTCTTAGTTGAGAGTAAAATGCTTAAAGGAATAAGCCAAAAGTGGCAAAGGTATAGGTCGTAAGCTAAGATACTCTACCGATTGATGATGACCAAATATCCCTCTACAAAAAGTGTATCTAATCAGTGAAATACTATTAAAGAATCTGCTCTACTTTTTGAATTGCTTTATAGTTATATTAAGACAATATTTCTTAATGTTTTAACAGTTCTTTAGCTTGCCTAATCCACCTAACTGAGAGCTGACCATCGTTGTATGAACATAGTCAAATATCTCTCATGTATTATAATAATTAGCTTCAAGTAAATTCATATTAAGAAACATTTCTGTTAAGTGTATAATTTAAATTAGTATTCATTTAAATGAACAATAAAATAGCATAATTATTTAACTTCACTTGGAGTGTAATTGCCTATTTTGCATGTTAGTTACACTCTAGTAAAATCTGTTGTACCATCATCAGATGATCAGCACCACGTTTTCGTATTATTTAGCGTGCTTATTTATGTTTTCATCCAGCCATATGATAATTCGCTCATTTACTTAATTACAGTTTATGGCTGATCTCTGTTCGTTTGCCATTTGCATTTACATTTTCAATTTGCAATTTGCAGCAAAAGTTCAATGTCTTTGGAAAGCAGCAAACAGCTTTCGCCACACACTCAGCTCAAAGTAGTTGGCAAATTAGCAACGCCAGCAGCAGCAGCAGCAACAATCACAGCAGCAGCAATTACAGTTCGAAACAACAACAACGATAATAGTACTATAGTATACTCAATCATATGATCGTGTGAAATGATTTTGATCATTGCCCATCTATCAATATTTCAATATTGTACAACAACAACAAAATAAATAATATTATTATAAACAATCACAGCAACAGCCACAACATTAGCAGCAGCAACAGTTGCTGCCAACGTTTAATTAACGTGATAAATCGTTTGTAAATTTCTTAATTATTACGTAGCCGTCGTGTGGCCAGTCGGGTCAGTCAGAGCGTGAGGTAAAGTACAGGTAGTGCACGGGTAAAGCTGCTCAAATACCCTGTAGTTGTTGTGAGTACTCTATGGAGTAGTTGGAGTGGACTAGATTAAAGGTTTGTTATGCAATTCGATCTGTGTATAATTTCCATCTAGTTATCGATAGAAATACTTCTTCAAAATAAACACTGTTAAAGTAGACTGTGAGTATTGAAAGAGTATCTATGCCAGCTTGAATCTGTCTCTTCTTATAGTATATCTTAAAATCTTAAATGTATCTTTCTCTTTATACTACTTTTACTTGTAAATAGTCTAATGGAAGGGATACTTTGATATGATATCTGCATCTACTTCTTATCTGACTTTATCAGTCTTTTCCTTCTGCATCACTTACTTAGATTTTAGCTACTTTATTATACAAATACCCTATACCTAAAGCCATAAAGGGCTTGACAACTACTCCCTATCAGTCTTTCTATTTCTTTTCTATTCTATTTCTATTACCTTAGACTTCACTTTCATCTCACATTTTATCCATAATTTCCTTCTAGTTAAACAACCCCAACTGTTCGATCAATCACACTCGACTGCAGCAGCTCAGCTCACGTCACTCGCTCGCTTGCCATTCACCTTATGCGTATTTGCCATATAAATACATACCCTCTTGCAGCTGCAACAACAATTAAGCTTTTCGTATCGCAATTGCCTCTAAATTGCGCCAGTTGTTGTCGACTGTCGCAAATTGTTTATCAAGTGCACAACGAGTATAAAAATTTAATTACCACAACTGCCAACTATGCGCAATTATATTTTGCTATTGAGAAACTGTTAACAAGTTAATTAAACATTACAGAAAATTATTATAGAAAATAATAACAAAATAGTCAGATTAATGCAATTTACTATACTGCATACTGCAGCGGCTCACGTCATGGCATCTGCTAATTAAGCGAGATACTATTATATAAAGTCTGTGTAGTTTAGCTAACTGCTGCTAAATGTACAGTTCAAGATGCTTTAACTGCTGCTAAATGTATCTATTAGCTGTGCTCTACAGTTACACTCTTGGCTGATGGATGGATAGATGGCTGTAGATTAGCTAGATGAAGTGTGCTTCCTAGAGAGTGAAATATGAAAGAGATTCTGATAAGGGGAGGGAAGTTGATATAGAGAAAAGTGATAAGAATATTATATAATTATGTGAATAATTCGAAAAGTCATCTACTACAGTATCTACTCAAACTCTAAACGTATCTATAAGTTATTAAAAAGTATCTACAACAAAATACATCATATCCTTCTATCAAATTCCAGCTTTGTCACAATATTTCCCTTCCGACGCTGGCAAAATCGATCAAATATAATTTGCACAGCTCAACTTGCCAACAATTTATGCATTTTGGCCAAATTCCAACAGGAAAAGACCAATAAAGACGCCTGCCAAAAAGTTGTTGTCAGGCAAAATATATATGTAGAGTATATCTGTATATAGAAATCCTTGTATAGAGAGGAGGACTGGCAGCACTAATTAATTAAAACAGACTGAAGCTGGCACACACCATCGACTGCCACACCCACTGGCTGGGCTGAGGCAAACTGCCTTACTAAGCGCCTTGTGATCCTTTCTTAATTGAAAAATGTCGTCGCAAAGTGTAGGAGTCGAGGCAACAGCCATACCCAGGCATTTCCCATTCAACCCAACCAGACAAAATCCTTGTTAATCCTGCACTGAAATTGGAAAAAGCTGCAGCAGTAAGTCCACAACTCCCCCTCCCTCCCACTCACCAATTTAGTCTCCTATCTCTGGGTAGACTTTGGGCTCGTAAAACATCTTCCTGAGCCGCACACGCAGCAGCCATAAAATTTCCAGATACTCCACCAAAAAATTATGTAATAAATGCAACATAAAATTTGGCTTACTCGACTAATTGGAATGCAATGCAGCAACAATTTGTTAAATAGAAACATTACGCATACCCCTCGCTCTGCCTAATCCTCTACGCACAATATAAAGTGTCACAATATTACACTTTCACAACACACAGAGACAGAAGAGAGAGGAGAGAAGAGAGAATGGAAATGTTGTTGGAAAAACAAATCGTTAAACTGTCTGACTCATGGCACAATAGAGATTTTCTTTTGAGAATCTAGCAGACTTTATGTCTTCGACTAGTTAGTAGGGGGGAATCGACTACCATCTCTAGTTCATTCATTCATAAATCGCACAACTATATGGCCCGGAGCTTGGATTCGATGACGAACACAAAAGAGGTCGTCACACCTTTTTCGCTTTTGTTTGGGAAATCAATAACTTAACAATGCGACGGCGGCCCTCAACGACTTTTCCGATATACAATAGTATACCCTGCGAGCAGTATAGTTTTAAGTAGGGTATACTCAGTTGGGGAATGATAAACGATAGAGTTGAGACAAGTATTTTGTAGGCTCTTAGACTAAAGATAGTTATTCCATTAGAGAGAATATTAATAAGGTATTACGAATCAAGCAGATAAGATTGCAATCATTTACAGGGTATATCCACGTCAAGTATTTACAGCTGCAGGAAACTGCTTTGCTTGCTCTTATACCACTCTTTTCAGCTCAGTTCAGCAGCCCTCCCATAAGAAGTTTGACACTTTTTACGACTGTGAAGCTTGTGTGCGAGTGTGCGTGTGTGAGTGTGTGTTAGCGTCCACATTATAAAGCTAGTAGAGGCAGCAGCTACAAAACGACAAATGAGCCCGCCCGTGTGGCATCTCACATGGACCGCCGCCGTCGCATTGTCTATGAATGCTGGTCATCTGTCTGGAGCAGAAGATACAAAAGTATCTCAAGCATAGTTGCTGCTCATTTGCATGAAAATTTGTTGAAAAGACATTTGTGACTGAAATCGGGGTATCGCCTGGGACATTGAAACGGTAATTTGTTGGCCAGTTTAGTTGTGTTATTAGCAGCGTTTATACACAAGTTACGCCCAAGATACCAAAGCAGTATCCATGAGAATGGTTTACATATCTAGTTTGGGTATCATATTTTATTTGTGCTCTAATTTATGCACACGAAATTGGGTTGGCGTATGCCATTCAACGGCAGTGTAATGTCTGTATTCGAGCCTGTTTAAAGTGCAATAAGCCCGGGCTAAGACTGATCTATGAGCCAAGATTTTGGAGATGATATTGTGCCTAAGCCGGGGCTAACATTTCTTTGTGTCACTTCGAGCTGACTAAAATTACCAGATAAGAAGCGAGATACACTTTTATTTCGTAGTTTGATATGATAATTTATTGTTGTTGATCAATCAGATCCACTAGTATATCGGAGCTATAAAATGTGTTTCAAAATATCGAATTTACTCTCAAATTGTTGCCATTAAATAGCTATAAACATTCCTAAACAAAGGGCAATTAAAATTCTTTAGAGTTTCTTTCTCTCAGTGTCTAGCTTTCATTGAGCCAATACAAATATTACAAATGTTATTTCTGCGCTCCTTTTTTGCCTGTACCTGGTGCTAAATTTAGTGATATACGCAGGATATGTGCGTGTTGAAAAATGTGATGTTTAATTTCGCACATTAAAATCAGAAAATTATCAGACACCAAGAGTCATAAACCCCACACCGAATGCCAGCAACAGGGCAACAACAAAGGCAAAGCAGCTCAAGGGGTGTCTTGAGAAATACCCTGTAAAAATAATCAGATTCAAATTGATCCACTCAAGTTGATATAAATGCTGCATAATGTTAAGTAAAGTATAGAAGTTGATATTAAAATAAGACTCAAATTATTTACAGGGTATTTGATGTCTACTCTCTGTACGCAAGGCGGAAGCAGGCCGACTGTCTGCCAGTCTACGCAGTGAGCAAGATTAAAATCTTCTGAGAATTGTGCACAAAGCAAACGTGCAAAAGGTAAGTAACATAAATGAGCCGAGGCAGGATCGAGCCAAGAGTCAAATCGATATGGTATATGGCCAGAAGGCAAACAAGAAGTGCAGTGGGAAAAGGGAGTATGGTGTGGCATGTAAACAAATCGATTTGTTTCATTGATGACATTCTTGCCGAGATTCTGCATGAATGTCATAAAGTTTATGACTTAAGTCTTTTGTTTGACGTTGACTGCGACGGCGACGCTGACTGCGACTGCGACAGCGACTGCGACTGGGTTGGTGATCGCACGCAAATATCATTATTAAAACTGATCGAACCTGTGTAGAGGGGGGCATGGGGGGTAGGGACTAACCGGTTAGCCCAGTCAAAAGTCTCAAGTTTTAACTTTATATGCAGATTTTCCAGACACTCGTTTAGCCTTTTTTTTCAGCTTTTTTTTTTTTGCATTCACACCTACAAAAGTGTCATCCGCTTGGCATTTGGCAACGTGCGCTCCCTCCCAGTCGAGCTTTATTTATATACACTTCAGTTTCTTCTGCTGCTGCTGCTGCTGCTTCAACAACCACAAATTTAACGATTAAGACGTGTTAAATTGTTAACAAGCCACTTGCAGTTATTGCCAATAAGCTGCAAATTTACGAGTTTTGCCCAGCTTCAACTCGAGTTAGCTCCATGCCTTTTGCTGCTGCAGACTGGGCTTGTTTGTCTAGGCCCCCAAAGCAAATGCCATTTGCATGTGAAGGCTGCCTCTCGATTCTTCTCCCCCTCCTCTTTATTCTTTTGTGTCACTGTCAAAGAGCTCAAAATACCCTATAAGACTACAGTTGCTCGAGTGTCAGATGTGCTTTAGACTGCATTTAAGTAGTTGAACTGGGGGAAGGTATTAAGTATGGAGATGGGAAGCAGCAAGCACAGTAAATTGACCTCTTTTGGCAAATTATAGTAAAATGAAGGCAGTATAGAACAAATGAAATAAACTATATACATATTAGTTTATAATTGATTTAAGTATTTAAAGTAATTAGAAGAAATTGTATATCAATTATCTATACTTAGATAAACTATGATTTATACAAGTATTTCTTTATATTGTACGATAATGCCAATAACTGTATCCTGGTCCCCTGACCTTAGAGGCAACTTAAACGCTATAAAATAGTATCTCGTGAATGTATTATGTAGCTATGTCCTACCGTTTAGGCTGTGCTAAGTTGACTAGTCAGTCAGTCAGCTCAATGAACATTATATACGTACATGGATACATTTTACTTATCAAAATAAAAGACTTAACTTTCCTATCTAGATTAGACTTAATACAACCCCCTCCCCTTAACCGTCTACTAATTGTTTCTCAAATACATACAAATCGAACAAACAAACAGCTCTATTATGTTAATAAGCTTCACGCCCAACCACAAGACTCGTCTCTAATACAAACCCCACACTTCCGCTAGGACAACAACACGCTGGTTGGCAATAAAAGAATTACACTTGCCATGTGACACGCAGCATCCTGATGGCTGAAAGACAACAACAACCACCCAGCCACTCAACCACTCAACCACCGGCTGCAGGTTGCCACCTTTCACCCTTAGAGCAAGCAAAACACACACAGAAAAAACTTCATTCAACACCAATTAGGGATGATCAGCAGCAGCAGCCGAGCAGGTGGGCGCAGGGGTTGTGTCGTCGGGCAACCCCCATTTTGTCATTTGTTATGTTGAGCTGGAGACAACAACAAGAAAAAAGCAGAGTTGACTTCAACTGCGAGTCATAAATACGCTCTCGAGCATAGACAAACAATCAACAATTTATGCAGAGCTGGTGGGGGTGGGGGGGGTAGGGTGAGTCTGCACTTGAAAAGGGGTGGCACAGTGGATCCGGGGTGTTTGACAAAATTGCTCGGGGAGCTCATGTTAAACATGAATTATGAATTGTTATTGAGATTGATGTAGTTGTTGTTGTTGCTGTTGTAGTTGTTGTTGTTGTTGCTACGACTGCTACTGCGATTATAGATGTATCTCTGCTGCTGCTGCTGTTGCTACTGTGTATCCTGTGCTCAGTGTATGCTTGCATCCTGTCTGCTGAAAATGCTGCTATACACTAGAGACTGCACTTGGAGAAATATCGTTAATATTTTGAGTTTAAATATAATTGTATGACCATCAAGATCCAAATTCTTTTTCAAATTCTCCAATGCTTTTTTGAAAAAAACATATAAATATTTCTTTTACTTATTCCACATTTATCTGGTATTTATAATATTTACTGCATTAAGTAAAGAATTTGAAGACATATATACTTAAGAAAAAACGATACTTAAAATGTAGAAAATACTTCTTTAAAAATTCGAAAATATTTCCTATAAATTAGAAGTGTATTTATTGATAAAAGAACTTTTCAAGAGTTCTAATTTTAAGATATAAAATTATATAAATTTATTTCGAATTTAAGCAATATTTTTGCAAACCTTTTAAGCATATTAGTTTAGCATATTACTTTAATAAATGTTTCTATTAAATGTAGTTCATATTTTTGTAAAATTCTCCCAACAATTTCTCGCTGTGCAACAATTTGGGTTTGTTTTGCGTTTCGTGGTAATTTCATTGAAATCATGTTGAGTAATTGGTGCACAGCAGGCTGCCGTGGGGGGGTGAGAGCGTATGATTGTCAGTAAGTGTGCGAGAGTGTGTGTGTGTGTGTGTGAAGGGGGTGTGGGTTGCGCTGGGCGTATAAATAACATTTTGAGGGTTGACTTGATGAGGCAACTCTACGCCACAGCTACTCAGCCAGTTTCGGGCTGGGATTAAGCCAAACGTCGCGTCACTTTATGCGGTTTGTATTTATTGCCCTCCCCCACTCCCCTCCCACTCCCACTCCCACTCCCTCTCCTCCCCACTGACTTTCTCCTTCACCCCTGTGCACTGTGCTACCAGCTGCGTAATTGTGTTTGTGTTGGCATTATGCAACACATGTAACACGTATCTCATAGATACGCACACGACACTTGTGCCTCACTCTATCCCACTGCTCCCCTTCCCTCCTTTAGCTGGGCATTTTGTCATGGCCAAGTGGTTGTTGTTTTGCTAATTTGGCCATAATTTGTGACTGTTTATTTATTTGTGGCTTTTGGAAATTAATTTCAATTCTGTAGATATATTTTCTCTGGCGCGCATTTTTACATATGTTAACATTACTCGAGGCGTTCTTTGGGGTTTTCTAAGGGGTGTATCTTTTATGTAAATTGCAACTGAATTGCCGATGGCTAAATTATCAAACGGGTTTTGTAATATTTATACATTTGCTGACAAAAATAGATGGGAATTATCAATGTTTTTCAAAGACTTTAGACTTGGCTCTAGGCTGGTTTTAACTGCTGTGACTACGTGACTAAATGCGGGCTTCGAATAGTTGCAGTGAAGTGATATAGTCTTTAGACTGTAGTTCAGCTATAAGGGAGTAGTTTATATGACCCTTAGCTGTCATATAAATGGGACATATGACAACGTATTAATGGACTTATTAATCAACTACAATCTCTACTTAAGCTACAGAGAATCAGATCTAGAGACAGACTTTCTTCTCTGAAATTTGCAACCAAATGATAAGCACATAAAAATAGATATAGTTCTATAGAATATCACTTAATTCTTCTCTCAATAAGTCTCTAGCTTCAGCTATGAGGGAGTAGTTTATATGACCCTTAGCTGTCATATTAATCGGACATATGACAACGTATTAATGGACTTATTTATCAATCTATTATCTCTACTAAAGCTACAGAGTATCAGGCCTAGAGTCAGACTTTCTTTTGTGAAATTTGCAACCAAATGATTAGCACATAAAAATAGATATAGTTATATAGAATATCACTCAATTCTACTTTCAATAATGCCTTTAGTTTCATCAAATGCCCCTCTCTCAATCATCAATCCATCTATCTATCTAGCAACTATCAATCCATTTACGTCTCCATTCATCTGCAACTCCAACTGTGAAATCTATTAAGACATATGCTAAGTTATCAATAAAGATACTACCATAACAATTTATTTATGCATAAAGTTTGCTCTAAATAAAGATTCAATAAACTAAAGCGAGCTATTCAGTGGGCTCTTTCATAAACAAATTATATGTTTAAGCAACTTACAAGCGTCATTAAGGAGAAGAAAGGAAACAATAAGTTTCAAGTCCAAGTTGATGTTGAGTTGAGTTTTGCCAATTTTAATGCTGGCATTTTATGTGCGACATTTACGAGTTTTCGGTGTAATTTTCTCAAATTTATAGGCATTTTTTTCCATTCTTAACTTAACTTGCGCACAAAGGAGTATATGCCAACGCCCGCTCGATGAAAACAGCGAGAGGAAGAAGCAGAAGCAGAGGCAGCAGAAGAAAGAATATCAAGACCAGATATGATATAGGCCGCGAAAGAAATCGACAGAAATTGTAATGAGAATGCGACAAACGCCGCGGGGGAGATTATATCTGTATGAGTGTGCGTGTGTGCGAGTGTGCGAGTGTGTGCGAGTGTGTCTCAGGGGCACAAAACGTTAAAGGAAAATTAGCATACGCTTATGTTATAATTTAATTATAATTTATTGATTTTAAATGTCTCTTTTATACAATAGTCTTCTGCTCTTTGTGTGTGTGTGTGTGTTTGTGTGTTATCTTTTAGCGACTGCGTTGAAGTTGCTTTTGTTTATGAGCTGTAAAAATGTGAATTTTATGAAACATTTAATTTGCCAAACTTGTGAATTATGAGATGACTGAAGGCGGAAGAGGAGGAGGAGGAGGAGGCAGCAGGAGAGGCAAGCGAAGCAGAGGCGGCATAGCATATAGTATAAAGATGTTAAGGCACACGCCCACACTATCATAGTGTGATCATATATTATACTATATGTATGTAGGTGTGTGTGTGTGTGTGAGTGTGTGTGTGTACTACGTCCAGCGTTGCCAGCTGTCTAGCAGAATATATAAAGTGCCAACCGCTGCCACCCAATTACCAAATGACATGACAAAACCGCTTTAAGGCGTACTACTCTTGCCTCCCACCACCCACTCCTCCCTCCTTCCCTTCTCTCAACTACTTCTAGCTCTCTTTCCATTTCAGCTCGTTTAACAAAATTGCAAATTAGAAACAGAGCAGAGCTAGCAAAAAACGCGACAAAATAACAAAACAAAAGCGCATAAAACTTAAACAAAGGCAGAGAGATAACTGCCAGCATATAACAGAAGAGCAGCAAGAAGAAGAGGAGCTGGGGGAAGTGGGTGGGGGCAGAGTTGAAGCGGAAAGCGGAAAGCGCAGACTGAAAATATATATAAACAAATACCATAAAATGTTGGCAATAAAAAAACTCGGCGAAAAACCCATGAAAATGTAGTAGAAAAGTGGAAGACCTAAAATGAATGAGTAGAAGCTATTGACTAGGTGAATACCCTGTAAAAAAGGGGTGAATATATTTACCTATAGATAAGTTAAAGTTGTATAATTCTATTCATAAGTAATGCAGGCTTGAAAGAGTGAACAACATGAGATATTGATATCTACAGACTGATATAGATGAAGATAAAAGATGAAAATAAAAGAGCTAATGACTAGGTAAATAACCTGTTAGAAAAGGGGGAATATGTATCACTTGATAGAGTGAACAACAAGAGACATTGACATCTACTGACATAGATGAAGTCAATTTATAGCGATAACAAGTCTGATAACATCAACTGTAGTTACTCCCTCTACGCCCTTTACAGGGTATCCTAACAACCTACGTTTCTGTAGCTATTTTTTTGTTCGCTTTTGCTTATCTTTAACTGCCATCAACAAGATGGCAACTTCCGTTCGCGCGCCATAATGTTTTCTCTACATAGAACAAAACACACACACACCATACACACACACACACACACACACCATACACACACACACACACACACACCATACACACACACACACACACACAGAGAGAATAAGAGCGAAAGACAAGTCACGCACACTGAGCCGCATCCTGATCCAGTTTTGGACTACGAACCAGCTAAAAGCTCACGCAGAAGGAAACAGGGAAAGTCCACAGGCAAAGAGGGAAGGGAGGAGCGGGGGGGATGGCAGGCGCAACACAAATGGTCACCAGGGCGTGTAATTGAGTGCTACAGGACCCTTTTAACATTTTTATTTGCACATTAGCGAGGGTGGAAATGGCAAAATTTGCGCCCAAAAGTGACAGCGCGTTGAATATGGGTGGCAACGACTGAATAGAGAGTCGCACACACACACACATATAGACTGTATATAGATGCAGATCTTTGGGGTATTCGAAAAGCGGAAAAAGAAACGTACGTTTAACATTACCGTATTGACAAACAGTTGAGACGTCAATATGCTGCGGAAATGACTGCGACTACACACTCTCTGTGTCCGCTCATCTTTGAAGTCGTAGACAAATTTGTCTGCGGTTACAGACAGTACGAGGGGGGATGGAGGATGGAGTAGAAGTGGTAGTGGGAGTGGCTATTAATGTGCTTGCCATTGGGGTAGATAATTGAGCGAGTTGCTTTTGCTTTAGTACATGCAGCATATGCTGAGAAAGTCATTGCAATAATACGGACTAGAGCTTAAGAGGAAGAGATTATAGAGTAAGAGTATTGCCAGCATTATAAAGTATGAGTTGGTACTTCATAAAATTGACCTTAGGGAAGTTCTAGGGCCTATATGGTATCATCTTGCGAACAAATTAGGTAGCTATGTCTTACCAATTGGACTGTGCGATGTTGATCAGTCAGTCAGGACAAAGAACTTTATAAGTATAGTTGAAGAATTTGCCTATTGAAAGTAATGACTTGATATTCAGCTTGATATATCGAATGCATATAACAAATTTCAACACTTTAAGCAATCCAAATCCAGAGAAATAATATTTCTAGTGAAAGACTTTCTAATAGATTTAAATCTAGGTGAAACATAGCTTGAAAATGTTTACAAATATGTATAAAGAACAACAAAAGATAGCTGCAACAGAGCTAAGAGTTGAAATACTTAAGGATACAAGTATTTAGCAGAAGTATTATGCATATGAAACACATAACATAAAGTTATAATACACTTTTAGTAGAGTTTATACAACTTCCACATTCTATAAGCCTTCAGCTACCCTCTCTCAAACACCTCTGTCTTTTTTTGTTAACCACAATGCCAGTTTACCACTTATAAATCAAATTTTGCGCTTCATAATATGATAAAAGCCGCAGACCACACACACACACACTCACACACAAACTCTCTTTAAAGCGGCCCTCCCAATACACCCGCCTCATAATTCAAAAGGGGCAGCCGCAGCGGCCATTTTACAGAACCGAAAAGAATAAATAAAATAAACAAACCCTTTTCATACGCGGCGTATGAGTAATATGGCCGAAATGTTCATGAATAATTCGATGTTGCAGCTGATGATAAAACACGAAAATGGGCAAACATAAATCTAGCCCAAAGAGATAGGCCATAAACAGGAGAGGCCGGAGAGTAGACAAACGAAAGGAAAGCAGAACAGGAGAGAGTAGAGAGTCAGTTAGTGCTTAAATATTACACAAATGTAGCCGCTGCTCGGGTTTATTAAAGTTGCCACTGCCAGTGGGGCGGAAGAGGGGGCGTGGGTGCCACATTTGGCGGCAGTCTGTTCTCAGGAGTCGTTGAGCAAAGTCAACTTTCGTTTAGCTTGTAAATAGCTCGTTTTCGCAGACTCAGTAACTCGACGCCATGTTAATATATAACAATTAATCTTGACTAAAAGTAGCTGCAAGCCGGTCGCCCCAAAAGGCAAAACCAGTACAGTAATACACTGTGCAAAAAGAAGGTACAGTGAGGCTAGAGTTTTAGTATTGAGATTTCAGAATATGACTATTGAAAATGTGTGCTATGCCATACTAAACACAAATCTGAATTGTATATTTTAAACTCTGCCTTCATTTCTCCCAGTGTAGCACATCCTTGCTACAATTTGCCATGGCACAGCCTCAGGCTCTGGCTCTGGCTCTTTATGCATGGCAAATGGCTTGGACTCCACTGTTGCCGCCATGTTGTTTTCAGTCTCACACACACACACCCACGCAGACACACACACACATACATACACACATTTTGCACATTACAGTGTTAATGTGCCTCACTGCCGCATGTAAAAACCCCGAGTAATTTGAGAGGCAAAAGAGATAGAGAGAAAGCGAGTGAAAGGGGCAGAGCGAGTGGCTCCTTTGCATGTGCTGCCCCTTTAGCACCACCACCCGCTCTCCACTCCCCCACCCCTTCCCCCTCTCTATGCCCCTTGGCATTGTGGGTGTGCGTGTTAATGATTTTTTGCACACAGCTTCACAACTTGACGCTTTGGCTGCTCTTCCTCTTCCTCTTCCTGCTGTTGGGTGGTTTAGCTACAGCTACATATACACACTCACACACACACACACACACACACATGCATATTTTTTTATGTATATTTATACATATTTACCGTTACAAGCACAGGTAGCACATAAAATTATATGAGCTGGCAGCTGCAGTCAACGCTTCTGCTTATGTCTACACGTGTGCTGCTCCACTGGGCTCTGGCTCTGCCTCTTTGGTCAACCAGAGATGATTAACAGCTTAGCATGGCATGGATATTACATTCTGTGCTCTTGGAATTATTAGAGGTAACTCTATAAAGACCAGGTCTTAAAATGGGAAAGTAAGGCATTAAATGACGGATTATTTGGGAAATTCAAAGCGTAGTGAAAATGCTTTGAATAATATTGTATAAATATCACAGAAAGATATAGAGTCTATGTTATAGATAGTTGGCCTACAGAGGCTCTTAATTAAATCTAAGTTTAAATAGAATATTCTATTCAAACCAGTACAAAATGAGTTTACTTTATTTAATTTAAGAGCTTGGGAATTTATTTTAAATTTTAGGAAATTTATGAGTATGAAACTCTTTAAATAAATGAACTTAAGATGAGATAAATCGTTTCCCTTTTAAGCATTGTCATGATTTAAAGCTAAACTATAATATTCTTTTGGGCTTTTCTTAAATTTTGGGTGGAATATTGCCAAATTCTGATCTTACAGTTGCTCTGTATTATTCATCAAAACTATTCACCAAATTTCAGACCCTTCTGATTCTGCCCTAACAGATCAAAAGGTGGGAACCGATGTTTTACAGTAGTGTCTTGTTGAATAAAGGAAGAATAATATCTATATATATTTAAAGTAGTTTGTCCTGACTGACTACCTTAGTGACTACAAAGTGTATAGCATTGCTGAACCTTTCTAAAATCCCATCTGTTTCTGTCTTAAAATAAGAAAAATAATATTTATATATCAAAACTTTAGATTCTGAAGTAGTTTATCCTGACTGACTGACTGAGTCTCTTCAAAGTGCATAGCACAGCTGAATTTTCAAATCCGCTAAGTTCTACCACAAAACTTCAGTTGCCTTTTCAGAAATATACCAACCTAAATGAGAACTATACCTCAGCACTCTCTGCCAACTTCTAGATCTCATATCTTAGAGCTTAGCTTCCGTTTCCTAACCTACTTAAGCAGCAAAGCCGAAAACAAGGGCTATCGCAACATTTTCATCAAGACAAGCTGGCTGCATAAGCTAGTTAAATATACATCTATATATAGATACAATTATAGTAGTAAGTCTTGAGCCAAGAGCCACAACAAAAACAAAGTCATCTAACGGCAAACGATGTCAGCTGGCGATTACAGCACAGCAAAGAAAATTCAGAAAGCGAAAAAAGTAAGGAAATGTCAAGTGTCAATCAAAAGCACCGCTGGAGATCTGGCTCTTTGAGACGAGGGGCCAGTCACAACTCTGACTCTGACTCCGACTGACTCCGACTCTGGCATTGCCAAATCCTTGTAATAGTTTCACAGTCTTGGAGCTGTGAGTCAGCGCGACGCAAACACACAAAACTGTTTATCATTTTCAAGTCAAAAAGTTGGCTAATAGAGGCGTTACCCGAAATTCGGACAGCTGGACAGTGGTTATTAATTACTCTATTTTTCCCTGGGAGTTCAAGTACTACTTATTACAATTTAATTGTTTTACAATTTTCGGTGGCGCTTATTAGCATTTCGTTGTTGTTGCTCACACGTGGTGCAATTCCCCTGCGCATGGCTGACTGACTGCTCGAGCACCAAACAACCGCAATATAATAATGTATATGCCAGTACTCAGTACTGAGCACTGAGACTTGGAAAAAACCGTTGCTTACGTCTGATTTTTACAATAAATTATGCAGATAAGCATAAGTGGGTGGAGTAGGGGGAGCAGTGGCCCAAGGAGGTGGGGTAGAAGGGCACCATTTTTTGGTTATTGTGTTTAATTGTTTTATTTTTCCCCTGAAAAAGAGGGCGACCATTTTCTAAAAGCGTTTGCTAAGGGCTAATGAACAGTTTTGTATTGTTTTGTTTGGGTTTAGAGTGTGTGTGTGTGTGTGTGTGTACTGCTATAAAGGGGAAGCAGGGCATAGGAAGCGAGAGGCGTGTAATTGCCAGTTGAGCTCTGCACCAGCAATGATACAGCTAAACGTAATAGCAGGAAGTGTAATAGATCGGAGCAACGACTAAATGATATCTTAAATACTGTATCTGTATATAGTTTAAATCTCTATTATGTATATTTAAAATATACATAAATTTGATAATATAAATTAGGCAAAATATTTAAAGAAAATTGGAAAGATAAAAGAAATGAATACTCAAAATAGAATAGAAAATTTCAAAATTCTGTAGAGTAAAATCATTATTATGATTAAGGATTCAAGAATTAGAATCATCTGAATATTACGTCATCTTTGTCTGAATATTATATATATTTAATTTATTATTTGCAATTACTTTAGACCTTCAATTTATAACTTGTAAGATCTTGGAAGCGAATTTTGTAGATTAAAATTAATAAAGCATAATTATCAATATTGGAAAAAGGAAAATCTTAAGATTACGCAATGAATATCTTTAATAAATTCACATATTAATCAGAAGAGTCAAAATTCTTAATAAAATAGTTGAAAGTATCTACAGCTTATTGTTTGCTGCCTCCTCTATACTTCTCTAAATACATCCTTACACCCTACAGAACCAATATACCCTTCGTTGGCTCAGCTTGTGTAGGGCACATTTAAAAGCTTCACTCTTATGTAAGCAACTCAGCGCGCAAATTTAAAATTCACAGCACATTTTCTCAGCGCTGCGCTGCAAGTAACAATATTGACAAAAACAAACACACACAGATACACACACACACACACACACACAGACACACACACAGACACACACACAGACAGCCATATATAACTCGAGTGATTTGGAGAGGACGAAAAGGAGTCGCTGCTGTTAGCTGCTTAAAATTCCGTGAGCATCGTTTCACAACTTTCCAACTTGCCAAAAAATCGAAAACGGGAGAAAAAAAGCCGAAAAAAATGTGTGGAATGAAAGCCAAAGAGACTGAAAGAAAGCAAAGGAGCAAAGCGGAAAACAGGAAAAGCGCATAAATTTTACGTGCCTTATAGGGGCTTGTTGTGGGTGTGGGTGTGTGTGTGTGTGTGTGTGGGGTGGAAACTCTGCGCAAAATGTGCGGAAAATAAATGAAAATGCTCAAAGCTCGTTCACAAGAGTGCTTACGGCGTCCGCAAGGAGCTGTTGAAGTGGCAAATTTGCGCAAGCGACACCCCAAGGCGCAGCGCAGGGGGGCGGCAATTGGTGTGGGGCGTGGCAGCAGCAGCAGCAGGACAACGACTCGACTCCACTCGACTCGGCTGCTGTTACTTCTGGCTGCCATCGTTACTTACAACAACTACATGCCAGTGTCAACACATACTTGGCCATTTAAGTGGGCCCCAACTGCAGATACACACACACACCAGCACACACACACACACACAGGCAGACAGGCAGCCATATTTGTTTGCTTCTCTCACTGCCTCACTTTTATGGCCTGGACATAAAAAGCAAATGCAGACGCACTGAAATGACATTTATATACGCATTGCCAGCATTTGCTCTCCTCTACATATAATTAACCCCTTTTCATGATTTTTCTCTGCCTATTACAGTTTTTATTTTAGCACAGACAATAAACCTAGCGTTTGTCTTCTTTTTTGCAACTAGCATTCGCGTTTAATTAGGCTCGAGTTAAAGTTTTCCATTTGTGCTCTAATGAACTTGCCAAATTGTTGTCGAAAGTTTTTGCCTGGCCATAAAATTAATTTTGATGACAACAGCAATTGCTACGCTTCTTCTTCCTCTACTTGTCTTTTTATGAGCAGCAACAACAACAATTAATTGACAGCAACAGAGTGCCCGAAAATCAAATGGGTCTACTATAATGTTGACTTGGCCTAATGACAATGCCAAAGTTTCACAGCAAAACGGAGTCAAGGAAATCATTAAGAGCGCGCTCACTCACTTAATGGCCAAACACTGCATAAGTCTAGCTATGAAATGTCCAAATAATATTGTGTAGAGCGTGCTTAGATACATATATCTTCAAAAATTGCAAATTTGATGACTCTTTCGTTTCATTAACTTTATAGAATCTGGAACATACACACAATTATTTGGCAAATTTCAGAAAATGTATATAATATTTGTTCAGAGGAATGAATAAAAGTTTCCTTTAGTTGGATTGTAGAAGAATGTTAAATGAACTTTAGGACTTCCGACACAGTTGACAGAAATTAATCTACTACAAGGCTTAATAGATGTATGATATGACCTTAAAATATGACCTACAAGTGCCCAGACTTTTGTATTAAATTACTTGAGGAACTTAGCTGTATCTAAGGTTAACTTCAAGATTTTCGACACACTATACTAATATTGATCTACTACTAGGATAAAGAGAGATACGATATGACCTTAAAATATGACCTACAAGTGTCCATATTTTTGTATTATATTATTTCAAGAACTTAGCCGAATCTAAGGTAAACTTCGACACACTTGACTTAGATTGATCTAGTATGTACTAGGATTAACTGCGATAAAATATGACCTTCAAAAATGACCTACAAGTACCCAGAGTATTCAATTCCTTCAGGATCCTAACTAACTTGAATAGATTGCTGTGATTTTATTATTAAATCGAAATACATACTGAGAAAAACCCACAAAAAACTCTCCTTTCTTTACATTACAACCCACAAAACTCTAGCCACAAAATCTCTATTAAATTAAGCTGCAAAACGGCTGTTAATCAAATTAAAGCATTCAACTTAAGAGGCATAAGCGCCAGCCACCCTGCTGTAGGAAAACTCTCAGTGAAAAACTACAAACTATAAGCGAGAGATTGAGAGTTGAAGTTAAACTCTAAGCTGAAATGCGGCGTGTAAATGATGCCATCATAATATTTTGATTTGTGAACACACAACAGCAGTCAGGCAGAAACAAAGACAGACAGACAGACAGGAAGACACACAGTCAGGCACATCATCAGTTAAGGGGTTAATAAAGCGCATAAAATGCTACGGAAAACAAGATTTTCCTAAGGGTGGCAGCAGACAGAAGCAAACAATCAGTTTTCCACTCGCTCTCTGTCGGCTAATCACATTCGACTTGGCGGCAGCATAAGGTGCGCATTACTCATAATGCGAGCGTGTGATATGAGCAGATCAGCAGCAGTGGCTCCCCCACAAATAATAACCCCCAGAAGGCTGTAAGCCTCACTCCCCCTTGGCCTAAAAAACACCAATCAGCCTAATCGCTTTTGTTGCGCCGCATGGCTTAACTTTTGCGCTGGCTAAAAGTTTATATTGAGCGACTTTCAACTTGCCACAGTAGAAGCATGTGTGTGTGTGTGTGTGTGGCATGAGTGCGAGTGTTGCATGATAATCAGCAGCCACAACAATTTCCCTCTGCCTCCACCCCCTCAACACAATCATCATCATCATCTCACTTTTCTCCAACTCCATGTGTGTGTCTGTGTGTGTGTGTGAGTGTGTGTCGCCATATTTGCTTTTATTGCTCTTCCTTTTTGTTTATTATGTGATTTGCCTCACTTGCATATGGCCAAAAATCATGTTCATGTGCGTGAGTTTTCCAGTTAATCGCACAGAATTTTATGTTAATTTTCATAAATTTTATTGCCGCCCCCCCACCACACCCACACTCCACTCCCTCGAAGGAAAGGTCTTTTTAATTAGTTTTCCCTCTGTGGGATTTATTTTATGTGCGCAATAAGTTCTTTATGGCATAGAGGGCGGCGCGTCTGCGCTTTTCTTTTTAAGAGTTCTAACACACATAAAATTGACACAACAATATACTTCCCCCTCCCTCTCTCCTTCTCTCCTTCATTTTCCACTTTTTATATACTTTTATTTGTTTAGCTGCCAGCATATTTCAAGTTCCAGGCAGTCAAGTGTCAAATTATATGTTGTAGGCACTGTAAACGATTAGGAAATTGTGGGTTAAAGAGTGCTATAAATACACAACTGTACAGGTTCTAAAATCTCGCTCTATCCCAGTGGAAGGGTGGATTAAGAGCTTGTCTTTAGTCACTAGGGAATAATGTGGAGATATTTCTATATGAAAGATAGATGAGGAAGTATCTGATTTAGAATTGATATACATAAACAGAATTGTACAGTTTCCTAGTTAAAACTAAAGCTATGAACAAAATATAGTTTTATATGCTTAAAATAGGACAGAAATTATTAAGTATGGTAAATCCATAAAAAATAATTAAAATAAGGATAATAAATATGTCAAAATTCTAACAAAATTCAATTGCTATATTCGATATTCATAGAGAAGAATATATAAACATTCAAGAACTTTATTCAAACTTTTCAGTCTAAACTAAAATGTGTAAAATATATTTCAAATATATTGAATAAAGATCCAAATTCACATAAAATATCTTTTATTCACTAAATGACGATCAAAATGTTCAATTGTGATTAAAAAAGATCAAAAAAATCTCAAAATAAGAACAAAGTGAAGAACTTACTTAGCTTATATACATTTGCTACAGATTCTATCGCCAACAATCTTGATTTCCGACTGTAAACAGAAGCTCTCATCCTAATTGACAAGGACACAGTTTCGACTAGGAGAAAGGAATCAACTGAATCAGAGTACTACACTCACACTCATGGCACAAGCGAGTGTGTGTGTGGCCCAGAGCAGAGGAGAGTGGTGAGTGTCAAAGCGTCGATCGATCATCATCAGACTGATTTTTGGCACATGTGGTAAACAGAGCCTGCACCAGATCGATCAATGACCAAATGAACCCAGAGAGTCACAGCAGAACGAGATTGAATGTAAACACAGTATGAATGATTTGAATACATGATGGAGGTGAATATCTTCCAAACTGCATTGTTATTGGCTGTCACACTGTGCTGGTGTAGGGGCAGCTGTTCCTCTGCTATACTACACTATATATGATGAGTCCTTAACTGAGATCGGAGCAGAACATTACCAATATGATAGATGGACAAGCTAATTTGACTGAGTGCGTGGCGAGTTCGAATTATCGAAACTGCGGCTAATGTAATTACAAAAATAACAACAAAAAGAAAAAAAAGAAACGAAGGTAAGTACAGCCAAGGGCAAAAGTCCGGCGCATCAACTTAATCATTTTAACTAATTGCCAAGGCGCAGGGCGAAATAAAAAAGCGCTTAAAAGGCTGAAGTGGGCCCAGGAGACTAAGCTGAACCCGAACCAATTATGTTGATGGTAAACAAATTGCGCTCGTTTCGTTTGGCATAAAAAAAGACTAAAAGTAGATACATACTACTACTATATAGTCTGTGGTAGTCGGGCGAAAGATCTAATTACACTAATGACAGACGGAGTAGAGCGTATTGAGTACTGGATGGAGTCCTGTCTAGAGTCCTTGTTGCAATTAAACGTTTCAATTGAGCTGCGTGCAACAACGACATAAGGTCAAAGTCAGAGGAGTCAGCTGGCAAATGAATTGCACGGAGCGTATTCATTCACTACTCTGTCTCTCTGTAATGAGTCTGAGTGTATTCATTTAATATTGAACCAACTACACAGTAGTCAACTTAAACAGCTTCAGGGCAAGCTCCCTCCTCCCCCTCCCTATTCCACTCCTTCCATGCAGCGTGTGGCACACGCAATGAGCATCAGCTTTCAGTTGCCTTTCGTTAAATGAAGCAGTAAGTCCATATGTCTGTCTGTCTGTCTGTCCTTCTGGCCATTGCACTTCCGTTGCACAATTTAAGCGGATTTAGCGCCTGTTGACGCCTCTCGAATTTCTCAAAAGCCGCTTGGTCACACTGGCAGCCGACCCCACACAGTGTGCTCATTAACAGCGCACCAACCAGTCGAATCCTGCACATCCTTTGGCATTGCATCATTAACACACAAAAAGGGTAAACCAGCGAAACCCTAAACGTGCTGCAACAGCCCAAAAACCGCTAAGATATTTTTGGGGCGTTGCACAAAAGGACCTCACACGAGCTCACGCTCTGCTCAAGTGTGTGTGAGTGTGTGTGCGTGATGTAGGGGCAGAGATACATTATCTAAAGAATGTATAGGCATAAATCTACATATTCTAGTTCACAATTCTCATGTGTGAATGTGTATGTCGATAGTTTGGTGAATGAAATGTTAAGATATATCAAAAGAAAATATGTAAAGTAATTAGGTAAATAAAAATAGCAATAAATTATTATTTTATTAATGAAATATACAAAGTAAACTATTCATTAAATAGTAATATATTACTATATTTTATCTGGATTTTTTCTAGATTTTTCTAGTTGTATAATTTAATAAAATAAACACTTTGCAAAGCTAAACGTTGAAGTAAACCCTATAGAAAAAATACTTTAGTAATGAAAAAATCTATAAAAAAATATTGGAAAATATTTGTGGTTAATATTTAATAGTTAAATTAAGCAACAAACATTTCTTCATAATTTTTAACTTATTTAAAAAACTACACTATACTAAATGAATACTCTTAAGACCATATAGATATCTAACTTATTCTATAACTTAACATTTCATTCGCATAATTCCTTAATCGATGGAGTAGAACGCACTGTCTATACTATACTATAAGAGTACTCTTTAAACTGTATACATAGATATCCAACTTGACTTTACTATACTATAAGACACTTCTCAAGCAAAGTTTCTTAGCTTCTCTGCCATTCATAACTCCTCACTCATAACCCATTGCTAAACACAATCAAATGCAGCACAAACCCAACTAAATAAAACACAATACGACCTAATTATGATTGATGTGTCACACAATCCAACTGTCTCTGGCCATAACTACAAGATGTGCTCATTAAAACTGCATCACAGGCAGACAATGCCAAGAAAAAGGTACATCATATCGAGTATAGCAAACAACTCAAAGGGAACCTCAAGTAAATGCAAATCAAATATGAAATATTTTTAATATTTTGTTGGCACAACACAACAAATTTCAAATTTCAATATAATGCCGAGAGGAGGGCTAACCACACAGAGCGTGGAAAATGATCTATTGCCTCAGGCAGAGGCAGAGGCAGAGGCACAAGGACAAGGCCTGATCTTTGCTTGAGCAGATGCTGCAGCATCCTTGCCCCTTCGCACAATTTGAATTCAATTTAGAGCAGGCTACACGGTTCGGCTTGACTTGACTTGAGCCCGAGAAGACAACAAACGGCAATCGAAGGTATGTATCTTTTTGTCCTTTCAAACTGCCTGACAAAAGGACATGTGCAACAGTCCGTCCCTAGTCCCTAGTTGGTTTTTTATTCATCATCATCCTCTGCCTGATCCTGTGCAGCAGCCATTTTGCTCGACGCTGTGGAGTCTCAGCCATTAATCAAGTAGGCTGCACGTGTGCCGGGGCGCTAAGAAGTCAATTTATAAGTACTCTTAATTCAGAAGCGCACAACAGTGGGCAGAACTAAGCCAAAAAGTGGAATCTATACCCTGCAATTAGCTGCGGCGACCTCTATTATGTGATGCAATGAATGAAAGTGAAGTGAATGAGAGATTACAGCAAGTACAACAAATTCCCTTACTATAGATCCCTCTTATCCATTGTTTGCCATTTTAATTGCGCCAAGCAAAACGCTACCCATTTTCACACTCCTCTCGCACACCTGTACAGTGGACACACAGCTGGTGGTCTGGTATCTCTCCTCATGGTAATTGCAGTTCCTTCAAGGAGGCGTGTGCTGACCCGCAGTCGCCGGTGGGTGTTGCGCCTTTAGCGGCTTAGCCCAAGCGCAGAACTTCAAACAGAGTCGAAAGGGAGAGAAATGTATCTAATAGAGCCGGAAAGGCAGGATGTATTCCTGAGGTTTTACTGTCGTAGCCACAGTCGGTGGAAGTCTTTGAAATTTCTCTAAAAAAGTAGCCAAAATTCGGGGAATTTTGTAGAACAAACAAACCGACAAAAGACAGGAAAATAATTGGAATTAAAGGAATATTTATTTACAAAATTATATTCAGCTATGATTACAAAAAGACAGTGCTAAATAACGTCTAATAAGCTAGGTCTTACAGGAGTTAGTCAAGGTCTAAATAATCTAAACTATAAGAGTTATTATACCCAACAAATCTAGCAGAGGGAATTCAGCACAACTTTAACTCATATCTCCTTTATTTCAAATTCAAAAATGAAGATAAATATTCTGTTTATTTGCTTGAATAGAAGCCAGGCTATAATCATGTACTCGCAGATAAAACTAGATAGAGTAAACCCCAATTAATATTGCTCATATTACGATAATGATTAGCCCCTTGCTCTGCCTCTGCCTCTGACTCCACTTCCAACACCTTTGCAGCTGTTGAGGATGCTTAAAAAACGATCTGTGGCTGTTATCATCTGATATGGCAGCTGTCTGACTCCTAGGTGCATAAAAAGGGCGTGGCTCATGACATTTATTAAGCGATTGAGTCTATGGCAGAGATTTTACTACTCGCTTACATTTAAGTAATAATTTTTAAGGCGTGCCACAAACGCCTGTTGCAATGACATAAATTTGAAAACCAGAGAAGGAAAAAGAAAATCATAAATAAATACATGGAGAGAGGCGCGATTGCGATTGAGATTGAGAGCGGCCTAAAGTAATTTAACGAAATTACGCATCGTTTAAGTTGTGATTTATGTGGCAGAGGAAACCAAAACCGTAACCGAAATACGAAATACGGAATACTACAAGTCCAGCATCAGAGCTGAAACCCTTCACAGTGCCACACACAAGCAGAGGGAGGGAGCGAGGGCTGGGGAGGGGCAACTGAATCTTTGCCTTGTATTGTTAATGAGTCGAATTACACACACTGAGAGAGAGAGAGAGTCTGAGTGTGGCCACAGAGGCAGGAGCAAAGCGGGGCACATTCTGCTGAGTGGCCGCCGAAAGGTGTGACAATTGTTACACACACACACACACACTCATGTGCGTGTGTGTGTATAAACAGAATCATGACTCTGGCAAGTTGGCAAAGATTTATGCGATTGCCAAAGGAATTCCCAGAAAATGCAAACAATTCCTTGTGGTCTGGTCTCTCCTCTACGACTGCTGAGCCCCTTCTAGCCACGTCGTCTATTCGAGACTCTCCCTCTCTCTGCTGTTGTTTTTTCTGGCCTTTTGCATAAGCATTGTGAGCACTTTTAACAGAATTGCTACCGGCAATTGGCGGTCAGAGCATAAAAAGTGGCCACAGTAGCCGCCAAATTCCCTCGAGCTGAAGACGGCGCACATTTATCAAAGCGGCGGCGGTTTGAAGTTGCAACGGTTCAGCCCAGGGGCACACAAACCCAACACACACACACAGGTTTTGCATCCCTGGGGAAACGCAATGAGTTTCATTAATAAATTCCAAACAAACATTTTTTAAACAAAACGAACAGAAATGCTAAAAGATTTTCCCTTTTCTCCTTGTGGGCGTTCACAGTGCATAGAAAATTGTTTGGAAAATATTTGGTAAATATTTCTGCAAGCTGTGAAAAGGGCCACAGGACACTGGACACACATTCCTACTACTAGTATGTGTGAAAGGCTAAAAGTCATCATAAAAGATGAAAAATGATGTTGGGCTGGCCAGACAAACTGGCAGCAGAACATTTCACATTTTACTAGATTTTTTGAGAGATTTTTCTTTAAAAAAGAAACTTAAATAAGAAAGAATTTAAAATGGAAACATTTGTCACTTACCTTACCGCACTGATGTGTGTGGTTTGCTTGGGTCTTCACAACTGAAAAATAGAAAGAAATTTAATATTAAAATGTTTGTAAAATTAGAAGAAAAATTGTGTAAAAAATACTTAAAAATTTAAAGGCATACAGATATGATTTATCCAGATAAGGAAATCATACTCAAATCAAGTAAAAGCTCTATTGAAAAACCTTATCAGAAAACCTAGAGTCAGAGACAGATTTCTCAACATATAAAGTATCTATTTCAAAGACGACTTTGAAATGCCTCTAATACGAAATTCACTTGGAATAAAATCATTCAAACGGATTCTGGAATCCACCAATTTTATTATTTATTCTCCTTTTAATTACTATTCTTGTTCCGGAACCTAGCAAGCCGAAGGCCTCTGCAGCCAATGCTTTAGGATTAAGTTAGTTCTAATTTTAATTACCTCTAACTATTATAAATAAATAAATAAATTACTATTCTTGTATTACAAACTAGAAAAAGAATGGAATTCGACCTTATTAATATCAATATCAATCTTAAACTGAACTTATATACATTTGATTACAAATTTGATTTGAAATGATTACTATTTGATTTAGATTTTGTTTATATTAATAATATATAGTTACATAGTTTTTCCTTTAGTTTATTTCGCTTTACATTGCCTAAAATTGAATAACTTACAACCCGAACAATAGCCACACGTGCACCTAGATTGATTTCTATAAATAAATATCAATTAGCTACAGTTTCCGGCATTCGAAACTTATCGCCAAGTGGCGCAGATTGCGGCAAGTGCCCCGGAAGAACACGTGCCCCCATTGAGGCAACGCACTTGGAACTTTACTTAGAGTCGAGTGAAGCTAATGATGAAATGCAACAGAAATCTATTTAAAATAATAATATTAACGAAAGCGGATATGGTTTTTGGTACTTAATGAATTTGAAAATCATTAGTTCGAACTTCGAACCTCTACATTCATCAATCAAAGCAAAAGCCGCCACGTTGGTGGCCCAAACGGACAACTTTAATTGGTATTAGATGGCCAAAAAGTGTCACATTATTTTAGCAGACACTGTAGTCCTTTTTCTGCGGCGTTCGATCAAAGTGAAAGTCTTGAATTACGCTGTGGAGAGGGGAGAGAGGGGGGAGGGCTCTCGTTTAAATATTAATGAGCAATTGAGCGTATTGCCGACAAAGAGAGCAGAGCCACTTGAGCCAAGGAGAAAGTCACTGTGACTGTGAGTAAAGTCACGGTGACAGTTTACAGCACTAATTAACAAGCGAAATTGTTTTCCCTTTATTTTTGTTTATTGTTACAAGTGTTGCACGAGTGGACTCCAGCTGCTTAGTGCATATCCATAAGTATGGTTGGATCTGCCGCTCTACTTTTGTTTTCACAACTTGTGTTTTTTCTTCTGGCGGTCCTTGTGACATTCTGCTGACATACACAAACTGCCACCACACACACACACACTCGCACACATGCACTGTATCCTGGCTAGGAAGCTGCTAAAGCGCGAACTTGGAACACACACGTTGCTCTTTGGCATTTGACGAGCCTTCTTTTTGGGTGAAAGTGTCACAGTGACAGTGTGACATGCCCACTTTGTGCACGCCCTATTCCCAGGCAGCTCAACAGGGGCGCTCTTGGCACTTGGCGAGGGTTGTCAGTGGAGTGTTGGAGATGCAGACTCTCTGCATCTAAGAGCGGAGGATGTTGAATTGAATATAGTAGTATAAATATATGTAGGTTTGATGATAACGAAAATAATTTTATTCAATATTTAAAAATAAATATAAATCAAACAAATATAAATATATCAAATAAATGTCAAGATAAAATATTATATAATATGTTTCAATATCAGAGTTATATTACAAGTATTCATTCGCTTCTTATTCTCAATTTTTTTACAACTATACAATATAAGAACCCTCTATTCACTCTATTAGAAGCTCACCGTAAAGCATTTTCACTCTTTCAAACAAGCTGGTCTATTGACATGAACTATACTGATTCCTAAGTATAGTATAACACAACATATAACAACTAGAAATATGTCAAACTTTTCCTCACAGCTTTAATTGATCTAATGCCATTAAAAACTCAAATTTAAATAACTTTTGACCATATATTATTCAATAAAAGATCTCATAAAATCGAAACCTAAACAAACATCCTCTACACTCCCATGCTCACACTTCTCAAATTTGAATAACTTTTTAGTATATATTATTCAATAAGAAATCCTCCTCAAATCTTCCTTTCTCAAATCTACTCAAACACCCCTCGCACAGCTACAGTCTGTTGACATGCTCTCACTATTTTGTTAGCATAAAAGTGTCAAATTACAGAAATCACACGAGTTAGAACGAGGAACAGGAGGATAGGCGAACAGGGGATGGGCGGGATTAGTGTGCGCTTGTTAGTAGCAGTCACTGTGTCACAGTGTGGCCCAAAAGTTGTTACCTCAGTCGATTCGACTGCTAATTGACGCTTTTGCTTGACATTTAACGAACTCTGACAAACTGTCACTTGGCCTATTCCTTATGCTCTCTCTTTCTTGGCATTTTCATTTATTTTTTATCAATTTCCTGCCCTGGGTTAATTGGCACTGACAAAGGTCTTGGCTTCGACTGTATTGAGTCTTGTGATTTGTTGACATTGCTCATTTCCTTTAGCAGAGTTTTCTGAAAGTTGAAATGAAAAACAACCGTTGCGTAATTATGCAAAATGACAGTGTACCGCGGGCTGAGCTGAGCGATGGGGCGTTACTTCATTTGCATGCCTCATGTCCGGTATAGTCGAGGCATGGTCTCCATACTCAAACTCTTTCTGCTCTTATTGTTTTCGGTGGTTGCTTTGCTCCACTCCATATTTACTTCTAACTATGCATTATTTGTTTTGCAATACCTAAAGAAACCGCTAAAAGAGCAACAGCAACAGAAACCCCGCAACAGCAGTTGCTAATGTGCCGCAATCAGCATTTACTCGACTCGCAATTAGAGCCAAAGCAAATATTTACCTAATAACAATAAGGGAAAGACACCGTTCCGAGGTAAGTGTACAATTTGGTAATCATTTCAACAGAAGTACTTGCAAAAAAAAAGAGTATAAATAAATTGCAGTAAATTTATTAAATTATTTACTTATTCTGTTTATTTAATGGCAACTAAAGGTTGTCAATCGATATATATTATGTATCTTATTTACTAATTTATAAATGAATGATTTATTATTAAATTTATAAACTAATTATCTTAGTTTTGCAGTTTATTTAATGCCTACTAAAGGTAGTCAATCGAGTTATTTAAAATCAATATAAAATTGTTTAAATTTTAGAAATCATACCAGTCAAAAGACTTGGTTTTGACATAGAATAAGATGAATGTTTAACACATTTATTTAGTATCAAGAAATTAGTTCGATATGATCTACAGTTTACACTGCGCTCAGTCATTATGTGGGTCAGTCAGGACAAACAACAACAAATAAGCACTTTAAACAATTTACACGTCACTAAAACCTATAGTAACATTAGATGTTACTGTAAAACTCCAATATAGAAAGAACTTAATATACATATCTATATACAGACATATTCCTTGGACCAAATACTTCAGTTTTCCAACTGAAATAGTCCTGAGAATACTGAAGAATGCAGAACAAATAGTTTAAAAAAAAGCAAGTCTTCAGTTAATCCCATTTTGTTCTAGCATTTTTTTAAGAGTCAAGGACTGAATGTAGAATTTCAACTTATTGAACTTTTGAATCCTGAATTTGTAGATTTAAATAGGAAAGTACTTGATTTTTGTTTTAATGTCTTTTTGAAGTCTAGAATCCGACAAAAGCCCTGCATCTCTCTTATACCTAGCATTCTGTTTATAAATATAGTATTTGATTAAAAATAGAATAAAATTAACTAATATATTCTTATTTAAACCAAAATAAAAATCTCTTTAGACTCTAACTCCAAAATTAATTTAAATTAAATTAGAATAAAATCACAATTAAAAGTACATAGTTCAATTTCTCACTGCAACTGCCACAATTTAGTGTTAATTTAAGAGCAGCAACAAGTAGCATTTCACACATGACATAAACACAGCCTCGAAAAAGGGCAAGAGGAAGAGAGGCAAGGGCCAAAAGGATGTGCAACTGTTGCTAATTAGCAGACAGGCCAGAGCAGAGCGTTAAAAAATAAAGCCAACAGCAAAAACTGAATGAATTAAAAATGAAAACAAAAAGTGTAAAAAAAAACTCACTCAATTTTGTGTGGCAAGAGCGGAACGTGTTGGAATTGTGTGAAACGAAAGAGACTCAGAGGAGATAACAAGAGACGACAACGGTGAAAAGTTGCCTAAAAAACAGAATAACAACAACAACAACAACTAGAAGTATAGTGAGAGCTAAAGGGAAACATGAAAAACCGCAAGCCAAACGTTTACACTTCATAAATGCCGCAGCCAGAGAGAGAGCGCAGCACCAAAAAGATGAGTGAGAGCGAGTGGGAGAGAGAGCGTGAGCAGTGAGTGTGAGAGTGAGAGCAAAGCGCCGACATTTTTAATTGTAAATGAGTTATGACGACGACGACGTCGCGGCTCTGCTCTGCTCTGCTGCTGCTGCTCTGTCAACACTCCCACTCAAAAGGGGGCGCAGCACTCACTACGTCTAGCCAGCGCATGCGTGTGAGTGCAATGGCAGGCACAGTCGATCCGTCTGTTGCTGTCACACTCACGCACACTCTCGCTCTTCCAGTTGGCACATGCTGTGGTACTGCTCACACCTGCGTGGCAGCGTAGTCTCTCTATCTTCCTTGCACTCTCGACTGAGTAGTTGTTCAACTGGTTTACCCCTGCCATTCGTCGCTGCTGCCGCCGCTGCTGCTGCTGTTGGTGTTGCTGCCGTTTTGCTGCTACGTTCCCGCACAGTTGCCAGCACACAATTCAGTTCGTCGTCGCCTGTCCTACGTTGCGCACACACTCACCTCGCGTTACGCTCAGCCGTTGAAGCAATACAAACAAACACACACACACGCTTGCGTGAGAGTTGATAAAGTGACAGATTTACAGTGCGTTGCGATAACAGTGTGAAGATGCAGCCCAAGTGTTAAAGTGCTAACAAGTGCAGATACAATATCCAAAAGATACAATAATATCTTTTAGTAACTCTCTCTCTCTCTCGATTACTACTTCTAACTGCCTCCACCATGCTCGTCGGCTCACATCCCTATCTATGCAATGGCGTTCTGCCCGCTGTGGCAGCTCCCAATAGCAACAGCAACAGCAACAACAACAGCAGCAACTCTAACAACAACAACACAGCCACGGCAACGGCAGCAGCAACAACAACAACAACAGCGAGCAGCAAAAGTGCCGGCGGCTCTGCAACGGATTTCTCTATAGCGGCTATCATGGCACGCGAGGATGCCTCCAGTCGGGAGTCCTCAGTGCGCAGTGCAAGTAAGTAGTGGGTGTGAGGAGGGGGAGAGGGAGACTGGCTAAGCAGTGGGTGCAGTAGACAAGAGCTGCAGTCGGAAGTTGTCTGAATATTAAAGCGTAAACATGAATATGACTCGCTTTTCTTAACGAGTTTTTCTTGGCTTTTATTGAGAGCTTAAAGAGATAGAGTTGAATTTTTATAGGAGACAATAAGCAGTTGTAATTAAGCTAATACTTATACTCTTACTAAGGACCTAAATGGCTTTTAAAGGCTCCAATAAGCAAGCTTGCTCCAGCGTTTCCTTATATCAAAACTCTTGTTTGCTTTACCCCAAGTATATGTTGCTATACAGATATATTTTTATAGTATATACAGTACCTCAATTTGTATCTTAAGACAGCCTGAAGTTTTTAGTTACTCTGTAAGCGATTGTTTGTTTCAATTTACCATAAGATACTATATAAACACACTATCTACACAATTAATCAAACACTTCAGCACTTCGATGCTAAAAGCTTGCATTAACATTTCAAAGAGACTAAGCTGCAGCTATACCTTACTTCTCAGCTCACATTTGTCATCTTGCAGCACTTTAAAATGTTTTAAATTTCGACTAAACTAAAGCTTAAATGAAAGCAAAGCAAATTTATAATATACAGAGAATATTGAATATTCAATATTCTATAGAGAATACATATTATATTTACGATATACAGCCGAAGGCTCTATTATTCAACGCTATAATTTATATAATTATAAATATCAATTAACAATATTAATAAAATGTTTCAAATTAAGGTCTTTAACTCCACTACGCCTTGATCTCAACTGTGTATCTGGTAGTTAAGTTCGTATAGAGATTATTAAATTCTTCTAATCGACTACAGTTTTTAGCTTTAAATCAGCTTTAATTATATAAAATTATATACAACAAAGTTTAAACTTTTAATGCTTCCTATTGAGGGGTTTTATTAGAGCCTTTTCATATTCAAAATAAACTCATTTGTTTATACTAATAATAACACTATTTAAATCTGTTACAGAGCTTAGAAAGCTTGTCAAGTGTTTGGCGCCTTAACGCGTCATTAACTAGTGCTGGTATTAAGCACAATTAAAGCTGCTTCACAAAGTTCAATCTCCACTTAGATCAAGCTCACGCCGACGGCAGGCAAAACTGTCAACAGCTTAAAGCTTGTTACAAGTACAAAGTTGTGCAGTGCAATTGAACAGATTAAGCTTAATTAAGTTGTTGGCACAATTCGTAATTTACAACAGGTAGAACAGGAATAGATCTTAAGCCAAGTGTAGTACATATAATTATAGAGCACAATTAACGCCTAGGCACAAGAGAGTGTAACTAGTTGGCCGACGGCAATTATACAGGAGGCAAAGGGCAACTGTTAGTCTAAGTCAACACTGAATCAAAACAACTTGTACTAGTTTAGCTTAAAACAAAAGATATCCATATTTATTGCATGAGCTTATTGTATTTTGGAGCAAGACAAAGCCAGCTAATTATGTTAATTAGCGTTTAAGATTTTTATTAATTTTACGAGGCGCAAAACTCAGCGACGGCAGATGCCAGCCGAATGCCTCGAATATTATTTATTGAACACATTTTTATGCATAAATATTGTTTCGTATTTTTATTATTATTATGTATTATTTATGCATTTCTGACAGCGACTCGTTTTCATTGTTGAAGCGCAAGAGGCAACAACAAATGAAATGAAACGGAATGAAAATAAAAATACATTTCGCTTATTTCGCATTTTAACACCTAAACAACGGTGGGGTTGGGTGAGTGGAGGGGTAAAGCTGAGGAGAGGTGTAGATGTGTAGAGCACACGCCAAGCAGCTGAGCTTATGGCTTATGAGCAGAGAGTTGTTCAGACAAAAGTTGGGGACTGGAGATAGCTCTCTATCAATTCGTTTAATATGTTGAGAGTGCACTGGGGAAAATGCATAAATATTTACATTAACATTTACTGCACTGTAAGAAATAGTTTGGCTGTTACATTTGAACTGAATTGAAATGGTATGAGCAGTTTAATTCAAGCTTAAAAAGGCAATAATTTGATGATGAAGCTTTAACTTATAACAAATAATTATTGTTTATTTATTTACGTGATTAGTTATTATACAGAAAAATATGATAACTAAAGGAAGGGAGTGCTAGCTACTACTGCCATTGACTCAACAAATAATAAAATTATATTCTGTAATAGATATTCAAATATTTAACAATTGATTTAAAAGACAGTTTACTTTAAAACAAAATACTCATTTAAAGTCAGTACTCTTTTTTAGCCCTAAAACTAGTCTAATTATTTTCTATATACATCTATTAATCACTTTTAAATAGTAATTTGAATACATATGTCAATTGACTACATTTTGACTTTATTTTAATCTTTTTCTAGATTATTTTGAGCTCATAACAAGACCACTTGTGATGAATTTAAGTCTAAAACGTAATATAGGAATAGTTATCCAACTGCAGACTAGCATTTCCAGTCTTAATAAGAAACTTGCAGCAGTATTTTTTACAGTATATTTCTATAGTATAAATAGGATAATAATCTATTAATTTGTCAGCCTCACTTTGTAATCGTTCACATTTTTCTCAGTGCTTAAACTGCATACACATTATGACGTTTGGTCGCTGCTACACCTTGAGTCCAGAGACTTGAGCAGCTTTAATTGTTTTCTTTTATATGGCATGAAAACTGCATAGGGCAGCCCAATTAAGCGTCTTTCAGTCTTTCGCTTTATTTGTAAGACAAAACGTAACGGAAATTGCATATGCAGCTGACGACAGTCTGTCTGCCATGGCTAGAAGAAACCCAAAACCGAAAACCCAAGACCCACTGCATGCTCAGCTCCAAGTCTCACTGTTGTGGCAACATGTTGCCCCAGCTAATTGGCAACATTGTTGCTGGCAGTAAATACACAGTACTGCACTTAACCAATTGCAATTGTTTCCTTTTGATTTTCAATTAACCAAAAAACAAATTTCCCTTGCCTTTGCTCTCTTTCTCAGGTCCCATTTCCGTGGAGGATGAGGTCGATGTGGATGTGGTGGACTGCAGCGATGCCGAAGAGCCGCCAGCCAAGGCGCGTCGCCTAAACCATCATCATCATCATCATCAGCACAGTCACCATCATCATCACAACAACAACAACAATAATAATACTAACAACAACAACAACAACATCCATGCAAATCACAAGAGAAACAACGGCGCCGGCGCTGAGTCTCAACTGAATACCAGCTCCACCAGCAGCCAAGGACGCTGCTCAACGCCACCGCAATCACCTGGCACTGAGGACAGCGAGGAGCGTTTGACACCTGAACCGGTGCAGAAGACACCAAAAATTGTCGGCTCCTGCAACTGTGATGATCTCAAGCCGGTGCAATGCCATTTGGAGACCAAAGAGCTCTGGGATCGCTTTCACGAATTGGGCACCGAAATGATCATTACCAAAACGGGCAGGTAAGCACGGTGACGGGGATGGGGAGGGGGCAAATCATAGAGTACACAGTACGTGGTAGTACTTAACATTTCGTTTCAATTACACCAAGTTCAAATAGTTATACTTACGGCAAGTTCAAGCAGTAAGTGAGGTTAAGCTGAGCGACTTGACTGAGGAGGGTTAAGGGCGAACAATAGTGCAAAGAGGGAAACTAGAGAGTCAAAGTCTTTAATACCCAGGGAATTGCCTTGTGATTTGCTATGCACTGTTGTAGTGCTCGAAAGAGTGAATACTTTTAGAAAACAGAATATTGGAGGACATTTAATGATTCTAAACAGTGAATATTAAGTTAATATAGCATATTTTAGTCAACCTAAGCACCCAATCAAATGCATCATTCCAACCATCTATCTTTTATACTATTTCCTCTTTAAACTGATTTGCTAGAGTGAATATTAGATAGAAGTGTCTGAATTTCAGCTAGTTCACACTTTCGAGCCAGCAGTTTGCTTGTTATTTTAGTCAGATACTTTACCATACTTTGACTTTGTATAGCACAGACATATGAATACTATGTACTATATATAATAGTATTAATAGCAATCTGAATTACTCTACTTGTATTACATCTTCTATATTCCACTTTCAGTTCACTGTTTCGAGCAGGCAGTGTATACATATCGACTGGTTTTATACTACTCTTACTTTGTCAGCAATATTTCAGTATTAGTTCACTACTTATTGATACTTTTTCTACTCAGATACTTTAGTTGCCTTCACTTTTCTTATTCTATTATCAGTTTTATCAAAAGAATAACTTCTCTTCACTCTTTCGGCATTGTCCTATACACACATTCAAATATAATATCTAACTTAGAATACTCTACTTTAATTTTATTCTACATAACTAGATTGTGATCATGCTGTGATTTTACTCTACTCTTATGCCATCATCAGTGCATCAGTTCACTCTCTTCTGCAGTTCACTCTTTCGAGTCTGTTATAGTTTTATGCTGCACTGATATTCTCTACTATAATTTCACTCTACTCTCTCAGCTATACTTCCATTCCACTCTCTTTGCTGTACTCTCATTCCACTCTAGCTCTTTTATCCGCATTGACTCTGCACTCATTTGCTAGACTCATGCTGCCTTCTTTTGGGCCAAAGCATGTCAAATTTTTGCAATGTCAACACGAATTTCACGCAGTCAATAGCTGAAAAGAAAAGGCATTAAACCATGTGCGGTCTGGCCATCATCTACCTGTGTCGACCGCATTTGCTGCAATAGTGTAGTATATGGCCAAAAGGAATCTCGAATCTCCCTCTGTTGCTGCTTTGGGCGTAGCTCTGTTGTCAGCAGGATAGGGCTGAAATCACAGACTGAATAAGGCCTACAATGACCACGGGTTGTCCACACCTAACCTAGCAGCCAGCTGACCACACACACGCAAACAGTCACACACACACTGAACTAGTTGAGCTCTTTTAATGATATTGTAAAAATCACACCTTAGAGCCAGCAACACACGCAGACAGAGAGTCAGGGAGACAATCAGGGCGGTCCCCTTGGACCTTGAGCTATGCTAGATTTTAGGTTATGTCACACGCACGCAGGCCTTAAACCACAGGATGCCCGCCTGGGGCTAAAGAGTTTCTTTCTCTTGTCTCTCTGCCCCCTTTGTGTGCACTTGTCAAAGCAGCCAAATAATAATAATAATAATAATATTATCCCTTAGGTTATAAATTAGAGCATTACTATAGTGAGAGTGTGTGTGTGTGTGTGTGTGTGTGTGTGGGTCCGACTTTAATTAATAACAGCAGAATTTAAAAGTAAATTCCATCAAGAAATTCCTTTAACAAAAGCCAAATCTCTCGCTCTCTATTCTTTCAGACGCATGTTCCCCACGGTGCGCGTCTCATTCTCTGGCCCCTTGCGTCAGATACAACCTGCCGATCGTTATGCTGTGCTGCTGGACATAATACCCATGGACTCGAAACGCTATCGCTATGCATATCATCGCTCCGCATGGCTGGTGGCTGGCAAGGCAGATCCAGCGCCTCCGGCTCGCCTCTACTCCCACCCCGACAGCCCCTTCAGCTGCGAGGCGCTCCGCAAACAAGTTATCTCCTTCGAGAAGGTCAAGCTGACTAATAACGAAATGGATAAGAACGGACAGGTGAGTTGAGTTGACTTCAACTGAGTTGAGTTGAGATAGAGATGGCCAATTGGATAGTTATCTGAGACCGAGGCTGAGACTGATACTGAGATTGTGGGCGCGCGATAGACGTGTGTTAAATGATTGATAATTGTGCTGCGACCTCGACTTGGCAATGAGAAGACTTTGTTAGAGTATTAGCATACTTTACACCCCTTTGATATACCCTTTGCCACACCCAACTAACCTCTCCATAACCCACTCTTCTCTTCCCCCTCTCCAAACAGATTGTGCTCAACTCTATGCATCGCTATCAGCCGCGCATACACCTGGTGCGTCTGGCACATGGCCAGAGCATACCCAGCACTCCCAAGGAACTGCAGGAGCTCGACCACAAGACCTACGTGTTCCCGGAGACCGTGTTCACGGCCGTGACGGCGTATCAGAATCAGCTGATAACCAAATTGAAAATCGATTCGAATCCGTTTGCCAAGGGTTTCCGTGACTCATCGCGTCTGACGGACTTCGATCGTGATCCCATGGAGGCTCTGCTGTTGGAGCAGCAACTCCGCTCCCCGCTGCGTCTCTTCCCGGATCCGCTGATGCAACAGTTTGCCGCACAACAGGGTGCCGCTGACCCCGCCTCGATGGCGCTCTTCGAGAAGGCGCGTCAGCATCTGCAGATGTTCGGTGGCAACTCCCCCTACGCCCAGCTGATGATGCCACAAATGTACCAGGCAGCGGCAGCAGCACCCCCACCTCCCGGCCTGGGCGCCTTTCACATGTTCCAGCAGCAATGGCCGCAGCTCACCGCCGGCTTTCTGGCCAGCGCCAATCAACAGGCTGCCGCAGCTCAAGCCGCTGCCCAGGCGCAGGCGCAAGCACAGGCAGCAGCCGCTGCAATGGCTGCAAATCGCACACCCCCGCCGCCGCCCACTGCCTCGACGCCCTCCTCCACATCCTCCGGCTCACCGTCGCCCGATATGCGACCCCGGCAGTTTCAGCGCTTCAGCCCGTATCAGCTGCCAGCGCAGTCGGCGCCACCGCCACCGCCCCCAACTGCGGGTTCGCCCTCGGCGCCCGCCTCTCGCAGCCCCGCCCACTAGAGGCAGCCGCTGGCCGTTGCCCAAGAACAGTATTAATCCAAAAAGAATATAAAAGAAAAACAAAACTAAAACTAAATTAATGTTGTAAATTATTTGTTATTTGCCAACTCCCCCACTCTCCCACTTTCCCCCTCTTGGCCTACATCTTGGCTTTTTTGTTGTATAATATTTCGTTTCGCCCCACTGTACAGTTGCGCTAGTGAATTCTTTGTAGACTTTAAATTATTGTACAAATTGTTTCAATGTTGTTCGATTAAAAACACTAAAACTCATCTCAGTGTAAAATGAAAACTAAAATAAACTCTCAAAATTCAAAATCGGAAAAACAAAAACAATTTAATGCTGCTTCATCTTTGTGAACATTAATCGTTAGTTGTATGCTATACAATATAGTAATTATGCATAGTATTAATATAAATTCATAGACGCTTCAGTTAGTTTTATTTATATGAAAATTTCTAATTTTAAGTCTAAGAAAATTTCAAAAATACAAAAATATATAATTAAAATAAATGTTTCTGCAATGTGAACAAAGGAAAAAACAAAACAAATATTTAAAAAAATTTATGAAGAGAAAAAACAACACAAAAAACCAACAAAAACACAAATAAAACAATAAATATGTGAACAAAAAAATAAAACCATGGTATTTTTATTTTCTAAAATATATAGTCTTATTATTTTTAAATTTACAGCACAGTCGAATGCAAGCTACAGTAAGATACTCTTTCGTCAGTCGCTGTTAAGTGTTGAACTGGTGTCTGAATTTTAGGAATTTTTAGAGTGGAAAGCAATCAGAATTTATGGATATTTTATATTATTATGAATTATAGTAACAATTTTAAACCATTCCCAATTTAAACTTCATTTCAAATTCCAAAATTCCACTTTATAAATTCTATAAAATTTCCCCATTTCATTTCACTTCCTCCATCTCCCTAGGCCTGCTCAAATTTCACTTAAAATCACTTTAAAAAACTGTGAAAAATTTCCATTTCACTTTCGGTTTGTAATCCCTGTAAACCCTGTACATGAATAATGCTCCAGAAAGCACTTGACTGGCAGCAAGGCAAATATCCTGTGACTGTAATTTCTCCACTCTCTCGGTACTGTACGCTATGCTCTGCTCTTACAGTGGGTATTTCTCACACGTCTGCACTTGTTTCGTTACACTTTTCACTCTGCGATATCCTTGGCCATATCCCTGCGCTTATCCTTATCCAGGCCAGGCGTAATTCCTCTGCTGCAACTGGCGCGTTGCATGCAGAACAAATTGAAAGAGCAGCAGCAGCAGCAGCGACGGGGGAAAACAATGTTTAACGAATGCATTTTCATGGTCATTCAGAGTGAAAATGTTGCTTTTGATTTGGGTATAGAGGAACGAGTGTGTAGTTCATTGGAGACAAAGATGGATGGTCTTGTCTCTTGTCTATTGGTGTGGATAAGCGTAACAAAATTGTATTGAAAGTTTGTTTTGCTGTACAACATAAATCTTTGTGTAGTTTTTGTGGCTGAAGGCCAGCCGAACTAATCGAAATGATTGCCCAAAAACAAGAGGGAGGGGAAACAATATTTGATAACTATATGACTATACAGAGAGAGAGGTCGAGAACCCACCACCAACACCATCAAGTGCTGACCCTCTCACTAATTATAAAGAAATTAACTTTTAATGTACCAGAGGATAAACATCTACACCACCGAAATAAAACACTTGCTTTAATTATGTTTGCGGCTTATTGAAAAGTGAAATGAGAAGACACTAGTCGAGCTGACCATTACTCGTGTATAATTACAGGTTATACAGGTGCTATCGGCATTTGTCTATCTGGCACCTAGAGTCAGTCAATATTACACTATTATCAGCATGCCAGGCCCTTCATCTTTCGGGCTTCTCTCTAGATGTTAATTACAAACTAATCACGAATAAAAAAGAACAAACAAAACATTAGGCTATCACCAGGCGGAGATCATAACAGGAGCCACAACAACAAACAAACAAACAAAAACACACTGATACAACAACAAACATGTGCATATGTCAAATGTTGAGCTAATTTATAAGCAAGGCCAACCAAAAGACACTGTCAAAACAGAGCAGCAGCAGCAGCAGCTTCAAGCGCCCCCAGAGAAAGAAGACAAAATGGTAACCAGAAGAACACACAACTCCAGATGCAGTCACTGGACTGTGCGTGTGTGTGTGTTGGTGTGTGGACTTGTTCTGTCTGCCTTGGCATAAATTTTCGTTTCTTTCTTGGCGTTTTCGTTTTAATTTGAATGTAAATGATGCTGCACATGGACTCCACACAGCAGCTGTGAATGTGCTGCTCCCCACTCTCCCCCACACACACTCATACTGCCCCCTTCAGCTCCACTTCAATGCTTGTTCCATCGCCCACAAATCAGCGCTGGCAGACAGGGGAGGTTAAATGTCAGAAGGCGCTACAAAACAGTGACAAAATATTTAATTTTTGGGGCGTTTGTAAATATTTGAGGCACTTAATTGGCCGCCGGGTGGCCGTGCTGCTTGCCATTGATTTATGGTAGACGAAGTTTGTGGCAAGGTGGCAAGTTTGAGCTCAATACATGGGCTGAAGAGTACTCAAACTTTCTTGGAGTAAAACTTTGTGCTTTGGTAATAGTAGTTTTAGATTTTAATAGTTCAAATCGCTGTCAGAATTCTATACTATTCTGTAGTATAGCTAACGATTTAGTCTTTCGAATTCAGTCGAATCTAACACAAGTGTTTTTAATAACGATGGAAAAGAATTTCATATACAATATACTATGTGTTTATGGTTATTTTGAGGTTAGAAATATGCCAATGTAAGACTACAGAAAACAGTTTATAATCATAATAGTTTCAGTTATAACAAGTCCTGTGGAACAGCTGTTATACTCAAAGGAAAATCCTTTTAACAAACCTCTGTATTGTGTTGTGGGTATACCTAGCCTAGGAGAGTGAGTAATGACAGTACAAGTCGGAGTATTAAATCTGTATAATAGCCTTCAACTTCAACTTAAAGAAACTTAAAGACATCAACATCAACCTAAAGAAACTTATAGTCACAAGTAGTACACCATAGTTCTAATTAATGTGAGCTAAAATTTAAAGAAAAAGTCTTTGAAACAGCATATAAAACCTTTCTTAAAACTAGTTCAAAGAGTGCTTAAAAATTGTTAAAATTTCTAGTCAAAATTTACAGTTTACATTCCCACCATAAGCTCAATTGAAGCACACACTTTACTGCTTTTAGATAAGTCAAATGTCATAATTGAATGCTTAGTGGCCACATCGACTTGTGGCAAGCAGACAAATGGCATGTGTCAGTATTTTATACGCGTTGCATTTTTTTATTCATTCGGATGACATTACAAACTGAACTGAGCAATCAACGCGCCTGCTGCCACGCCCCAATCATTAACCCGAACATGACCAGGCAGCCAGAGTGTTTTGGCCCTAACGGTAGATGACGGGCCAACAGCACTTGCAACATTATGCGGCACGTGCTGCAGCAATTGCCACGTGTATGAGTGTGTGTGTGGAGCCCATTGGGCAATGACACATACCACTACTGCAGCATGTAGCTGTAAATGTATCTATATCTGTAGCTGCCCATGACGTTGCCTAACGCTTATGCTCAATTGCCATTTGCAATTCCCTGATCGTGTATCTGCCCCACCCCACCCCTCTGGCGCCCCTTGGAGTGAAAATTTGTAGAAATTAACGTTTTTATTTCAGGCGACGCTGTGGCACTCGACTCGCTTGATTGTAATTAAATGAAATTGCATAAAAATCA
The DNA here is from genome assembly GCA_035045005.1 of Liodrosophila aerea. Classification (NCBI taxonomy): domain Eukaryota; kingdom Metazoa; phylum Arthropoda; class Insecta; order Diptera; family Drosophilidae; genus Liodrosophila; species Liodrosophila aerea. Next base: position 627,672 of record JAWNNL010000689.1, read on the forward strand.
ATAAACAATCGACAGCGGCGACAAATTGAAAACGCCGCCAATGCATTGCTGCCGTGATAAGCATTTATAGGCGGCGCGAAATGTTAAGAAGATTTGTGCATATATTCAATTAATAATATAGGTATTTATCTATGAAATAGTTGAGATATTTTTAGAGTTTTAGATACAGCAGATACTTTATGCTCTAATCAATATATGTTCGTTTGATTTCGTAGTTTATCTACCACTCATAATCATACTCTTTATGCTTTTGATTAGGACTCTACAGAAGGGAATGGTAGCAGATGTTGTAATACCTTTTCATGCTTATATTACACTCTAATAAGAATACTTGAATTCAGAACTTAATACTTCAATTTACTACTTTAAATGCTGTTATCAAATTAAGCCTTTTATACAAGTACTACTCCTACTTGAACCTCTTTCTTCATGTTGAATATTCTCTAAGATGTTGTGCGTAATATTTCAAAATACATTTATGTTTTCCCACATCTCCTACAGCTCAACTACTTTATGTAAATATATTATTCTGCCTGTTAATGGCTTTATAAACACACAGTCTGTGGCTACATGTCAAAGGGCACAAAACTGTCCAAGATACTCTCTCCATGCTCTCCACACTGTCCCCCTACTACTACCACTCCACTGTCTGAGCTGTCAAGCTGCTAGTTGTCCAAGGAAGGGAACGAAATCAATTAGATCGACCTGTGAGTGGACTACGTCCATGGCCAGACATACAGCTCATATATCATTAACAATTTTCATGTCATACTGCATTTACCTGTGACGTTGTCTTAAGCTGTCTCCCCTCCACCTATCACAGCAGAGCAGAGAGGGAGGGCAGACAGACGACACCTTCATCAAGTATTCAAAAGCACAAAAATCAAATGAAATAAATCATATATGCACCCAACTTAAGCATAAAATTAGCCAAAATTGTGCCTAACAAAATGATTACTATAATTACAAAGTGAGATGGAGGCAAAATTGATTTTTATATTACTAGTTTGAGGCGTTAGTTTATGGGCTTAAATCGGCCTAGGCGTGTGAGGCCGTTGAGGTCAGCAGTAGCCCCAGTAGCTCCTCCTCAGTAGCATATCAAATTGAGGATGGGGGAGGGGGTCTTAGTCTGCCTCCAAGTCCAACTACTAGACGCAAATCCCACTCTGTCCCTGTGCTGAGCATTTAATGCTGCTCCAAAATGAGAAGCAGAAACGTATTTGGCTCACTAAAAATCCTTGTGGTCAATGTCTGACAAAGAAATGGCAATGAAATGAGCACACTCTGTCTGTACGAGTATACCCTGTAAATGTACGAGTTTAACATGGTATGATGTGCTCATTTATGGCCAGATTTCCTAGCTATAATTTGCACTATATTGAAAGGAAAAGTCACTGAAATGAGCACACTCTGTCTGTATATGTATACCCTGTAAATGTTTGCCTTTAACATGATATGATGTCCTCTTTTATAACCAGATTTCCCAGCTATACTTTACACTATATAGACAAAGAAAAGTCAGTGAAATGAGCACTATTTATCTGTAGATATATACCCTGTAAATGTTTGCCTTTAACATGATATAATGTGCTCATTTATAGCCAGATTATCGAGCTATAATTTGCAGTATATAGTCACAGAAAAGTCAGGGAAATGAGCACACTCTGTCTGTATGTGTACACCCTGTGAATGTACGAGTTTAACATGAAATGATGCGCTCATTTATAGCCAGATTTCCTAGCTATACTTTACTCTATATAGACACAGAAAAGTCAGTAAAATCAACACTATTTATCTGTATATATATATACCCTATAGCACCGCATAATGTGCCACATTTCTAGCTATAATTTCCACAAGTATTTTACAGAGTATTCTCACTTTCATCACTCCCCCTCCTGCTACTACATCTGGCATTTGCTTGTTTTTGGCAATTGATTAAAAGGCTTAGCATCTGAGACAATTGGCTCTGGCATGGAGCTTTGCCTGTGTCCACATACATGCAGCCAGGGTATTAGTGGCAGTTTAAGTAGTATCTGGAAAATACCGTTAAATGTCCCATGCTTAATGTGTGAGTTTATATGGTCAAGTCTAAAGAAAAGTTATAGCTATATATATTGCAAATGTATTTGCAATCTACCATATTCAAATTTAATTATAGAAAACATTCTAAAATAAATTTCATAGAATTTTCCAATCTATTTACAGATTTATGTCGCTGCTTAAAAATCGCATAAATTCGGTGAGCAATAAATTGCTATTCGTTTTTATTTCTGCTGAAATTTATTAATTTCTATGATATATGCTGACATTTTGATGAAACGTTGCCATTGAATGCAGATAAGCATAAGATATGTGATACACGAGATATAAACAAAACGAAACTGATATAAAATAAAGCCAGAAAGAAAAAACAGAAAGACAGAAAAACAGCAGCAACAAAATACAATTTGTAAAACAAGAAAATGACAAACAGCGTAAAACCAAACTTGTTATTGTACACATTTCAAAATCAGCTCGAATTACGGTGAGCAGAGCTGCCTGTTTGGCTACGGGAGGAAGTTTGGTAGTAGGAAGTTTGCTCAAAAAAGATATCGCATAAATATGCATAATAAAAGATACAGATACACAACACTTCATTAGCAGCAGACGACAGACGGGCCAAAGCAATGAAAATGAGAGAAAAAGCTTGTTAGCCAGAGAAAGAATATAAAAGAGGCGAAGAGAAAACACAAACAAGGTGAGCAGTAGTAAAAATCTGCGGGTTCGACACGAACCACCTAAAAAAGAGTTTAAATATTTTTAAAATATGCAAAAAACTCATAAAAGTAGCAGCAAAAAAGTGAAGTCATTGACGAATACCCAGTTCTCTTTTTTAAATACATTTGGAATATTATAGCTTTAAAGTCTAGTCGACTTAGCCACATTTCTCGCCCATTTACAGGGTATTGCTGGCAGTCACATGCCTTGAGAGTTAAGAGCTTAAGAGCCGAATGATTTATGCCCGTTCGAGTTGTGTTTAAAGTAAAATAAATTTGACAAGCTTCGCTTTGGCCAAACAACATAAAAACCCTTCAGTTAATATTGTCTTCATAGCGAAATAGTTGCAAAAAACAAGCATATAGTTAAACTATAGCCAACGGCAACAGAAACAGAGCAAATACAGCCATAACAATAGCCAAATAGTTGACATAGCCATTAAGCATTTTGCCAAGTCTCTACGACTTTCAAGCCTCGGGGGAGGTGGCCCAGAGACTTCAAACTTGAACTTGCCTTTTCCATTGAGTATTAACTATTGTTGTTGGTATTCTTTCAGCTACCACAAAAGCAACACCCACATAAACGCAAAATGCTAATACCAGCAATTATTTATTGCTTTTATTTGGTTCGCTCTTTAGCAACAGTTTTTTTGGCTAGCTAAATAAGTAAGAAGCCATAAAAGCAATTTTAACTGCAGCAACGCCTTTAAGGTTGTTAAAATGGCTAATGAATTGTGGCGATAATTTTTTAAATATTTTCAAATAAAACTTTATAGCATGTTAATATTTAAAGCGATCATGGAAATCTATTAGGCATTTTTAATTATTCTATAATATTTAATGCTGGAAAATGTCAAAATAATTCTTTGAAATTTGTTTGAATTAATAGAAGTGTTTTTAAAATGATGAATATAAAACATTGCTGCATTCAAATAAATGCTAAAGAGACTTTAGAATGGCAAATTGCCTAAGCATTATTATGATCATTTTTTAAATATATTTAATACATTTTAATTACTGTTTCTTAATCAATAAGGGACCGAAAGATACTTTAAATAAAGTTCTATATATTTTCAGATTATTTTCAGCTTCAGTTTTCATCTAGTTTTATATTTAATGCATTTTTATTACTGTTTCTTAATCAATAAGACACTGAAAGATACTTTAAAATAGTTCTATATTATGTTCGATTAATTTCAGCTTCAGTTTTCATCTAGTTTTCTGTAATATGAACATATGTACATTTGACTGTGTGAACGAGTGAGTGTGTGGCTGTGTGTGAAGGTGTGTGCGCATCGTTAAGCGCTCTCTAACATTCTCAGGCATTGCACAGGGTTTGCCACAAACTGCAACCACCCCAAAAGCAAGCAAATACATACATCCATAGGAATAAATATAATTTTTTGATGGGAACATTCAGTTGGTGTGTGCTGTGTGTGTGCGTGGTGTGTGTGTGTGTGAAATTATTGACAGACAAATGAAAATTTTTGCAAGTATGTTGCACTTGTCTCATTATTGCCACATGTGTACGTGCCACAAAACGAAGGCTTTGATGTTTGGCACTTGTCAACTTTTATGGCTCGGCATTTTTCCGATACACATACGTGTGTGGGAAAATAATGTTTTTCCTTTTTTCTTTTCGGGTGTCGATGGCTAATTTTTCCGGGCTGTGGCTGTGACTGTGGGAGAGTGTGTGTGCGAGTGTGCCTGTGTGTCATGTGATATTTTCTGCTCAAGTGTGTGCTACACTCGCAGTCAAGTGCAGGATATACTTGTAGTCGGATCAATCCTTTACTAAGGGGTATTGCTGCCAAGCTGTCTGGCATGTAGCGGATCTATTCGGTCTGTGTCTGATGTGGTTTACTACTAGGGGGGACTTTGAAGTTCAGAGGGAGAGTAGGGCCACAGATTGCCACAGAAATGTGCCATGCAGATGTGCAGACGTGCACCGTGTTTATTAACTACTAAAAATAATGAAAACAAGTAGTAAAAAGTATAAATTTACTATGTAAACACAACAATGAGTTGCTCTGCCCGATGAATGAAGACTATATAGTATATATACTCTATATATATATGCGATATACTTGTCTCTATGGCATAGGAAATCGTTAAGTAGATGTTTATGTTGTTTCAAACCGTCGCTTTCATGTGGTCTCTCGTCACATTTCAAAGTCTTTGATGAGAGCCGTAAAGAGTTAGGAGTAGCCCGCAGTCAATCGAAGGGGCATGCCGCTCTGCCGCTCTGATGTGGCAGCAAATTGCACACACACACATGCACACACACACGCGCAATTGGTAATTATGGCAAGTTATATGTGCGTCATAAAAATATGTGTAACCTTAGGGGGTGGTCTATATAACATACCTATCGCATACCCTATACAAGCAGTTGGTTATGCTCTCCATGAGGAGAAAGTGTATTTATTTGCTAGCTAGTCCATAGGTATAGTAATTGCCATCATTAGACGCATAATCAAGTTATTAGCAATTGGTTACGCGTCAACAACTAAAACAAGTCAGCAACTCTTTGTTGTAGTAAATGACAGACGCAGAGATATCCCTTTGGCATGAAGAATTGTCATAAAAATGTGAGCTAAAAGAGTATATATTAAACAGAGAGGTTTACAACTAAACAGTGGACTAAAAGTAAGCTAAGGAAGCACTTTATAGGAGAGGAGAGTCAAGTGCTTGCATAATACTTCAATTTGTGACAGTTGAGAGCTCATTATCTCATCTCAATCTATAGCTTAAAGTGAACTGTAGATACAATCTATTACAGATTGAATTCGATATCTCCATATCATAATTTGCCTTCAGACACTTCAATACTCTGTTCAGTAGACTTCATTTGGAACAAGTACTAAGGCTAATTTGTCATAGAACTCCCCCCTGCCTATACCCACTTCTCCTCAAGCTTAGGGTATCTGCAGCACTGGCTCTCAACAGTGCCTCGTAAATGTTTGTTTTTATTCTCTTCTTTTATTGCGTGTAATGGCAGCAAAATCAAATAAAATATGTACAAATAATTTGCCATGCGTAATTTGTGCAAATAATATGCGTAATTGCCTGACGAGTTGCGCCTCTAAATGAATGATGAGCGAAGAGAGGGAGCAGAGTGTAGGAGGTGGGAGTGAGGCAGTGGCAGGGGCAGAGGCAGCGTTATAGCCGACGGCAACACATCAAAGCGACACACCAAACACTTTATGTAATTTCCTTTTAAACAAAATGCTAAAAATGTTTCATTTTTATTTTTATGAGAGCAAAACGTTAATAAAATTTAAGGCCGCAGGCGACAAAGTAAACACAACAATAAACAATTGATAAGGGAGGGGGGAGTAAAGGGAAGTATATAAGAAAATGTTACAGTAGAAGAAAGTGAAGTAAGACATAGCTCAAGAGATCTTTCAGTCGTAATAGTCTTAGGTTTGTAATCGACTAGACCTTATACAGAGTACTCCAAGGAAACCCATTTAGAATCTGTGAAATGATTAAGTAATTTTCGATTTTACTTGACTCATTGAGTCAAGTGCAACGGAAGTAGTTGCCACAAATGAAAACATTAGTCGAGAGACCGATTAAATGACTCAATTGGCCTGTAATCAGTTGTACTAAGTATGGCTCAAGACGTTGAGCAGATCCTGTGGGCGGCGGAAACAGTGACCTTGTGTGTGTTAGTGTGTGTGAGTGTGTGTGGTCAAGGCCATTCGGGCCATTAACTGCGTGTGGCAGCTCATTATGCACATTTTGGTCAAACAATGTCACATTGATAGCCAGACTACAGAGCAAATGGGTTTATGGCCTCCTCTTTATGGCCTGGACACGATGTCCTTGGTGCTCTATGATGACCTGGTAATGAGTACGACTACGCCCCTCACCTTGATTTTTAACTATGTGACATTTGACACGCGCATTTACGAAATTAATAATGGAATCTTTCCCAGTGCACGCGTGTTAGCAGCCATTTCCCAGAAACTCACACAACAAATACCCTGTACTCTGACTCTGACTCTGACTTTGACTTTGAGACACTGCACATCCGTTGTGAGGATCTGCAACTGCGGGTGTCGCAATGCCAATAAAATTTTATTGATTTCGTTGTTGTCTTTTCATTTAGTTTTAGTGCACAACATTTAGCGCTTTTGTTTGACTTTGCTGTTTAAGTAGTCGTCGTGCTGCTACAGTCGGGGGACACGCGCCAGGAGCTGGTGACAAGTTCAAAGACTTTTGTCATCAACTCTAACTGCTCAAGGCTGTGGCACAGTTGGGTTTGAGTAGGGATAGTGAATCATAAGATAGTAGTGCAGGAGTAGGAGGAGACCTGACCCGAGGAGACCTTGAGGGTGCTCAAGGGGTGCTAGGGGCTCGTAAATATGATAAAGTATAATATAATATAATCTATCAGGGAAATACTCAGTCTATTGAGGCTCACATTGAGTAGAATCCTTCTTATTCTTGTTACAGATACGATGTTTTCTTTATGTTATATACTAGTGGAGTATCTTTTCATATATACTTATCATTTCAAGCAGGAATCTTGTGGCAATTTCATTTAAAAAGTTTTCAATTAAAAGTATAAATAGTTCCTGATTCAATACAATAGTTCGAGAAGAAGAGCTTTAACTTAGCTGTTTCAAGTATAAAAAGTACTAAATCTATTTCAATGTATAACTTCGATTTGATCTTCGTTACTACTCAGTCATCGTTTCATTTATGAAATACTAGCAAAGCAGTTCCCTAACATGCCACTTGTTTATGTCAACCCAACAAGTATCTTCTACAATCCATTCTGAGAATTGAAAACTTCTCTAGATCGAGATCACATAATCTTGAACTGTCAAGAACATAATGTTACACGTGTAGAGCTAACTGAGTGGCCATGCATCATTCAATCATTGGGAGCACATATGTACAGGGAAAACGAATTGATGCTACCTGCTCTTGATTGCGCACGAACGCCCTGAACTCTGATCAGAAGACTCACAGAGAGACAGGCAATCATTAGAGCTGGTTACAGCCCACGTTGACGACGACGACGACGACTACTCCATAAGCTGAGTGTGATTAATGATTTGCAACAAATAGAGGCACAAATCTGTGGCCAGCAGCGCCGGCAGCGGCAGCAAGCACACATAACAATAGGGAGCCAGAAGGCACACCTATTAACACCATGGCCAAAGTTGTAACACTGGGCACCTACACGAAGAACCCAGAACCCAAAAGACAACATACTCCCTCCTCCTCTCTCTCCGTTCTTCTACGAACCACAATTGTAGCTACAACAACAGAAAGCAGAACAACATTATTAATTACATGCATTAATTTCGGGCCAGAAGGGGCAAGGGACAAGTGATGCAATGCTGGCTAGAGCTGGCTGGTCAACTGGCTGAGGCGCCACCGTTGATGGACTGTCTGAACTGATCCATTCCACCATGCACTGGCCTACACTGGCCTGCACTGGCATGTGATGAAGAGCTGTCTAAATTATGGAAACGCGCTTGTCACCCGCTGCGTGTGAGAGCCAACAGGAGGCGAGTAGACACACATCGACCCCACAGGCTGTTCTGCCTACTTTTTGCTTTTCCTGGGAAAGAAACCTGTCTGCTACAATGGTTTATATATACGCACACCATATAACTAGTATATCAAACTCGCACACACACGCACACACGTAAATTGCAGCCGCCATGTCGTTAATTTAATTTGTGCAATTTTACAGCCAAATATTTTCCACACCGCCAAAAACTGCCAATAAAGCCCACGCAAGCGCAAACCTGGCAACTTGGTTGGCCAGTCAGTCCCCCACTAGGCTTACCCCCTCCCCCTCCTCCACCCTCTTTACACTCTTACCACAATACACACACTCTGACAGACATACATGCTGTTGTCTCACTTCGGCATAAGTTTTTGGCGTAGTTGAAACAAGTTTTTCCAGTTTTTCAGCCAATTTTCTTTTTGTGCGCGCGCAATTTTTCATAATTATACCCACTGCAGTGCCGGCTGCTAAGGGGTATACGCAGGAGCATAGAAAAGCGATCAGTATTTGTATAGAAATATTTCAGTTTAAGTTGAGAATGATGCGAATCGAGTGTCATAATTCGTCATAATTCAAGGAGCATAATTCGTACGAGTCTCATTTCAATGAGTATAGTTTTAGGTAAATAGAATTTGCTTGTACTGAAATGTACATATACTATTGAGCGAGTAACGAGTAGCGAGTAGCGAGTAGAGAGTAGAGCGTAGAGTAGTGTTAGCTGTCTTTATAGAGAGTAGTGCTAAATAGTTGCCATACTATAATCGAGTGTAGTTCTCTTTGAGTAAGTGTTTCTTTAACGTTAAGTATAATAGGAGAGAATATAATGAGAAGAATAATTCAAGTAAATAAGACTGCAGTTCCAACGAGTGCTATGTGAATGTACATCTCCTTTAAGAGTGTCATTCAAGATAGTAAAACTTTAGGTATTTCTAATACGAAAGAATGATAGAATAGAATAGTATACCAATAAATTAGAAAATAATAGATACTGTTCATTTAGAGTAGAGTAGAGTAGTGTTTTAGCTGTCCTATTAGAGAGTAAAACTTGAGTTAATTTTATTATATACTCAATAGTTGGCATACTTTAAACGAGTATAGATCTCCTTGAGTGAATGTATCTTTAACAATACAAGAGAATATTAAAATAAGAGTATTTCAAGTAAATAATACTGCAATTTCAATGAGTACTTTGTGAATGTACTTCTCCTTACAGTATGTCATTTAACCAAGTGAAACATTAAGTAATTCTATAACGAAAGAATGATTGAAGTTGCGTAGTATACCAATAGATTATTATAGATTAGCATAGTGTAGTATACTAAAGACTACTTTTTATTCAGACCCAACAACTCTTCCATCTCCCAACTTTCTAGGGCAACGGCTAGTCCATCAGCTGCTCACCTACACCGGCTGTACTTGTTTTAAAGACACCTTGACGCTTCCTGTTGGCAGTGCTGAGCACTTGAGCACTTGAACTGCCAACGTTGCACTTTAGTTGCAGTTTTTGTCTTTGTTGTAAGCAACGCGCACGCTGCCGTAACAGACCTAACAGCAACAGCAACAACAACAACAGTAACAACAACAGTAGCTACTACAAATATTTAATTCATAAATGGAAAAAAAGTATTACTTATGCAAAATTTGTTAAACGAGGAGCTGTGTGAAAATTGTCGATCGAATTCCTGGAATTGGCCGCAAGCAGAACGGAAGCGCAAACATTTTGGCAACGTCAACAACAATTGTTTGCAGTGTTTGTTATCATTGTCGTCGTTGTTGTTGCTGCTGTTATCATTTTGCTTAGCCTGACCCAATTTGTCAGCGCTCAAGTGCATGGAGGAGCGGATGCAATTGTGTTGTTGCCAAAGTCAAAGCAGCGAAAATTGTCAGAAAATGTTTTCATGAAATTATAAAGAAATAAAATTTGAGACGCTGTGGCAACAACTTGAGAAGTTTGACGCGTGCCCCGGCTAGCATGACTCCACGGAAAATGTTATAAAAAGATACGTTTTGTTGCCGTTTGCCGTTTGCCGTTGCCGTTTGTTGCACATCATTGTTGCAACATCAACTGCTCGATCGAGTGGCTAATAAAAACCCACTGAGTGACTGACAATCTCAACAACAATCGTGAGTTATTGAGGCAGCTAATCTGGGCTGGGCAAAAGGCTTCCTAAGCCTCACCACAGTCTTAGACAGTGAGGCGGGATCGATCGTGTGTGCGAGTGTGTGTGTGTGTGGGGTGCAATAACAAACAAGCTATTTAACACTGCGCACAGAAATATGCTGAGCAATAACACAATGAGACTGCAAAATGTATAAGAGGCAAGGCGAGTGTCGAGCGTCGAGTGGAGAGTCGCGAGTCCCGTCCAAAGGGGTTCGACAAAAGTGTCGAAGATCAAAATCAGCAGCGTGTTTCCATAAGAGGAGGCGGAGGGAATTGATCGCGTCGATTAATTTGTCTTGCAGTCACACAGAGAGCTACATGAGTCTGCAACATGTTGTTGCACGCTTCACATTCAACTCACTCCACACACACACACACGCTCAAATGGAATGCACTTAATCACGATTAGTTGTAATCGATAAGCATACAGCCAAACACAGCAGCTCGGCTAATAACGCGACTGACATCAAGTTTTAGCTTTGTCTGTTTGTTTAGAAACCAAAACCCAAAGATTGAGTTGAGACTCAGACGACTGTTCAACTGGGAGACTGAGAGACTGTGGAGCTCTGGGGCTGTTGGGCTGTGAGGCTGTGAGGTAGTTCGGGGTGGTCTTCGTTATTAGACCCTGCACTAAATACTATCAAAGAGTCTGTTGGGTTTGTACAGACTTCAGATAGTATAGATATTGTAGCTTACAGTCAACTGTGAAGTCGATCTGTTCATATACTTAGATACTTCAGACTATAGAGAGGCAAAGATTCTGTATTAGTCCCTATTTACACGATGATGTTTTTGCGTCATGAAGCATTGGTTCGTAGGCAAGAGATGTAGAGAGGTAATACCTCACGCCTTACCCCTCTGCACCCTTTGCCTACAAAATCTATGCTTCATGACGCAAAAACAATATCGTGTAAATAGGGACTTAGACGAGGCAGCTTCCATTGGTCCTAAATATTACCTTCATCATTTCATTTTCTAATCTCCACATACTTGAAATTTGGTATACATATTATGTTCTGTTTGAATTATGATTTTCAACTTATATTATAGACTCTATATCAGTCAGTTTATACTTCAATCTCTACCTGAGAACCAACACACTTGTTACCATCCACTCCACTGTCGCTAGCGTCCGACTGTTCCGCATATATTTGCATATGAAAAGCTCCACAGTTGCCTTAAATGGTCTCTCAATGATTTCAACATAATATTGTAAGGCTTTGTTACTTTGACTACTACTATCCCCCCGCATCCACTGCATCCCTCCCTGCCTTGTACACCATGTGGTCTCTCCTCATCCCAATCGAGTGATAAATGGCGCAATTTATTAAAATCAACAAGCCCACATTTTCACTCTTCATACTGTATGCCCCCTCCCCCCGTCGCTTCCCCCTCAATTGGGGCTAATAATTTTGAATTTATCAACATTTGTTAGCTGCGATTATGAATGACGTGTGAGGCCAGGTAGCCAAGAAGTCGCCACAGTCCGAAACGAAACGAAACGAATACAATTCAAACATTTTTATTCATTCATAAAATGTTTCGTTTCATTTCGGTTCGGTTCGTTTCGCTCTTGCTCTGCGGGTTGTCTGTGCGTCTTTTCTCCATATGCAAAAAAAACGAAACGAAATTTGTTTTCAATTATTTCGTATACCCCCTGGATACACAGATACGTGTATTTCGTATAAAAAGCCTTTCAGGTTTCTTTTTACAGGTATTTTTGAAATTTTATGGCATGTGTTGTACAACACTTTTGACAATTGCTTTTAACAATTTCGTGTGTCGCTTGTGAAAAATTCAATTAATTCCATAAGTTGACAGTTTTGTTTACGATTCAGGCATGAATACACTCAAATTATCGCATCGTAAAATAACGAAATATTTTGCATATTAGTTGCGAAACCTTTGAGTTATTGGCAGAGAGAAGCTAAACGAAATATAATGAGAAAAATATAATAAAACTGTTTAATCTTATAGTTAGAAGTACGCCAGAAAGCCAGACATCGTATTGAATTAGGTTCTTAAGATATAAAGTTACATTATATTACATATAGTTCAAAAGAGCCTGGTCGCTGTTGTATTGAAAGTAAACCTTTCAACAGGGCCAGGATTTTTAATCTTATATTATATAACATTAATAAGTCTGCCAGTGAGCCTAGACATTGTATTGAGATAGGCTCACTAGACAGATAATTAAATATTAAACAGAAACTAATATTAATACAACTCTTTACATATCAAAACTTCAGCTCCAAAATTGCACTATATATAAGCAAAGAAAACTGTATCCCATAACATAATTTACAGCTCCAAGTCTAGCTCGACATTCCAGCAGAACCCATCACTCAGCCACAAGCCTCTGCGACCTATCAACTGGCATACACACACCCGATCGGCCATAAAGCTCATACCAGCAGTAACACCTATAAAAAGAATGCTCAGATAAACGAAAAGAGATACACTAAATATCGGACAAGAGGCGGGCGCCACGTGTGGTCCGTGTTAAACATGAAGAACAAAATGCATTAAATCAAAATCTTAAACAAGTGCAAAAATGTCAATAAAAAAAAAGACTCAACGAAAAGCAAAGAGTTTGGCGGGTGTGAAGCTGCCTCATGTTGCATACCCAGCATACACTCATATAGCATGCTGTGCATTTAATTTTCAGCTTTTGACATATTTATGATAACTTGGGTCATTTACGTGCAACCTTTGTCTTGTCGAACAGCAGAACACCAACAAGTTCTTGCTGTTGCCCCTTGTGGAACGCCAGGTGGAAGGTGAGTCTGCGCAGCGTACTCTGCGTTGTGGCATGCCACACCAAAGGGAAACAGCAACACAGACAGACTACACTCGGTCAGGGCAGACAGTCAGTCAGCGCTTGAATGGGATGACGCGGCAGGACATCGTTTAATTGCGAACAAGTTTTTTAACACGATGTTGTACAACTTTGGCTTGTTTGCATAAGCCAAAAAGGGAATAAACCTGCCGAAACGAAACCTAACGAGAGAGAATGACTAATGCGGAAAGCAGGCCATAGCGAATATTAGATACTCTGCTAAAGCATGAAGTAACTTAATGTGATAAAATATGACATGGAATGTGCATAGTAGAAGACCTTATATTATTCTCCATTATCAACAGTATCAATAGTAGAAGACTTCATATGATTCTCTATTATCAACATTATTGATAAGTAAGAAGACTAAAATAAAGCCACTGAAATAAAAGCCTGAACTTCGATGAAGGAAAATGATTGATTTTAGTAATGTAGAAGGATAGGTTTATATGATAGTATTAAGTATTTTCGATAGCATACGTAGTATTAAGTATTTTAAGAAACATAGAAGCCGGTCACACTGAAATGAGGAGCGCGTCATTCTTGTGAGAACCGTGAAAGAGTAAAGTCGCAATAAGCAAATAAAGAACGTTGAAATAAAAAGCCGCCTACATTTATATACTCTCACAGTAATTTATACTTATTTTTTATTAGATATTTATTTGCATTAATAGCAGTAGTTTCAACCTTTGGTTTGCGCTAAAGCAACTTAAAATATTACTGAATTTATATAGTGTAAAATTATATGATAATATCAAACGCTTGATTTGGCATTTCTCCTGCCTTATCGATGATACTCTGCGTGTCCCCTCCATCTACCCCTACCTCAATCACACAATCATCATGCCACATTGCTGCAACGTGCATAAAACAGTCATCATGTTGCTTGCAACATGTTGCCAGCTCGCAAATTATTATTTTTTTAGTTTACTCGTTGGTGAGCTCGTTTCTCTCTGCTGCCGTTGCTGATTATCCTGGTGCGGCTGGCTGTTGTATGTTATAATGAGTCTTAACAGCAATTTTTATTGAAGGCAGCTGCCCTTGAGGCAGGAGATACTGCCTCACCTGATCCTGCCACATTGATAACGCGCTGAAAGCCACACCACAAATTAATTAATTTATGAGTGAACGACACAAGAAGGCGAGGCAAAGTCGATGTGTCGCCGCGTTGCGTTGCGTTGCGTTTCGCTTCTTTCTTTCATTGTGGCATTGAGAAATGCGACTCGCTGATGAGCATAAAATTGCTCCCATTTCACACACACTACACACACTCGCACACACTCACATCGTATGGAGAACTAACCCACATTCGCATGTGGCAGTCATAAATTCTCAACAACAACAATTGCCTATGAAAATTTTCATGCTAATGAGCAAACACGCTAACTGTACAAAGAAAATAACAACAACAACAACAACAAAATGTGAAATGCCTTCAGCAACTGCAGCGAGACTTGCAACATGTCCCTGCCTGGGCGCCATGACTAGCTCTAGGCATAAGTCCCGTGCCCAGGGCTTAGCAAATGAAGCTTGGACAACGGCTCGCTGTCCTTGCAGGGCATAACTCATAATTTTCTTTGGTAGAAATACCCTGTAAGCGTAGGGTATATAAGGAGGAGATTTGAGTACTGAAAGATGTATTCTATTCCCTGTTGAAGTTATAGTAACTATAGTCTATCGATCAGTCAATAATATACTCCAAAATTCCACTTTCTTCTGCAATTCTATATAGTTTCTCTTTATTCTGTTCTCTGCCAGTCGTGCATACCCTACTAGCTAATTTTGGCCAGCCTTTTGGCGCACATTGTCAGCCAACGGCCCACACACGAGTCGCGTCGCCTGAGCTTGGACTTAATTTACACTTTTGTGCTGGGGCGCGTGTTTATCGCACACACAAAATCTCTAAAGTTACACACACACTCGCACACACACACACCAACGCCTAGGAGATTTAGTGTGCGGAAAGGCAGGATAGTAGTTTCGGTGCTATATGACTGCATTTTTATAAGCTGCCAACATGCGAAAATGGGCTTTAGCAGTTGTTATGAGTGTTAACACTCTTAGCTCTACTACCTGGTACACCTCGCACAACAACAACAACAACAACAGCACCAACACTAATAATAAATAAAACGAGAATGAAACCGAAACTGAAACGCTCGCTCTGTGTGTGCTATATGATTATTTTTGGACGGGTGATATAATGTTTTCCCTGCTCTCCTCCCACTTTACGACTCTGCAGCAAGCTTAGCTTCATGTGACTGCTGTAATTTGCTGTAAATGTTGTAAAATGCCTGCCGTGTAATTTAATTAATAACAACAACAACAAAAACGAGCAGTGAAAGTTTTGCAGTTATTAGTACGTTATAAAAATAGTTGTTCTCTTTTTTTCCAGAATGAAACGAACACGCTTCAGTCGTAGTGCAGGGGGAAGTTCTCTTCTGTTCTGTATAGTGTGGCTTTTATTGTCGTGTTTGCCGGCAAAAGGAATTTTTTATTATGAATTATGCTCGACTGGGTGGAGTCGCTTGTAATCTTAATTTTCGTCGTTGCCAGTTGCTAATTTTGAAGCCATATATCAAGGCATATATCAGGCACGAGGTGTAGCAGCAGCAATACATCAAATTATGTTGTCAGCTTGAGTTGAGATTTCAGAAATCTTTTTATAGAAATTAAAACAAAATTTGTGGAATGTAAAATGAAGTTTATTTAAATACATTTTGGAGCTTCTTCTGTTATATATTTTATAGGCAAACTAACGAAGGAAGAGGAGGTAAAAGATACTACTACTACAATACAAATAAAATCAATTTCTTCGTTTTAAAGTCTGATTTTGAATGAGTAAATTTCATATAAATTGTGCTACACTTCCATATTTTATTTTAATTTATTATTTTGACTAAATTTAGCATTCATAATGTTCACTTAGTCTTTAATAGTTTCAAGTGAATTTAATTTAATTTAGAAATTAAACTAAAATTAATTTTTAATTAACTTTTTATAGAAATTAAAACCAAATTTGTGGAATATAAAATGAAGTTTATTTCAATAAATTTTGGAGCTTCTTCTGTTATATGATTTATAGGCAAACTAACGAAGGAAGAGGGGGTAAAAGACCAGCTCTAGATGTTTAATTTGTTGTACTAAAATATAATAAAATAATATCAATTTCTTCATTTTAAAGTCTTATGTTGAATGAGTTAATTTCATGCAAATTGTACTACAGTCTTATATTATTTTTTAGTATATTTTGAAATATTTCTAGCTGTTGTAATGATCACTTAACTTTCAATTATTTCAAGTGAATTTAATAATACCAATTTCTGCATTTTAAAGTCTGATTTTGAATGAGTATATTTCATGCAAATTGTACTTCACTCTCATATTTTATTTTAATTTTATATTTATAAAATATTCACCTCTTTTAATGCTCACTTTGCTTTCA
Organism: Liodrosophila aerea; assembly: GCA_035045005.1. Classification (NCBI taxonomy): domain Eukaryota; kingdom Metazoa; phylum Arthropoda; class Insecta; order Diptera; family Drosophilidae; genus Liodrosophila; species Liodrosophila aerea. Next base: position 644,412 of record JAWNNL010000689.1, read on the forward strand.
ATAGTTTCAAGTGAATTTAATTTAATTTTAGCCTATGATTCTATATACTATGTGTAAATATTTTAACCCATAACATGCTTGTTGACTCAATAGCTATGCAGCTATGCGGCCTAGGCCTAGCCATGGCTCGTCATACTGGTTGCATGTTTGGTTGGGTCTGTTGCATACGTGCAGAAAATAACACGGCGATAATATTAAATTGCTGTCAACAAGAAAATACGTTGGTAAGTCGGTTCTTAACTCTCTGTTTTAGCCAGTATGCAGCTCAATTGATTTTCTGTCAGCGCAATAGCAATACGGCATGTAAAACACTTTTGCAAGTGTTGATATGTGTTTTATGCGCTGCTTTCTTATCAACAATGCAGTCTATTAGACTGCACTGACTGACGGAATGACGGAGTGACGGACTGATGGAATGATGGACTGACATGCACAAATAATAATCAAGCGGCCCAACATCAAAGTTGAAATAATATCAAGTTTTTCCCTTGTTGTTGTTGCTGTTGTTGTTGTTGCTGTTATTCATGTAATAGCCAACATGCGCATATGCCATAAAGCAGTAACTCCCCCTCCCCTTCGCCCAACTGGCTATGACATTCCTTTGTTTTGTCAGGGCGCCAAACTATTAACAGAATAGCAGTAAAAATTTGTTAATGCCTTTGTCTAAACATGTGCGTCGGGGCAGGTGGGCCCCATGGCAGCTGAACCCAGTTGAGTTGCAGAAGAGGAAGAAAAGGGGTTAAAATGTGTTTATTTGTTTATGGGGCAACCCCCCGCTGCTGCCGACCATCAGGCCATAAAGGGTTAAGGCCTGGCCCATACATACACACTTAGTCGATGCCCCAGTGCGTTTGACTAATGTCTCATTTGCATGCCAAAAGCAGTTAACAAGTTTTACCAGCGCTGCGCTGCTCTGCGCGAGAACGAACCGAAAATTATGCCTTGTCTTGCTTTTAAAAACAACTTAGTGGATAATACACCCCTAGTGTTAAGCCATCCAGTCATCCATCCAGTACAACAAACAGCTACAGCAACTACAGCAACTACAACAACATTCACTTCCTTCTTTGGCGCGCCTTAAGTGTTGTCACCTGTCATAATAAGTGCGGAAGCAGCAAACGGCCAGGGCAGCCTCTAAAATGCAATTGCATCAAGCGTAAGAACCAATGACAGAAAGTACAACGAATTTGCAATGCACTATCGAGTAGCAAGTATCTGTAAGATACAAAAGAATCTTAAAAAAGAAAAAGTATCTGTAAGATACAAAAGTATCTATGAGATACAAAAGTATCTATGAGATACAAAAGTATCTATGAGATACAAAAGTATCTATGAGATACAAAAGTATCTGTAAGCAGGAAAATTATCTTCTTTTTATATAAGTGAAAATCACTGAAGTATTTATCCAGAATATATCTCAAATAAAGTATCTACAAGCTAACAGTAAAAAGTATCTCACAGATACAAATGAGACTAAGTAGTAAAAACATTAAAATTTCGTATATTTGGTACTCAGATTGACCTCAATCCTATCAAAGCTACTGCCTCAGTACATATACCCCCAATGTAGTACGCAGTATTAAGAATAATAATACAGCATTTGCTCTCAATTAATAATGCTGAGCGTCGCAAGAGCGTAGCAGTGGCTGCCGCTAGTTTTCAATTCATTTTCATAATTGCAGCAAATATAAATTGCAATTATTTCAGCTCTTTCTCTCTCTCTCTCTCTCTCTCTCGGCATTCTACACTTCTCTGCGTGGTTATTGCCTCTGCTGCATGCAGCATATGCGTGTTGCACTTGAATTTGTTGCGACTGTCGCACTTGAGCCGAGTCCGAGCCCGAGCAGAGAATGGGAGAGAGAGAACCTGATGCGAACCTGTTTCAAGTGGATTGTTGTGGAGTGTAACTCATTCTTCTCCTGCTCTTTGTTGTGGAGTGAAGTAGCACTTACATGTGCTGGATTGCTGCTGGGGCCACTGAAACGGAACCGCAAATTATTTTAATTTGCGTTAAATAATGCAACGAGGTGAGAAAAAATTAAGAGCATTGCTGAATGAATTGAAAGACGGATAAAAAAGTACACACACAAAAAACATAATAATCATAATATGTCTCGCGAGAGAGAGCAAAAAACTGTGGCATGTATATGACATACTATAGGCAACACAGTCATGTGGATAAGTATATGCACATGTGGTCATTGTGCACTTGAGTAATGCAAGGCAGAAAGTGATGGACTAGAGCATACCCAATACAAGAGTTGGAAAAGGGGTTTGATGGGGGAAGATGGGAAAAGTATTTACTCATTAAAATGCAACGAAAACATAGAACAAATTCCCCAATTATGAACATCAGTTAGGTCTCTTCAATGGGAACGTTGGATGCAGATAAATCAGATACAATATCTATTGCTAATCTGCCTGAATTCTCACATACAGTATATGACCAATGACTCCTTTTCTTCAAGCGTGTATATACAAAGAATACACTCCTTCTGCTTGCTTGTTCACTCTATCGAATACGCCTCAACATGTTTGCCTCTCAGGGGTATATTACAGTTAACAAAAAAGCGTTTGTCAGTCGCGCCTGTTCAACACTCATTAGCTGACAACTCAGCCTCGTCCAGCCGTCCAGTCTTGGTCTGTCCGTCCGTCCGTCCGTCCGTCCGTCCGTCCGTCCGTCCGTCCCTCTGTCGCCTGTCTGCCCCCTTTCATATCCTGGCACAAAGTTAAATGCGCCGACCTGTAATTTGCCTGCAATACGGCGTCGCAATAAACTCAATTTACGCTGCCTGCGCGTAAATGACGCGCGATGCCATGCCACATGCCCCCAAAAGAAATATAAGTAAGAAACTGCAGCGAGTGGCAAGTTCTCGGCTGCAAGTTGCACGTTGCACGTTGCAAGTTGTGCTCCCTGTTGTAACGTGTTCATTGAGCTCCGACTATCGCTGTAATGTTTATGTGAAATGCCTGTAGGGTGCTAAAGAGAATACAGGCTCTGGCTGAGGCTCTGACTGAGGCTGAGGCTCCGACTGAGGCTCTGGCAACAATGCCACGCAGTTTAGCTCTTTTGACATGTTTAGCAACAATGTAGCCAAGCCCATGTTGCCAAGCAGAGATACAAAATAAAACTTCAGCCTTCTACGGTGGTTGTGTGTGTGTGTGTGTGTGAGTGTGTGTATATGGTAAGCAGATGTTGTGCGGTAGCCACACGGCTTATTCACAGGCAATTTATGCTTGTTTAGATCGATCATAACTCTTAATTAGCGGGCAGGTAAACCTTGTCAACTGTTGATTGACAAGACTTTTAAGGTTTCGGCAATCACCCAAATCCAAAAACCAATAAGCAAAACAACCAAATATTTGCGTAGGTCGCACAAGTGAAAGGCGTATTTCGACTGAGTATTGTTTTCCCAAATGTATTGAAAGCGAAAATAAATACTCGTACAAAACAAGAAAGTAATTTGTAAATACAATTTGATGTAAGCACAATGAATATCGAACAATTTCTGCTAATAAAATTAACTTAATATAACGAATTTATTTATTATTTATTTATTATTTATTATTTATTTATTATTTATTTATTATTTATTTATTATTTATTTATTATTTATTTATTATTTATTTATTATTTATTTATTATTTATTATTTATTATTTATTATTTATTTATTTATTATTTATTATTTATTTATTATTTATTTATTATTTATTTATTATTTATTTATTATTTATTTATTATTTATTTATTATTTATTTATTATTTATTTATTATTTATTTATTATTTATTTATTATTATTATTATCAGAGATTTGTTTTAACACTCCGACCTCGAAGATCTATTGTGCTCTCTGCCTAAAGAAGAGCTCTTATATCTGGACTGTCTAGGAAGCAGTTACCTAAGTGAGCTAGCCTTAACCTACTGACTGCCGGGCATGTTCCTAGTATGTGCTCTGACGTTTCGTCTTCTTCGAGACAGAGTCTACAGAGTGTATCGTCAACAATTTTGAGCTTATTGAGATGCTTGCTTAGCCTACAATGTCCTGTAAATATACCGGTGACTATTCTAAGTGAACTTTTACTCATTTATTTATTAACTCTAGTTCCACATTCATTCTACATCCAATTAGTTAGTCAGTTATCCCAGCTAAGACCTTATTAAATTACTCTATACAATTGTGTGTTTTCATTTATTCATTTTACAATCCATAAACAATAATTTTCCACATCTTTACGCGCATTTACAGCATAAATAAACATTTGAAAAAGCCCAAAACCAACATTTAAAGATCCATAAATGAAAAATGTAACCTACACACATGACATTTATGACATTTACTTCTGCCTGCTTATAAGCCAACTAATCCAAATGTTTTCGTAGACATAAACCGTGCGCTTTTGAAAGGCTTCAGCTTCAGCCCAGCCCTCAGGCTAACCCACACGCAGTCTGTGCAGACACAATGGCTCCGGTGAGTCAAAGGCGATAAACCCAGAGAAACCACCCACACTCGATACACTGAATGGAATGAGTACCCGCATATGAGTATTCATATCTTAGCAAGTAAAAGCCGTCCGGCTGACAAACGCTGATCGATCGCCGCTCTCGACTCGCGGCAATTATTTTATGGCAACTATAAGAGAAATAAAAGAATCTTTTATTACAAAGAGAAACTTGAAAGGACAACAAGTTGTTGGTTGGTGTTTTATCTATTCTTTTCTGCTGCGGCACATGCAATCGTTCAATCGTTCGATCATCAATCATAATTTTCAACGATCAACAGTTTTGTAGCCAAACGTTTTCATGTAAAGTCTTAAATATTTTCACACCTTATAAACAATGTACAGTCACGATCACGTTCAGCTACAGGTAATGCGCCCATTGTCTCGCCACACAATGGAAAACTAAACGACAGTTGAGCGTAGAGTGGATATATAGATCTTATATACTACCTACTATATACATACATATATCTTTCTAGCGAATTATGACGCGCATTGAAATGATCGATGAATGATACGATTTCATGCGCAACGATGACTCACAACCCCAAAAAACTATGATGAACATTTAGAATCAGATGCTGCTGCTGATGCTGCTGCCTTTCACTTTATCATTGACTCAAACTGCTGACGACTTCATTAATACTAGAGTCTAGCCTTTTATATGCATAGAAATTAGCATGGTGAATGATCACGAGTCGAGTGCTGCCCTGACAGCGTTGACAAGTGAGCTGGCTTATGATTTTTGACAGGCCACATGGCGTATGCACAACATGCAATCACACACACACACACACACACAATCTCTCCTTAGTAGTCAATAAACTTAAATTATTAGCTTAGTTTTATGCTAATCCTAAAGCAACAACAACAACAACGGCAATTGCATTGAGTCGGGTTATAATTGCCTGGCAATGCACAACGTAAATCAACACACACTTGTTCGAGTTCAATGGCACATAAGAAGCAGAGCGCAAGTGGGGGGAGTGTGTGAGACAGACACCTACACCCGGGCGGTAGCTGGCGGCTGAGAAGCCACTGAAGCGACTTAAGCAGCTTCCAAAGTTGTCAGCGCAAAATAAGACAAATGTTCAAAGCGGCGACGCGGTGTCCAAACCCAAAAAACGACACGGAAAAATATTATTAAAAAATGTCACAGTTGAACAGTTGCTTGACTATGAGATACCCTGTATAGAATATGGAAAAATAATTGTGAAAATATGAAGAAAGATCCTATAGAGGCAGAAAGAGGCTTATTCAGGGAGGGGTGAGATCTTTGATCATCATTCAATGGTTTCTAAAAAGAATTGAAGCTGCTATAAACTATTTTGCTTTGCCAGTTTTGATATTGATGAAATGAAAGATGGAACTTCAATCTGAATAAAACTAAGCCTGTAAACCTATGCCTCAAAGAACCCATTGATTCTGGCGAAAGGTTTAATACTATCCACACTAGATTTCATAGTTTTCACTAATCGAAATGAAAAGAAATGACAGTTTCTTCATCGATAGAATCCCAACTCAAGGATATACCATAACATTTATATTAATTTTATTTATTTTCATTTTATTTATATTAATTATATTTATATTAATTTTATTTATATTAATTTTATTTATATTCATTTTATTTATATTCATTTTATTTATATTAATTTTATTAATATTCATTTTCTTTATATTCATTTTATTTATATTAATTTTATTTATATTCATTTTATTTATATTCATTTTATTTATATTAATTTCATTTATATTCATTTTATTTATATTCATTTTATGTATACATATTTTATTCTTTTTTATTACTTTATATAACTTATACCTTATCCCCAGTTCATAGCCAGAACACACCCTCAACTACCCTGTCATATTTACAGGGTATCGGCCGCATGAGCAACTGCGCATCAGAACGTTGTGTGGTCCAATTAAATATGCAGCCGAGTTCATACACTGGCTGTGATCGCGTCTGCCACCGAATGTGCGAATGATGCGTGAATTTGGAAACCGAGCAGATCTTGCACCACCAAGCGAAAAGCCACCACAAAGCGTTGACTGATGAGCGCGCGTGAGGCACATTAATTGGAATTGAGCAAGGCATCAGGCATAGCCCAACACAACCCCAAAGGCGAAGGCAAAGGCAAAGGCAAAAAAAGATGAGCAACTGGGAGACACTGGCGCATATTTTATCGCTATTGAAGCGTTTGGCGTTAATTAAGACAAAATCAGGCGAAATTTTTGTCACATTGCCGCGAGATAGAAACAGAGACAGAGACAGGGACTGAGAGACTCAGGGAGTGAGAGAGAGAGTGAGATACGAGTCCCTCATACTGCAGATTCTGTTACGCATTTCAATGCTCAGTTCACTTGCATCACTGAGTGCTGGCCGTGATTAATTGTGCCTTGTGCTGCCTGCCAAAAGTTCACTCTTTCTGCTATTTTCCCCATCCCATTCGCCCCCCCCTTTCTCACTCAGCCAAAAGAAAATGAAAAATTAGTCAAGAAAATCTGGCGAAATAAAATGTCGTCGGCGACATTTTGCAAAGTTTTTACTTTCTTTGTTGTTTCTGTCTTACATGTGGTTTATCTACAGTGTGTGTGTGACAGTGTGTGTGTGACAGTGTGTGTGTGACAGTGTGTGTGTGACAGTGTGTGTGTGTGTATCTGGTTGTGGGTGTAGGGCAGCATGTGTTGTTCAGACTGTATATACATATACGATAAAAGCATTTGCCGCAGACTTTAATCGCTAAGCATTAATCGAGTGAGCATGGGGTAGAGTAGGCTTTGATAGGTCCAAGTATACCCTGTAAATATTAATATAAGTATGTACTATATACACGCGGAAAATTCTAAATAAAATCAGCCTGAAGTGAAGCAAATTGGCTTGAACTTGAGCAGTCTTATGCCTTATACTTAGAGTGATAGAAGACTGAAATGCATCACAATATTTTAAAGAGTATTATAAAGATTGAAGGCAAAACAAAAGGGTATAAAGTATATAAAGGGTATACCTCTAATAACTATATCAGATATCACATCATATTTTCATTCAATTGCAAGCTAAATAATCATCATTTCAGTATAGATAAAGTTCAATAAATCTATGCTTCATCTTACATAAACTCACATCTGTGATACCCTACGAAAACATAGCTCATATTTCCCTAGTTTCCCCCTGGCATCATTTACTGCATTTACTACAATTTTTCACTGAGAAAAACGCGCAAATTTATTGTTGTTGCTAGTATATAAAAAAAGATCAAAGCATTGACACGATGTGGTTGTTGTCGTTTGTCACATCAACGCGTTGCCAACAGCCAAATGCAGAAAAAGGCCAACTACAAAGAGCAGAAGCGTCTAATTAATGTGCTTTTAATTATAAATGTGAACGCAGAAAGCTATGAAAATTGCAAATTATAAAACCGCAAAAGCTCAGGCAATAATATTAAATGTAATGGAATGGTAAAGGGGGAGGAGGAGGAAGAGGAAGAGGAGAGTGACTCAACCGCAAAAGGTGAGTGGCAGCAATAAGGCCAAAAGGGTTCGGTTCGGTTCGTCTCTGGGCTCGACTTGTCAAAGCCATATAACAATAACTGCTCAAGACAGCCCAAAAGTAACACATTCAGCCTCAGCCTAGAGGACAGACATGGATGGACACATACCACATACTACACACAGAGAGAGAGAGAGAGAGAGAGAGAGAGAGAGAGAGAGCGAGCATTGGCTTGTTAGCACACGACAAGCTGTGGTCAGCAAATGAGTCCAACCAACAGCTGACCAGTAGACCAACCCCCGCCCCCTGCCTGACCTCTTGACTTTGGCTAATTGTCATTGTCAATTTTGGACTGGGACGGGACTTGCGTCTATGTCAAATTTTAAACATTGATTATCTGGAGACATATTCAGCAATTAGCAAATCAACTCGACTGCGGCTCGTTGTTGTGGCAAGAGCCGAGCTAAACTTGCTAATACTTGCCACAACAACATTTGCAACATTTGCTCTGTGTCCGGTCTGTCTGTCGGTATTTTGTTAAGTTTTAATATGACAGCAGATAGATGGGCACACAGAGACACATATTCAATTAGTTCAGTTGCAAATTTGTTATTTTGATTAGACACTTGACACACTCACACCTCGTAAATCCATTTGGATGTAGCTAAAAAAAGGCGAGTTATTAAAATAGTGTGAATAATACCAATAAAATGTTATGTGTATTTAATGTTAACAGTGTCTGAATTGAAATAGAGTCACAGAAAAACACTAAAAGTACTATATAGTCAATTAAAACATCATACTAAATAAGAGTGTTATCTACAATTAACATACATATATGTAGGATTAGGATAAGTTAGAGAATTTATCACCCTTATAATTTGAATTGCAGCGGAATCATTGATCGATAGAGTATATCTTGCGGTCCTCTGTTATTTTTATATCGATTAATCGAAGCATTCACCTCTGAAATAGAGCACGAGTTTGATTGGAAATGAAAGAGTCGTGAGTCGTCGTTGAGAGCTGTTTGCAGCTGGTTGTGTTCGTTTTGCCCCAAGGAGTGATTTAATTTTGATTAATTCCTTAATTCTTTATAAACATTTAATAAACTATTGTCATATTGAAATTATCCTTTTAAATAAAATTTATAATTTGTAATCCTACATATAATACTAATAAATACCTAAATCATAATAGTTAAACTAAAAACTATCTTTTCAAATTTACTAGTATTTTCTGTTAATTTTTAACATGGCCTAAACAAGTCCTTCAATATTGTTAATACGCTTAAAAACCTTCATTTCGAATTCAACTCGACTTTTGCCTTTGTTAGAGCACAACAAAGAGGCTGAGGCATTTGCATATTGATGTCTAACCCCTCGAGTGCTAGACTATAGCGAAAAAGAGGGGAAAAGGGGAGGGGGAGAGCAATCAGTCAGCTAGAAATTGCCGTACTCATATCCCAGAGGACATGTTTAACAGCTTCATTTTACACATCATTTAATGCAAAACAAGTTTACAGTTTCGAGTAGTCCTATGGCCGCTTTTCTTTCATTTCCCTTTCGATATTCCTTTTTGTCACTCAATTTAAATTTATACAGGGAACCTTAGACAAAGGAGAGCGCGATTGATTTATGGCACAGGGAGCAGTAGTCGAGTAGAGCAGAGTAGAGTCGAGTAGAGTATCTTTCACTTGTCAGTTTAGCTCAATTACCATGCAGTTCAGTGATTCCATTGTGCCCATTACAAAGTGTTAACTAGAAACTGTTGTTGCAACATATGGCAGCAAGAAGAAGCGCAACAAAAACTTCAAATTAATTGCGTGCTGCTGTTGTCGAGCGAACTTTGACACATGGCCAAGTTGCAAGTTGCAAAAAACGACACAAAATTTTCAATAATTTAGTTTTAATGTGTGTCGAGTGTGTGTGTGTGTCGCTGCGACTCTTCTGCAAACACACACACTCACACACACACACACACACACACATCCACACACATGCTGAAATTGACAACACGCAAATGCCTCATTAGGCGCACCTTGAGTGTGGCATAGAAGTACATACTACTATAGTATCCCCCCCTGCCCCTCTCTCTCTCCGTCTGCTCCTACAACTTTTGCGCTGGCAATTTATAAACTTTACAGCTCATTATTAAGCATTATTGTCTTTCAACATAGACAGTGGCGACCCCTTTTGCGCAGGGCCAGTACAGGCAGGCCGTTTAGGCAGAACTTTTGGCCTAAGCAGCGACTCGTATTAGTTGCAGTCATAACTCATTTTGACTCATCTTCGCCTCAATTAAAACGAAGGCAATGTGGTCTGCTATCACCTCTCGATCTGTCTGCTGATGATGAGTAAATTGCATGCACGTTGATAACGCTCCACTAACTAAGACTGTGCACACATTCCTTTGCCAGTCGGTATATCTGCCATCATACATCTATGACACTTGGCCAGACGGCTTTTCAACACATTCAACAAAGTACTGCTTGTGCTTTTCCCCAGGCAGTGGCATATCAGGTTTTCCCTAGATTTTCTCATCAAATTGTGCAATGAATCTGAGACAACTATCGCGAATAAGTACTATAGCCAATACTATAGTGTATACTATAGCGAATACTATAGCGAATACTATCGCGAATACTATAGCGAATACTATGGCGAATACTATCGCGAATACTATAGCGAATACTATGGCGAATACTATCGCGAATATTATCGCATAAGTGAGCGCTTTTTCTCTCTTTATTTTCGCTCATTTTGTATTTATTTTAACAGCCTTGTTTCAGCACAAAGTCACATTCTTTTGGCACATGTTCCTCAAACAGTTTTGCGAAATGTCTTAACACATGTTCAGAGACTTGTACTACCAATGGCAACAACAGCCGTAATACTACAATGTAATAACACAAATAATTGCATAGAAAACTCGTACGACGGATGCAAATCTAACACATTTAGTCACGTTTACTCAGAGTAGATAAAGCAAACAGCGTAATAAAATTAGTTAAAGCACGTTAGTTAACATCGACAATAGTACTATCGCTCTACAGACTGTAGGCCACAAAAAAGATAGTTTATCTTTTTACTAAAGTCAGCTTAAATTCGACTTTAAGCAAATCTATTGTAATTCAACTTGGGTTGTCCCACTGAAACTGATTTCAGACTTGACTGATTTTCACAAAGTAGATGAAGAAGAAGCAGCAGAAGAAGTGGAAGTAACCGAAATCAAGTCAAAAATCATTGAAGCATTCATTGCGATTTACCCCGTTAATGAGACCATAGATAACAACAAAATAAACTGTCAACTCTGGCCAAACAAAAGGCAGAGGAGAGGCGTTAGAGGCGCGCACGCACTGATTAAGTCAACCCTAACAAATAGAGTTGCCCCCGCCCCCTGCCTCCACAAGAGTCAACTCGGACAACCCTCTATGCAGTACCCACTCAAAGGGTAAAATGTGCGAAATATCACAACTTGGCACTCGGCACAATGAGAACACTGCGCGCAGTTACGCCGGATTAACAACCCTTGGCCCCGTATAAAGAACGGCGTTCTTCTGAGTTCGTTACACTGCGCGCAATTTATAAAATCGTTACGCTTAATAAATTAAAATTTCATTTTAAAGTATTGGCCATGAAATTGAGCTTAAGGCGCAGGGCGTGGCGAGTAAAAGAGACAGCGAGAGAGAGAGTGAAGCTAGCGGTGGGTGGAGTTTGTGTTTATACCAAAACAAATTATAAATTAGTTGCGCTGTACTTAATATTCAAGTTTTCACATGGAGAATTTTTCATATTTGAGAAATGTAGTTGAATGAATTGTTAGTTATTTGAGCAGTTAGAGAACAAAACAACTTGGGTCTTAGCTGTGAATATTAGAGCTCTTGGAGCATTCAATCTAGAGTCAGGGAAATACTATATAGTTCAGTGAAAGTAGAAGATCTCCATACTAATACTCTAAGCATAGTATACTTTATACTATACTCTTCATACTATTCTTTATACTACACTTTATACTCTACTTAATACTATACTTCATACTATACTTTATACTATTCTTTATACTACACTTTATACTCTACTTTATACTATACTTTATACTATTCTTTATACTATACTTTCTACTACACTTTATACTCTACTTCATACTATACTTTATACTATACTTTATACTATTCTTAATACTACACTTTATACTACACTTTTTACTATACTTTATACTATACTTTATATTATACTTTATACTAAACTTCATACTATTCTTTATACCATACTTTATACTATACTTTATACTCTACTTCATACTATACTTTATACTATACTTTATACTATACTTTATTTAACTTTTCAAATCTATATATTAATATATTTCATTAAGACAACTTCAGACCACACATACTTTTAAATACTTCCCAGAAACTACTCCAAGATTTCAGTATATTTATATTATCTACTTTACCATACTTTCAGCTTAATATTACTGTGAAAATTAACTTTAAATAATTTAAAAATATGTATATAAAATACTTGGCAAAATGAAACACCACACACTTTTTTCTTTTCAACTGAGAGTTCAACTAACTCTACAAAATCTCTACACTGGGTGGTCTGTAGTGCAATTGAATTTCAACTAAACTGTGGTAAATTTACACTGTTCGAAAACTCAACATACTATAAAATATGCGAGGAGCTTAGGCTGTCAAATATGACAGCCATAATTGCGACTTCATAATGCTGCGTCATATCTATGACAGTTTAATTGTGGCTAGGAAAGGCGCGCAATTACATGTCGGTTGGCTGGCGAAAATGAATACGAAAAAAAAATGTGGAAAATATAATTGAAAAGAAAATTTGCATTGGCAGGCCACAGCCACAGCTATAGCCAGAGCCGCAGCAGGCAACTTGTTAGACTTGCTGCTGCTTTGCACCCAATTAAAATGTTTCACACGTTTGCATAATTAATACTCAAATAGCGCACACTTGTCGCCAGACAAGGGGCGGGAGGCGTGGTGCGCCTTGCCACAGGTTCAGCTGCAAATTTGCGACTGTAAAAACAAAAGTCTCGGTCGGCATTTCTCAGAAGAAGCGGCATCGCTCTCGTCCGCTGTTGTCGAAATTGTTAATTATGATTTTCATTCTCGTTTTGACAACATTTTGACAACGAAATGCATAAAATGTATTATAAATAAATATGTTGCAAAGGATGCGCCACTTGACGGGCAAAATGTTACTTGCCACAGACGAAACTGTCATCTGTCAATTTGACAGTTTAACTAGGTAATTAGTGTGTGCAACTTGCTTTGTTGTGCGTGTGTGTGTGTGAGTGTGTGCAACTGTCAGTGAGCACTAAAAACTAAAGCACACTTGAGCCTGCCACAGATACTCGCTTGCAAAATGTCTCTCTTCCGCTTGTAATTCATCATTTGACATGAGGCAAGCGATTACACTGCGAGAAATGCCTGAAGTATGTAAATAATGTAAGACTATTCCCTTTAGCTGCTTTTCGCGCAGTGTAGCTGCTAGCTGACTGTGATCTCTGTGTCTGCCTTAAGTGTTTCTATATGCCACTACTGACTCTCTGCAGTCGCGAATGCGCACTTCCTGCTAACCCAGTAGCTGGATGGATTGCTTCGCTCCTTTGGCTGCAGCAGCAATTACAGCACTTTTAAGTGCTTCATTGCCAACTGCAGTGCTCATCTGGAACGTCATGATCATCGTCCACATCAGCGTTGCGTTTGTCATTCGACTGGAACCAAACAGACGACTTGGCAAATAAATCATCTGGGCTGCGCGACCCTCTCCAATCTGCCCCATAGTTTTTACACCCAGTTGCTCCCCCTTTTCTTGGGCCACTTTTCCCCACCTCCTCTCCTTTTCGTTATTTGTGTTACGCATTTTGTTTTTGAAATCTTGCGGAAAATTATGTTGTACTTTTGCTCCGTGTCTCAAGTGTGTCTAGTGGGTTAATTGAGTTATTCTTTGGGTGTGGCATGAATGACTATTCAACTGCATGGAGTAGCTATTAATTGATTGAATTGACTAAAAAAAATGGAGCCTAACTATGTGTGTACAATAAGTTATTAGGCACATGAGAATGCCGATAAATATTGCTAGTTGTAAATAATGATTTTTATTTTTAATATGAAAATATTGAGAAATTATTTGAAAATATTAGAAAATTTATTAAGCAAGCATTAATTAAGGAAAATAATTGAATATGAAAAAGGTATTATTATATTATTAATGTGTATAATAGAGAGGCTACAGTCATGCGCTATTGATAGTAGAAGACTCTACTCATTAGCAGTACAGTTGGTGAAAATACCTTGAGCTTTGTGGCTGTTTAAAAGATCAAAAGACGAATGAACCTCTTACTTGCATTACAACTGCGTATCCACATATTAAAGAAGTAATGCAGACAGTGCGCAGTAGGACCGAATGTGGCCGAACAGCCTAACTTCTCGATTACTAAGAACTTTTTGCACATAGATATGGCTCATACGATACACTCATATGCAATCAAGTTAATTACTTGATTATATAGTATAGTTATAGTTATTAAAAGATACAATCTTAAATTTCAATAAACAATTTCCATATGCTTTATTATGCACTTTCCCTTTCAGCATTTATTCTAACTACTCAACTAGTAGTCGCAAATCCAGCTGCGATTAAGTCCACTCACCTGACTATAGCTAACTAATTGCACTCTTTAAACTGCCTGGCGCCGTTTTCTTTTTCATTTTTTGGATCAACTTATTCCCATTGAAAGCCAAAGCCATTCATTAAAGAAACGCAATGAATACGCAAAGCATTTAGCAGTTCACTCAGTCCTTCCCCCTGACCACAGCTGGCATATCAGAGGCTCATATCAGGGATTAAGTAGAGACGCATCTGCCCAGTGCACTTGACGTGCTGCATTTAATGAACTGTTAGTGCAGCAGCAGCAGTTGTTGTTGTTGCTGCTGTTGCTGTTGCTGTTGCAAGCAGCAGACACATGATTATTAAAATCACCTGTAATCAAGTTCAAACGTCAAAAACTAGAAAACTAGAGCACAGACTCTGCGCTCTGTATGCACGCAAGTGTCTGTGTGTATGAGTGTGTGTGTGTGTGTGTGTGTGAGCTTGTATCTGTGTGAGGCAACGATCAAAACAACATCAAAACCGATTTAAAATCGATTAACCTGTTTTTCTGTGGCACTTCATAAGCCAAGTGGCCGCTGTGGCTGCCACAGACGCCGAAAAGCGTGTGTGCGGCAGCAGCAGCAGCAGCAGCAGCAACAACAACAGCAACAGGTTGATTTACGGCAAATTCTCACATGTCGGACCAACAGCAGCAGCAACGGAACAACTTAAATGTTGCTGCAGCGAGTAAAAAAACAAAAAGAGTATAAGAAGAACACAGAAATGTTGCCGCTGTTGCAGCCGACAGAACGTTCAACAACGTACACGCCCACCACAAAAGGGTAAGACTATGGCAACAACAACAGCAGCAACAGCAACATTAGCAGCAGCAACTCAGCTTAGACTGAGGTGAGAAAATGTTTGATTAGAATTCTTTAAGCAATTTAGACCTTTTTTTGGGGCAAGTGTTTGATGCAAGCTTCAGTTTGATGCCGCCGACAGCAGCCATTGTTGCAAGCTCGACATATTAAGGAACGAATCTCTATTGGCAATATAATCGGAGCTTTAAGTTTGGCGATGGGCTTCAAAATATGACATTTCGACAGCAAAATATAGAATAGAACCATACAACATATTGAGACAAAACTGAGCTCAGTTAACTTATTATAATTTAGATTGCATTTCATCAAACATAAAGATATACAAATAAGTAGAAGGAAGTTGAATAAGAGTACAACTAAAGCAATTATACAGGAACACTAACGATTCAAGCACGAACATAGAATATAAGATACATTTAAAAGTAAATTGAAATAGCATCTGCAAGCCAACACCTTTTGGTGGTCCTTTGCAATATGTTCAAATAGGAATATAGGAAATACTCATATGTATAAGAGATATGTAAAACTACTACACGATAACGCAGCATCAACAGCTGCAGACCATAATCTCTGATAATCTTGCAGCAGATAATGTTTTCACACTTGACCTAAGTAAACAGAACACATAAGCCTAGAATGTTGATAACAGAGAAACAAACTGTATGCACAGTATAAGGAAATGTTAGTCAGTAAGTACCATAATGTAAATGATCAAATACATGGCCCAGAAATGGGTATAAAGAAGAAGTATAAGGAAGTTGTTCATCAATCATTAACCTGGTCTGTCTTTAGTTCTCTGAACACTTATTTTGCTAAGTTCTATGCCCATGCCTTCAATCCCTAGTTCGATCTACTATCTGGAAGCTTAGACAACTCTCAGACTTTCAAACCCTTCCATGAGTTTTCCAAAACCCAATACTTCATATCTACTTTTTCTGCCAAATTTCTCACTGAAAGCCAGCAACAGTGTTGCCTTACCTCAGGAGAAAAATGCCAAAACTGTGCATTTGGCTTTTTAAACTGCAAATTTATAGCCAAACATTAATAAGCTGTCAACACATGCGTTAGAGCCGTGTAAGAAATGTGCAAGGCTTTCGAAAGTAAAGGCTCAGACTCGGTGTGGAATTCTGTTTTCAATTTCACTCGACAACAAACTGCATACATGCTGGAACCCTAATGAAGGCTCATAATTTTTTAGCGGGCACAAAGCAATTTGACAGTTTTATATGCGCTTTTAATGCCCAAAAACTCTTTACGAGGCCAAAGGCCAAAGGGGGCAGAAGGAGAGAGTCTCAGTGGCAGACAGACAGACAGACTGACTGACTGACAGTAGGGCCCCAGGTAGATGGTAGAAGGTAGTCAAATGCGCATTGGCATTGGCTTATACCCTCGTTTATATATTGATCGATCGTTCGACATGCAAAACCAACTGCCAAAGCGTCCCCTAGTCGATCCCTCGCTTGAACCCACTGTCTCTCTGTCTGTCTGTCCATCCGTCCATCCGTCCGTCTTCGTTTTATTAATTTTTTGTTTGACTTTTGCTTTATGGCGTGTTCATTGTGGCACCACAGTCGAAATGCCAATGGTTCTGCTAGCGTCTCTGCTGAGCGTTAAGCTCTCAGCTAGCGATGGACTATCGATTGTTAGTATTTCGATTATTCGATTGTTTGTTAACTGATTATCTATATCTTCATTTCCATCAGCCTCTCTTATTATCCTTCATATCAATCTATTTCACTTCTACTCTCCACTACTTCTTCCAAGACTATCCTTATGTTGTTCTGCCCAACGCTCTCTCCTCGCCTCCTTTCCATTCACTTCTCTCGTGTCACGGCACGAACTCACTCTCACACCTACTGCACGCTGTTCCCGTTTAACTGATTACACTGCCTTGTGTCCAGGCCCAGCAGGTGGCTTTCAATGTGGCTTCTCCTTCGCAGTCGTCGCTGCGTCTGCAAGCCAAACTTTGTTATTGAGCAGAAAAAGTAAAAAATACACTAAAAGCGAAAAAATATGCTCATCAGACGCGACATACCACAAGTGGCAACTGTTGGCAACACCCACACAAAGTGCCAAAGCAAAATCGCCCAACGGAATCCAACAACTTATTTTGACGGCTAAGCGAGCTTAAAGCGATAATTGTGCGTGGCTAAAATGAAGCGCTAATCCAGCTAGACACACCCCATTATGTTAATCATAATAAAAACATCAACATGGCGAAATTTACTAGCTGCCCTCGGGTTGCATTCAACAAGAGCTGTTGCGGCTGTTGCTGCTACCCCAATAACAATGAGAGCGTCCCTCTTCTAGGCGTTGTAACTGCTTAAATGCAACAATTTTATTTGCAACAGGCAGTGCATGCAACAAACTTGAGACAGCAGCAACAAAGTAGGTGCACTGAGAGAAAAATAGTTTACGAAAGTTTATATATTGAAGAGAAGTTCTTTTTGGATTTAAGGAAAAACTAAATACATATTCAATAATAAAAATATATATCAAAATATATATAAAAATATATATAAAAATATATATAAAAATATATATAAAAATATATATAAAAATATATCCAAAAATACATATAAAAATTTATATAAAAATATATATATAAATTATATAAAATAATAGGCAAATAAATTAATGAATATATAGAAAAATATGTCAACTATTGGTTTCTTTTTTTTAATATCTTTTTATTATTATTCTTTAATATTGATTATATATCAGAAGGTTATAAATATCAAGGTATGCTGCTCGCCTGGTTTTATCTTCTTTACCCATCTTTTATTGTCTTTCATTTCAATTAACTTTGTGTGTCATTTCTCTCAGTGCACATTCTTGCACTAGTAGCAGTAGCCAGCATTAAAGCTGTCGCCCCGTTTCTGCCCAGCCTCAGCGCAGTCTTCGCCCCTCTCTCACTCTCCGCTACTATGCGTCTGCCTGTCCGTCCGTCTGTCTGTCCGTCCGTCAGTTGGTCTGTCAGAAATTGCCAACATGCCAGAGATTACCAACTGTCAGTTGAATGTCATGCGAATGGAACATGCCGTCAACTGAAGTGTTGAACTAATTTAGCAGCTGTTGAAAAAAGCCAAAAGAGAGGCAAGTACTACTACTACTACTGCGAGTGCTACCCGGGCGTATGAGCAATGGCAATAACAAAGAAAGAAACGTATTTTAGCATTTGCGGTTGTGCGCGGTGCAATTAAAATGTTTCGAGCACATAGAAATGATTGCAACACAATTAGCTGCACATTAAAGACTCACTCATAATTATGGCGTGCAGTTTGAAGTTGATAATGATGTTCGTGCTGGTGATGATGATCGTTCATCGTCATCGTGTGGCTGTTGACCAGCCCACGCCAAACATGATGAACATCTTCTTAGTCAAATGGAATCAACGCGACGACGTGCAACCTGATGTATCTGATACCACCAGCACCAACTCATCAACAGCAACCGTGTGGTGTAGTGTTGATGATCGTGTAATTAGAAATTGCTGTGCATAATTGGAATTGTAAATGAGCTCAAACTGAACAACAAAAAATGCAATATGCGACGTAGGAAGTCAGCAATCTTGTTGTAGTCTTCCCCCCTCCCCCCTCCCCACTCTGCGCACCCATTCACAGTTGAAGTCATGTTCGTGTTTTCGAATGTAAATCACAAAAAAGTCGTTTTCAATAATTTTTCACTTTTGTTTCAGTTTGCTGATTTTTATCTGCAGTTAAAAGAATTTGTTGTCTGCATTTGATGTTTGCCTGTATGTAAACGTTGATTTTAATGATGTGCCATGGCTCAACTCGACTCAACTTCCCTGCTCGCCATTCCCATTCATTCAGATTAATTGCGGATGAGCACGTGAGAAGTTATTACTAGTCTGCTTCACTATGTTGGAATATAATTTTGAAATATAATAATATTGTGGAATTCTGATATTCATTTTATAATATTTCACTCATTCAACTTTTGAGAAAATTCTCTAAAGTCATTCAGATATAGAAAGGTTTCTTTCTTGGAGAAGATAGTTATTAGAACCTTCACTCAACTCTCCTTCACTTCCTGCTCACTATACATCGTGTCACGCTGCCATCTCTAACCGCAACAGCCACTGCCTTTCTTTGTGGATAACTCAAGCAGTTTATTAGCCGTTGAATGAAATGACCAACTCCGCTTGACTAACTTGGTTAAGTTGATTGTCTGACATGACTGTGCATACTAGCAACCAGATACTATATTATAGATACACATAGTTAGAGATACAGCCACAGCTCTAGTATACACATTTATAGTTATAGAGCCGCTTGAGCCAGTTTCTCGCACACGAGTGGCCAGAGATTTGATTCGAGTATTAATTCGATTTGAAATTAAACCGAACATGATTTTAAATGTTAAATTTTAACGTTTTAATCGTCGCGTTTATATTGCCATAAAATAAAACTCAAGAAGCAGCAGCAGAGCAAGAGACCCAAAGACAGATGAAACAAGAGTAAACGGTTCGTGTTACACGCGTTTCCAAAAGTATCTAAGCCCAAAAATGGGGCTGCCACATATGATACGAGATACGAGTGTGGTGTGTAGTGTGTGTGGTGTGTGGGGCGTTGTCATGTCAGAAGTTTGATACGTCGGATGATGATACGAGTCAATGCCAGTGGGGCCAGTGGAACCGCGTGGATACCTAGCTCAAGCGCCGACACATATAAATATAATTTAAATTCTCTGTAATAAATATCGGCAATTAAATGGAGAGAAACCTGAAGAGAAAGAAATTTTAATACGAATTTTATTAATTTACACGATTTACGGCAACTTTTAGAGCTCTTGGAAGAATGTTGATCGATGAATGTGACGAGTGAAAGAAAGAGGGCAGAACGAAAGTAGAATATGCACAGATTCATGGCGAGAATTAAGAGTGAGTAATAAGGAAACTTATATAACAGAATCTATATGGCAAAATGATAGCTAAGTAAGGCAGTTTTATTTCATATTTCTCTGAGAATATCCATGCGAGAATGACCCTATAGTTCATGAGAAAAGTCTTCCATATCAGAAGTATCTTACTCTCAATTCTTCGGTCATCTACTGTAGATAATCACTGTAACTTTCAATTGTAATATGAGGACTTTTATAATAGAATGTATATGGCAAAATAATAGTCAAATAAGATAGTTTTATTTCATATTTCTCTAAAAATAAGAACGAACATATATTTCATTATAAAAGTCTTACCTTCCAGAGGTATCTTATTCTCAATCATCTACAATAGATGATCAATGTAACTTTCATTTGTAATAAGGAGACTTATATATGGCAAAATGATAGTTAAATAAGGTAGATTTATATCATGTTGATCTGAGAATATCCACGTAAGAATGACCCTAGTTCTTGGCAAAAGTCTTACTTTCCAGAAGTATCTTATTCTCAATCCTACGGTCATCTACTATAGACGATCACTGATCATATTTCTCTGAAAGTATCCATGTAACAATGACTCTATAGTTCATGAGAAAAGTCTTACTTATCAAAAGTATCTTATTCTTAATTCTTCGGTCATCTACTCTGATGATCACTATCACTATAACTTTGATCACTATAACTTTCATTTGTAATAAGGAGACTTATATAATAGAATTTACATATATGGCAAAATGACGATTAAATAAGGTAGTTTTATTTCATATTTCTCTGAGAACATCCATGCGAGAATGACACTATACCCTATACCCTATTCACGATAAAAATCTTACTTTCCATAAGTATCTTATTCTCAATCCTTCGGTCATCTACTACAGATGATCACTCTAACTTTCATTTGTATTATTATAACCAATTTCCTCGTTTAACTACACATCGTAAATAGCTTAAACTCTATCTCTAATTATAATATGCAGCGCAAAAAAAGATGCTTTGATTTTATAACATGCAACATAAATGCCTGAAAACTTTAATCACACATCGATCTATTAAAGATGCGACCAGTGAGATACTAGGTGGATGTTTAAGAGTGAAAAAATTGAGTTTTTTACAGCTCATAAATTATGAGGCACCTGTAAAATAAGTTTAATGCCATACCAAATACCAAAACAATATCATTCGACATTTGTAGAATGGATATGAACATATAATGCTAGACATGGGGGCGCAACGCTCCAACTGTCCAACCGTTCAACTGTCTAACTGTCCAACTGTCCAGGCTATAAAGCAAAAGCCGATTTACCATTTAGATGAAAACAGTTACAACAACAGAGAGTGTGTGGTGTGTGATAGGAGGGGGAGTGGGGGGAATCGCGCGCTAAACATAATTTTTATGTGCAACGAACGTTTTGTTGAACATATCATTAAAATATCAAAGTTTATCACCTTGCCACACACACACAACACACAACACACACACGACACTAGCCGCTAGACGCTAGATGCAATATAAGATCGAGGCATCAGCATCACATCACACACAGAGACAGATGGAAAAGTATGACTCCAACAGACACGGAGTCGACTTAATCCGTTCATTAGGTTTACGGGCATAAGACCATGTTGTTTAGTGAGGCCTACAACAATAGCATAGAGGAGTATGGGATGGGGTCTTGGGGTTCGAGACCAACTGGCAACTGTTTGAATGACAATCACAAACGACAATAAGAGATGAGAGTTGAATGCTTGACAGCATGACAGCCTTTTCTTTCGTTTCTTTCAAGCCGCGCATAATATTTTGACATTTTTAGTGCCGCTTTATGAAATGCCAAAGAATTTCGGGGGAAACAAACTACTCAAACTGAAATCAAAATCAAAATCAAAGTTTTGCTTTGGGATTGGATTGGGGATGGGGGCTTTTAGTTTAATTAAATTCTAATTTATTGTAATTTATCGGCGTTTAAAGTGTATTTTCGTGTTTGTCACGATTTTAGTTGTGATAATTTGTCCATTTGATTTTCATATTCATATGTTTTGAGTTGGCCAAACGGCTTTTGCGACATTGATTTTATTTTCAAAACAAATTAACACTTTATTTCGCCAGCCGAGTAAATAAATAAATAAAATCTCGAAAATATTTGTCAATTGTGCGTAAGCCGCTTAAGACTCTCCTCCTCACAGATTTTTCAACATATTTTTAAGCGGCTTAAAAAATATACTGTGTTTATTTGTATGTCTCGAAACTGACGTGAATCGCTCAACAATAGTTATCACAATATTATGACTTGATTATGCCTCGGAAAGACTAATTTTTATTTGCCTAAGAACGCGACTGTGTCTTGTGCTTCTGCTCTGTATTATGTGTTAAGTTGGCACTGAAAGCGAGCATCAAGGTCATGGAAGACCTTTCACCTGGCCACCATCATCCATACGGTCGGTTGATGGGAATTTTACACACACAATGGCGAATCGGAATGATTTGTTGTGTAAATTTCGTAATTGAGCGGAACAAAGACATCCAGCCGGAGAGCTCCATAAGCCATAAAGCTCTTAAATACGTGATGGCAATCGAAATATAGTTTAATGACTCATTATGACCATTATTTATTCGAACGATTTGCATGCGATACATAGAGTATATCTCATAGGAGAGTCTACTGCTATACATACATTTATATACTTACATCACTTACCCCTTTCGCATGCTCCTTATTCCTACTTTTTATTGGGGTTTAGGGTATCAAAATGCAGATAAGCAGCCTGCATACTTTTTAAACGATTTGAGGCACTCAACAAAATCTAACTCATGCTAAAAACTGCGAAACCCCAAAATAAAACTCAAGTCAGAGGCAAGCTGCGATGGGGTTGACTCGCACACGCTCCCAGAGCCAATTAAACGCGCGTTATCTGCGCCAAATTTTAAAGCGTTGATACATAAATCCTCTCGTTAAGCCCCGCAGCGTTCTTGACAGCCAAGGCACATGCTAACATGCCATTTTCCACACTCCCCCCCGGACCCACACACACCTCCCTCCACATAAAAAGTCAACCCTAGCCTCGAGAACCTGTCACTCTCCTCTCCCTCCCTCCTTTCTCTCTCTATCTCTCAAGGAGAAAAAATCCAACGCAAAACTTTTTCGAAAGAGTTTTTCCTCTTGGGCGCAAACGATGCGTTCCCTTAGGATAAGCCAAACAGGACAACGACGATGCGTAGCTAAAGCCAATCTCTCTCCCAGTCTCTTCTCTCTCTCTCCTCTGTACTCTCTGTGTATCTCTGTGTATTTTAAAATTCAACTGTGGCTTAGCATGCGCATCATAAAATAAATTTTAAGCACAAGTGGCGCCATTAAGTCTGCTTTTAACTTTTTTGCACCCACTACGCGGCTGAGGCGATTTCATAGAGGATTTCAGAGTACTCTTCGAAAAAAAAGGGCAGCTTATGGAGTTGGGTGTTGGCTGTTGCCATATAATGTGTAAAAAGTTTATCAAAACCCTTTCCACACCCGAGCAGCGTAAGCGATATAAACATATTTATATACTACACACGCTCAGCTCAAGCTAAAACGTTAGGGTGATTCGAGAGTTGGAAAAGGAGAATATGTACATATTACATGGAGAGTGAAGAGGATACTTCAACACATAACACATAAGGCAAGAATTGAGGCAGAAGTTGGAAGTCTATTGCATATTTTGGATATTACAAGGAGAGTGAAAAGAATACCTTTAATACTAAGGTTAGAATTGAGGCAGAAACTGTAAGTCTATTGGATATTACATGGAGAGTGAAAGAAATACTTCAATACTAAGGCAAGAATTGAGGCAGAAACTGTAAGTCTATTGGATATTTTGCACGTAAAATCTTAACTTCAACATAAAGAATATGGAACTGAATATATTTCCACTTCTAGATTCAGTATATTTATCACCCAACTGAATAATGAATCACTCTATAGAATAGTTAAACAAAATGATATGATCTCTTGATCATTTATAACCTCACCTCTTAATCTAGACTGAGCTCTTTATCGTTAAAGATATTATTCTATACCAAAACATAGTTGGTTTGACTTTAATTTAAGTTAGTATATACACATTAACTACTATAGTATGACTCTTTCAATGTTACATTTTCCAAGTATTTTGCTCTCCTGACTAACCCTAACTTCAGCTATATGCAGCTTATGTGTAGCTATCCCGTTGAGCCAAACAAAATGGCGGCACAATATAACAAAATATCTGCTTTTGCTTCTTTTTTGTTGTTTTTTATGCACAGTTTTTTTTCTGTGGGGCCACAAAACTTTTCGACGCGCTCTTTTACAAATTACCAACAACTTTAGTGCTATTTTTACGATCAGAACGAGCCAGTTGCTGAGGGTGTGTGTGTGGAGCTGGTTACAGACACATACAGACATATAGTGTGTGTAGATACATATGTATCTAATAGCTACCACTTGCAGATATTTATTCGAGTATTGGGCTTAAAGCGTTTGAAACATGCCATAGAGCTGACTAGCCCCGCGGTTAATGCAACTAAAAGCGTATAAACACTAAATAATTGAATTTAACTGGCTTATAGAAAATTTGCTTTGGTTTTCCTTTTGATTTCTCCACTCAAAGGAAGCGGAGTTTTTAATTATATTTTCGCCGGTAGCTAGAGCCGAGACAAAGGCTATTAAAAGCCAGATATTGACATTTATACTGACAGGCAATAATAGACAACATAACTAAGGAAATGCACTCGCCGAGTACAGGCTGAGGCACTGAGGTGAGCTCTAGCTACTCTAGTAACTGGAATACAAATTAAAATCTGTGAACAGTGGGTCAAGATCTGAAGAAAGTGGAGATAATAAGTTGCAAAATGAAGGAAATGAGAAGCGAAGCGAAGTCTTTCCTAGTCTAATTCCTTTGAATACGTTTCCTATATTTTGTATCTAAATTAACCTCTAATTGTATCTTCTCTTTAGTTTTACTGCAGTTAGTCGCTCGATTGACCCACTGTGCCTGCTTTTGCCATGCAAATGCGCGCGAAAAAAGCAAAACCCAGTAGCCGAAGCAACTTGCCACTGTCTGAGACTGAAGCAGAGACAGTGGCCAATGGAGTTGCAGGCAGCATGTTGCAAGTTGAGGCGGCAAGCATAAATCTTTCGGCTGGGATATATTTTTTTTCTGCGCCAAGGCAGCGCCAAAATGACAATTGTGTCAGCTACTGTGTGTGGCAGCCGCAGCGGCAGCTTAGAAGTGCCACCAAAGGGGCTGCATATGAGAGAGTACTGTAGTGTAATAAATAAAAGTTTTATGAATGCAATTTCTTTACGCTTTCTGTAGTCGCTTAGAATTTGCATATTTGTAAATATTCTTAACACCTCGGGTGGGTCATCAAGCATGGCCTAGGCAATCATAATTAAACAACAAAAGCGTAACGAAACTGTGCAGCATGCAACAGCAACAGCAGCAGCAACCAGAAGCTGCAGCCGACAATTATGCAGGCAGTCAGAGAGTCAGAGAGTGAGGCAGCAGACGGGCCCGACATGTTGACGTACCTTTTGGGCATAAAATTGAAATCCCGGCCAGGACTTGAGTGCCGCCGCTGTTTTGGCATTAAATTTGCCACCACTTCGACATGCGGCAGGCCCCCGTCTGCCTCTGCCTCGACAACGACAACGGCAACATACAAATTTATATGGCTGCGGGCCATGTTGAAATTATGCCATCAAATTGGTATCAACAGCCCAAGTGGAGTCGGCAGATGAGCTCGCTCGCTCGTCTCTACACTGCCCAGCCGAGGAGTTACTATTCCCCATGATGCTGCAGCTACTTCTTCCTCTTGCAGTCGACTCCTTTAAAATGCTAGTGGGCTGCGAAACAACAGCTACAACAGCAACATCTACTACTTCACTCTACAAGCAGCGACAATTTGTGTGCGATGTGCAAAGTAAAATGTTGTCTGGGTGTGAAGCTAATGCGTGTTGAATGCCGCATGCGGCAACATGCTCCAAACTTGCCCCCAAACAACAACAACTGCAGCTACAACAATGTACGCAAAGTGAGCTTGTAAGCAAATTAGAGCAACTTGTGCAGGCAGAAGGCAGAGATTATAATTGCTTTGATATAGACGTTAAGCGTATAGATGCCGATGACCTTCAGTACAGCTTCAACTGTAGATCAAGGCATTACATTTCATTCGAAATGTCAGGGGAAATGAATAGGAATGAGAGCATATGAGTAACTTGGCTGAAGTAGAGGATATATACAGCTTAAAATGCAATATAAATCATAATTGTAGTACTCGTCTTATACGATTTATAAAGCAGAAGTTCTGTTTCTTATAACTAAGGTGAAGATCTGGAATGAAAGTTCTGTTATGGCATCATCCAAATGATACAATGACATACGGTAACTGTAGCTTCTACACTGAGAGCAAAGCTCAAATTCAAATGGATTTATTTCCTTATTAACTCGTTGTATCTTCTAGTATTCCATGTCAATTCTTATCCACATTTTAATTGGCATTCAAGCTTAGATTAAGCCCTGGAATGAGGTCAAGTTGCCGCTCTATCTCTTTGTGCCCCCTGGCCACAGTTTAATGCCTCGCCCTGCCCCTCCCTACACACTCTAATTTCAATAAATAAACCACTGATATTGCCCTTCACTTTTCTCCAATATAGCGAAAATTAAGAGCACAGAAAATAATTACGCACTATTGCAATAATTTCATAAAAGGCAAAACGATCGAGCGAGAAGCAGCACAGGTAACATGAACCTGTCGGCAATGCAACACTTAAAAGAGCCAAAAGAGATCCCGAAAGAAACAAAGGCCAGCAGTTGGCAAATGGCAAAGGAAAAAAAGAAGGAGTTGCGCCACAATCAACGCCCCACGGCAGATCCAAAAATGCCAGAACGGCGGCCCCAACAGAAGTTATGATGAGGCTGGCCACAGATCGTTTGGAGTTGAAGTTGAAGTTGGAGTTTGGGATGCCCAGAAGAGAGACCCAACGATTTGGCAATTGGCACGGAGCTCGAGCTGTAGCCGTAGCTGTTGCTGCTGCCTTTTTAGTAGAGAGCTTGAAAATTGGTAGGAGTTGATGCGTTGATGCAATTACACCATAATATTCACACTTTGCGAGGTGAGAAAATTGCGGGCTATTAAAAGATCATAATAACACGAAGCCGCTCTCTTCGCTCGCTCGCTGCAGCTGCAGATGAAGATGCTGCAAATTGTTGTTGCCGCAACATGCACAGCAGCAACAGCAGCAACATCAGTTGCAGCAAAAGCATTTGCCGCCGACATTTATGACAGGCTATGAAATAATTTTTTTCTTCTCTTTTCCTCATCTCCTTTCATCGTGCATCCTTTATTCAGTCTTTCCATACGAGTACTAAGTAATATTCATAATATTCGCGTTTCTTTGGCACCGAATTGAGTTCATTTCCAATGCCAGGCGACAATGTTGCACACATGTCAAGAGCTGGAGGCGCTTCGCTTGATTTAGAATTGTGCCAAGTGGCGTTCGCAGAAAATTGATTTTAAAATCGTTTTCAAAACTATAAAAACCGAAAACCGAAAACCGAAAACCCTAAAAATACGCTCTTCGAAGTTTATACAAAGTTGTTGAAAACTCACAGAAATAGCCATAAATTTACTTCGGTTTAGTGAAACTTGTTCTAATAACTATCACATTGATTGATGTTTAGGGTATGCAGTGAGTCAAGATACAGTTAATAGCCTTGATCTGAGAGGAATATACTAAATCACTCAAGACTCAATAAAGTATATTTTGCTTTTTAATTAAGAATGAATAATACTTTGATTGAAAAGTAAAACTTATGATAATACTAATACCTAATACTCAACTTCCATCCCAACCTTACCTTATCTATACATTTCTTGATATGATATAGTGGAGCAAAATATCTTACTTACGCTCACACTCAATCACAGAAATTGCCATAAATTGTTTTCTGTTTAGTAGGTAGGTAGTAGGTAGTAGGTCTATAAAAGTGGATACAACTCAGAAGTAAAACTAAGCTAAACTCAAATGTGAAGTATGAAGTATGAATGAATATGAAGTAGAGTATGTATCACTTTTTTAATGTCAGTAAATCTTGTGGTAAGTGAGGTAAGGTTCCCGAATATGCAGCTTCCATCCTAACCTTACCTTATCTATACTTTTCTTGATACAATTGAAGCAAGTACCTTCTACTACTATCCATAGTTCTTAACCTTTGTCTACAGTTTCACCTTAGTCAATCTACTTTACTCGCCCAACTAGCTAATCGTTCTTATCAACATCACCGAAAAGGTGTCTCCATTCACAGCATTATTGACTCCACTTTCATTGAATTATTTCGGAAACCAGTTAGCATCCCTGTTTAGCTTCCCTCCCGTAGTGAGTCGCGTCTTATCTAACCAAATGATTTTAACACAATATCACATTACGACGGGGCGTAGAGACAAACAGCGACGACGACGACGACGACGACCTTTAATCAAATCAGCTAGTTAGCGTTCATTTCAATACATTTTATGATTATTAATATTATATGTTTTGTATGCAGCTCTTGATTATCGCTTTGTTCGAGAGCACAAAACCAGCCAACACACTCGCGCACACATACTACACATATATTAATCCAAAACTCAACAACAAAATATATCAAGAGTCATTAGAATTGTCAACGCATAAATTAATTGCTCATAAAGTGGCTAAGTTATGATTGCTTTATACGACTATATCTACTTTATATACGTTTTTTTAATATTTTTCTTTATTTTTTCCCTCTCCTCACGTTTGCAATTTATTAATTTGTGTAAATGGAATTTGCTCGTGCAATCAATTGCGACAGAGCTGTCGATTTGCAAATCATTTAATTATAACAACTTTGTAATCAACTAATAATAGTTAAGTACTATACACACAGTTTATTTTATTGACTGTTGACTTTATAGAGCTTAAATCGTGGGGCACTTGAAGAGCACACTACCATCCACCTGCAGGGTATTAAACGCTTCAGCTACTCTTGACCTTCTATTGGAACTTGCATGATGTCTGTATCATTCTCAAGTATCTTTTATCAATACACTAAGAATTCTGCATAATAAAGTGATACAATAACTGTATAGAAATCCGTTTCAGCTGACTTAGTGTGCTCTTAATGTATGGCATATCATAAAAACTTCCATCAACGTTTCAATCTATCAAAAGAGAATGATCGGAATGGAGAGAAAATACACACAATGGCCACAAATTTAAATATGCTTGGTTCTGATGGTAAAACTTGCTCTAGATAGAGAATTGAATTGAGTATCATTATGAAATCAAACCCAGTTTCAAAAGCTCTGAAATTAAGCAATAATATAGATTATAATATAAATCAAACATATTCTTTATTGCCTCAACTCCATATAGTATCATACCCAGTACTTTGGCTTCTTTTCCTTGCAGCAAAATCTAGCTCTAATCAAAATTCCACACTTCATCGAGTAGAACGAATCGATCGTTTGTTCAATCACTTGCCTTCAACACATTATTAAGACTGCCTGATACCCTTTCTAAATATCAGGAGAATTTCAAATGCTTTCAGTGCATAGCGAATCAGTTTAATTAGTACATAAAACCGATTCCCTAGCACAATTTCACACACAATTTGCCACGAGTTGCCATCCATAAATAACAGACGGCTAATACTCTTTTCAATCTAGCAGTAAAATGTTGAAATTTATGGAATTTTGATTAAGCAGCGTCTGCGGCAAAGGCGCCAGGCCAGAGCGAAGAAGCGTGTTGCCACAATTTGTGGCAGGTTCAAGGTGAACATGAGAATGTTTCAATTCCAAGCACATTTCAACGCAAATTTACAAAATTACATTTCAATTATTTGTGCTATTTTATTGTAAAAGTCCGAGGCGAGGCGAGGCGAGTCGACTCGAGTTGCAGTCTCCGTTTTGGCCAAGGGAGACAGCGATCATCACACCTACTTTCTGGCAATGATAATTGCCCATAATTCAACAGCTTTATGTAGTAGTAGTATGTGGTAGAATTCGAGCTCAAGTTCCGACTTTCAAGTCTTCAACATATGCTGTCAAGTTCATGCAACACGTGCAACATGCCACAACTACTAGTACTACTACTGGTCTGTCTCTCTCAACTCACTGTCTGAGTTATCACAACGCATGCCACTCCGAGAGGCACACAAATTAGTTTCGTGCTTAATGATTGCGTAAATGGTTGCTGGAATTCGTGTTGCCTATTGCCCATTAACTTGCTACTCATCCCGAGTCTCCGCTGCGATCTGCACAGGCCATGCAACGGGGCCTATTATAAGACTTAGTGAAGCGCCAAGCTGGCAATAACTTGGCAAATTAGCTAGTAGTTATTAGATTGTAAAGAGCATGAAAGCTAAATTCCACTCAATCCATAGAACTATAGTTGGTAATTGCTAAACATGGTCTTAATCAGAATCAGCCGAGATACCTATACTTACTCATCCGCTCATCATTATTAACACAATGTAAGGACACACCTAACCTCAATAGCGCTCGACATAACCTCAAAAAAGAGACCTTGCGTGCCTTGACAAACACACGCAGATACCAATCAAAAACATCAAAATCAAAATCACAAAAAACGAGATTATATGAAAATGTTTATTAAAAAATTACAATGCCCCAATGAGCAGAGACCCCGGCTCGCCTGTCGCTCTACTATATATGTATATGAAATGATGATCTGGCGATCCCCAACACACGAGTAAAAACCAGCAGAAGAAGAGGAAGCATACCTGTGCCAACTGCACATTAAATTGTGATGCATCAATAAAATTTGCCTGCAGCGAGTTCCCAAAGCCATGCTACGAAAGTGTTAACTTCGAAATATGTTGCCGCTCTATAATTATGGATGGTTTTCGGTATAATTGCGCTGCTCTGGGTCTCAGTCTACAGTCCACACACACACACAGTCTGTGTCTACAGACTTCGGACGTTCGCATGCTAAGGGACCGACTGCTTCAATCAAAGCGACTGACGACCTGCAACAGCCACTGGGTCTGCTGCCGTTGACGAACCTCAACGTTGCCCCAAAAAAGAAGAACATCAGAACATCTACATACATCTGCATCTGTATCGGTATCTGTATCTGCATCTGTGTTGGGTTGGATTGGGGTCTTTTTTTGGTAGCGCAAATTCATTTATCTAAAAAAGAGAACAAAACAATAAAGAGAACACCGAAAAGGCACGCCACAACCTCATTCTAAGGTGTTGGCCAGCTCGCTGCGAGCCAAAACGATCAGCAGCAAAACTAAAACGAATGAGAGCCAACATTCGAGTAATTCCGGTAATTTACGAACCCCCGAAAACGAACAGCAGCGATGCAGGCAAGAAGTATCTCATCGACACTTATGAATCACAATCAAAATTCTCAACTCTCTCAGCCGAAAGTCTGGACAACTTCCCTCTCTCTGATGATGATCAATGATCTGCAAAGTGTTTTTCCCTCTTTTTTTGGAGTTATGACTCTTGAAGGCTCTTCACTCGCTGTGTGTATCTGAGCCCGAGGCGAAACGTGCGCTCGCTTTAATTTTCAATATGTCTGCAGTTCGGAGTAGACGTCGCCGGCCACTGGGTCACTGCTGATGGCTTTTGTTTTTATGGCAGACATGTAGGCACCTTTCAGCTAATTTATAAAACCAGAAATAATTCCAAAAAAAAGAAGACAAATTATAATTGAATGTTTTGAGCTCTTCAAATTGACGAAATGAAAGAAATGCATGACATTAATAAGAGACAATCATTAGACGCAAATAATAAGTGTTGGAGGAGAAGAACGCACAATAATTTAATTTACTTATAAGTTAGCAAAACACAAAATGTAAACAACTGAATTGTAAAACTAGAACATATGATCGACATTTAACATGTAATCTGGCATCACCAAATGTATAGCGCCATCTATGGTATTTCATTCATACTAAAAATTGCATTCACACATACACATTTATACATTCATTTTTGTACAGAACGTTGAAAACTTAACTAACGACTCATACATATATTAAAATCGGCAACCGGGAATACAGAAACATAAAAACGAGAGGATCAGAAGACAAGCGCAGGAATAGACGACACTGGAAATTTGCAATTTTTAACTGGCCGAGAAAGCGGCCAACAATAAGCATATTTTCAGCTTGAATCTTGATTGACTCACCTGCTATTTTATTAGTATAATTGTAGATAAAATGTGTGTATTACAGCCGTCATTCATTTGGCAAAAAGCAATCACAAAATGCCAAAACTCTATGGATATAAAATAACAATAATATATATTGAATAAATGCACGTTTTAACCACAACAAACTCATTATTTTCCGTATCACACATATTTTGACATAACCATAACCCAACAGGCCAAATGAATTACCAACAAACCGAATCGATTTTGATGGAACACACAAACATATAGCATAAGCATATAGTCCAGCTTTTCCCCCTCCCGCTCCTCTGGCCTCAGTCCAATTCACGGTCATAAATCGCTTCGGTTCAGAGCTTCAATAATTCAGTGCGGGAAATTTTTCTGCTGGGTGTTCAAACAAATCAAACCGCACACGACAACCAGCAACAACAACAACAACAACAACTACAACAACACGAATCGAGAACAAACGTAAAAATCATTGCAGCACAAATTTATGAGCCAAATAACAACGGGAGATGACAAGAGCCCAGCAGCGGTCACCACCTACAGTTCAATTTGTGCTGCCTGCTTATACTACTTGTGTTTTCCTCCTCCTCCTCTTCTTCTTCTCGTTTTGTGCATCTATATCTTTGTGTGTATGCACGTGCATTGGGGTGCCGTACAGCAGGTCATGTTTTGGCCACTTGGTCAATAAGTCAGTTGCTCTGGCGCACTCGTGACAAACGCAAGTAAACTGTCCCGATTGTGTTATACTCTGTAGGGAAGTGAGCTGCGAGAGCACTCTTTATTAGAGAAATATCAATCGATCTATGAATCAGTCTATACATCTGTCTACATACACATTTTGCTATCTATATTTCATTCCATAAAACATATGAGTCTTTATCTAGTTATCGATCTATATATATCGCTCTATCGTTCTATTTATCATTCCATCTGTCCATCTATCTACTCTCTATCTATTTTCCATCTACTCTCTATCTATTCTCTTATCTATCTATTCTCTTATCTATCTATTCTCTTATCTATCTATTCTCTTATCTATCTATTCTCCATCAACTCTCTATCCTTTCTCATATCTATCTATTCTCATATCTATATATTCTCATATCTATCTATTCTCCATCTGCTCTCTATCTATTCTCATATCTTTCTATTCTCTAACTACTGTCTATCTATTCTCATATTTATCTATTCTCTATCTATTCTCCATCTACTCTCTATCTTTTCTATTCTCATATCTATCTATTCTCATATCTATCTATTCTCTATCTATTCTCTATCTACTCTCTATCTATTCTCATATCTACTCTCTATCTATTCTCTATCTATTCTCATTTCTATCTATTCTCATATCTATCTATTCTCATATCTATCTATTCTCTATCTATTCTCTATCTATTCTCCATCTACTCTCTATCTATTCTCATATCTATCTATTCCCATATCTATCTATTCTTCATCTACTCTCTATCTACTCTCATATTTATCTATTCTCCATCTACTCTCTATGTATGCCTATATCTATCTATTCTCTATCTACTCTTTATCTATTCTCCATCTACTCTCTATCTATTCTCCATCTACTCTCTATCTATTCTCATATCTATCTATTGCCCAACTCTCTACTTAACTACATCTCAAACTATCTATTCCACACTCGCAACACACCCTGCTGTAGCCCTTATCCCTTTACAGGGTATCTGCGAGCGCGTGATAAATATTTGCGTTTCATTTGTGCTGCGTGTATAAATAATATTCGCACGATATATGTCCCCTTGGCAGGCAGACGACGCCATCGCCATTGCCAGGGCCATCATCGGGCCATAGCCATTGCCGTTTGGAGTGCGATGCGCAGGCGCGAAACAGGCGCCTCTGGGCAACAGCGGGTTTTTGGCCTACGTGGGCGCCGTCGCACTTTATGTGGATGGAATTCCACTTCGAACAAAACAAAACCAAACAAAACAAACGCAAGTCGTCGCAGTCGCCCAACTTGATATATGCGCTGTGTGCTCATAAAAATGTCAAAAATTCTCCAACTCCCATGCCTTGGTGTGCGACGCTTTGTCTACCTTGTGTCCTGCTTGCAGTTGGACTTGGGCTGGGGCTTGGACATGGTCAGTGGTCAGTGGTCAGTGGCCAGTTGGCTGCTGAGCGCATGCGCGCATATTTCGCTTTAATTGGCAAATGCAGGCACCACCAGGGCACCGCCAACGATGACGCTAAATGTGCACAGCGCACGCATAGGTGGGCCCACAGTTTCTACCACCTTCCCAGCTTTGGCCTTAAAGTTGTCTTGAGCGCGTTTGTTTAGCGCTTTAAGCGCATTTAATGTGACACAGAACGAAAAGGATAACGACGACAGCAGCAGCTCCAGCAGCAGCAGCACGTGACACAATGGCCAATGCCCAGTACTAAAAGAGATACCCACACCGAGACCTGTGAACTGTGGCTGAGACTGAGACCCAGACCGAGACGACGACGCATGCGTGCCAAAAGCAAATTTCACGCAAATCAAAATGTCATAAATTCGTGGCTTATGCCCAGTGCGAGATGCGAAACAGGGTAGCCCCAAGGGATCTCTGGCTATATTTATAATAAAAATGATACGTCTGTGCGCACAGTGAAAAGAAAAGAAAAGCAACAACATTACATGCTGTCTAACAAATATTGAATACCCTAAACTAATTTACATTTGGCAGCATTATTCTGACAAGTTTCTCAAGCCTCTCATTCTCCAATAAGTCGTACAACTCTCTGATGGAAAGAGTAAATACACTCCCAACGAGCACTGCATGACAAGTGTTAAATTGGCTCGCGAATTTCAGCATGTCGTCGGCTGGGCTATAACAAAGAACAACAAAAATAGTAAGAACTCAAGTGGGTGTATTACTTACACAGAGACACACCAGCGTGTATGTTCCTATCCATATGCCTGTGCTGGCACATTCCAGTATCCAGTAAATATCACTTCAAGTAGATTTCTGTCATCATTTTTGATGAACAGCAGCTAAACACAAAACACTTTTCACTTATTGGCCAAGGCATACGCAGCAAAAAAAAAAATAAGAAAAAAATATTAAAAAAAAAAACACTTTTTTTGTCAATGACATTCGCCAAAAAAAAAATTGAAAAAAAATGAAACACTTTTCAATATAACCGCACTTTTTTTTTGAATTTTTTAAAAAAAGAAGAAAAAAAAGACTTAATTTATTCGCAGGAAAAAAATAATTAAAAAAAACACTATTTATTGCCAATGACATTCGGCACAATAAAAAAAAAACAATAAACCACTTCAATATATTCGCAGACAATATACTTTTCACTTATTGCCCATGACATTCGCAGCCGGGCACAATACACTTTTCACTTATTGCCCATTACGCTCGCAGCCACACAAAAAAAAAACACTGTTCACTTTGCCCAAGACATCCGCAGCCAGACGAAATGCATTTTTAACTCCTTCAGTTATTCACAACAAAACGTAATGCACTTTTCACTTTTGCCCGCAACGTCCGCAGTGATCCCGTTATTACCTATGCAAACGAATTGCGCAGCGCCAATACGCGCAGCCCTGCGCAAGACTTTGAGACTCTTTCGGCGAAATTTGCCTAAGCTGAAATGAAATAAATGTAATTACTTTAAATAAATGCTGTGGGCATATTTAAAAGTTATAATTTTCAGTAAACAACTTACAATTAAAGTACTAAACATGAGTTTTCGTAGTTTACATGAGGCAAGATGGCTGCCGTTGTCACTGTCTGCAGTTATTCTTCTTGAAACACTTTTCGGCTTACTTTTTGTTTGCAGCAAGAAAACATTTGTATCCATTCCGGACTGCATACAACGTTTATAATGGCCGTTAAGGCTTACACCAGGATAGCGCGTGTGTGTTTTTGTGTGTTGAATGCGTATAATGGACGCAATGCTTTTAATCGCCTCAGCAGCAAAACTGTTGTAACAGTAAGGGCCACTTGTTGGAGCCTAGGTTGCCAAAATGAGCACAAGGTGTCAAAAGTGGTGTTTATTTTCGCCTGTTGGTGCAATGTGGGTTCTTTTTTATAGTAATGGTTTGTTTTTTAGCATGATTGTAATAAATTAACTTAAATGGGAAATTTAGTTGAATTGAAATGTGAATCTATTATATTATATGAAAATATCGAAGAAATGTCTAATGAAATTTGTTCTGCTATTTCGCTTTGGTGCGTTTTCTTATTGTCAAGTGGCAGCACTGCATGCGCCTGTTTGCTCGTTCTCTTCGCCGTAATTCCTTGCTGCTGCGACATTCATAGTCTGACCAACGAACAGCAATTAAAACGGATTAAAAAGGCAACAAACTGATTTATGAGCCAAGAAACTCAAATAACGACAATACGAGACCAATGTGTGGGTGGTGGCTTGGGTGGCTTGGGTGTTGTGTGTGTGGTTGGAGTGGTTTTCGTTTGGGATAACGAACGGCTAGTTCAGACTCATTCGAAATTGAAATAATTGCGCAGTGAAGCAATTTAGAAGAATCACATTCACATGCGTTGCCTCTCGCTGCTGTTGTTGTTGTTGTTGCTCTAATTGAAAAATATTAGGAGAGGCAAAAGGAAGACTTGACTGTGGCTGCTGCTGGTGTTACTGCTGCAATTTGGCGCATAGATCCTGTGCAAGCAATTCATGTATACGGAATTTATAACCGCATATAGCGCACATAAATCCCAGGCAGAGCCACTGCCACAGCAGCAACAAATCGAACTTTATGTGTTGCAATGCCAATGGCTGCCATATGCTGCCACGCCCCCTCCTCCATGGCACTGTGCTGGGCACTGTCGCCAAAGCTATTGCCACCGTTAGAAATGGCTGACGACGGGGGTGGCACACACACACACACGAACACAGACCAGTCGGGTGGATGCTGTATAACAACGCTTATAATTGCCTGTTCCTCTTGTTGTTGTTGCTGCTGCTGCACTGGAGGCACGCATCTCTCACACCCACAACAGTCCTGCTCAGCGTTGCGATTGTAAAATGTAAAATTCCAAATAAATGGCCACGAGATTGCTGTAGTTGCCACTGCTGCTGCTGCTGGTGCTGCCACTTAAGCGCCGCAACTACCGCTCTGCACTGACCATGTGTTATGGCCTAAAGTAAATCTTCATTAGATTTGCCAGAGTAACCCAAAGGCAGCCAATAGGACAATAAAAAGCGGCAGCAGCACACTCTGGACATTTCGGTATTTATGGCCACTTTTGTTGTCATTTTAATTGATTTCAATTTTTGTGCATTGAGTCCAGAAATAAGCACTGAGTTGTGCAAGACAAAATTCTCTACACTTGCAAATTATTCGATTCAATTTGTCTATGCCAAGATTTATGACCAGTCGATTTTACATATTTTATAGTGCTAGCAGAAAATCAATTTCCAAGCAGTGGCAACAAATATATTTCAAGTAAGCTGCAAAGCAATTTAAATTTAATAATAATTAACAATAGAGTGAAATTTTCCACTTTCTTTTACGGCTTGCTTTTCTTATTGGACAGCGCACAGTCTGGCAACGCCAATAGTTTGAATTCGATTTTGCACTACTGCGTACCTTGCCTATTGAACTGCTTTATCGATAACACGTACGCACGCGAACATCGATAACAGCGCAAGTCAATGTGTGTATCGATATTACTGAATGAAAACGATAAGCAAATGAAGACGTGAGCACGCGAACATCGATAACACAGCCCAAGTCAAACGGTGTATCGATATTACTCAATCAAAACGATAAGCAGATGAAGAAATGGCAAATTATGCCATTAAATTGCTTCGCTTTATTTACTAAACTTCAAGTATTCAATTCAACCCAAATCAAAAACGTGATGTCAATTTATAGCACATTGATTTAAGCAGCAAATTAAATATAATGTGACTCAAGTGGCCAAAAAGTTCAACAGAGTTCAGCAGAAGCAATTGAGTCAGCAGAGTGGGGGGAGGGAAATTCCCTGTTGAAGTAAAGTAAATGACAACAGCTGCTTTCAGTCCGCCTCTCACACACCCCCTGCCACTCGCTCCACTCATTAGCAATTGATGAAGCGCAATGGGGGCAAAAGTGTAACCAAAAAAAAAAAAACAAAAAGTAAATGAAGCAAAAACTTTATGAAATTTTGTGGTTGCTACCGTTTTTTTTTTCTTTCCTTCCAAAAAATGTCTGCGGTCTGCCATAAAAAGCCCAACCGCACGGGCCAACCCCTAATTGTTGTTGTACTGCTAGTATGTTGGCCAGTGTATAGAGTATATAATGCAAAACCGACTTGTACATAACAGTAAAGTTGTGAAAGAGCAATAAAGATGATTAAAATGTAATTATGCTTAATTTTCTGACAAGCCAGGGTTGCCAACCACACGCACACACACACACATACTAACATACATTTTAATTGATGAGCTGCAGGGTTGAACTTTTTCAACTTTTCAGAGTTTTTAGCTGGATTACATAGCGGGGGAGGGGGAGGGGGGAAATGGTAGTACCTGGTATCACTTGAGTGCAAATTAATTTGTTTTTGAAAATTTGGCAAAGTTCTTTCGCCGAACCTTTTTCCTAACGATGAGAAAATATGGAAAAACCCAAGCATAAAGTGGGGGAAAACAAATAAAGATATCCACAGTTTCAGCCCCTGTGCGGTTGATTAGCTCAGCAAATTTTTGGCACTTGTTACGGCAATCATTTGGCCCTTACACCCCCTGGGACGATGTGTGTGTGTGTGTGTTTTTCTAGGGGTTGGAATTGTATCAGTCGTATAAGTATATTAATCACATAGAGGCATGAAATTAATGTCTTGTGTGCAAGTGTGGAAAATTGATATGTACAACGAGATATCAATTGCGACGATATGTGTGTGTTGGTGTGGGTGTGTGCTTGTGGCTGAGGGTGTGGGTGGGAATATTTTCGGGTTCAATGCAGCTATAAAACTTTTTTGACAGGTTGCTCATTAATGAAATTGTCTCGGAAATTCGTGAGAAATAATGTATGAATTTTTGGGAGAATTTACAGATAGCAAAATATGTAAATAAACGTTAGAAAAATATAAATAAATATATATTAAATATAAGCAGTAATAAATATAAATAAATGTTGTAAGAAGTCTGTAAACAGTGTTATTATAATTAATTATGTTTATGAAGGAATACCACTAATGCAACTTAAGCCAATCTGGCAACGCCAGAAACCTTTGCAATTACTTATTTTATAGTTTTAAGTGGAATAAATTGTTGCGGAATTTACATAAAAATTGATGAATATTTTTTCAATGAAATTTGTTTCTTTTTCTACTCATTTCTAAGTCATTTATAACTTTTGTTAAAACCCAAAGTTCAATGAAATTTTGTTAAATTAAAAACTGTAATTCTCTTACAAATATTCAACTAATTTAAACTGCAAAACTTTAATCAAACCGAAGTAGTTAACAAATATCAAACACTAACTAAACCCACTCGATTTCCGCTCTATGCAAAGTTCACACAATACAAATGGCAAACGCTCCAATTAGTTGAAATATTTTGACTGATATGATAATTTGCTTAGCGTCCAATTTATTATCAAGACTATGACTATAGTCTATAGCTAATGAATAAATTAATACAAGGCGCTAGCTAAACTAGACGGTTTTTTATTCGACTTCAGCTGCAAGCTATTGTTCATCTTTTAATTATAATTTTAATTTCGCTCCATCGAGTCGAACGAGTTCGTAAAGTCGAATCGAATGAATATATAATAACTGTCATAAAAGCGCCAAGTGTGGAAAACATTAGGAGCGCGTTAAGGAAATATCTTGAAGTAATTTGCTCAGCATAAACTAAGAAACCAAAAGGGAGATAAAACGCAAGCTCAGGCACTTAAAACAGTTGGTGAGCCATTAAAAAACGAGGCAAATTCGTATTGCTAGATCAGAGAGAGCCAAGTGTGAAGAAAAGTATCAAATAACTCAGATACTTCAAGTCGACTCGTTAAATTATTATACGCTGTCATAAACCCAAACACAACAGCAACTAATTTTTGTTTTTAATATTTTCTGTTGTTGTATTCTCCAAGTGGCTGGCCATACAAATGAGCTGTTGAAATAAAAAAGTCGGCATGTGTCCTTCGCTGTTAAAACGCCATTGTTCAGTCTCTGCGCCCCCAAAAATAACTCGAGTTCGAATTCCAGAGTTCAAGAGCGGAGTGGAAGAGTTGGCAACCCCCACCCGCTGGGCCAAACATGCGCCATCAACTGCAGAATATAACAGTATATTCAGAGACATGTAAGCAACTGATTTGGTGTATATAAACATGACGAATATGGCATACTCTTTGCGAAAAGATAAATAAACTAAATCTGTATATTTGTGTGTTCTTCATTCTTGATTCATCCACATTTGGGAATCGATTTATGTTAAAGAAAAATCTAAGATTTGTATTTGTATTAATAACAATACTTTTCATAAATTTCCAAGTCTATACCACTTGGGGAAAACTTTAAAAAATTCTCTATAAAAATAGTTCTACATTTGAATATACTCATACTTGATTAATCCACATTTTAATATCGATTTATGTTATAGAAAAATAGAAAAAAATCTACAATAAAGTATATATATAAGTAATAAGTTAAATTCCAAATTATTTAAATATTTCAAGTCTATTCAAGGTGGACAAAATTCTATAAAACATTCTATATAAACATAATTTTAAATTTAAATATAATGTAGAAAATTCTATAT